>CM031240.1:299168985-299813855 GCA_018340775.1 Taxus wallichiana var. yunnanensis | reverse complement strand
ACATGGTGTATTAGTAAATATTCAAAAATGATGAATTAGAAGTGTTGAATGATCGCATAGCGGTATAATGGGAATCATAAGATGACCCCAATTATATGCCCCTCTTTTTTGGTGAAAGTGGAAGTGGTGATAAGAACGAACGATGAGCCGAAAGTAAGCACGTGATGACATGTAGTATGATAGATATTTCCAAAATATGTGTAGATTAAGTGAAAGATAATGTTTAAGAGAAATATTGTGTGTGTCATGTGTAGGATATGATGGTGGGATGAATTTCAAGAGGATGCCACAAACAGGATAAAAATCGAGTAAAAATGCTCAAGATATTAGCAAAATCATGTGACGTGTATTAGTTGAGTAGTGATGTGAAGTATGACTATAGTAGAGTGAGTAATGAAAGGGGAATGTAAATAGTAAAGTAAAAAAGTGATTAGTCAACTCATTTTCAAGTGTTAGGGTGAGCTCGAAGTGTGTGAGGATGTTACAAGTGAGAGCATCATGACATAGCCATTTTGATATGGCAATGACCGATGTGGCATCACATATGACAATAAGAGCGTAAAGTGCAATTTATTTTGAAAAATGCTTGTGTAGTAGTCGTTTGTGGTGAATTTTTACAAAATTGTTATTTTGTGTTTTTCTTAGCATTCGGGACCTAGACAAGAGCGGTGAATGTGCTAGTGGCCTCCTGGGACAAGAGCACCGAGACATGGGCACTAATGTCCTACTCTGGGCACCCTAGTCCTACTTATAGGTGCCCATGTCCAGAAAGTGTGAATTCAATCCAAAGTGGTGTAAATGTGAAATTTGATGTGTAGTGATGTTGTAAGTAAGCATGTGTGTATTTGTATGGTGTTCTAACGTTGTGCTTGGTGTTTTTTTGTGGTGTGCAGAGGGATATCCATTCGAGGGAGTTCTGTGGTGGTCGCCACTTGAGTACATTGCTCGGTTGGGATTTTCAGATGATGATTGGAATGGTTATGGACTGTGTCGGCCTATGGCGCATAGCAAGGATGGGGGATGTGCCCCATAATATGCATATGTTGACAATTTTGTGTGAGAGATGATGTGTAGACACTTGTACGTTTTGGATAGCTACATGTGAGATGACAATCACACTAGAGGATGTATATCACATACTGCGATTACCGATTATTGGTGAGAGGGTACATGTCATGGTTGTGGAGAATATGGAGAGATAGATGAGGGCCACTAGGTGGTATTTTTAGGGACTCGAGTACCTCCAGGAGCTCCATATTATCTTGAATGTGATCATGAGGTTAGGGTTCCATGCTTGTGAAATTTTATAACCATGGTTATTGCATCATTGATTGTAGTAGAGGGTGGTGGTGTGTGCATCTTATATAAGATGCATGATATTTGTTGTCGAGATAGAGGAGGAGAGTACCAGATATGCATGGGCATGATGTGTGTTGGCCCACCTATATAGAGATCTCTACATATTTACACAGAGGAGCATGGAGGTGGGATTGGAGCTACTACGTTGTTGCATGTATGGGCTTATGAACATATAGTAGTATTGAGGCCAGTTGGGTTGTTCGTGAGCAGATTGGGCTAGGCCATACATATTTGTTAGGAGGTGGATTGGTGTGTTTGGGTGGAAGATGGATATTGAAACCTATAGAGCACTAATAGATCAAATGGGGTCAACGGTAGTGATATGGAGGCCATACCGATACTATGAAGGATGGCCAAAGGATGCGGTAGAGCTTTTATACATACAAAGGACTATGTGGTTAGAGGATTAGTTTCGGAGGGTGACCGAGTTATTTCATGTGTAGTGGGTATCTCGATATTTTGGTATGGCCCAAGACATGCCCCCAAAGCCCATATGTATGGGTTAGAGTTGTTAGAGCATCGAGGAGGGTCAGATCTAGACCAGGGCCCACAAGAGAGTAGCTAGTACCTCTCACGCCAAACAAGGCTTACTTGGTGATAGAGCCGATAGATGCAGATGATGCGGGGTGTATGGAGGCATATTGTGCATGATGGGTGACACATCGATGGGTGTTTTTGTTTCCATTGTTTTCAAATGTGATAGGATTATCTCATGGGAGGAGGTAGAGGGGAAAGGAGAAGTTTAAGATAGCGTAGCAACAACTATAGTGTAGTGTGAGTATCTATATAGAGTTATGTTGTATGAGTGGTTACTTTCTTATGTGATGGTTATGGTTGTCTAATGTGTTGTATTGATTATAGGTGACACGTATTGGTCTTTGATTGTGGACACATCTACACATACATTGACGCATAATGTGCCCACCAACATACTTACTAGTGGTGGAGATATTCTAGAGTGTGTGGGTGACATTGTGGGAAAGCATGCTCATTTGTTTGAGCCAATGACAATAGCAAAACCAACATGTATTGTACTTAGTGAGAGGGACAAGCACACGAGGAGACACAACGAGCTAGAGAAGTGATGAGTGGTGGTCCTTTAGTTTCGTATGTGTTTACATGTTTCATCAAGTTACAAAGTCACTTTACGTAGTAGTATATAAAGGTTACACTACTATAGGCAAGGTGGAGAGATATTGAGGTCGCGATCAATGACGTAGAGGTAATGATAAGGCTTCGAGTTCTAGAGCACTTACAAAGACCAGAGAGTGATAATGATGATGAGATATGATTTGTATTGTTGTATTCGATGTAGGGGATTTACCCCTAGTGATGAGATGTTTTATAATTATGATTGTAATCAATATATATATATATATATATAGACAAATTTATTGGCATATGATGATTATATTCATTATGTATTGATGTTATGATGTGATTGATGATATATGATTTGTGAATGATTGTTACGATGATGTGTAATGTATTGAATGTTGTTCATGTTTGTTGGGTTGACTTATTTATATGATTGTTTTTAATGTGATGATGACATAGTGTAGATGATAATAGAGGATGTATGTAATATGAGTGTGCAAATAAAATATTTATGAATGATTGATTGACATGTAAGAGTATGCTATATGAAGTGTATGTTAGTATGATGAGGATAGAGGGAGAAAATTAGTGATGCATCCCAAAGTGTATAGATGATGAGGTTCATTTAGATAAGACCCCTCAGTAGTCGAGAATGAACCACCTAAAACAAGAGTGCGTCATCGGGAAATGATTCCATAGAGTGCGCTAGATGAATCGACGAAGCGCGTGAAGAGAGGTTCTTATTGTAACAGATACCTCAACAATCATGTAAGAACCATATGAACACAAGTGCGTCATCGGGGTAAGTTGAGAGCAATCACTTGTCAAAGACCGAGGGCAATTTGAAGTGGTGGAAGCATGTGGAATGAAAACAATGTGAGTATATGAACCAAACTCAATGTCATGCGGAGTTGAGGTGGGATGTGTGAATGCAAAGGGTTGTGGAAGCCAATGTGAAGTAGTATCATGATGCGGTGGATGAGATGGATGAGATGGGGCAGCGATGAATGGATGCGATGGAGAGTGCACATGAGTGATAACCTATGGCGATGGATGAATAATGACCTTAACACTAGAAAAGGAGATAACTCAACCAACGTAGTAGATTTCCAATGAGGAGAGGAGATATGGACCGCTCATGTGAGCAAGAGCCAAAGGAAATGATGCCCTTATCCTCTAATTGTTGTAACTAATCATGAATGGTGAAGCAATAATTGTCTCTATGGATATTAATATGATGATAATTACAATAGGGTCTATCACGCTGACATTGTAGATGATGTTGTGGATGATGTTGGTTAGAGGGTAAGTGAATTAAACACTTGTCAATCAAATCACACAACACATCATGTGGTCGAGCGTGATGAGAGAAATACAATGACTCACGCAAAATAGGTGTAGAAGATTAAGGTGTATCCTGTCATAGAGTAGGAGAATGACACTTCTATGATATGATAAGCTAAACTTGATTGCGAGGAGGATATGGAGATTGTGTAGGATTCTTGATTGATGGCAATGGAGAAGAACTAGATGATGTGGTAATAGTAATAATAGGTGGAGGATCTATAACATGTGTAGCAATAAGGTCTTGTTCTAGATCAATGACTCTATAACATAGAAGTGTGAATGATTCACATGTGTCATATTGTAATCTTTGTTTTAATGCTAGAATCAAACCACAATAGAAAATAAAATACTTATCTAAGTCGATAGGTTGAAATACTAATTGGTGCATACAAGCATTGAATCCTAAGATTTAATCCATGATTCGTTCTACATTGCACCCCGATGTAAAGTAGGTAGATGGTCATAAGTAACTCCAGGACCATTGTTGATGATAAAAGTGATGGAGAAAGGCTTCCTCCATCTCACAATAAGTGGTAATAGAGCCAAATGGTAGATAATTATATCATTATAGAGTGTCATCGTAAGATTATTTCAAAAGGCCTTAAGTAATAATCGATCATTAGAATATGAAGCCATATCCATACGGTAATGCTTGAGATGCAAGTAAGGGTTTCTAGTACCATCAAAACATGAAAAGGTAGGCATGATAAAATCCTTAGGAAATTCTGAATTATGAATCTTCTTAGGAATAGGGTTTCCATGTAATGAATTGTTATCAATGGAAGCATAGTAGGCCTTGCTTTCTAATGTGAGTGATTGAACCTGAGATTGTAAATGACCCACAACATGCATGAGAGACAAGATGTCCTGTGAAGGAATAGTAGAGGATGGAAATAATGTGTTAAGCGGTTGTAGCTTGCCATTGTGAGTAATCATAGGGACATCTAGAGGAGACAAAGGAGATTTTGATGCTAAAGGCACACTAGGTGTAGGTGTCAAGAAGCTATAGGTGATGAAGGACATGGAACATCCATAGAAGTAGTAAGACTAACATAAAAACATCATGAGGGGATGAAACGACATATGGAGATGTGATGATAGGAGGATACAAACTAATAGATGGAGATGGAGTGATAGGAGGAATGAAGTGGTAGGAGAAGATGAACTAATAGATGGAGATGACTCATGCATGGTATTAGATACAACCTCAAGAGAAGATGACAATGGAGTAGGAGATTCACACTCAACAATATGTAAAGTAGTAGAATCATGACTATCAATTGTTTCATCAAAATCAAATAGAGACTCAGATATGAAAATGTCATTAAGTGTATCATCAATTGGATCATCAATATAGTATGAAGGAGTATACAAACTAGTATGCGATGGATCATGAGAAGCATTATAAGAAATAGGAGAAGCATGAGATGCAACTATAGTAGTGGTCTGACTAGGAGGAGAATCAATATGCACATGTGTACTATCGTCAAGACCAAACATGAAATCAATAAGAGAATCATCTAAAATTTATTTGGAAATGTCGAAGGAGGATCATGGCTAACCGTATAACATGGTGTACAACAAGTGAAGCTCATCACATCAAAAATAAGGCCAATAGTAGAGTTTTTTAAAGATAGTAGGCACATGGCATTCATGGGCTAAGAGTTGTTGAATATCATCTGACATAGTAACATTGCTATAGAGAGTCATGATCTCAACGATAGTGGCCTCATCATATATTGGATTGACACTAACATGAGGCATGATGAGCTGAGAAGGAGAAGAGATATCCTTAGCCATTAGGGTTGTAGTGGATCCTAGGGAAAAATGTTCTAATCTATGGGTTCACCAAAATGATTCTATAAAATATAAATTTTATTATGAATCTAAGAGTACATAAATGCAATAAATGACATACAATGAAATATAAATGCTAAGTAATTTATTTGATATTTTAAATGAAATGAAATGAAAGAGGAAAGGTACTTACCTAAATTGGACTTACCTCGTAGTGATCTGGGATTGAACAGAGTGATGGAATGGCGGGATAGAGCATCACAACGAACCTCAAAAAAATTACAACGAGGCGGATATGGCCAAACTAGGGTGCCTAGGGAAGGATGAGGGCACTTGGAGCGCCTTGGTCTACAAAACATCTCGAATTTGACCTCGGTATGGTCACTAGGTCTTCACAGTAATTCACCTTTGGTCATGTGGATGTCGCACTTGGTTTGCTTGATGTCACCATAAACCTACAATAAAGAATCACCTGTAAAACCCCACACAAAGCATCAAATCCCTAAAAATAAAGATGCATATGAAGTCGAGTCGAGACTATCCTTAGCAGCCACAATAGTGGACTTAAAACTAAATATTGTACTACATCTCATACCCAACGTAGTTATGTGTGCTTGTGTGTGTAATAATGTGCCTAGGTTACCCTAGCGCCAATGATGTATAGATAATGAGCAGTAAATAGAGATAAAATACAAAATGCTGAATGAAATAGAATGAACTCCCTTCCTATGTAGTGTGTGATGTAGAGTAGTTCCAAAATGTAGTCCTTTAATCTATGTAGATAGCTAAGCCCTTGGTAGAAATAGTCTTTCCATATTGTAGTATGTATGTTGTGTTTATATAGGGATCTCTTGCTCAAATTTCGACACTAATGACCCGACGTGTCGACTAATACCTCGAGAGATGAGTGATGCAAGAGCATCAACTCTCAATATGTAAATATGAAGTAAGTTATCAATTTTGGGTTTACTAGGTGTATTCCTAGGTACTAGAGGTCATCTAGAGTCTATTAGGCATGTTAGCTTAGTGCAAGTCCTTTAAAAATTTAAAATGGGTCATTTCCCTCCAAAATGCCAATTTGGACCTTTGAAGGAAATTTTTGGTTTTAAGTGGTGTTGTAATGTAATTCTTGGAATTCAAGAGGTTTGTTAGGTTTGTAGCTATTTTTGTTGGTGTAGACATCTTAATCATGTTTAAGTCATAGAAACTTCAAGATATGGCCTAGATGAGATTTGTAACGAAGAACAAAAAAGGGCTAAATAAGTGTGTTGAGGGTAAAATAGACCAAGAATCAGTTAGGAAACTCAAAAAGGCTTATATAGGCCTAAATTTAATTGTTTTTATCTATCATTGAAATGGTCATTTTGAAGGATAACTTGGAACTCCAAGAAATTGAGAAGTTGGCTTGTAAATTAAGGATGTGACTGTGTAATTTTGTGATTAAAGCTCATATCAGATGTGTGTTGATAAGATATACTTTGTAAAGGGTATTTATCGGTGGTAATATAAACTATGACATTGTTATAATCTTGTATATACATGTGTTAGTTTGCTTTGTTATGGTTTATAAGGGCATGCCTTAGAAACTGTGATTGTAAGAAAGGATTCCGAGCTTGAGAGGTTAAAGAGAACCTTTGCATTCATGTGAGAGAATAACCATTCACCATGGCAAGGTTTTATATTTAAGTTATAGAGAATTGTAATGTGTTCTTGTATTGTTGATGAAGCAAATGTTTATATAATGAAGAGTTGATGAAAATAGATCGTATCCCAACCTTATTTATGCAATAACAATGTTTAGAAAGTGAATTGCATTGATGAATGTTGTTGATTTTCTCAAGGACAAGTGATAGGGAAAGGTATACATCTCAAAAACCTTCCTTGAGGGAGTTTGGGTCATTGTGATATTACAAACCTAAAAGTTGAAGCATACTGCTTTTTGAGAGGATGAGCACGAATTCTTTGATTCAATGAGTCATTTTGATAGTCTTTATCATTACCGATAGATTGAAAATCTTAGGAGGTTTTCACCATTCTATGTATGTTCAAAAGTAGTGTTTAAGGTAATAAGAACTGGTTTTGTGAATTTTTAATGCTTCTTGGGCTCACTCAAAGCCCTAACCCTGAAACTAGGGTTTCTTAGAGAAAAATGAGTTTATCCTAAAAACTAACCCACCAAATGTTATGAGATTTTGAATAAACCTTAGACATATATATGCATGCATGAAACAAAACAAAAATTAGAATTTATCTCTCGGTGGGGTTCAAGATATTTTTGAAATTTTGAATGAAGGCCTAAGACACATTATACAATTGGGCAAGAGAACAAGAAATTGTGGAGTTGGCCATTTCTAAGAGGAGACTAAATTGGTAGTTGTTAACATGGACTCTTAATATCATCCCATTACATATTTTAGAAGGAGTAGAGCTTGTTTACACTCGAGTACTAGTTTAGTGTGACAATGACAGATTTTGTGACCATAGAACAGTGACAAAGATCGGTGGAAGAATTCAGTATAGGAGTGAAGACTACAAGTACAATCTTTCGTGTATGCTTTGAGGTGACAAAAAAAACCCTTGAATTACCGAGGGGTAAAAGCTTAATTGGTTGGCATGAATCTAATAACATGTGGCTAGCAGGATGATCTCAATATAGTGATTGTTTTGAGAAGTCAAAATAACTAAAAAAGGTAAGGGAGATGAATTTCACTTGGAGATTTATTAGAGGTAATAAGGGTAGAAAGGAAAAAGGAAATTTTGAGTATTTAGTGCCTATATTTATTCACAAACTCTAAGGTTTGTAGCTAGAGTCGCATGTGATAGTATAAGCCTAATATGAGCATAATTGGAGAACTCAAAACTAGAGATTAAGGTGAAATTTGCTCAAGAACCTCCATTTGAGAATTTTCATATATTTTATAGGGATAAAAGGGCATTTGAGGGTTTTTATAGCTTGTGTGGGGTGTCTGTGAACTCGCCACCCATGAATGTATCATAAGTAATTTACTTGAGTGTCTTAGAAGGTAGAGTTGGTAATAGTTGAATCATTTAATTCTTGGGATTGTTGAGATACATTTCTTTTCCTTATTTGACATAGTTAGTAGCTTTAGAACTTGGGAAATGACTAACACATTGTTATAAGGTGAGTGAGAAAAGAAGTACATAATTTTTGGGGAGTGTAAGAATCAAGGAAAAAGCTAGTTTTGTATGTTTATGAAGCATAGTTTGAATTTTGAGCTTTGTTGCATTGAGAATTGGATAAGATTAACCTTTGATTATATCAATGAGAGGGAAAACTGAAAATACCAACCTCAAATGTAAAAAAAAACAAGTGTGATGGAGACCAGTGGTGCCTAGAAATTAGGACCAAGGCACCCCAAGCGCCCTAATCCCTTTTTAAGTGCCCTAGTCAAAGACTAGTGATGAAAACTAGTGAGTACCGACAAATAGAAATCCCCGAGACCTAACCACAACCATGCGAGTGAGTGATAAATGTACATGACCAACAACGGTAAAGACCAACAAGACAAGAGATGATTGACTATGGAATGGGTCATTAATAAATACTTTTCTTACATAAGATCCATATATAAAACAACATACTTGGTGGCATAATAATAGTACTAAGTACGTGATTTTGTGTAGTATAGTGTGCATGTTATAGGTTTGCCATAGGAGAACGTGGGACTCAAGGTTTTCACCTCCAAGATTCCACAATTGGTCATCTAGGCCAAATCCTCACCCCTTTGTTTGATCGGTTTTGTCTTGTTTGTCATTGGTTTTGATTGGATATGAGAAAATCATTCTCCTTATATATGGTTTGTCATTTGATATGGGAACCACGGATGTAGCCTCTTTAAACTCATTTTTGGTGTTAATTATTTTAACCTCTTATTTAAAGTCATTTTTAAGGGTCTAATGATCTCTACTTGTATTAGTGGTGTTTTTGCTAATTAACCATGTTTAAGGAGGTGTGGGACTACCTAAGCATGGTTTAGGTGGGCCCACCCCTCTCAAAGTGTATCACTTTTCCCAAACCCCAAATTAGGCTAAAATTGGAATTTGTAAGAGGTGTTTTACTTGTTGGGGGTTTCATTTACACTAAAATGGACCCCTTGGACCCTACCTATGGGTAGGGGGCCTTTTTCAAGGTTCAAATGGATCTTTCCTCCCATTTGAGCCTCTCTTATCCACATCCAAATTAATGAACTTGTTTTATGATCCACTTTGAAATTTGGAGTGGATTTTGTTTTGTTTATTTTTAATTTTGTGGGATATTCCTCCATTAATCCTTTTTCTTATGTGTGATGGGGACATGGGGGTGTCTTGTTTTGAGAAGGAGATGGGTGACACATGTCACCCTCTCATTGGTGAGAATACTTTATATTCTCCTTCTTATTCCTCCACTTTAGAGGGGGTAAGGACTTCTTACCTCATTTTTTCTTTCTTGGAGTTTTGGAGAGCTTGAAGGACTTGTCTTACACTTGGTAGTTAGTTTGTTTGGCTTGTGAGGTAGGCCTCACATCTCTTGGTTTGGATTTATGTTGTTTAAGAAAATTATGGATTGGTATTCTTGTTTTGGTCTTAGGAATTTTCTTGTGTGTTGGTTGATGGATGTTGATCTTGTATTTCCTTTGTTTTTTCCATCCATCTCACTTGAGATGGATTTTGGAGTGTTGGGAGGAGGAAGAGACTGCTTGAGACACATTGAGATTTTTTTGTGATTTGGGTTATGGAAGAAATAAGGAGTGGGGTTCTTAAGACTTATTACAAAGTGATGAATTCATTTGGAATCGAAAATTTGGTCATATGGGAAATCTCATCCTCTTCCCCCTCATGAGAAGCTTGGAGCTTCTTGTTGGTGTTTGATTATGGTTTAATATTCATAATTATTAAACCATCTCACTCTTCCCATACCTTGTGCATCTTGGAGGCATGAAACATCTCTCTCCCATGGGCTTGGAGGGAGGATAACATGTCCTCCATTTTTAGAGATGGCATGTAATGATGCCAATTGGTTGGGTGGACAACCAAGCCACCTCTCTTGTGATGGAGATGATATATTCAAAGGTGGAGCATGATCCCAAAGCCGTGCTTGGAGTTACTATGAGTTTGGAGACATGGTGTATTCTATCATCATTTTGACATGTTGTTTCCCTTTTTTGGGGGAAGGTTTTTCCTCTTGCATTTTTATATTTGCATGGTTTCTTGCTTAATTGTAAGAATAAGTGAAATGTAAATGGATTTGTATTGTAGATCAGTAGTGAAGACTTTCTTATTATCACTCTTGCATTACTAAACTATTATATTACAATGATGTCAAAAAGGGAACAAGCTTAGTTTGACTTTATTCTTGTTTGATAATCATATTGAACAATGTGTAGACATTATAATTATAAAAAAATGAGAAAATGGGTATTTTTTATTATTAAAGCTCCATTTTCTTTATTATTGGTAAAGGAGATAAGGAAATTGATTTCTCTTATGCATATTTTTAATTTTGGTAATATATTGTGGATGTTAGATCGATTGCATTCATTTGGTATATTGCTTGAATAAACTAGTAAACCTTAATCTTATCTTATGTGAGTTGAATCTTATTTTGGTTAGAGAAATAAAATTTGTAATAACCTGTTGATGCTCTTATTGTCTTGGGTTATAAAGGCATAAAAGTGAATAAGTATCTCCACACAAGGTGTTGGTGTTTAATGAGCTCAATTTTTTTATTTACCTTGGTGTGATCCACAAAAATCATTCTTAAATTATTAACTAGTCTCCTTCATTTACTTATCAAAGACAAAATTCA
The DNA here is from genome assembly GCA_018340775.1 of Taxus wallichiana var. yunnanensis. Lineage (NCBI taxonomy): Eukaryota > Viridiplantae > Streptophyta > Pinopsida > Cupressales > Taxaceae > Taxus > Taxus wallichiana. The sequence continues at coordinate 299,802,448 of CM031240.1, read as the reverse complement.
TAGAGAGAATTTCTATTTTTACCAAGGATTTTTGAGGTGTATTAATTATATTTATCTCGCATTCAAGATTGAAAATATATATGAACCTATATTTATAATAACCCCTATATAATTATATAAATCTCTTATGATAAGATTTGAGGACTAAATACTTAATATTTCTTCAAACCAAGTGTTTTCTTACAAGAATTATAAATTTTAATTTGGGAAAAAGTATAAGTGTGTGTGTGTATCCCAAGTATGGTTCTCGTGATCAATCAGAATCGGTAAGAATTACACACACACACACACACACACACACACACCAAGTATGGTTCTCAGTATCATCCGTGATGTAAAAGTTAAATATAACATTTCTACTTTTCTTTTATATCGAAAATAACTCCATGAAAACCATTTTATCTTCATGCCTCTATAATGGATTGTGTGTGTGTGTGTGTGTTTTGTTTTTTTATTAACTCAAAAAGAAAGACTTGAATAGGTTAAAATAATGGACCAGAGGGAGGTGGCCGGCCACAAACCCCAAATGCTGAAATATTTTTGGGCATAGCCCCTGCTCCATAGTCATTCCCATGGCCTCCTTATGACCTTATGTGAATTTTAAAATCACCTCTTCATGTAAACCTTAGGGTATATACATATTTAAGGTACGACCTCCCCATAACAAATGTAAGAAAAGATTAGAAATTAGCATGTGGGTATAAATGTAAACCCATGCAAAATTTGTGTGTGTGTGTGTGTCACTAGTATTAAAATACACATGTCTCTTTTGAAAACCCAAATCTAGGCATTTACAAATAGAAAGAAAATAGAAGGGGAAAGTAAAACTAAATAGATTAAATATTTGCAAACGGATTGATGAAGCCTCCATGAAAGTTCCTTTCTTTAACTCGGGAGACCAAATAAGGGGAGAAAAGTTGGGAAATGAGAAAAGAGAAAAGAGAAAATGAAAATATGAGAGCAAATAAAAGTTATAAAGAGATAAGGATTTTTCAAAACCTTTAAGATCAATGGTATAGATGGTCCTGGATCTAAGGGCTTAGATTAAGTCTAGGTCTTGTCACTTGTTCCATTAGAGTATATGTGTAAACATTTTTTGGGCATGTGGGGATCAAGAGAATATAATTAAATTTTAAATAATGTAAAAGTTGGTTAAAAGTAGACATTAGCTAGACAATATCTAATTCCTACCTTGTTGAACTAGCTCCACGGTGGGACTTCATTGTTTTATTTTTTTGTAAACAATAAGGCTTAAATGTTAAATTAACTTAAAATGTCATTCGGTGCAAATGGGCATGAGCCCATTTGGATGGACCAAATGGGACCCATGCCCCAATTTAACAAACTCGAATCCGTAGTTAGAGTTCCCTCCTATAATTAACTAGCCTTGGTGTAGTAATTTGTATTATATTTTATTGACCATAAATTGCTCAACCGATACTTTGTTTTGGGTTATATCCTAGAAATCATCCTCGTGGAAAGGAACATTAACCAAATCACCATAACCCGTTGACGGTTTGAATAAAGACTCAAGATGTATAAATAGATATATGATTATCTAGATATGTCCTTGATCAATGGTATCAAATCATAGTGAGAATTAAACGATAACCTTTACTTGGTATAACTAGTAACCTTGGTGGTAGGAGCAAGAGTTATACCTCAAGTGAAAATGAAGGCAATGTTCAATGCCATGGTTGAATGACACATCCCTAGTTATCATGTTTCATGTACATCATAGCATGGGATTAATGGGGTAATCAAATGATTATTTTGGGGTTGAAAAATCTTGGGAAAGACAAGAAGAGGAGGGATGAGAGTGTTCAATTATATCATTTGTTATTTCAATAATTATTTCAATTAATGCTAATAGGAGAGAGACAAAGAGATTTCTTAAGTGTGTAATTAAATAATTTAACATGAGAAGAGGGAAGATACCATGCAAATGTATCATTTTCTATTTCAGCATGAGAAGATGGAAAAGATCATTCAATTTTATCTAGTCATTTCATGAGAAGAGAAAGAGAAACCATATTCACTAAAAGCATTCCCAATCCCATGAGTATAAGGAATAACATCTCAAAAAATCTTATTATGTTTTATTTAAAGAGAAAATTAAGGCATATCATCATTTTATGTATTCTCCTTATCACTATAATTGTCATTAGAGTCATGTTAATTCAATAAAACCTTCCCTTTCATTAAAAAAATGTTTTCCATTATCACTATCATCATACTCAAATTAGAAATACTATGATCAACATTGAGCATACCTCATGTGTATCTTCAAGATGAGGTACTATAACTTGTTCACAAGTAAAGGAAGACTCGATGGGAGGAGAGGAACTAGGTACCTCTAATTCATATTTTAGGATTGGCCAATAATTATATATAGGGACTCTACCCCAATTTTGTTCACACGTTGGATAATCAATGAATCCCTTTAGAATAAGATCAAATTCAAGTATATGAGGAGGAGGGAAAAAATGCTACGTATAAAAACTTCTATGTTGAGTAGTAATAGGAATGGATTCATATTAGATATCAATATTAGAAAAGACACCTAGATGGGAAAAATATGGATTCCTACTCTCGAACTAATGAAGGGCGTGAACGTGGTTTAAGGGATGGTAGACCTATTAGCTTGAGAGGAAGGAAATTTATGTATTGAGAAATTCATCAAAGCACAAATAAAAACCTACTGTTAGGAGAAGGAAAATACAATCAAGGACAAAATTGAAGCCATGGGGAAGCTAGGATTTGTTACAAAATGCCTAGTTAGGGTTAGCTTCTAATCCAAACTAGGTGAAAGATTTAATAAAAATAGGGTTCACCAAATGACTATACCCTAAAGTTAATAATATGTAATATTAATAATATAGAATTAGATTGTTATAGGAGTAAGTGAATAATTAGATAATATACATTTGATATACAAATTTAGATAATATGGTTTGCAAATCACAAACATCCACCAAATAATTAAAGGAATAATTAAGTGTTGAGAGATCTCTTGGTTGATTCAAAATATAATCTAGAGGTGTCATGAGTTGATCCGGATGTATGCAACTCCAAAAAGATACTCAAGATCATTGTAATTTTGTGTGCCTCGGGACCAAACCATTTGGTGGTTTTGTAAATAACTAGAGGTTTCATACCTCTTGCTAGTGTATTTTTGGTTTCTTGGGTTGCTTTCATTTTATCTACATATATTATTGGTATTTTTATATGATGCAGAGGATCCTCACTCTAAATAAATCGTATATTATGCACAAGTCATGAAACTTCTTGAATATGGTAGATCTCATCAAGAGCTTTATGACGCCTTTTGAATGGGAAAAATGAACCTCGTAAGAACAAGATATAGTTTGTTGAAATTTCTCTCCAACTGGTAAAAACAACAGTTGCACAGAGATGAGGTGGCATGGTGTGATCGATATACGTACACGAATGCACATATGAAATTTTTGTCATGGAACCTTGTTAAATGTGATAAAGGAATTAGATTTGGATGAAGTAGGGTGGGAACATATGATGTGATTGGATTAAGCTATGTTTTGTGCCTTACCATAATGAGCTACAAGTTTTTATATCTCACTTCTTTGGTCGATCCCGTGGTGGAATAATGAAACCTATCTACCAACAGAGCAAATGAAAATGGATCTAGAGTATATTAAGATTACTTATTATATGGAAACAAGTTTCAATAGGTAAGCCCACAACATATTGTTTTCATTATTTCACAATGAAGAGAGATATAATAGCTAAAACACAAGTTAAAAATTTAGATTACATAAATAAAGGAAATAAATACATTAAATTTGAATTAAAATGAAAGGGAAAATGTGCAAGTAATTGATTTGGAATTAGCAAGATAACCAATAGAGATAAAATACTTAACATTTAACGAATATTTGTGGATCTCATAAATCATTATCATGTCAACAAAAATCGAAGTGTTTCATCTGGGGCTTAAGTAAAAATCACGGTCAAATACCTATTTGGACACTGCTAATTAGACACCATCACTGAGTTAGATTTATGATAACATATATAGGCCAAAATTTGGCTAGAGTCATCATTGTTCCAACAATATAGTTTTTGATATGTTTGTGTCTTCAACTTGATGTGACGAATTAAACACAATCAATCACTTGTCCAAACCCTAACAACACATGCTCAATAAAAACACCTTTATAAGGGGTTAAATTTTATTTTGAACATACCTCACAACACCCCCATGAGATTGAGTGCTTCCCATGTATCACTACTTTAAAGAGGGATAAATTTGCACATAGTTCACCCACATATTTGAATGCGTGTAAAATCATGTGAACATGTGCACTCTAGATGTGATCATTTATTTAGAATTTACCACTTGTCACCCTACAATTTGACCTTTAATATATTGATATTTGGCTCATGGACTACTCTAGGGGTGCAATTTAAATATTATAGATGTGCCCATATGTAATGATTTACGAGATGTGTAATAGTGCCTTAGGTGATAGTGTTGGAAATATTCCTTTATGTGTTAAGTATATACATAAATAATGATGATATCATTATTGTTGTTATCGAGAGTTGTTGGTAGGGAAATTTGCACAGAGGAAAATTATCAATAGTTCATGGGACACTAGTCCACCCTTTTGATGGGGAGGTTCCCCTGTACGCACCCAAAATTACATGGTGCTACATTAACGAACACAATAAGTCTCGAATTATGAAAGAATTCTTTTCTAGAATAATGATGATATCCAGATCCTCTCCTTCTCCTTTAACATGCTTATTATGACTTATTTCTTCATGTTTTAAGTTTAAAACCTTGTCACATACTTGTGGGCCACCCTTTTCCCTTTTCGCACTTTCTTGGCTTTAAGTTACGTAATGCCACTGGTGGTTACGTAATCGCCATCTGCAGTAGACCTTTGGTTTTGTCGACTTTACCCGTATGATTAAAATGTGTGATTTCTAATGCGTGTCTCCACTTCAGAGTGTTTTTCTCACCCGCTTATTGACCATTTTGCTTGGTTTTGAGCTTGTTGGAATTGTATTGATTTTCTCTTCCTAGTTTACTATGTTTAATATGTTAATTGCCCCTCAATTGGATGTGTTGTCACTTCTTGTTTGACATGTGTTTCATACTTCTTCTTCCCCATATTTTTATAAAAACCTAAATTTCATTCAAATGTTGGGTTAGAGTTTTGTGATTTGTTTTACAAAGTTATGCTGCTAAAATCTTACTAGAAATACATGGGAAACCGATTCATTGCTGTTATTATAGTACCGCATTCTACCAGCTTTCTTAACTAGAAGCTATAGCTCCAACTATCCTTTTGTTCATTTTCTACCACCAACATTGCACACCTTGGATCATCTGAATTCATCTCTGGAAAGGAAAAGGAAGTTGAGGAGACACAATGCACCACCACACCTAGACACTATCACATATCAATGGTTACAGTTGGGGATGTATTAATTTATTTTAAGCTTTCATTTGAGTATTGTTGTTAAAATTAGAAGAAATACATTTGTTTAAAAGTGGTAGAATTTATCATTTCTTCATTTCCAATATTATTTGTGATAAAAAAATATTCCATTGATATTTTCTTCCTTGCCTATCCTTGTGGATCTGCAAGGGAAAGAAGTTGGAGGAAGATTTTGTGTCTACATTTCTTTTTCATTTCTTCATTTCAAATAATTTGTATGTTTTATTTTTATTTTTTCAGGAAAGTTTTGGGTAAATAAGAAGTTGCTTCTAAAAATCTTTCTTTCTTCTCCGTGAACTTGAGGCAAAAGTTGTGCTTCGAATAAGTTTACTCTGTTTTATTTAGATTAATAAATTTCAAGTACATTATGTTTAGAGTAGATATTGTTTCACAATTCTGCAACAGAGGAATAACTACATCCGACCATTCCTTGTTTTAGTTTATTTAATTTAGAAGTAGCTTATTTATTTTAGATTAGTTTTTTTTCCGTGTATGTAATTAATTCACTTTATTTAATTACTCAGTAATGTCAAGTAAATCAATAATTGTTTGGTTAGTTTCTTTCATTTCATTTCTTTCTCAGACAAATATAATAGATGGTTTTTCGTTTCATTTAATTAATCGGGAATGAATCTAGTTAATTAAAAGGTTAAATACACTTGTCTTTTATTTAAGCTAAATTTACTTCATTTATTTATTTAAAACAAAGATTTAATGTAGTTTAGAGGTCAAATCAAAACAATCAATCGAACCATAGGGAATTTATGCTACCCATTCATAGCCTCTCTTTCCCTTTCTACCAATTCAACTATTAGGAATTCACACTACCCATTCTTAGCCCCTAATTATCCTTTAGCTTCCCATCAACATCCTCTCAATACTACACATTTTGGCTAAATCGCACAACCTCGAGAAGTTGAGTGCATCTAAAATCACATGTTGATTTTCAAGCATAAAAATTGGTGAACTCGATGTGAAGGACTAGTTCCTTCTTGTTTCCTTTTAGTTTTATTTTCATCGGTCCACCTTTCTCCTTCTCCCCTATTCGGTGGTAATTTTATACCTTCCCAAGTATGTATGGTAGAGATTTTGATGGTCCATTTAGATTTGGTAGATATTATTCCAATGTTCAACCATGATAATGCCCTTCCCTTTCAAGTGATGGGCCGACAAATCCACAAATAATGTGTAAACCTCCCTAGCTACACTAAACATCCTACTTGTCATGTGAGAATAGAGGAAGTTTACTAGCCTTTAAACATTCAATACAATCAATCTAATTCAAATATATTACTTTTACAGGTGAAACCGACCCTCACACTAGGATTTTTCAAGACCCCACATTAGCATGCAATTGATAGAGGATGACATGTTTACGTGAATCGCTAGTCCAATTCACACAATAGATGAATTATTGGAAAGGATGAAGAATCAAACCTTTGAGATGTTCAACAATAATGTATCATCTATAAAGTCCCAAACTCCTACTTTCAAGGAAAATAAGAATACTAATGCCGAACAATTTATAACATGGTATCATGTGTCCCCTCAACCAAACCCCACACAACATGTACCCAAATAAGGGAATCAATCCTCACCAAATGATGAAAATTATACCTTAGTAGGGAGGATTAAAGAGTTAGAGAGAGTGTTCAAACCCCGCAGTCAAATTTTGTAATGGGGCATAGAATATAGGGTATCCCATAGAAAACAAAGGATACACCCCTACTAACATGCAAATGAATGCAACATCATGTGTAACAAGGTTATCCAGTTTAATTGAAATCGAGTGATCTTATCATAGGAGCTGACATGATGGGATGGGTCCTCATCTATCTCATTCATATCCTACACAAGAGGCTAATGGCTCGAAGTGCATTCTCAAATATTGTTCCTTTGAGCAATGCGACGTTCCCTTGTTTTATGCTCACTAGCCCATATCCTAGTGTTGTTTTCCTATGTCCATACGTATTCGAAATATCCTCGATGGATATGTATGCTTTTCCTAGTCTTTACACACAATATTAAGGTGTTCCTTATGCCCCACCAATACCTATGTTGTGCCTTCTTCAATTTCTCCTCCTCCTAATTCCCACTCATCAAGGAGTTTCAATGGTGGAATCTTATGTGATGCACACTTACACCCCTAAGTACTTGAAATAACCCCTTGATTTCACCATACGAGGTGTCATACTTCCATGCCCATTGCCTAAACTTCCTAAGTTTAAAGGAGAAGGAGATCCAAATGCTCACATCAAGGCCTATGCTACTTCCATTAGGGAATTTCATCCTTGGGATGTTGTTGTGAAAAAATATTTCCAAAGACTCTCGAAGGAATCACTTTGGATTGAAACTATCGAATTCCTGAGGCTTCCATACACTCCTTGAAAAACTTGTTTATGAATTCATTAGATCTTTTGACATGAACAAATTGCTGCGAATAGGGATTAGGGAGTTCTTACATATCAAACAGAACAAAATGAATCATCACCCATTTCATCAAGAGATGGCGTCAAGTTCTTTACTCCCAAATCGCACCTAACATGGACCAAATAGAACTCTATGATCTCTTCCTTCACTCACTTAATCGAGAGACCAAGGAGGAAGTATAGAAGTTTCCTTTTTGTAGTTACGAGGAAGTACTTGAAGATGTGCTTTGAATTGACCAAGACACAATTGAAATCGACAAATGAGGTAAGACTTATGGTCTCAATGGGAAATTGGTTTCCCTAATCAAAACAACACAAACCATCAAACAATGGAAATCAACAACCAAGGACCCATGTCTTGAATTGTAATCAATGGTACTGATGGTGTTACCAATCAAGCAAAGAATATTGTTTTTACAAAAAATGGTAAAGCAATAACAACAACATAAGGAATCAAATAGGTCCTCATTATATTTCCTCTACCAACACGTTTAATGTCAACTATCCTCCTGCTCGACAAGATCAATCCCAAATCCAAAATCAATATCAAAATCCTATCCAAGGGGCAACAAATTACAATTATAACAACTAGTTGCAAAACTACAAATCATGGTTATAACCAACAACAAAATCAAATCGAGACCAAGGGATTCATCATGCTTATACCAACTTATACCATGGGTTTCATCATAGAGTAATTGGTCACCATACTTGGCCTATATAAATTGCAAAAATTCATTCAAAGACTCTATGAAAATCAAAGGAAACTCTTTGTGGACATGTTTCTAGTAAATCCTGAAGGAACTTCACAACCTCGGTTATACATGACCCATTACACCTTAGAATGCAAACCTAGGAATCTATCAGACCTATTCCCTAAACATCATGTAGAGGACAAAGTAGATCCTCAAAACATGGACAAGGGTATTCTATTGGGAAAACGATCATGAAGCCTCAACTTCTGAAAATTCTCGAGTTGCCCCTAACCTAGACCCAAGAAACAAGACAAATATTTTAGGACTAGTTGAGTTAGAAATTGAGCCAGAAATCAATGCAACAACTTGGAAAAGGGAGTACACTTCACAACCTCTTCCCACTCATTCCCTCTTGCAGACAATACTCCTATAGTCCTATAACATTTAGGAAGATATGATTTGATTTCAAATTTAAACAAGACCTTTTCTCACATTTAATTTCTATATTTGTTGAAGAATTCCCCAGTGCATCATTCTGCATTGCTAGATGCATTGGGGCTTGGTCATCTAATCCATGTTACGCCTCCACTTGAGGCTCAAATCAATCATATTGACTTTAACATACATCCTACGGGACATAGCGATAATGATACCGAGTTTGTGTTTGATGTAAGTAAGATGCCATTTGATGCTGAAATAACATGAAAGATGAGATCCTTTGTTATTTTTGTAAGTGTCACTTTATAACAATTACATCAAGGAGCCATGATTGATCGATGGGGTACTATGAATGTAGTTCCCTTTTCTTTCTTAGAAAGTTGGTATATGGGAAACTAATTTCTCTTATATTAGAAACACATTGCAAGGGTATGATAGTCTTAAGGCTACCTCAATTGGAACTATAGTCCTTCCTATTTCCTTTGGGTTGAAAACCATTCTAACTGAGTTTTACATCATCGATAAAGAGACAAATTACAATATGCTCTTGGGAAGACCATGGATTCACAGGATGAAGGCTATTCCTTCCACCTTATTCAAGAGGTTAGATTCCTCCATCTAGGTAAAGTCTTCATCACTCAAGGGGATCCTAAGCCCTTTGATATACATTTGGAGAACCTCAAGAAGAAACTTGATTTCATTCTAAGTACAAACTCCCTGTGAACTAGTTAAACAAACCGCTTCCCTCAAAATAATTGATCACAACCACTAAGGGTGGTCTAAAAGTTGAGGTCAATGATCCAAAAACACTCAAAGTGGCAAAAAGTATGAGATTAAGGTCATGTTTATAGAATCCGTGTGTCCACAAAACCATAATGGAGATTGTAAAACTATTAGAGGGTGGTTCACAAATCATTCTCCCTTTGAACCACAAGGAGTTGGCAATTTCCTCGGTCTAGCCTCTTTTCATGTTAATGATCTCATAGAAATATGTATGATAGAAATATCAGAGGAAGAATAAGATGTTGAGTGTGAGAAAATATTCACCAAAGCCATCTCTATGGATTCTCCCATTCCCAACATTGGTTTAAACAAATATTTCAAAAACCAAATCTATCATGTCCTGGGACATGACCCCTTAGTATGACAAATGTCGAACATGATCGTGTCTCCTACCTAGGGAACAAAGTTAAACAACATCATCACGTTCATACAAACATGATGTGTCAAAAACACAACAAAGGGGTTTACAAATTCCTCGTTTCAAGTGGATGGTCTTACGCTAGGATTAGATTTTTGGATAGATAAGATAGTGGACAAAATTTACAAATTTAAACCTAAAATATCGTGCTCTTCTCAAGAAAATGAAAATTTCAAGAATCCTACTTCTCATTTGTGTACCTTAGAAGGTAAGGAGTCCAGTGAATCCATCGACTCACATCACCTTGAATTTTTTTATATAGTCATTACATTTCCACGATGTCCTTTTACATTCTCATCATCTTGTCATCTCGTTTGTCATTTCTTTGAAAGTGTGTTATGGAAACTTAATTTTCAAGTGATTCTTAAACTCTCAAGCATTGGAAAATATTTCAATCATACCTCTTCTACAATTTCTTCACACATTCAGATTATATAGTTTTCATCATCATTTCCATTCATGAGACAAATTTTGACATTGGTATAATAAGGGCTTGCACGCTTCATACTTTTCATGGTTTCTTCCGATTTGGGTGTTTCTCACCTATAATTTTTCGTAGAATTTTTCTAATGATAGATCTTCCCCTAAAAATATCTCTCCATGACAAAAATTCTAAGAATTTCACGTGGAAATTTTGTTCGCCCATCTCATTCTTCAATGATGATCCCTCACATCTTACTAGTTGTGTGGGGCTGAGATTAGGGAAAATGTTCCCTCCTAAAAGCACAATTCAAAGAAAATTGAGATAAAATTAAAAAAAGGTAAATAAACAATAAACACAAGTATTCTTATTACAAATAATCACATTATTCATCTCTCCTAATCTTCAAGGTAAGCCCATGCTTCTTATTGGTAGCATGAGGATGGGAAAAGAGGAAGATGCCCTTACTCGCCTACATTTTGTCCTTGGTGATGAGCCCAATCCTTTTATTGGTGGCATGGGGCAAGATGTAGGGGTCATATTACACATCAAAAATTCTAAATAAACAAAGAAATAAAAGTGCTCGAAAATGTGAAATCCCCATGTAAATGAATTAGATGCATATGTTAGAGAGATGATCATTCTTTAACCAAATCTTATCAATCATTAGGCCCTTCACAGATCTAATTCTAGTCAAAGCTTGAAAGCATAAATCATTTTGAACTGGTTAGTTAATTTTGATTGGGGTTTGGTTGTAAGTTCCTCAAGAAAACTTTTTCAAAATTCATGTCTTTATTGGATCTTGGTGATGAGCCCTCAGTATCCTACTAGTTGCATGGAGTCAAGAATAGAGTGAGATCATCCTATCACCATACTACATTCAACATATTTTGCCAATGAAAATAAATTTTAAACATTGCTTGAGAAATAAAGTTTCCTAAGTATAGTTTGTTATCATATGTGTAGTCATTTACATCATTTTGTTTACCACATTACATTATCATCCATAACATACATTCAAAAATCATAAAACATCGAAATTCCTAACCATCTAAGAGTACACAAATGAGACAAATCACAATGAAATTAACTCTTGCCAAGGAATGTTGAACCAAAAAGATGATGTGTGTGTATATATATTTTAAAGTGTCTCAATATAATGTCATCACATCGAAGGACAAGTGTGGTCAAAACACTCAATTATGAGCCAAAAATACAAAAAATCGATATATACACAAAAATGGTCGCAAAGCAATAAAGGGTTGTGTGAGTGACCAATGGTTATAGCTATGGTGCATGAATATCCTTATCGTCTCTCCCTATCTTGTAGTATCGTGATCTCGGTCTTCAACCAAGTGATCTCTATTGATGCATGGCATGCTAGTGTAAAAACATCAGTGTGACAACCGACATGTGTCGAGGCTCCAGGTCCGCCAAGAAGGCCTCTTGGGTCATGCCAAGCCACCATGAATAGATCTAGGTTAGTGCACCTAATAAGGTCCCACCATCCCTCAATCAGTGGCTACAAAAAAAAACATAATGATGAGTTAGAAAACGTAAGAACAAAAAAGGATTTTAGTAACATCTAATCTAGGAAGTAGAAGGAAAGAGAAGGATGTAAACACTCACTGGGTCTCCAACAACCTAGCTCAGTCTACAACTAGTACTACACCTCTCATGTGGAACCACTATACCTTCTCCTCCTCGGCCCTCTCCTCCTCCATATCCTACGGATGGAGCGAAATGGTTACCATAAATCCAGAGATATTAAAATAGCTAAGTGGGTATGCACACCGATTTCTAAAAATAATAAAAAGTGATATATATATATATATATATATATATATATATATCACTTTTTATTATTTTTTTTATATATATATAGCCCATATTTGGTTTTTCAATGTTGCTTTGAGTGAGTTTATACAGTGGTTAGCGCTACTGGAGCACGTATATTTCTCATCCCCACGGATATGGTAAGTAATCTTGTCTTTTCATTTCAAAATATTTTGCTAAATTTTTCGTATAGTTGCACTTGCTTCTTCGCTTTCTCTTTTGTATGTGGCAGGAAGATTAGATTGGCATAATTTCAACACATGGATGAGCAAGGTAAAATTCCTAACTCTCCCACTTGGGAGCATCATACTCGGAAATCATGTTTTACACCCATTCATGGCTAAAATGATCCTCCGAGGGGTAATATGTACGCACCCAAAATTACACAGTGCCACATTGATAGACACGATAAGTCTCCAATGATGAAAGAATTCTTTTCCAGAACAACAATGAGATCTAGATCCTCTCCCTTCTCTTCAACATGTTTATCATGACTTATTTCTTCATGTTAAGTTTAAAACCTTGTCGCTTACTTTCAAGACACATTTTTCCCCTTTTGCACTTATTTTAGATTTAAGTTACGCAACTCTCACGGTGGTTACGTAACCCCGATTTTCTTAGACCGATCATTCTATCAACTTTACCCGCTTGATTAAATGTGTGATTTCTAATAAGTGTCTCCATTTCGGGACTGATTTTCTCACCCGCTTTCGACCATTTCACTTGGTTTTGAGCTTGTTGGAATTGTAATGATTTTCTCTCAGTAGTTTCCTGTGTTTAGTATGTTGAATGCCCCCGAACTAGATGTGTTGTCACTTTTATTTTCCATGTGTTTTAGACTTCTTCTTCCCCATATTTTTATAAAAACCCAAATTTCATTCAAATGTTAGGTTAGAATTTTGTGATTTTTAGCAAATTTATATTGCCAAAATATTGTTAGAATGACACAGAAACCAGTTCATTTCCTTATTATTTCCAAAGATCTACATTCTACCGATTTTCTTAACTAGTCACCTATAGCTACAACCATCCTTTTGTTCATTTTACTACCAACTAGCATTACACACCTTGGATCATATAGAATTCATCTCCTGAAAGGAAAAGGACATTGAGGAAATACAATGCACCACCACACCTAGACATCATCACAAATCAATGGTTACATGTCAGGGATGTATTAATTTCCTTTAAGCTTTCGCTTGAGTATTGTCATTAAAATTAGAAGAAATACACTTTTTGAAAGTGGTAGAATTTATCATTTCTTCATTTCCAATATTGTTTGTGTACGAACAAATCTTACATTGATATTTTCTTCCCCGCCTATCCCTTTGATCTGCAAGGAAAGAAGATGGAGGAAGAGTTTGTGTCTACATTTCTTCGTTTTCTTCGTTTCAAATCATCTCGTATGTTTTATTTTTATTATTCCGGGAAAGTTCTCGGTAAAGAAGAAGTTGCTTCGAGAAACTTTATTTTTTTCTCCGTGAACTTGGAGGTAAAAGATGTGCCAAAAGAAATTTACTTTGTTTTATTTAGATTAATAAATTTCAAGTACATTATGTTTAGAGTAGATATTGTTTCACAATTTTGTAATGCAGAGGAATAGCTCCATCCGACTATTCCTCGTTTTATTTAATTTAATTTAGAAGTAGCTTATTTATTTTAGATTAGTTTTCTTTGTTTGTGTCTCTGTAAGTAGTTCACTTCATTTAATTCTTTAATACCAATGTCAATAATTGTTTAGTTAGTTTCTTTCAATTCATTTCTTTCTCGATAAATAGAATAGATGGTTTTTCGTTTCTTTTAATTAATGGAGAATGAATCTAGTTAATCAATAGGATAAATACACTTGTCTTTTATTTAAGCTGAATTTACTTCCTTTATTTATTTAAAATGAAGCTTAGAAGTCAAATCAAAATAAACAATCGAACCACACGGAATTTACGCTACTTGCTCATAACATCTATTTCCATTTCTACCAATTCAGCTATTAGGAATTCATGCTACCTGCTCTTGGCCTCTCGATTGTCCTTTAGCTTCGCATCAACATCCTCTCAATCCTACACATTTCGTATATCTCAAAGCATGACCTCAAGAATTTAAGTGCATCTAAATCACATGTTCATTTCTAGGCGACAGCTTCTTGTTCAAAATACAAAATTGGTCCTAAAGATATTTACAAAATATACATGCATTCTATCTTGATTCTTTAGGGTGTTGGTTATCATGTACAAATATATAAGATAAAGTACATAAAAGAGGAGGAGGTATTAGGACTTAGAGATTAGAAAACAAAGGGAAATCGAAGGGTGAAAACATTTCAACTAAGCAAAAAAAATCTTATTCTACCCGTGCATGTCAATAACCCGAAATGTGTGTAATAATATGTAACAATTTTTTTCCCATAAACAAATATCGACACAAAGTTCAGGGCTTATTCACAATAGACAATAATGAACACAAAGTTTCAGATTCTATAACACATGATTGTCACACAAAAGAGTGAGAGAGAGAGAGAGAGAGAGAGAGAGAGAGAGAGAGAGAGAGAGAGAGAGAGAGAGAGAGAGAGAGAGAGAGAGAGAGAGAGAGAGAAGAGAGAGAGAGAGAGAGAGAGAGAGAGAGAGAGAGAGAGAGAGAGAGAGAGAGAGAGAGAGAGAGAGAGAGAGAGAGAGAGAGAGAGAGAGAGAGAGAGAGAGAGAGAGAGAGAGAGAGAGAGAGAGAGAGAGAGAGAGAGAGAGAGAGAGAGAGAGAGAGAGAGAGAGAGAGAGAGAGAGAGAGAGAGAGAGAGAGAGAGAGAGAGAGAGAGAGAGAGAGAGAGAGAGAGAGAGAGAGAGAGAGAGAGAGAGAGAGAGAGAGAGAGAGAGAGAGAGAGAGAGAGAGTCTCTTTTGTACATTCATTATTTCTTTCTTCTCGTACAAAAATTAACCAACCTTATACAATTAAGGAGGAGGAAATACTTTTTGTAGGGGAAAAAGAGGTAAGAATTACCTTGGGATAACTATTTTTGTTAAAAATTTGTACTTTTGTTTAATTAAGTCACTTAAGTGGCTTTTACATTTGATTTGTCTTTTAAAATAAAAAGTCAAAAGTATAGTATAAAAATATAACAATTAACCTTCACTTGGGATTTTTGGAAGGAAATGAAGAATTCAAGACTTTAAGCTTGAGCATGCGCATTCTAAATTTCATCACCACAACAATAAGTGTCCGATTATTTGGGAATCATTATGTTTGTTAAGTTATTCATCTAACTATTCTCTAGTTTAGAACTTATCCCACCCAATTGAGCCAAATGCTTGAAGCTTTTATTATTACATTTTAACTCGTCCATCCATTTTAAAATCATTTGTTTTAAATAATTTCAAACAACTCCATTTTATCTCATCCGATGTGATTTCTTTGAAGGAATCACAATTTGAAATCGAAAAATATCTTAGACTTTATAGATTCACTCTTCAAAGTCAACTGCAGATCTATGGATTGTTCCTTTATCTCATCCACACCATGTGACCAATTTTGAGAAACATTAATTTTGGGATCATTATCTATAGAGAGAAGTAATTTTCTTGGAAAATATCACAATGAGGAACTTTTAATTATTTGAAATTGATAAAAATTAATGCAACATTTTCTCCTTTTTAATATCTTAGACTTTATAGATTCACCTTGATTACGGAGTTCGAATGGCCTAGTCATGCCGCTCCACTAGTCAAAACTTGTAAGTCTATACAAGAAGAATTTTGTATCAGAACCAAACCTTGAGTCTTGAAAAAAATAAAGACCCGATTCCACCTTCTCGATGCCAATGTGACCAATTTCGGCCTGAGAAACATTAATTTTGGGATCATTTGCAAGTAAAATATCTATAGAGAGATTGTAGCTTTTCATCGATTATTTCATCTATGATTCTAAGATCTTGAATTACACATCCCACAAATAAGCTTAACAAATAATAAGCTTGGCTTCCTTTTCTCAGCAATGTTTTTAATTTTAGAACTTATTTTTTAGTTAATGCATCGCTTATCATCCTTAGGGAAGCAATTAAGAATTTGGGATTAAATCCCAAATTGGGTGGATACATCCCATGTTTGGCCATGCATCCTTAAAATCATAAGGATAAACTTTAGGCTTTATTACCCATTCATCATTAGTTTTTGGAGCAAACCAAGCTTCCTTGTTCACCACGTGGAGTTTCACTTTCCCTCCCATGTGCTAGAATAACACTTGGTTAAGTCAAGTGTGTAGGGTTTAATACTAATGTATCAACATTAGATTTAATAAACTTATGAAAAAACCTTCATATCAATATCACTTATAGAGGTGGACAATAGGAGAGATGTAAGAGCACCGTGATCCCAACATGAGAGAGAGAAAATATGTGATATAAGTTGAGAGAGTTTTCACTTGTTCTTCTAATTGTTCTTGTGTTTTCTTACCCTTATACACTCTCTCAATAAACTTTATCAAACACAAGCTTCAATGACTCTCCCTTAACTTGTGTACATATCCTTCAAGGATTTATTCTCCTTGTGATATTCTTGTCAAGAGTTCACTAATCGATGTAGTGATTTCATGTTTACCTTTATTAATATCCTTGGATATTCTCAATTTTAAATTCAAATTGTTGTCATGAGGTGTTAGGTATTGCAATGAAATTGTTGTCCCGAGGCAGTGACAAGTAAGTAGTTGTTTTATCTTTCTTGGGAGCATGGGCAACAAGAATTCCACCAAAACATCATAATCTAGAACCACAATTTTAGATTGATTTTTTATTTTCTTTCCCTCAACCATTGGTTGGACCTATGAAAAAGAAGTACCATAAATATCTCATATAATTAGGTTTATGGTTGACACAAGAGTGAGGTTAAGAGGAGAAGAAATTGGTGTAGGAATGATTCCCATGGAGGTAGATTTTTTTGTTGATACTAGTGGGGAAACCGAGGTATTCTTATATCGAGCTTTTGTCTCAAGTTATCTCCATTTAAATATGTTTCCTGGGGAATCTTAGCATATTTTTCTTTTTCTACCTCCTTCTCTTCCTCTTCTTTTCCACAATCTCTTCTCCAAGTCTTTCCTCTTCTCCTTCCTCAACTTGTATAAGTTCAATCTCGGGATCAGTTCTTGATTCCACATATATACCTTTGTGTTTGGTTCCTATTGAGTTGAGGAAGAAGTTAAATCTTGGGGAGTAATGGATTTATCATAAGCCTTAAAATCTATTAGTTTCTTCATGAACCATTTCTCGGTTCCCAATATAACAAGAGTAGTAAGATCATCAATACTATATTTTTCCTTTTGAGACCAATCAATAGTAGGAAGAGGAGAGTGTTGAATGGAATTTATGAACTCGGTTCCACCACATTCGACCCATCATCAAACATACCTTTAGGTACTTTATGCAATTTAAAATCTTGAATCTGCTGCAAAGTAATTCTTCCAAATAGTCTCCTTCTAACTTCAAATTTATCATCACAGTCTTCTTAGTAATATTCAATTGTTGGAACATGCAAGTATGATAATCAAGATTGTGATTGATGAAGCTTTTAATATCAAAGGATGTTCTTTTCGAAAAGGATGTATATTGAATGGAGAAATTTTTCTCTTAATATTTTGAGCATCAATTCCTAACATGTAAATGTAATTCCCGAGGGACAAAGGAAATCAGATTCTCGAAACTTTTCTTTCTTTGTAGGTCATAGGAAGAATATACAATTATTTACACAACTCAATTAGGATGATCTTATCATTGCAAAAATGGGAGTTTGTATAGGGATCCTTCAAACCCTATAGCTATGATATAGGAAACTCTCTGGAATTGAATGAAGAGACTACAAATTTTAGTTATTAATTAATTTTCTTCTTCAAAAACACTATTGGCGACACCCTTCTAATAGCTCTTGACTATGAACATGGTAAATGCATCATTTACCCTTCTAAAGTAGCTTTTACTATTTTCAGGTTCAAATGGGTGTAGTACTCATAGATAGGATTAGAGAGATTTCGTCTACTTTGAATGGAGAGGCCAACAAAATCCTATATCTTGAAATGGTGTACATTATATAGAAATTCATATAGAAAGTGTTGGTTTGATGCACTTGGGTGAGTTGTATGGTTAAGTTTCCAAAAATATTTCATCCCAATTAAGATCTTGTTTTCCTTCACGTGTCAAATTGATGAAAACACAAATCCATTTCTAAATTTCTTTGGTGGAAGAAAACCCATTACTTTGGACAAAAGGGTAATAACCTTAGATAATTCTTCAATAAAATCACTTATGTATAAGTTTTGGTAATTTTGAAGGACCTTTCTTCTTAGCTTTGAACCAATATTTGGCAATCATGGTTTGATAGTTTTTTTCAAGTTAATTCATATTTTTCGAGCTTCTTTAATAGTTAAAACTTTGGCATTTGCAAGAGGAGGAATTCTAAGATCCAAATTTATATAATGGGTATCAAGTTGAGCAATTACTTGACCTTGGGACCTTTCAATTCCTTTCTCTTGTTGATCAAAATAAGATGCAGGCTAGAATAGTGTGTATGTGCACTAGAATGAGGTAGGAAAACCACCCACATGTGCACATACACTATCCAAAATCCTTTGATCCAATGGATTTATCTTTACTCTCTCATTATGCTCCAAAATTTAGGCAAGTCCATGTGTTAGACATCATTTTCCCCAATTTTAGGAAATGATAGTTTCCAAGGAAGAAATAGGTTCATATCTAGCATATTGGAACTTCATTTTGATATTTTAAATCCTTTGGGAGAAACAAAAAGGGGAAATAAACCACACACATGAATTTGAGCAACAAAAGGGAAAATGAGAAACTGTATGAGGAGGAATTACAAAAACAAGAAAAAACAAGAACAAAACACTTATTGTTTGGATGAAAATGAAGCTCTTATCAAGATAAATTTGTTGCTATTTGAAAATTTGAATTTTTGGCTGAAAATGATAGTACATAGGAAAATTAACGATCGGGGTGATGTGGGATGATCATGGAGGCATAACAAGTTTTATATCAATTGAATTGTCAAATGAAATGGGTTGGGTGAAATCCACGCGTGCATATTTATATGTGACTAGGCGAGACTTGCAAGGGTGTGTGTTTTAAAGTTTGGAGTGGATTAAATCAATGAATCAATGGAATGAGGGAAATGTTCCCATGATGTCGCTTTATGTATCGATCGTGGTTGCATTGATTGATTTCCCTGTACCCAAAAGACATCAAGAAATGCAAGGAGGTGGGGAACAAAGGGAATGAAGGAGTTGTTCCTCCTATTCCGCTCTAAAATGACTCAACCGACATACTACCCAATTAGAAAAATCACCCAATCAAGGAACCTTAGAACAAAGGAATTATTCCTCTAGTTCCTACTAAAGCCGGTTTGACCAATAATGTCCCCAAAATTAGAAAAATGACTAAGCCCCAAAAGATAAAATGTTCACAAAATGACAATGTAGCTTTCATATCTCATTTTTTTTTACTTTTGGATTTAAATTTTTACAAATTTTAGTATATGATAATAGCTAATTCTCAAGGCGGGAACATGAATTGGATTGTCTAAAAATATGAAGGCAAAAATTTATGTAGAATCCCAAAATATTTGGTTTACAAGAGACACGCTCCTCATCCGTTGGGCTAAAGGGAATACCAGAGATACTTCAACAAAAATGTAGGATAAAATAAGAGAACAAGAGATAGATAGGCAAGAAAAATGAACAAAAGAATGGGACAAAGCAAAAAAATCAAAGTAAACTATATACAATGTGGGGAAACTCACTTCACTTTTTATACAACTTCAAATATCACTGCTATAAGGTAACGAGAGACAAGACCTATCCAAATAAGAAAGGTAATAATTGTTTTCTCCACAAAATGTTGAATCTCGAAAGGACCAAGCCAAAGTGAATCAAGTTTACCGTGATTTCCTCTAGGTTGTCTCCTTTTATCCCATAACAAAACCAAATCTTAGATATGGAATTCATGTGGTTTAGTCTTCTTGTCAAAGAGCTTATTAACTCTTTGTTGGTGAGCCGAGATTTGATTTACCATAAGAACATGATCTTCTTCAAGCTTTTGTAGATACACAATTCTCTTTTCAAAGGAGTTTGTAAACCGCTAATTCTCAATTATCTTGGCCAATCATGAGTAGGAAATTCCATTTTATGGTTTATTCAACATTTGTTCCATACAATAACTAAAAATGGGACATGCAAATTTCTCTCTTTGGGGTTATATGATCAGCCCATAAAGCATCGTACCTTTTTATGCCAATTTTTCTCGAGTGTCATCTACTACCTTCTAAACAATGGTGACAAGATTTATATTTGAAGACTCTTCTTGTCCATTACCTTGAGGATAGTAATATGAAGAATGTGACGAATGAAATGAAATAATCATAATAGAAGTCAATTAACTCATATGAGGATAAATTCAAGCATTGTTGGTGAAAAATTTATATGGAATTTAAAAAAAAACTAATATATTTTCCCTAATAAAATTGTAGATGACTTCATAAGTTGTTTTATTCATCGGGATCACCTCCACCCATATTGTAAAATAGTATGTGGTAGTCAAAACATGGGTATGTCTAAGACTAGAATGTGAATTCAAAGTGCCTATAAAATCAACTCCCACTATTAGAAAGGTTCTTTAATAACTACTGGATTTAAAGGTAATGTTGCAAGTTTAGGCATACCAAAAATTGTTGACAAGTGATTTTGGGAGCTAAACAAAGAGAGAGGGAGCGACGAAGAAAATAAACCTAATCCCACCGAAGCAAAAGGGAAGGGGAATGTGAAGAAACCAAGACCGAATGGTGGCGAAGGAAACCATAGCAAAGATGAAAATGGAAGGAGGAAGGAGGTCCCTACCAAGGCAAATGAGATTTCGGGCCTTAAAGGAGACAAGAAGAGTCGATGCGTGGGGTCAATGGAACTCCCCGCAGGTAGAAACGACTCGAGGCATGGATTTAAGGAGGTGGCTTAGTAGGAGGCAACAAAAAAATATATCTAATGCAGGTGTTACCCCTTTCCAAACTCCTTCAAAGAGGCGTTGGGGTCTAATGGGGCAAATGCCGAAAATCGTGCTTTCTTGGTCGATTTAGTTAAGGAAGCCTTCGATTTGGAGATAAAAACACGATAGTAGATGCTTATTACAAGGCTTTGTCGAGAGGATGCCATCATAGGTCGATTTAATGGACTTTGGCCCTCTTCTTTAGCCTTGTATCAATGGGTGTTTGAGAATTGGACAAGTAAGTGTGAAATTTCATTATGCTCAAAAGGTTTTTTCATTGTTCATTTCAGAGACCATGGGGATTATCAGCAGTGTTTTTCTGGAGGGCCCTTGGTTTTGGGGCAATGCTGGTTTGTATTTAACTCCATGGTTCCCGATTTTGATCCTAATACCCACCTAGTCACAATAACGTTGGTCTGGGTAAGGTTACCCAACTTACCCTTGCATCTCTGGTATGCCTTGGAGGATATCAGAAATGCTCTAGGAAAATTCATAAAAGAAGACATGGAATGAATTCAATCTGGAATGTGCACTTATGCAAGATTGTGTGTTGAAGTAGATTTGAGTAAAGGCTTGCCAGATCACATATCTCTAAATTTGGGAATTTTCAGTGATTCCAACCCTTGGATTATGAGAACACCGCCTTTCGGTGCTGAATTTGTAAAAATCCAGGTCATCTACATGCCTCATGCCCGCTTAACAAAAACAAAAAATTGTTAAGAAGGGTGCTTCAGGATTTGGAACTCTGAGTCCAAATTTAGTTTCAGCTATGAAATTCAAGGAAGATCCGAGTAAATCAAACAATGAGACTAAGGTGAAAAAAACAGAGGAAGCTACGAATAATGAGGAAGTTGTAATTGGCACGAAGCGAGGGCATTTTCTGGAAAGTCGAATTTGAGTCGGAAACTTATCGATAGCGTGGAAGTTGTAGATGAAAATAATATTATGCTATTTGTTTCTTAAGATCAAGGCAAGTGGCATGAGGTGTCGAAAAGAAAAGGAAAGAAGGGACAAATAATAAATATTTCAGATTATTTCCCATCTTAGGGCAAGAAATAATTTTCACTTTATGTCACCCTTCCTTTGGGCCATTGTTGGGCTCTTGTGTGGTGTTGTTTGGTGTTATTTCATCTTGCTTTGTGTTTGTACGGGTGGGGCCCCATCAACCCTCTAGTTCATAGTTCCGGTTAAAAGCATTTAACAATCTAAAAAACAAATTGTTGACAAGGCTCACACGTGAAAACTCACTTGGCTACATCTCTAAAATTGTGGGCCAAAATAACCTCCCCTCAAAATTTTAAATACTATCAAAAAGAGAGGATACATTTCCTTTGTAGGTCTGGTTATGATATGCTTTACGAAACTCCTTTTGTTGTTCTTTGTCAACATATCTCAAAAAGTAACCATCAATCCCCTTGTTAAAAGAAAGTTGTCTCATAACACATATTTAGATGATATGAGCTTAATTAATTTCTTTTCCTTTGTATTGATATGTGATGGACATTCCCATATGTTAATAAGTATGTAATATCTGGAATACCATTTATCCACAATGTCGATAAATAAAAAATAAGCATTTCTTTATAATTATCATTGTTGTCCTTATTGCCCTAGGTTTTATCTTCTTCTATCAAGTTGGCACAGCCCCGATCTTGTGCAAGTTCATTTGGCTTAATATATATCATACTCTTGTACTTTGGAAATCCAATCGCTCTTTTTGATCCAAACTCATGTTGAGCTAGAGTAGACTTAACATCTGGGTCGGGGACAAAAATTGTTGAGTGTGAGTTTACGATATAGAACCTTAATTTCTTAACTCGCTATTACTACTACATAAACATGTTTTTCCATCTAGGA
The DNA here is from genome assembly GCA_018340775.1 of Taxus wallichiana var. yunnanensis. Lineage (NCBI taxonomy): Eukaryota > Viridiplantae > Streptophyta > Pinopsida > Cupressales > Taxaceae > Taxus > Taxus wallichiana. Next base: position 299,779,065 of record CM031240.1, on the reverse strand, counting down.
ATACTTAATATCAAGTGCTTTCAAGTCATACCTCATAAAAGCAAGTGTGACTTTAATGCCTTCTTCATTATTCTCGTACAAGGATAAACGATAGAGTGTGTTTTGATGCATAATAATAAATGATAAAGTATCTATCAAAATTTGGACAAAGTAAAGCAATATTATTTGTAATAGCCTCTTTGAATGAATCAAAATCCCTTTTACCTTTGAATTTCCAAAAAAGGCTTGTTTTCCTTTCATCATTTTCAGAATACGTTGAGTAAATTCAAGAAAATCTAGGATAAACCTTCTAAGAAAGTTTTTTCCAATGAAATAGTGGACACCCTTTTTACTAGTTGGAAGAGAGAGTTTCTAAATTGCTTGAACTTTGTTAGGATCAATCTTAATTTCATCTTTTGAAATAATATGTGTAAGGAGTCTTCCTTTTGTTACTTTGAACATGGTTTTCTTGGGATTGGGAGAGATGCCTTGATATCTACACCTTTGCAATACAAGCTTTAAATGTTGGAAGTGATCCTCTCTTTTCTTTGAGAAACTTTTCAAGTCATCAAAGCATCAACTATACACTTAGTTTTAAGATCACAGAAGGCCAATTCCATTTCTCTCTGAAGTTCACACGTGTATTTATTAGGCCAAAAGGAAATATTCTATAGGAAAATTCTCTCTTAGGGTAGGAGGGCACTCTTGTGTTGATCTTGGGTTGAAACATTAATTTGGTTATAACCCAAGAAATTGTCAAGCATAGATAACATTTATGATCTGGTAACAACTTGTAAGCTACATGGTCCACATGCCTTAATTTATATGGTCGCTGTGTCTTTCCATGAGTTCTATCCTAAAATTACGTTCCTCACATTTTCCCTTCATGTGCATTCTTTCTTCAATTTTTGCATGCATTCCTACACTTAGTCAAAATTATAAAATACATGTAGTTATTTTATTCTCTTGTGATGCTCCCGCATTAGATATTCTAGATAGACTACAACCAACATGTAGTATTAGTCACCAGAACTTGATATCAAGAGTGAGATTTCCAAACAAATATGTGTATAGACTAACACCTATGGAGAATGAGGAGATGAAGAGTTAATTCAAATATATACTTGACAAAGGGTTGATCATAGAGTCTATGAGATTGTGTGCAATACTTGTTGTATTAGCACAAAAATGACAAAGGAGGGCATGTATTGATTCTAGGTCCATTAACATTATTACTATCAAGTATAGGTTTCCATTTCCACACATGGACGAACGATGAACTATCTAAGTGGAAATAAGTACTTAACAAAGATTGATATGAAGAGTGGATACCACAACATCAAAACTAGAGAGATCAAAGAGTGGAAAACTATGTTTGAAACATAAGATAGTTATATGAGTGGTTAGTCATGCCATTATTGTTAACCAACATAATGAGTACATTCTCATGGGATGATGAATGAAGTGTTGAAGCTATTTATTGGTATTTTTCATGATGTATTTGGATGAAATTCTGATTTTTAACAAAACACATTAAGTAAGATCACTTGGTTTGTTTGCATAAATTGTTAGAGCATTTGCGAGAAGAGAAGTTGTTGTTAAACTTGAAGAAGTTGTTGTGACCAACACCCCCATTCCCTTTTGATAAGAAAATGGAACCGTCCTTTATTCATTAGTTATTAAACCAATTTATAAATCTATTTGACACAATTAAAAGTCTATGGTTTTTCCATTTTGATTAAGCATATGAAAATGTATAGTTGAACTAGTTTTATAATTGTTTATATTTCTAAACTTCAAATCTTGCTTTATCTTTTGATTTAATTATCACTTTATGTCTTTAAAAGTTCTTTCATGGTATATTTTGGTGACTTTGGTGTGTGTTAAGCTAGGTCATAGACTAGAAAATATGTGAAGCTCTTTGAGCCCGATTTGCTCTAAAAATGTGCGCTTTGATGATCATGTACCTTGGCCACTCATTATGGTAAAACCGTAGATTTTAACTTGGTGACAATACTCTGTGAAGGATTGGAATGCACCAAATTGTTGACACTTGAACCACAAATTGGTATATCTAGGCTTGGAAGAGAGTTGGAATTTTAAAACCCTGTGGTGAACAACTCCACCAACTCCTTCCCACATGACATAGATCATGTGATAGAAATGACTATGGTTGAGTCAATTTTTTTAATTCTTAAGGAAAATAGATGCATCAATAGTTGAAACTTGTCTCAAATATGGGTGAAGAGTGCATAACCAGAAAAGTTCAAAGGATTCCAAGAACCGATCTTGGACATGTGTCTAATATTGACAAGAGGGGAGTATGATGGATGCTTAGAGTTTGAATTCTCGAGGTGTGATAATACCGATCACAAATAGTTGTCAACAATAGGTGGAAGCAAGGTACATAGACCTTAAAGCTCTAAAGTATCAAGGATATGCGGTGATCGATGGCTCTAATTGGTGCCACGTGACAATCATTCGTGCATTGCATCATCTCAAAGCCAAAGCTAACAATATTACAAGACACAAGTTAGCTAATTTATGTCACGTGGAAGAGATCAAAGAGGGTTGGGAGTTTTCAACCATGAACAGTCAAGTCAAAGTCATAATGCATACGTGGAGCCTTCTAATTGGCATAGACACCAAAGGTTTAAAATCTTAAGTCTTTAATTCTTTTAATTGGCCGGTTAAAATAAAAAGAGAAACACAGAAAGCTCGAGAACATAATTAAAAAAATAAAGGTTTCAAAGGAAACTTTTTGTGCTATTCTTGAGCAGGAGAGATAGATAAGGATGGGTAGAGGTCAAATAAGAAATTTTAGTTTAATTTAAACCTTAAAAACTCAAAAATTGTGAGCATGCAAACATGATAAACAAAGATAGGAAATTATGGGGATTTTATTTAAACACACAAAAATCAATGGGCAATCTATTTCCACGCTTATTGGGGTTTTTATCATGCAACCACGTGACTACCAATTGTGTTAAATTAGACCACGTATTAGTCAATGTTTTAAAATAAAAATGACTATTTTGGGGGAAATTATTGTAAATTTTAAGAGCATGATCTCGCAATAAGTTTTTTCAAGGCTTCAATTAGCTTTAGTTTTATTTTAGATTTTCTATATTATATTTGATTTTTATGGGTTCCAAAACTTGTAGAGATTGTGGATGAATCTCATTGCTCTCTAATAAATTCAATTTTATTGTAAAAATATTTGGGCAACAAGATCAATACAAAGAAAGAGTTTGAGCTTTATAATGGATTTGTGAGTTGTGAATTATTTTAATTGTTAATTCATGTCTTGGTCCTAGACAACAAATATATTTCTATTATTAAGTGGAGTTTGCACTTCTAATTTTAGTTGAATTTTGTAGGGTAAAGAGTTTGAGCTATGCTAATTTCGCTTCATTAGTTATTGTCTTGTATGATTATATTTGTAGACGTGTTTTGAAATCTTACATGTTTAGATGATTTAGAGATATTGCCAAGTGAAGATTAATATATTTATGTGTGTAATATAGTTAGCTTAGATGATAGTTAAGTTGATTATTACTATGATATATGTTTTTTCAATAAACTATGTTTATTTACTTATATGATGCGTAAAATGGTGATTCCTTTTGTGTGGTTTCCTTTAACTAATTTCCTAAAGCTTATAAAGAATCGAGTTGAAACTATTTATTTTTCACTTTGTTTTATATGCCATTTAAATAAGATAAAAGGTGTAGGTTGTGCTTAGTGATAGAGAAAGAGAGAGTATAGTTTCTTTTCCGCCCTACCCTTCCCCCTTTTGAGTTTTTTGTAGTCCCAAATCACTTAGGATTAGATCGTTGTAAATATTAGTAGGAAGAGTTGGATTCAAAATCAAGATAATTCAAATTCAAAATCAAGATTTAATAGGTGATTTTCCCAAACACATTAGTCCCTCCATAGGTTAACACTTTGTCACATAGTTTCCGACTAAAGCTATACATTCTAGAGTATTTTCTACCTTGAATCTAAATGTCTAGTAAGAGTTCTAAAATGAGTGGGGGAAATTAAACTCCTCCCATTTTGATGTTTAGTGTGCTTAAACACACACCGTAACATGATTGGCACTAAAAGGATGGTCTTGAATGATAAATTGTGTTTTTTTGTTCAAAGGTTTGAAAATCGCAGAGGTAAAAATCACAAAACTAAACAATGTCTTGGTGGGGAGAAAATATAATTATTGATTTTAGAGTTCAACCTAATTTTCTTAAGGATGATTTTAGGTTTCTTCCCAAAATTGATGGTAATAGGATTACTTAGAAGCATGTTCTTTCTTTTAATAATGCTTTAAGTGTCTTAAATGTACAACATGATCATATAGTTTGTAGGTTGTTTCCATTTACTCTGAATGATCTTGAATATGAATGGTTTATGAATTTGACCCATGGTTCAATTTCTAGTTGTAAGGAGTTAGAAAATGCATTCATTAGAAATTTTATTCAACCCATAGACCCAATCATAGTCATAAATCATTTATTTACATTCAAAAGAAACCATGACAAACCAATTTGAAGCTTTAATGCAAATTTCAAGAAATTCTTAACAATATTCTCAACAACAACTTAGACCATAAGAGGCAACACTTATATTCATCTACATTCATGCTTTGGATTCAATTCTCTCATTGCTTGTGAAAATTTTTGGGGAGCAATCATTAATTTCATCTTATGCAGAGGCACTCACACGAGATAGGTAGTTGTCTTCCCATGGAACCAACATTGTTATATTTTCAAGTGTTCTCCCAAATACCACAATGTTCAAATCAAATCTTAATCCTCTTTTGGTTTCTCATTTAAATCAAAGCGTCCATTCGTACTCCCATTATTGATGCACTCAATGCATATGTTGTGAATGACTAGGATAGATGTGTTCATAGTTATATTTATTCTAATTATTATGTCTCTGAGGATGATACAAAGGATATTCAACAACTACATGAGGAGGATGAGAAATAATTTATGAAGAAACAATGCCTTTATTTGAATTAAATTATGAGTTTACTTTAGAAAATAATTCATTGACAACAATTGTTGATTTCTTAGAAGAAATGTTGTTATTTCCTATGTTTTTTTGTAGATTTGGAGGAGTCTTTTGTGCCTAAACAACAAGAAGATATGGCGGAGTTTGATTTTGCATACTTAGAGTATCATTTTGGTGTGGTTAACGTGGATGAATAGGAAGAGCTAATGAAAGATGAATCCAATGTTCAAGAGCCCATGATTTTAGTTGAGACAAAGTTGAGCAAGAAGAAGAAGAAGCATACATGATGTCATACTTTTAGCAATAAAGAAAAAAATGGATGGATATACTCCACAACAACAAAAAATAGAGGAGATACAAGTTGTAACAGATGTTGAGGCAAAGGTTGATTAAAAAAACATCCACAAGAGGTCATTTCACTAGAACCTACATTCCCACATGCCACCAAGATGAAGATAAACCAATACCAAGTATTTCAATGACCTAATTTTAAGGTAATTCTTCTTTAACCCAATGTGTTTGCCGATTTAGAAAATAAATTAGGAGTCATTTTAATAGGGATATTTGAGTTGGTGGATTTTCTGGAGGAGTACAAGGATGTAGATACTTTCTTAAGGACCATCAAAAGTGAAAATTTCTTTTGCCATGCAATAAGATGTGTCCCATTTAAAGTTTCCAAATTCATCCACCATCTTTAAATTGTATAGTTATTATTTTAGGAGTAAATTATTTTTCCTTACTTTCATAGTTATTTTCATGCTTTCTTAGATTATATTTATGTTTCTTAGACTAGATTCATACTTGTTAGAGTAGTCACGCCACGTTTGAGAAATAAAACAAAACGACATCAAAAGAGAGAAAAGTAACACATGAGGACAAAATTGTCGATTTTAAGGAGGCATATGTTGCCCGTCGAATCTCTGGCGGTAAAGGTTTGGGTAAATATAGGGAAAACCGTCACCATTGAACTGTTTGAAGTCTGAACACCGCACGGGGTATGTAAGAACCAAAAAAATAGCGGTTTAACGCCGGTGGATGATTTGAAAAAAAAGCTGATAAGGTCGGTGGAATATTTTTCAGGAAAAAAGCAATCTGACCGTTTGCAGTATTGTAGCTATATATACCTTCCGTCCCTCCTCTTCCAGCGTCTCGTTTCATTTCATTTGATTTCTTTAATGTTTTTATTTGCTCTGTTTAATTGAGTGTGGCCACACATAATTTGATTGTGTATGCATGCCTGTTATTGTTTTTTTGTTGTGTTTTTTTTTTTGTTTGACTGTACCATCCAATATTTGTTTGAGTTTACTTGTTCTGCTGCGGCTTATATTTTGTGCAACTGATCAAATAATGGAGCCTCTGCTCCTTTCATCACGCGAATTTATCTGAAGGTGATCTGCTATAATTTTTGGCATTCAAAATTGGCTGTAGAACATGGTTCACATTGCATTTGTGTTTTTACAGAGATTTTCTGAGAATTTATTGGTTTAGCAATGCTTTTATATCCTAACCCTGAAATTGATTTTTACAGAGTATGAATTATAACGGATAGAGGTCCGATCACTCAAATTGACTCTCTCAGACCATCAGTAGCTGCAAAAAGGGGTTAACGAGGTAGGCATAATGACATTTACTTATCTGAAAAATGAATCCTACATGCCTCTAAGTTTGGGAAGGGGATTTATATTTTGCTTACATTAACCAAATGCTACCCAAAAGGAGTCTGTAGTTTTGAGAAACTCACATTTTATTTGGATATCTGGGGATAGTTTAAGGATGTACCATATATATTGAAATGCCACACATATATCTAACTCAATGGTATTTAAAATTCCAGATGGATAAAAGTTGTAGTACAGCTTGGTAGGTAGGCTTTTCCTATCATTGCATCTCTTATAGATCTTAAAATTCGCAGTATTGTAGCTATTTATTCCTTCCCTTCCTTCTCTTCAGGCGTTTTGTTTTATTTCATTTGGTTTTTTAATGTTCTTCATCTTGTTCTGTTGTATTGAGTGTGACCACACATAATTTGTTCTTTATGCATGCCTGCTATTGTTTTTTCTTTTAATTATTTGTTTGATTGTATTATTCAGTACTTGTTTGAGGTTATTTATTTATTCTTCTGGCGGCTTTTGCTGGTGCAACTAATCAAAGCATGGCTGCCCTGCTCCATTCAACAAGGGAATTTATCTGATATTCAGGTGTTCTGATATAATTTTTGGCATTCAAAAATGACTGTACCCCATGATTCATATTGCATTTATGTTTCCACAGAGTTGGTCTGCAAATTTAATGGTTGAATTTAGTTTTAGCAATGCATTTTATATTCTAACCCTGAAATTGATTTTGCAGGGCAGAAATTACAAGGGATAGAAGTCTGATCACTCAAGTTGACTCTCTCAGACCATCAGCAGCTGCAAAAAGGGGTTAATGAGGTAGGCACATTAATGCATTTACTTATCTGAAAAATGAATTATATTTTCCTTGCTGTTTTGTTTTGAGTGATTGAAACGGATTTCAATCTCATTTGGAAATTGTTTTTAACACAAGTTCTTTCCATTCAAGAGGATTCAATTTGTTTCTAACTAGGCAAGACTAGGATGTATGTCTCTCTGTGTGAGCAAGGGATTTATAATTTGCTTGTATTAAAAAAATGCTGCCCAAACAGGGTCTGTAGTTCGAGAAACTGCACATGTTCTTTGGGTATTCGGGAATAGTTTAAGGATATACCATATACATTAAAATGCTACACATATACCAAAAGAGTTGTAGTTCAACTTGGTAGATAGGCCTTTCTGTCATTGCATTTCTTATTGCTCTCAACGCTTGATGACTACCCAACATTCTTGACCCTTGTTTATCTGGCCATTGATTTTTGCTCTGTTGGTGGGCATGCATCTATATTTCCTTTGGATCTTTGTAGATGTCATTCCTGTGCCTGAAGGAAGCTGGGCTAGAGACATTTAGGGGCTGTTATCTTTTGAGTGGAATGATTGGGTATTATCGTCCCTTACTACACTGATTTTGGTTTAGGAATGTGGAAAATGTAAGTGTACCTATGGTTCTCTTCTTAAACTTATGTTTTGTTGTGATGTTTGGTCTTCTAGGGCTCTCAACATTTAATGCCCACCCTGCATCCCTAATCCCTATGCATATGGTCATGGGTTTTTGCGGGATTGGTGGGCATGCATATTAGCCATGCCCCTGTTGTTCCAGTCATTGAGGTAAGATGGGGTTTAAAGCCCTTAAGAAGGACTTGAGTAGTTCACAAGTAGTTATCTCTTGAATCCTAGGTCATTCAAGTAATTCAAGAGTTCCTTTTGAATTTTATGAAATCAAATAGGATTTATACACATGTACTGGTTGCAAAGGATTTTGAACTTATTCAACATGGTGGTAGTCAAGGTATGGGTTTCAATTGAATAAGGGCCCAACCTTGCAGCTATAGAGTGAGCACAAAACATCTTGAATCACATTGATTTCAGACCTTAACTAACTTCCACATCCAAATTTAGAACAATTCAGAGCCTCAGGGGTTATACACACATTTGTCCAGACTCTGCACTTACAAAAAGAGCTCAATAGAGCCGTGATTGACCCTCTAACACCTACAATGCTGCTCTAGCTTCTCTCTCAGTTCTTCCTTTACAAAATCATGAGTCACTTTCTCAAAAACAGAGTTGGACCCAATTTTGGCAGCATAACATGATCTGCGAGTCAAATGTCCCTCAAAATAGAAGTGTAGATTCTCTATGTCGCTCTATAGACTGTCTCTCCATTCTCCTGAGTTCAATGACCCTTTTAAACCCATAACAATGCAGTTATGGAACTCTGAGTCCACCTTGACTGTGTCTTGAGCTCCCTAATTGTCTTCTTCTTCTCTTGAGCCATTATACCGAGTCTCAAGGACTTGACAACTGTTTGGATGAGTTCCTTCAAATTTTCTTCTCTGTAATGCATACAGACCTTCAAAACAGTTACCCAACCGCTTCAAGCTCCAAGGAGTTGATTTTGACTCACGTATGTCTCAAAATAGCAATAAATGGTTTTTCTGAGTTTTTGACTGTCTTGTCCATGTGCCCAAGAAATGGTCTCTTTGTTATGCATTCATGAGTTCCCAAGAATCTCCTCATCATGCTCGACTCAAAACAGTTTAATGTGTCCTCTTTGAGCTCTCAAAACAATAAAAATGGCCCTCAGAATATTCATGCATTTTTTTTTGATCTGAATCTGCTAATAGATGGACTAAAACCGCCACCAAAGGGAAGATCTCATCAAGATCTTTCCAATGAGCTATTTTTTGCTTCATTTGACTCCTTGTGACGCAAGTTATGAGTGTCCAAAATTTTTAGTGCCGTATTCATAGTCAAAAATCCTAAACCACTATAGGTTTGAACCCCGTGTGATCATGCTATTTACTCTTGGGCTCTTCCAATTGTATGACTTTGCTTATCTCGTGTCAACATTAAGACATAAGTGTTAATGTTGATAAGTGTTAATATATGTTTGGGACCCCCCACACACTTACATTAATATAGGGACCAAGACTCTAGCACTTAATAGAGCATTAGATGTTACAACACAACCCTCTTAACATAACACTTTAAGGTGTTAGGAAATCAATGTGACCCCTCATAACATTGACTCTCAACACATAATAAAGTGTTATTATAATATTGGGATCCCTCGTGTGGATACTACAATGTGACTCAAGCCTTTAACATTGTGTTATTATGATATTATTAATCATTTCTGCAACCAAAAGGGTATTTAGCCTTAACAAGAGGTCTTCCACTTGTGACGATAGACTGAGAGCTGCAACACCGATAATTAACAAATCAAAATATTTTTGGGTGATGCAAGATCGCACGAGCCCTCAAGTTGTAGAAACCCGACCCATAAAGAGTGTAAACCTAGTCCATGGAGCTACAAAAGCAAACTTGTGCTACACATGGGGATCATTTCTATATTATTTCATTAGGTTTCTTAGAGCTTATCTAACATAGATAATACTTAACGAAAAATCTATACACCAGACTAGTAATACAAAACATGGATATTACATGATCTTGCTATTAGGAATTCAATTGGTGTTTGTTTTGCTCTTTCGCAATGACATAAAACCATGTAATGAAAGTGATTAATAGTTGTTATGGTTAGCAAGATGACCTATATTCCCTTGTTCGTCATAACGGCCGTGTCTCTGAGGAATTCTAGCTAAAAGTGAAGGTCGAATAGTTAGTTAGTCATCCCAATTGACTAACGTGTACTGATCTAGGGACGCTGATTTACTTTTTTGCCAAAGCTAATGCCGATCTTGGGTTTCATGCCCATGACTAGACCGACGTTGGCTCGAGGTTGATGCTGCAACTAAATCCTTATGACAAACTAAGGACTTGATTTAGTGTTAGGCGGGGATTTAATGTAGCACCATGCTAGGTTAGGGATTGTACCCACGGGTTAGGGATCGCATGCCTAGTGCTTCTTTGGGCTAGTGAGTGCTCACGGCCCATCTAAGCAGGTAAGGGAAGGGTCAAGTAGAGCATGTTGCCTAAATCTCATCTCATCTCATTCGTTTCCATCCACAACCACTTAGTGATGGTGATCCTATAGATCGATCAACAAGATAGTCTACTTACATAGCCTACTCAAACTCACAAGAGTAGGTGCATGGGTTTGAACACATTCACATGGGTTTATAGGTCTTGATAGATCTTGGGAAGCGAAGGACTAACACGTGCCACACTTGATTCTATCCTATTCCAACCTTGATTTGTGAATCCATATTGCTTGAGAGACATGGTCAATGCTTGCCATGCACCATACAACATGAATGTTTGCTTTATGAATGCAAATGATTTAGGGTGCAAACAATTGGTAAAGGGGAATTGGATAGATGCCAATTCATACCTTGAACCACCGCCCAATACATATATGGGGGAAAGCTCTCTATTGTTGACGACACCAACTTACTTTAAGGAGGTTGAGGTTCCTCTCTCAATGGCTCTTTATAGCTATATAACTTGAGTAGGAGGGCCTCTATCTATATATTGGGTGAGGACCCTCACCGACAACATATGTAGCTGGCGAGGAGGGCCTCTATTTCTATATGGGGATATTGATGCTCCAGAGCCTTGATGCGTACGAATCCGATATTCAAGCTATAAACAATTAGAGAGACAAGTTCCTTTTTGATCCAATTCAAATGTTGCGCCGGTTATAGGTTATATAGGAGTTGAGTGCTGTCATGAGCACATAAATGCAAATGTATTCTTCATTATCCAATTCGATTGATGTCATAAGTGGTGAACACATAAAGGGATTCTCCTTTATCCGATTCCTGTGTTCATGTCACAAGTGGTGAGCGCATAAATTAATATATACCCATACCCTTCGTCGTGAGAGTCGCATAAATCAATAGTTCCTCTCCCATTGCCATACCTATATATAGGGGTGTCTCGCCATATTATAGAAGCCCAACCGTATATATATAACCCAAGCAAAGAGGTGAGTGCTAAATGGTTGATTTGTTCTCTTCAAGAGTCAATTGAACCTTCCCAATTTGAGAATACTAGTAATCTGGTAACCTTTATTTTGGTTCCCACCAAATAAAGAGCGACTCTCAAAATGATCAAAATAACGAGCATTTCACCATTCTATTATCTCCCACCCATGATATAAAGTGGACAGTCTCATTCTCCTACAATATGAATGTTGATTATGAATGCGAATGATCTGGGGGCAACCAATTGGGAAAGGGGAACATGGCAGATGCCAATTCATTCCTTGAACCATCACCCTATATATCTACGGGGATGAGTCTCTGTCATCGACACTCAACTTACTTTAAGGAGGTTGAGGATCCTCTTTGATGGCTCTATATAGCTATATAGCTGGAGTAGGAGGGCCTTTATCTATATATGGGATCAGGACCCTCTCCAACAAGATATATAATTGGGGGAGGAGGGCTTGTATCTCTATATGTGGGTATTGATGCTTTGACACTTTGATGTGGGAAATTGATATATGAAGCTATAGACAATTAGAGTGATAAGTTCCTTTTTGATCTGATTCGAATGTTACACTGGTTATAGGTTATATAGGACTACTTGGCTTCCTTGTGTTCTAAGAGTTGAGTGTTGTCATGAGCACATAAATGTAAATGGATTCCTCGTTATCGATTCGATTGATGCCATAAGAGGTGAACACATAAATTTCTATTAACTGAGTTTTGTGCACATGTCATAAATTAACATATACCCATACCCTTCATCTAACTAAGTCAACCAAATGTAACTAAGTGAGTGAGTTTTGTGCGCATAAATTAACATATACCCATACCCTTTGTCTAACTAAGTCAACCAAATGTAACTCTATGCTATATTATAAGGCAAGTTATGTTTTATTTATTAAAAATAAAAGTGACTTTTAAATAAAGTAAGTTGGCCACCAAAATTGAAAGAAAGAGGAAAAGATATAAAAGGAGGTTTGGGGTTCATTTCAAGGATGAATTGTGATATGCATTCATTTCTATTTGGAGATTGGAGCTTGTGCTTGCAATTTTCAGCCATTGAGGACTGAAACCCTCCTGTATCCTATTGGGGACGAACACCCTCAATAGATTACAACAATTGAGGATGAAAACCCCAATTTCTGCATTGGTGGCTTCACTTCGAGCACAATTAAGAATTTTTAATGCTAGGGCACCATTTCAGCGAGGTCTGTATTTGTGTTTTGTAAGGGTTTGTTGATCAGTTTTGGGCCACTTTAGCTTGGGCGACCCACTTGTGAGGTTGAGCGAGCCACTTTGGGGTCTTTTATGGCTCAATTTCAGGGTTTCTTTAGCTCTTCTTTGTACCCTAGGGCATCATTGCTGCATTTATTTTGGCTTCAAATGCTCCTAACGATCATTTGTAATGAATCCTCTTTTTGTCGTAAAATTGGAGATATAAAATCAGATTTTGGTCTAAAAATTCATTTGTTCATTTCTAAAAATTCTATTGATATTTCTAAGCATGTGTAGCCTTTTGGGTATTGTTGAAATCGAGTTTATTGGAAAGATATTGTAAAAATCAGATTTCTGCACCTTGTGGCTAGGGTTTGCAGACCAATAACAGGTCGCTGCCCTAAATTTTGCATTAAATCTAATTGCTGTCATAAAATTTCAGAAGTCTATATGTTGCTGTCATAATTTTCAGTTTTCTATCATTAGGGTTTTGTGCAATTTCCAAATATTTCAGATTTGAGCTTGATAGGGACATGTCAATGGTATCAAAGAACTTGATCTTACCAACCTGCGATTCAGAAGGAGAAGATAAAATGGCGGCCATAATTTTTGATGATGCTAGGTTTGAGAGGTTTGTGCAAGGGCAAGAGAGATTGGATAATATGATGGCACAAGTGATTCATACCATGCAACATCCGAATGGTGAAGGAAGCTCTTCAAGGGCAAACAATAAAATCCAGCCACCAAGAACCGTGAGTGATTTTTCATCTAGGTCTTTCCGGCCTACTTTCCTTCCAAAAGAGGAAACCATTCTGGTGAGTGAAACTCAACCCTCCATAGTGGATGACATTGTTGCCAGCTACGCTGAATATAAAGCCTTCCTAGTTGAGATCCGGAAAGAACTACCACTTGCCAACTTCATAGGATTGAAGAAAAATCGAGTTGGAATTGGACCAAGTCGTAAACCATGAGCTACACAAGGAAACTTGCAGCATGTCTTGAGGAAGGAAGAGGAAAAGAACTTTTAAATAGTAATGGTGGAGCAAGAAGAACAATCAAAGCTGCTGGACATTGAGAGGAGCAGCCCATGGAAGCCCTAGAAGCACCAGTCAATCTTCCTAACATTGCAAAGTTTGAGTCATTACCTTTTGAGAGAGATTTAAAGAGTTCTCCCTTAGTGATGAGGAGAGAGGAAGAAATCCTGGGGCAGGAACTGAAGAAAGAAAAATCAGATCTGTAAGGAGCTTTTGAGGTGGAGTTCCAAGAATACCATGTTGAGGGGCATGCACATGAGAAATGGGCTATATTGGTTGCTAATGTTGATTTTCAGCTTGCTGAAATTTTTAAAACAACCTATGGGAAGCAAATTGATTGTGTTCATGACTTTAGCAAGAATCATGAAGATGTTTTATTGACTTCTAATGTTTGAACGTGAAGAGTCTAAGGGGAAGGAGAATGCTGATCCTAACTCAGAAATTCTGAGTCACAAGGATGGAGGTGTTGAAGATATCTCAATCATTCTTAATCTTGAAAAGGAAGGTGAGCAAGTTGTGGACATCCAAATGTATGAAAGTATTGTGGAGTTGTTGCTTCCTATTATGTCATTTCGGATTTGTTGTCATAATGGACAATATAGTGAAAATGGTGATAGAGTAAAGAACCCTTTGTTGGAACTTTCATACAAGTTCCAAATTTCTTGTACACGAATGTTTGGGATCTGAGTGATCTTTGGAGATTTAAGAAGGTAATAAGAGGAATTCGGGTCACAAGAAAGATGCAAATTCCTCATCCTTTCATTGCTGAGGCTTTTGCAGTGGTACAAGATGGTTTCCAGCCACCACAATCCCAATGTTGAGTAAGAAAATACAATGCTACATCTTTGGTATGATGCTCTTTCTAATTTCATGAGTTGGAATGATATTACTTTCCTTGGACAGAGGTAGATTGGAAAGTATGATGAAGTTCTCTTGGTCTAACATGATGTGTGAAAGGGGTCATTTGTTGAGATCATTACGTACAAACATTCTAACACCCTTAAGGCCATTTGGGAGGGAATTAAGAGCAAGGGTGGATGATCTACTACCTCCCAAGAAAAGGAGAACATAATGGGGATAACGATGCCCCAAACTTTCAGCTTGAAGGCTAAAATCATCACTACTTCCAGTTCTTACACTACATCATTTGCAGTAACGCTGCATACAAGTGCTTTCAATCATAAAATTGAATGATTTTTTGTTTGTTGCTGCTAATGAAGCATTTCTTGTCATTGTTTGGTTGTTTCCAGCCCCTATGTTGCTAACATTACTGATTTTTGCAAAGTATTTTCAATATTGCAAACAAACACTCTTTTCCATTTCTTTGAGCCCTAGGGTTTCTAATTTTGGACTGATGCCATCCGTCACATACAACCATAGTACAAGTCCTTTGTCCTTGCAGAAGATTGAGGATATCCTCAAATGTGAAAAAGAAAACGCCATCTGCCAACAAATCAGGAAGGAGCATAATGATAGTTGGTGGCAACCATTGTTTATTCCCCATCAAGATTGGAAGGGGGTGATCACGGACTTCATCACGAGCCTTCCCAAGTAAAACAATAGTGATACTATCATTCATGAGCTCATTTGGAATGGGGTAACTCCAAATATTTACACCAAGGATCATCAATAGGATATGAAGGCAACAAGTGGTGATAGGATTCTACCAGCAAAGGGTGCAAGGAACACACTTGGGACAACAAAGAGTTTGATTTTTAGTATGACTTTCATTACCATTTCAGCCACCACATTACTGCATTCGCCCTCATACAAGTGGGTTTATAGGTGCCTTTAGTCAGGGGAGGGAGTTCTTTTCAGCTTGTGACTGCTAATATGATATTTGCAGTCCTTACATGGTTGTTCTCAACCACTACATTCCCGCATTGCTGATTTTTGCAAAAAGGTTTCAATTCGGTACCTGTTTTACCTTTTTCGTGTGTTGCTGGTCATAAAAATAACAGGTATAGGACAGCTGTTATCAGCTAATGACAACTACGAGCTTGCACAAAATAAGGGAAAGTCTTTGATGGAAGAAGTTGGAGAAAGGGTTCAACTGAAGAAGATCTCCATGGCAGCCACCAGGTACCTAGTTGGATGAAAATCCAAGTGATTTGTGGCCGTTATAATTCATCTCCAGCCTATCCACCATCTGATTTTTATGAGATATGGGAGGAACAACTCGCCAAATCATGGGAGGAGCCATTGGGACCCAAGGATCTGGTATCCCAAAACCTTCTTTGCATAGGAGGAGCCAAGTAGGACACAACACAATGACATGGGCATATGGCAGCCTTCAGTCTTGTGGGAGTATGCAGATGTTTCCAAATATCTACAATTTTTTGAGGATCAACTTGAGGTAGAATGGCATTCATTATCCATTTGGGATATATCATACTATGTTCTTTGGCAGGAGCTATCCCATTTGACAAGTACAAGGTCCAAATTTGGGAAGGGCAAGATCAGCTCTATGAACACTACAACACGACTCATCACTTTGGCATAATGATACTTGTGCATATGAACTAGTTGGCATTTGCAGGTAAAACAAATTTGGGAAGGGCAGACTGTAATGTCCCCTTTCTAGATTAAAATAATTAATAATATTATTTAAGTTGGGATTAGTCATTTCTAATCTTTGGGCAACTTGATAATATTTGGGTTTCAAAGAAGAGATCAGTTGAATATTTTTCAGTGTGAAATAACCACACATTTTAGTATTTGTGTTTTGCAGAATCAGTTTTGGTCATTGCCCTAGATTTTGCATTACTCTTTTGGATTGTTGTCATAAAATTTCAGAAGTCTGTGTGTTGCTGTTATATTTTTCAGTTTTCTATCCTTAGGATTTTGTGACAGTGATTTCCGAATATTTCAGATTTTAGCCCGAAAATTTCAGGGACATTTCATACAATCTACATGTATTGTATTCTTTTTAGCCCGAAGGGACATTTCATAATGACTCATGGAGTGTGATCCAAAACATTTATAAAAAACAATCTACATGTATTGTATTCTTTTTCTGATAAAGAATCATGGGGTGTGATCCAAAACATGTATAAAAACTAACAATTTTTTCAAGAATTTGTTTCTAGTCATATGGATTGTGGAGACATCATATCTCTTACGTATTAATTATTGGGATCTTGGGATGATGCAATCATTCTCTTGGCTTGAAGGACTACAATTATGATCCCTCGATCTACAGCCCCATTCCTCGAGTGCTTAGTGAGATGGATGAGGGCGGACTATAGACTATAGATAGTCTATCCCACGCTAGTCAAGTTCCTCCCTAGCTACAAGCTATATATAATAGGGCAGGCCATCAACAGAGGGCAGCTACATCTAGTTGGCTCCCTCTCTATCTATATATGATGGCGGCCTACGCTAATGTATATAGCTTAGCTTAGACAAAGATGGTCCCATATATATAGGGCTCATCCTCCTTAAATTAGTTGAGTACATGATCCATTATATAAGTGATACAACCAGTCACCTTTCTCAATCTACAGTCCATCGTTTGTCATGATGCATGCCATCTACACCTACATAACATACATTTACGCCCATCTATTATAGCTTCTCATTGACTTCTGTAGAGATAGATGGGGCTTAAGCCGTTGTTTCCATTTACTTACTCTACTCTACTCTTTACTGTATATTTCTCGTTGATGTTCCCCTAATGGCTTAAGCTACTTGCTGACCCCTAGAGAGATAGATGGGGCTTAAGCCGTTGTTCCCAATGTGAATGGTACATACTCATCGATTGCTGCCTCCCATAGAGATATATGGGGCTTAAGCCATTGTCCCTATTTTACCAATCCCATTATCTCTTATGGCCCTCATGAACCCACCCTTTGATCGACTATATATAGTTTCCCTCACCTACTAGATGGCTAACCACCGAACCACAACGATTAATCTTGTCTTCATTCTAGAGTGGTTTCGCCCAAAGCATGAAAACAACAATCACCAATCCCTCCCTTGTCGGGATCTTTACTCATTCACTATGTCTTGTTTTTGTTCCAAACAACTACCTTCCCACGTGGCGCCAATCCACTCAAGTACCGGGCATACTAATTATTAACATATATAATATAGATATGATGGTTTGTAGTCACTATCCATCTACCATCTAACATCCAACAACTATAGTTTTTATCCATTATCCGTCTATAGTTGCCATTTATTAGTCATGCATAAGTCATTCAATCAATGACGGTTACATGTTGTATGGGTTTGGTTTAGATCGATTGCTAGATGCAACATACATTGTATATCCGATGTAGTTGATTTCCATATTCAAAGATATGAAGGTCCGTCGCTTCATGGATTCCAATATCCGGAGGTTAATCCCTTCTTGAATTCTAATATTGATTCCTAATGGACTATAGATACAATGATCGATGTTATAAGACAAATGTATATAGTTGATAGCTAAAGGCCCCAAGTCGGCTATATATAGGTTATATTTCCTTAAGGTTAGTCGAGCGCTTAGGGTTGGGTTGCACAAGTCTCTTCTAAATAATATATTTACTTGTTGGTTGGTTGAATGAATTGAGAAGGGGGAGTGAGGAACTTATCGCACGCTCGACTAATCACCGTAGTTGGTTGAGTACCTTTCCCTAGAGGTAAAGGCTCGAGCCCTATCTATATATGAGGCACTAGTTTGACCCCTCTTTTCAATTTATAGGGGATAAGGAGGATGAGGTCCCAAACTTGACTTGACCTCTTACCCGAATCGTTGCCATAAGCCTAGAATAAAGGGCTCAAGCAGAAGAAACAACGAGACATGCACTACAAACATGAACAAAAGATACAACAAGATGACACTATCTCGTAAGGTAAGTGGAAAGTGAGAACCAAACTACTATGGGAAAACTAATCCCCTCGTAGTTCTCTCGAGAGCGTATCCATATTTCATAGTCACGTATGCCCTCTCTCTTATCTCTGTTTGAATATTATTTGAGTCAAGTGCTACATAAACGATCCCATATAGTAGGTGGCCCTAAAATCGTAAAGGCCTTGGTGTTGCATAAAAGACCACCCACTCCGTGATCTCGAGTGCCTTTGTTTCCATAGTGATAGATGCCCACCTCAAGTAGGCCTCTCACTACACCCCATCATTCAATCACATCAATTACTATATATTCTTATTCTTACTATCATTCGATCAACCAACGGTATTAGACGATTATGGGGACAAATACTCCATGGTCCGAATAGAGTAGAAAACCCGTTCCTCGAATGGAGCGAGATTGATCAATATCCATCGATATGGTGGGGTTCCCCCAGGAGATCCTTTTGGACTGTATCCAATCATCCCATTTGTAAACGTCTAGATGGGTAAACGAAGTCACATGGTATGACATATCATTTGATCTTGATGGAGTGAAGGGTTTGCCTTGACCTATAGAGAGAGGAGGATGAGGGCCGTATTAGTGCGACCACCTCCCCCTCACCATATATAAATAAGGGCCCTCCATAGATGTACATGGATAGGTCAGCCGATAACATGCTAGATATAACACCCAACTATAGATAGAGATGGCGTAATAGTGTAGGTCGGGATGGGGTCTCACGTGAACAAGAGCCCAACTTTGCAGCCTAGAGTCTCCATCACAATGGAAAAAAATTAAAAACATCTCTTATCTTTTATATTCATATCCTTAACGACATATAGAAACACTATGCCTCTCTCCTATCTTCTTTTCACTCTCCTAAGCCTCTTAAGGCTTTACAACTAGTCAGAATCTTCAACTTCCCCAAGATCTGTACAAAAGTCTTTCGTAAATATCTCTAAGGCTTGCATTCCTATAACTATAGTAAATAATAATTTTAAGGACAATGCAACCAAGAAAATGCTAATAGATTTGCTAGCCTCCGACCTAAGAATGAGGATACAAACACTCATGATATCATAGAATCACGTATATTAGAGACTCGGATGAATAAACTTGGTCCATAAGTAGAGCAAAAAGAAATAGTGGAAAATAGTCAGCTATTAGTGATTCTCGCCATAACTATGATGGATGAAGCCAGCAAAAAAATGAAAAGGTATCAACAAAAAACCAAGTTTCGGGAGAAATTTGCATGCCTAATCTTATATAGGATTGTTGTCGTGCAAATGTTGAACAAGGAAATTGACAATTTCCAAGCATGACAACGATACCCTTGTAGCAAATTTTCATGTTTTATCATTCTCGAGGGCGCCCGGTCTGCCTACCAATCCAAAAACCTTCCAAGTGGTGTTAATTCATTCTCTTGGGTGATTTTAGGAGTTCTTGAAAAATGCTATCACCGCCATCCTAGGACTAGAGAAACCCCTGGAGCAGAACGGAGGAGCCAAATCCAACATGGAGGTGAATTGAATGCCTAGAAACATCATGGAAATGATTTTGGAAGATTCAAGGAAGATTTGGGGAGTTTGGAGCAGTTTGATCAAAATTAGGGTTCATAGGCCTAGGCAATGCACAAGCCAAAACAACTGCTAAGCTTCGAAGGTGATTCCAAGAGCTCCAGATGGAGTTAGGAGCAAAAAAACATCTTCGGAAAGGGAATTCAAAGATCTATAAGATGGTGAAATTAGTTTTTTCACAACACTTTGGCGCAATGGTTTTGTAAGCAATTTTTCTCATGCACAGTGGAGTACCAGATCAAAAATATGCTTTTTCAGGGATCAAATGGATGAATCAAGACCTGAGACCCCACCATTAGATTCAAAAGGCCATTTCAGTCAATATCATATAAAATTTCATCAAAAAGTCCATCGGGAGCTCAAGATATTGCCATCACAAGTTGTCCTCAAGGTTCGGGAGTTAGTCAAATTTTTAGCTCCAGGAGCATGGCGGGATTTTGTGTCCCTGACGTCCCTCAAGGTCAGGGACATCAAGGTTTGAAAAATGCGCCTAGCCCCCTTAAGCCCTCTAAACCCACATATGACCTCTAGGATCGCGCATTTAGCCCCAGCTTGCGGGTGCTCAAAGCCTCGAGCTCGATCACCTGCCATGTGTCATCACCAGGAGTGTCGTGGAATTTGATGTCCTTCACGTCCCTCACATGTCGAGACATCAAACCTTGAAAAATGCGCCCAACCCTCTTAGGAGGAGGATTCTGGTCACCCATATGACCAGCTTCCAACCCTTCAAAGCTTTAAACCCGATTTTTAGCTTTCATTCCCTGCCGTCGATCTCCGCCACGTGTCGTCGCCTTGTTCACCGTGGAATTTGATGCCCTTACATCCCTCGTAGTTAGGGACATCGAACCTTGAAAAATGCGCCCATCTCCTTCTCAGCTAAATTTTAAAATTTTAAATACTCACCTGCTTCCCGCTTCTAACATCTAACTCCTCCGTGCACATGCTCTGTAACTCCCTCTACAACTTCTCACCACCACTTCGCCATTGCCAAAGCTCAAAGCAACTTTGCTACAAAAAGGAACTCCTCTACTTCATGATAATATGCAGATCTCAGAAGAAAGATTGACTAAACCAAGAAGAAAACCAAAGAACGGAGAAGAAGATCGTGGAAATCCCCATTGTCGTGAAATCGAATTTTGAAGAAATCTTGCAAACGGATGCACGGATTGACGAGCCGTCTTTTGCTATTCGTTCCTCTATCAAAAACCATCAAAAAATGCCTTCAGACCCTCTTCTCGCACCATTAAACATTCACAATGAAGAAATCTTCTTTTTGGCCCAACAAAGAAAGAAGCTGGATTTCCCGTCAAACCGACAGTCAGATTGAAACGAGATTTCACCGGAAGCACAAGAAGAAAAAACCCATATCAAAAATGTAAATTTCATCATGCGAACGGAGGAGAAAACTAGACCTGCAATTTTGAGGTCCATTAATGGCATGTGTCTAGAAGCATTGTCAAGTCAAAAAATTAAAAGTTTAAAATCTCCTAAACTGTTGATCGGGTAAGCACAAAATAATCAGAGGGGCGATATTGAGCAAAAACCCATATCGGAAAACTTCGTTCCGCGTTAATCCGACCTCTAGAAGCCCACTTTCTAAAAATAGCAGGTCTTCTACATAGAGGATTGCTATTTTGGGAAAATCATCAATAAAAGAACTTGCAAAGGAGACAGAGACATTGAAGATGCACTGCAGCTGAGAATTCATCAGAATTGACATTTTGATCCAATTTTGGAACTTACTAAAAATAGTAAGTGGTCCCACGAGCACCTACCAAAAATAGAAAATCAATCTAGAAGGTGGGGGAATGCAGGAAGAAAGGGTAATTCGAGCTACCATAATCATTTGAGGTCTAGTTAATTTGTGCACTTGCCAAAAATAGTAAGTTGTCTGGGGGCACTTACTAAAAATAGCGTGGTTACTCAAAAGGCGGATTTCCTAGAGAGAGCACACTGGGAGTTGAACATTCAAGTTGACATCACTAATTGGAGCCCAGAAAGGGAAAATTCTCGACACTTGCTAGAAATAGTTGCCTTTTCCAAACATAGTGGGTGTCGAGAAGATCGAAGTTCAGATTCGTAGGCGAAGAACTCGCAAGTAAAGTTACTTTCATGGATCTCAACAGTGTCTTTCGACACTCATGTGTGAGGTGGAATCCATAGTCGACACCGTTCGTCTTGCTCAATAGTATGTCTCATCAGGATCATGTCCACATCAACTAAGTAGCATGTGGTGGCAATGCCGCAGGGCATCAAAGTAGGATTTGTTCCAAAGCATTCGGTCTCTTCATGTTTGCTAATGCGACACTTGTGGTCGCCAAGGGTTCCATTCAATAAAGTTTATAAACACTTAGTTTGCGGTGTTTCTGGGTCATGCGGGCGGTCTCTCACCGTAGCCAAAGAACTTTCCCCAAGACTGACCCATCTGCAACATAAGAAAATTCATTCACGGTGAAGGATTCAAAGGTATCGGGGTTAATTTGATCAAGCTTTCTAGGAGTTGACAGGAGTAGATTCTTCTTCGACATGATTTATCCCCCTCTCTCTCTTTCTCTCCTCTCACCCCCAACTTCCTCTCTCTTCAATGTTTTAATTCCGTGTTGGGGTTGTACTTTTCATATGAAAAATACAACCCCAATGCGAATTAAACATTGATCACTCCCAACTTCCTCTCTCTCTTGATTTTAATTCCGCATTGGGGTTGTACTTTTCATATGAAAAGTACAATCCCAACGCTGAATTAAAATGATCGAGAGGAGAGGAAGTTGGGGGTGAAAGAGAGAGAGAGAGAGGGATGAATCATGCCGATGAAGAATCTACTCCTGTCGACTCTTGGAAAGCTCGATCAGATTAACCCTGATACCTTTGAATCCTTCATAGTGAATGATTTTTTTATGCTAGCAGATGGGTCACTGGCGGGAAAGTTCTTTGGCTACAAGTGAGAGACCGCCCCAAATGACCCAGAGACACCACAAACTAAGTGTTTATAAACACTATTGAATGGAACCCTTGGTGACCACAAGTGTCTCTTATGAAGATCTCCTCTGAAGAGACCAAATGCTTTGGAACAAATCCTTCCCTGACGCCCTGCGATGGCATTGCCACACTACTTAGTTGATTTGGACATGATCCTGATGAGACATACTATTGAGTAGTATGACGGTGTCGACTATGGATTCCACCTCACACATGAGTGTCGAAAGACACCGTTGAGATCCATGAAAGTAACTTTTCTTGCACGCTTCGCCCCCTGCAAAGTCTGAACTTCAATCTTCCTTGACACTCACTATGTTTAGAAGAGGCAACTATTTCTAGCAAGTGTCAAAATTTTTCCCTTTTTGGGCTCCAATTGGTGATGTCAACTTGAATGTTCAACTCCCACCTTCTAGATTGATTTTCTATTTTTGGCGGTGCTTTGGGACCACTAACTATTTTTAGTAAGTGCCAAAATTGGATCAAAATGTCAATTATGATGAATTCTCACCACTTACTATTTTTAAGGTGCATCTTCAATTCGATGAATTCTGCAGTGTCTTCAATGTCTCCTTTTCGCAAGTTCTTTTATTTTTGATTTTCCCAAAATAGCAGTCCTCTATGTAGAAGACTTGCTATTTTTAGAAATTGGGCTTTTGGAGGTCGGATTAACGCGGAACGAAGTTTTCCAATATGGGTTTTTGCTCAATATCGCCTCTTAAAATTTTTGTGCTTACCCGATCAACAGTTTAGGAGATTTCAAACTTTTAATTTTTTGACCTAGTGGTGCTTCTGGACACGACAACCATTAATGGACCTCGAAAATTACATGTCTGGTTTTCTCCTCCATTCGCAATGAAATTTACATTTTTGATATGGGTTTTTTTCTTCTTGTGCTTCCGGTGAAATCTCGTTTCAACTGATCATTGCCGGTTTGACGGAAATCCATCTTCTTTCTCTGTTGGGCGGAAAGTAGATTTCTTCGCCGTGAATGTTTAATGGCGCGAGAGGATCTCAAGGCATGTTTTTGATGGTTTTTGATAGAGGAACGAATAGCAAAAGCGGTTTGTCAACCCGCAGCATCCGTTTGCAAGGTTTCTTCAAAATTCATTTCACGAAATGGGGATTTCCACTATTCTTCTTCTCCGTTCTTTGGTTTTCTTCTTGATTTAGTCAATCTTTCTTTTGAGACCTACATATTATCATGCGATTAGAGGAGTTCCTTTACAGTAGCGGTTGGTTTGAGCTTTGGCAATGGCGGAGTGGTGGTGAGAAGTCAGAGAGGGAGTTACAGAGCATGTGCACGAAGGAGTTAGATGTTAGAAGTGGGAAGCATGTGAGTATTTAAAATTTTAAAATTTAGTTGAGAAGGGAGATGGATGCATTTTTAAAGGTTTGATGTCCCTGACTTTGCGAGGGATGTGAGGGACATCAAATTCCATGGTGAGCAAGGTGACGACACGTGGTGGAGATCCGACGATAGGGAATGAAAGCTAAAAATTAGCTTTAAAGCACTAAAGGGCCGGAAGTTGGTCATATGGGTGACCAAAAGTCCTCCTTAGGGGTTGGGCACATTTTTCAAGGTTTGATTTCCGACATGTGAGGGACATCAAATTCCACGGCGCTCCTAGTGATGACACGTGGCAGCGATCGGACGACTGAGGCTTTGAGCTCCCGCAAGCACTTGGGGGCTGAACTGGCGATCCTGGAGGTCATATGTGGGTTTAGAGGGCTTCAAGGGAGGGGCATTTTCCCAACCTTGATGTCCCTGACCTTGAGGGACATCAGGGACACAAAATCCCGCCATGCTCCTGGAGCTGAAAATTTGACTAACTCTCGAACCTTGAGGACAACTTGTGATGGCAATATCTTGAGCTCCCGATGGACTTTTTGATGAAATTTTATATGATTTTGATTGAAATGGCCTTTTGAATCTAATGGTGGGGTCTTAGGTTTTGATTCATCCATTTGATCCCTAAAAAATCGGATTTTTGATTTGGTACTCCACTTGTGCATGAGAAAACTACTTACAAAACCATTGCACCAAAGTGTTGTGAAAAACTAATTTCACCATCTTGTAGATCTTTGAACTCTCTTTTCGACGATGTCTTGTAGAGGGCTTCAAGGGGTTGGGCGCATTTTCCCAACCTTGATGTCCCCGACCTTGAGGGATGTCGGGGGACAAAATCTCGCCATGCTCCTGGAGCTGAAAATTTGACTAACTCCCAACCTTGAGGACAACTTGCGATGGTAATATCTTGAGCTCCCGATGGACTTTTTTGATGAAATTTTATATGATATTGACTGGAAATGGCCTTCGAATCCATTGGTGGTGGGGACTCAGTTCTTGATTCATCCATTTGATCCTTGAAAAAGTGAATTTTTGATCTGGTACTCCACCTATACATGAGAAAAACTGCTTACAAAACCATTGCGCCAAAGTGTTGTGAAAAACTAATTTCACCATCTTGTAGATATTTGAATTCCCTTTTGACGATTTCTTGTAGAGGGCTTCAGGGGTTGGGCGCATTTTCCCAACCTTGATGTCCCTGACCTTGAGGGATGTCAAGGACACAAAATCCGCCATGCTCTGGAGCTGAAAATTTGACTAACTCCCGAACTTTGAGGACAACTTGCGATGGCAATATCTTGAGCTCCCGATGGACTTTTTTGATGAAATTTTATATGATCTTGACTGAAAATGGCCTTCTAAATCTAATGGTGGGGGTCTCAGGTCTTGATTCATCCATTTGATCCCTGAAAAAAGGATTTTTGATCTGGTACTCCATGAGAAAACTGCTTACAAAACCATTGCGCCAAAGTGTTGTGAAAAAACTAATTTCACCATCTTGTAGATCTTTGAATTCCCTTTCCGAAGATGTTTTGTTTTGCGCCTAACTCCATCCGAGCTCCCAGGAATCACCTTCGGAAGCTCAACAACTGTTTTGGCTTGTGCACTGCCTAGGCCTGTGAACCCTGATTTTGATCAAACTGCTCCAAACTCCTCAAATCTTCCCTGAATCTTCCAAAATCATTTCCATAATGTTTTTAGGCCTTCAATTCACCTCCATGTTGGATTTGGCTCCTCCGTTCCGCTCCAGGGGGTTTCTCTAGTCTAGGAAGGCTAGTGATAACCCTTCCCACAACTGCCCAAAGATAGCATTTTTCAAGAACTCCTAAAATCACCTAGGGGGGTTGATTTGACTTTCCTAAATCACCTAGGGGAATGAATTAACACCAATTGGGAGGTTACTTTGGATTGACTGGCGGACTCGGGTGCCTCGGAATGATAAAACATGAAAAATTTGCTATAGGGGTATTGTTGTCATGCTTGGAAATTGTCAATTTCACACATTGCGCATTTTCACGACAACAAGGATGTAGGAAAAGATGGGCTAGATAAACCCTTGATGATTATGCCCAATCCTTTTGACTTACAACATGTAGATTTACCTTTTGGAGTGTCTCAGGAAAAAAGTAATAAAATGAGAGTGGATATTAATGCTAAGCGAGAGAGAAAATCCAATCAGACCAACTTACAGGAGGAAGGCCAAAAATTGAGTAGCACAGAACAATAATGTAATTGTCCCAAATTTTTAATCAATCTTCCCAATGAAGGTAATTACATGGAATATTAGAGGGCTAAAAGGAAGCCCTTCTAAGTTTAATGAAATGCGAAGAATCATTCGAACCATCATCCTCAACTGGTGTGTGTTCAGGGAATCAAAGCTTCGATTGAGCTAATGAATGTTGTAGCTGATAGGGTATGGCCTCATGCACAGGTAATGTCTCTTAGTTCTCATGGAGCGTCTGGAGGTGTGACGTGTTTGGGATCCAAAGACGCTTACAGTGTTAAACTCTTGTGGAAGTAAAGGAATTCTATTGTTGCACGCTTATTCACAGGTGGACTCTCAACAACTTCTTTTCATTAATGTTTATGCCCCTACTTCTACGGAAGACAAACTATTACAATGGCAACATATTGCATTTATGATCAGGTCGTTCCTAAGGTTCTGTGCTTTTAGGAGGGGATTTTAACACTATCCTAAGTCTAGAGGAAAAAGGAGGATCTACTAACTTAGATGCCAGTTCGAATAATATGGCCAGATTTGTCCAATCTCTTCATTTAGTGGATGTTCCAACTGGTAATGGGATGATGACTTGGTCCAATAAAAGACAAGGTCTTGATTGTATTCTTGAGAGGTTGGATTGTTTCCTACTTTTAGAAGATTGGTGGACAAAGGAGTTTATTCCCAAGGTTCAAATTCTCAACAATATTGGGTCTGATCATTGGCCAATTTGTTTGGAGATGGGGAGAACGACCCCTTGTTTTGCTTCATTTAGATTTCAATTGATGTGGCATTGTCATGACAACATTAACAATCTTATCAATCAATGGTTGCTCGAAGATAAACCTAGGTATGACACACATGTACTCCTTTGCTAAGCGCTTGAATTATTTATAAGTCAAATTAAAAACTTGGAACTGGAAAGACTTAGGGGATATTATGGAGAAAAAAGCAGCTTATAGTACAATTGAAGGAGCTCAATCACAAAATCCGCACCTCAAGAAGTAACGAGTTAATTCAATGGGAACTCTCTTTAAAGGCTGATCTTCATGAATGGGAAAAACGAGAAGAGATTATGTGGCAGCAAAAATCCAGAATATAGTGGTTAAAAGAGGGAGATAAAAATATTCCCTTTTTCATAAATCCTTGCTGGCAAGAAGATCTCATAATCATATCGACTCTTTAGTTAAAGCTGATGGTAAAAATAATATTCCTTGGAAGGACTACAAAATATTACTAAGGATTTGTCCACTATTCCAAGAATTAGCTTAAGATAACACGGAGCTTACTACTCTAGTTACAAAAAGCAAATTGCAACGAGTTGTTTTTAGTATGAAAAAGGAAAGACTCTTGGTCTAGATGGCTTTCCGATAAAATTTTAGCAAGATTTTTGGGATGTTCTTAAAGTTGAGCTTCTCCAAGTTGTGGAAGAGGTGAGAATTGCTAAAACTATGTTGAAAGAGATCAATAAAACATTCATAGCTCTGATTCCTAAAGCCTCTGAAGTGGAAGATATTTCAGGATTCAGACCTATAGCTTTATGCAATGTTTTGTACAAAATTATCACAAAAGTTATGGCGGAATGGATGAAACCTCTTCTGCACAAGATCATATCTTCTGAGCAAGGGGGATTTGTTCTGGGACGACAAATCCATGATGAGATAGTGTTAGCCTAGGAAGCTTTACATTCTATGGACATCCAAAATCCCCTTCTATGTTTATCAGGCTTGATCTATCCAAAGCCTATGACATAGTTGACTGGTGTTTTTTATGTAAAGTTTTGGCTCAATTTGGCTTCTCTAAGGAATGAATTGAATGGGTTCAAGCTTGCTTGTCTTCATCTCTTTTTTCAGTTCTTGTTAATGGCAGCCCAACTCAGATTTTTTCAGCATCTAGAGGTATTCACCAGGGTGATCCTCTATCTCCTTATTCATTATTCTGGCTCGAGTTCCTTGGAAGATTGGCCACCAAAGCTTGTCATGATAAGAAGATCAGCGACATCAAACTAGCTAAAGGGGCTCGACCTCTTACACACTTACAGTTTGTTGATGATTCTACACTCCTTGGTAAGGCCACTTGCTTGAAGCTTCCCATATGCAGAAAACTCTTCAACTTTTCTCTAGAGCCATAGGCCAATTGGTTGAGCACGCCAAATCTAGCATAATTTTCTTCCACTGCTCTAGAAGACAAGAGGCATAAATTCTTGATATTTTTCACTTTAGAAAGAACTCTCGTTTGCTCCATACTTGGGGTTCCTTTGGAACCTAATCGAGTTAAAAGAATGGCAATGGTTAATAAACAAAGCTAAGATGAAATTGTAGAAATGGACAAATAGATGGCTTTTTCATGAGGAAGAATGACTTTCGACAAGGCAGTCCTTCAAGCCTTGCCGATATATGTCTAGTTTATATTGAATATTCTTGTTGGGACTCTCAAACAAATGGATTCTCTACGTTAGAAATTTATTTGGAGTGGATTATAGGAGAAAAGAAGATGGTGGTTAGTTAAGTGAGAAATTAAGCTTAGTGATGATCATAAAAATTGGTGGATAATATACTTTTATCTACTCCCCATAAAGAGGGACCTCTTTGAACTTTTTCACGACCATACTCTTTAGCATGGGGAAAAAATCCTCCACTCATAACTCATAATATTTCTAAATTCCTTAAGTATTTACTCGGTTTCTTCTAGATATGATTCTCTATGTCGGTAGCTTCTCATCCTTACGAGGGACAATTTTCAACATCCTTATGGTAGTTTTCAAGCTCTATGGCCTATGGCCGAAGGTGAGCTTCTTTGTTTGGTTGGTTTTAAGAAGAAGAATCCTAACAGGGGATAGGCTCATGAAAAGAGGCTTTAATGACCTTTTAGACGTGTTCTATGCTTAGAGAATGATGAAACCGTTGATGAATATATTAATAGATTTAGAGAGAGATTAGAGAATGAGACAGGTATGAATAATATTCAATATTTCCAATGCACTTCACAAAACTACCATATATAAATAATAAATAGGAACATTGAAATGTCCCTCTTTTCGGAATAATAGTTTGAAGACCCTTGACCTATTTGTCTACCAACGGCTAAGGGACACCACCAAGGTAGACTTAAGTCATCTATAAATTATTATTAAGTGCCAATATAAAAAAAAAAACATGTTTAGCACTTATGATAATTTATAGGACTTAATAAAGCAATAAAAGTGTTAAATATTACTTTTATATCCTATAGGAGTTTTGGCGACTTGCTTTAGGGGTTCATGGGGATTTTAGGAAGATAAATAAATTAAATAAAAGACTTTGTATTTCCTCTAAGGAAAAGTGCGACTAGGTTAGGATGGGCTTTGGGTGCATTGTGCATTGAACAAATAACCTATGCTGGTTGGTCATACTCTTAGGTTTTCTTTTGGGCCTTTTCCTTGGCATAAAGAAGCAAGTTGACTTGTAGGGAGACAATTCTATCATTTTTAATTTTGATATTTTGGCTTGGAGCTGAAGGGAAAGTACAACAAATTTCTGAGGACGAAAACCCTCATGAAATGCACTCGGGAGAACGAAAACTCTCTCTAATTTATTGTGGAAATGTTCAGATTTATATCAGCACTTTATATGATATTTTATATGCCCAAATCGACTCAGTTTGGAGTATTTGCAAGTAACTTAGAGCTGGAATAATTTATAATATTTCTAACAGCTGTTATAGGGATACTTGTTGAGGTTTTTGCAAAGTTTCAGGTACTTTTTCAAGGAATATCAGCCTCTTTTCCAGCGCTGCCAGTACAGATCAGATCTGGGCGGTTCCTTCATCATTAAGGTCAGGTTTTGGTCCCTATTTTGAGAGTTTTATCATGCAAAGATATTGAAATTATTATACCATTCCAAACAGCTGATAAATATCAGATTCTATGCGCATATTTGAAGTTTGTATTCTCCTTGTTCAAATCGCATTTTTTGAGAATTCAGATCTGCAGTGTTAAAGTTCAGATTTTCAGTTTATGTTTGGGTTACTTCATTGTTATCATTTGAAAGTTCCAATCAGATTATAGTGGGGGACATTACAAACATAGCCATCCTAAAATATAGGAGGTGGCTATAACAATTCAAACCTCCTACGTGAGTTTGTTGAAACTCACATCCCCAAATATAATTTTGTTATTGTTGTTTTATATAACAACTAATAACAAATTACTAACTTATCTACTAATCTACTAACTTACATTCTTACATAATAATAATTACCAATGTAATTATTATTTACACACATACACATGTGGAGCACTAACATATGAATTCCTAACATCCCCCTTAGTGCCAACATGGGGAAAACCTATCTTTGTACTTGCACCTGTTTTCATAAATGGTGATTTTCACATAATGCTCACAAACCCGATGAATGGTTTTACATGCGGTTTACCACAAACCAAGAATGGTGGTTTTACAAAGTGGAATCCCACAAACCAAAAGGTGATGGTTTTGCATATGGTTTACCAACAACCAAAAGTGGTGGTTTTACAAAGTGGTTTACCATAAACCATAAAGTGAAGGTTTTCAAGTGGTTTACCTACAACCACATCATGATGTGCTAAGTACTATAATCAACCCTCATCAATATCTCATTGCAGGGAATAACATAGAAAAATACTACTCACATCACAAAATGAAAAACTGAAATGGAACATTGGATTATGTTCCCCCCTCAACGTGAAATTTCCACTTATTGAAAATAGGAACACCAAATCGCAACACACCACACACAATCGGAAGCAAACACAACTGAAAAAATGTGCCACCAAACCTTTGATGCGGCCTTGTTGTTGGCGGCGATTGACGAGGTCGTTGATTGACCTCCAACCTCCAATGCCTCCATCCTCCGGCTTCCTGCTTAGAACAGAAAATCGCTGAAATATATAGTCGCATTTTTATTCACGGGTTCTTCCTCTCCTCGATTCTTCCTCTTCTGTGATTATATTGGCTTCATTTGATTTAAGTTTTCCACTGAGTAGATCTTTAACTCTATTTCTGCAGTATTTGGAAGTATGTCCCTTTTTCTTGCAGTAGAGACACTCAACTTCCCCTTCATTTTTAGAGGAATTTTTATATTTCTTTTTCACATACATTGTCGTTTCTTCTTCCATATCTTCTTTGGTTCTCTTCTCTTCAACTAAAAGAGCAGATATCATATCATCTAAAGTATGAGTAGGCATTTGTCCAAGGGTGAATACAACATTGCTATACTTCGGAGGCAAGCTATTCAAAAGGATAGCTTTTGTATCTTCCTTGTCAACTTTTGCTTCCACTTTTGCTAGTTGTCTCATAAGAGACCTCAATTCATTTATGTGACTTGACATGCTTATACCATAATTCATCTTAAATTTGAACAATTGTAACTTTAAAGAGAACTTAGCATTCACAACTTTTCCATCAATTTTTTTTTTTAAAGCTCCAAAATTTCCCTAGATGGCTTTTCGAGATCTACATGATGAAGCTCGGAATCTGACATTGCAAGCCCTATTATGGCTTTGGCCTTATCATCTCTAGTTTGCCACTCTAACAATTTTCTAGCATCTACAAGCTCTTTTTCTTTGCCACTAACTATTCCCCAAAGATTCTTATTCATTAGTTGCATTTGAATCTTTACTTTCCATGTATGAAAGTTAACTCCATTAAATTTATCTACCGGTGCAACTGGTGTCTCCATAAAAAAAACAGAAACACTTACTTGAGAAAGCAGAAAATAGACTCACTGTCTTGTTTACTATAGAGATTATTGGCGATCATAGAGGATTGCTGGCGATTGAACAAAATCGCAGGCGATTACTTAAAAATACAGTGCTGCAGATTCTGAGCCGACTATTACCAAAACAAGATCTAGATGAGTATTTGAGAGACAATATAGATGCAAACGTGACTGTTTTGAGTCGTATCTTGAATACAAAGCTTTGTTATATTATTTTCTTGATATTATAGATCATACGACCTCCTTTCTTCTCAAGGTTAGGGAAATCAACTAGAAGCAGATGAAAATGGAAGCAAGGAACCGGGTGAAGAAATTCCTTTGCTGGACCTGCATGCTCTGATACCGGATGATGAATATACAACAGATTTACAGAGAGAAATCAGAGAATTAGACTCGCATGAATAATCTTCAATATTTCCAATGCAATTCACATTACAAAACCACCATATAAATAGGAACATAGCCATCCTAAAATATAGGAGGTGGCTATAACAATTCAAACCTCCTACGTGAGTTTGTTGAAACTCACATCCCCAAATATAATTTTGTTATTGTTGTCAACTAATAACAAATTACTAACTTATCTACTAATCTACTATTTTACATTCTTTCAATAATAATAATTACTAGTGTAATTATTATTTACACACATACACATGTGGAGCATTAACATATGAATTCCTAACAACCATAACTCATCTTTTTATGCAATGCCCCATTGTAGTCCAACTAAGATGACTTTTCACCAAGCTGTTTGAGATAGCTTTGGTTGGAATTCAATCTCTTGAAACTCTATTCGAGAGAATGGGGAAAACATTTGCAAAAGGGTCAAAAAATTTACCAGCTTTTTGGAGTGGTATAACCCTCCATCTATGGAATACTTGGAAAGAAATAAAAGAATTTTCGTATGCAGACAGATTTAGAGACATCTCTTTTGTGTGGGAGAAGATAAAAATGAATATTGCAGAATCTACTAAGTACAAATGTGTTAACTAATTGGGCTCTTAAGAACCACGATATCATCTCGTTATGGTCCTCCACCGTTATGGTGGTCGACCAAGCTTCAAGAAGACCTTAGACACATTCTAGATAAAGATTTGCATCAATGTTAGCTACTAATATGTGTGCTTTCATTTATACTACCCAAGTTTGGACTACTAGTTTCCATACACGCACAATCGAATATGTACATTTTGATTTCTCTCTATTATAAAATTTATGTGGTTTTTAATTTTAAAAAAGAAAAGAAAACTACCCATTTTGTTGTTCCTAACTAAACTACCCCTAATTTCTCCATCTCTATGTATAACGACCTTTAACAACCTTCAACCAAACTTGCATAATACTAACATTACCTTATTTAAAGACCCAAAGAAAGTTCTGGATCGCCTCTATTTTGGAATGTCCTAGAGGACTATCAATTTTCTCCCAAAACCAATAAATGAGATTCTCAATAAATGAGAAATGTGACCACATAGGTTGTAAATCTTTGAGACCCCTCAAGCACATCATTGTAATAGTTTTTTTGAATCTCGGACTTTGGTTAGAATCGATGATTTTTATGGTCAAGCATACTATCTCTAACCACCTCCCAATGCATCCGATGTAACATGTGTTCGTGGAACAACCAAAGCATTGAATGCAAGCTGTTGGAGGTTGTGAAAAATCGCATGTGAAGAGAAATGGTCTCAATGGACTTAAAATATGAAATTCCTCCCTACACAACGAATCGCTCCAAATCAAAGCCCAATTGAAAGCTCTCTTCAAGACTTTCCAACTAGCTCAATAACGAACAAATCAAAGCTTCCTCGTGAAAAATATGGATGGCTATAATTTCTCACGAGTTATTTTCCACCATGAACTTTTGAGCACGTGGCCCCAAATTAGAGTTGATCTCTAAGTGACAATCGACATCTCCTCAATAATCCGTGGATTTCACACTTTCCATGCCTTTCTCTCCTTTTTCTTTGTGACCTCCATGAACTCTATGATAGACTCACTAGTATAGTGACACATGTCACAATCTTGTTGTTTCACTACAATGCTTCCCATTTGACCTTTGACTTGAGGCATTCCAAGATGATGTCATGTGGCATCAACTCGATCTTTTCACACGGGACCTTCCCTTTTTGCTGTTTTGTGGTCCCAACTTTGTGCGGACTCTGTGAAAGGATTTTACAAAATGATTTCACCAACACGGCCTCCTAGATCACACACTTTATCAACAATCGGTCACAATGTTTGTAAAAAGCTCATGAAAAGATCCGGCAGGATGGTGACACTTTTCACCATCTCACAGCCTCGTGGAATACTTATAACCATGGCCTTCCTTTGGCCCTGCGAAGTCTGTGATGAATTTTGAGGAGCTATAAGATTGTGAACTTGTCACAATCGCGGTGTCCCAAACTCTTGCGATTTTCTTTCCTTCACCTTGTGGGCTTCACATTGAGTCCACTTCACTATGAACTATCTACTTAGAAGTGAGTAACAAAATTGAACTTTTGATGAACTCTATGATCTATTAAAGCCCGTGAACACTCAAGTGAAGAAATGTGGCTGCCACTCATCAAATTGTTTTTGGTTGATCTAGGATTGCTTGTGAACCCGAATGCTCCAACATCATACACCTCGGGTAATTATGAAAACTTGAGCTTCTACTCAAGGAATCGAATGCAATGCCTTGTGGCATCCTGACACTCAACCAAGTTGCATCTTCAATATCTTTCCCTTTCCACTTGACCGAAACTATTTATACTCCTTACTATGCTTTTAACTCGATCCTGGTGTCAATTATCCTTTCCTCTTCTTTGCATACATTTTTTGGCATCTTTTCTCTCCAATCCACCTACCATCTTCTAAATTTTAATCTTGGACACTTCCTCATACTATGGAGTATTTATATAGATCCACCACATTGAATATGTTTGAGATATCAATGGATTTAGGAAATTCAATTTCATATGCGTTGCATGCAAACTTCCTCAACATGTTGCATGGTCCAATTTTCTTCTATTTGGGCTTATTGTTCGTCCCTTCAGGAATCTTTCCTTCCGTAAATGGGCTTAGATCATATCTCCAACTTGATATTCCACTTCTCTTCTCTTCTCATCTACTCACCACTTTTACTGCACATTCATCCTCTCCAATTGTTTGTGCATTTGCTAGTGCACTTCCTCCATACACTCCACAAAATCTTCGCTTCTACATTCCTTCCTTTGTTGTGTGGCAACTCTCGTAGTTCCACCACTCCTCGCGAGTTTATCCCATTCACAATCTGAAATGTTTTCTTTCCGGTATGATTAGCTGACTTATTACTTGTAAACTCTACTTCACCACCTCTCGTTTGTCCATTAGTCCGTGGATGGTACACTAAACTAAATTGCAACTTCATGCTCATTTTCTTCCACATTGTCTACCAAAATGACCAACAAAGTGTTCTTGCTGAGACACAATATTATGTAAGTAATCAATGCAATCTTACAATCTCCTTGAAGAAAATATTTGTGATGAATGTCGCATCACTAGTCCTCCTACAAGCAACAAAATGTGCCATCTTAGATAATCTATCCACCACAACATAGATGGAATCAACCCCTTTTTGCATCTTGGGCAAACCCAAAACAAAATCCATATTGATATCCTCCCATGGCTTCTCCGGAATGGGTAAAAGCTAATACGATGTAATGCCCCCTTTTTTGATAAGTTAGGAAATGAAGAAATACTTATCAAAATCAAGCAAAGAATGGATAAACTCTTTTGCATCAACCTAAAATATCCCAATGTCGGTTATTTTGAACCCAAATGGGGTTGAAACTAGCCAAGGTGGTGGGATAGATTAGAAGAAAAAAATCGAATTTAAACTCATTTAAATCAGATTTTACAACAGCTGGAGAATAATTTAAATCTGAAACCCTAACTGCTGCAATCTTCAAAATAGCATAACTTTCTATACACAACTCCGATCTAGGAAAATGACATATGCCCGAACTCAAAAAATACAAGGAACAAGATGATGTAAACCAATTTATAACAACTACCAAACATGCAAATCTGGCCCTCCTACTATTTCGCCCCACACATTTAGGGCTGATTAGGGCATCCAAACTTGCCCAACAATGATGAAATTAATCCTCAAAGCTGCCACTAATTTATGAAGCCCAAATAACCTCAAAAATTCTCCAAAAACCTTAGATCTGATTTTTATTCGAAAGGAAAACACAACAGAGCTTGAAAAGGGCATAACTTCCTCAAAACTTAGTATTTTCGCATGAAACAAAGACCAAAAGAATCCTTGAATTTTTATCTTTCCAACAAGCCCAAAATCGCCAAATTCCAAGGGTGGGAAGACCCCCAAAAAGTTGTCACAAAACCCAGAACAGGTCGCTGCCCTAAAGTCAGTCAAAATTTGTAAATTCAATATCTCACAAAATACCCAACCAAATCACGCAAATGACATATCAAAATGTTCACAAAATTATGAGGAATCCAATGAGTATTTTTGTAAATTTTTCTGGGCACGAAATGTGGAAAAACAACCCCAAACCCTAGTCGCTAGGGTTAGAAAAAACAGGATTTGCACTAAAATATTCCACCAAGGAAATTCGCCACACTTAGGGCATAAACAATAATGATAATCCACCACAATAATGCAAATATAAGTCTTCAATCAGATCTTCAATAGCTCCAACTTGATTGTCAAAGAGAGAGAGCAACAACTAGAACATACATCCCATTTCTCCAGGCATGGAGAGATAAATGATTTAATCCAACATACCCAAAAGATGGCCATGCAACCTCCTTTTATAAGATAAGGGGTGCAACATTCAAATGACCAACTTTTTCCCTTTTGGAGGGAAAACTAATAAAACTTAATTAAAATATTAAAAGACTAACTTTATGTGCACTTTATTATTTTCTAATTAAATAATAAAAAGTAACTAACTTATGTGCACATTTTAAAACTAACTAGAGACTCCCCCTTGTAGCGCAAGGCATGCCAAGGGGCTACAATGCAGACAACAAACACCTCAGAACAATCCCCAAGCTTTATCCTCGAACCCACGGGAGAGAAAATGGGTTGAGGGTCTTCAATTCTTCATTTTCAAAATGTCCAAAAAGGGGACATTACATACGACCCTACATTTTGAGATCTCCCTTAGCCAATTGATATATTTTGCATTCTTGGACAAACTTATGCACATCTACAATCATTTGTGGCCAAAAATAATTATCTCGCTACTCTGTCTTAACGTTTCTATTAAAAGTGAAATCCCATCCTAATCCATCACCGTGCTTTTCTTTCACCAAATTCTCTCGCATCGATCCTATGGAAATGGAGAACCAATTGCCTTGAAATAATAGGTTTTCCTGCAAAAATAATCTAACGGGGTCCTATCAACACTGCAGTGCTGCACACGCCTACCATGCTCTCCTAAAGTTTTCATTGTTTGGATACAACTCCTTCATGCATTCAAAACCCACCACTAGCACTCTTATTTGAATCAACAATATACTACGCCTACTCAACGCATCAACTCTTTTAGATTTTCCACTTCTATGCTTCAACACAAATGTGTAGCCTTGTAGGTACTTAACCTGTTTCATTTGCCTTTGTTCAACTTCGCTTGATTGTTAATAAAATGCGTTGCTTGATGATTAGTAAATAACACAAACTTCTTTGCCAACATGTAGTGCCTCCACTTTTTGAGTGCTTGCACAATCGCATAAAACTTCTAATCATACATCCTATACTTCTTTGCATCATTCAATTTCTTTCTAAAATAATGGCCTCCCTTCTTGACTAAACACTACACCAATGGCTAAACCACTAGCATCACAATCCACTTGGAACACCTTCGCAAAATCCATCACCGCCAAAACATGTTCAATAACCTTCCTCTTGAGTTTCTAAAAACTATTCTCTACGTAGTGGATCCGGTCTAAACTCTTTCGTAGCCTTGTATGGTCTCTATGATAGGCACACACACGCCACTTTGAAGTTCTTGACGAAGCTATGGTAAAAGCTAGCCAACCCATGAAAATTGTGTGCTTTAAAAGCACTCCGTGGCGATGGCCAATTCACAATTTTGTGGACCTTTTCTAGATCCATCTTCAACTCTCCATTCGAAATCACAAATCTCGATATATCAACTCTTCCCGCATGAAAATGCACTTTTTCAAGTTTATAATCAATTTCTCCTCATGCAACATGTAACACTTGTCTTATATGCAACAAATGTTCTTCATACATCCTTCTGAATATCAAGATATCATCAAGGTACATGATCACAAATTTACTCAATTTTGTTCATCAATTTCATAAAGGTATTCGGCGATTTGCTCAAACCGAATGGCATAACTAGCCACTCATACAATCTTTCGTGCATATTGAACACAATCTTCCGTTCATTTCCTCTCTCGTATCAATTTGATGGTATCCACTCTTTAAATCAATCTTGCTAAAATACTTTGTGCCACTTAGACAATCCATGATGTCATCCATGTGTGGCAATGGAAATCTATACTTGATGGTGATCTTGTTTATGCCTCTCAAATTTGTACACATCCACCATTCATTTCACTTGGGAATCTTGACCGTGACTGCATCATCAATGGATTGGCAACCTTGTTAGATTTACAATTCTTGTGCGGGAACACAAACATATAGCCTTGTAGGTACTCCACCCACTTCATATGCCTTTGATTCAACTTTCCTCGACTATTTTTGAATTGCAAATCCGATGATTAATGTACAAAAATCTCTTTCGGCAACAGGTAATGCCTCCACTTCTTGAGTTCCTATACAATTGCATAGAACTCATGATCATACACACTATACTTCCTCTTTGTGTCATTCAAGTTCTCATTGGAATATGCTACAGGACTACCCTCGTGACTCAACACTATGCCAATGGTTGTGTCACTAGCATCATAGTCCACTGAAACACCTTCATGAAACTAGGCAATGCTTATACTAGTTGTTCAACACCTTCTACTTCAACTCTTGAAAACAAACTTGTGTGGCCCGACTCCGACAAAATACTTCTTATTCCCTCTCACGGCTTTTGTGATAGGCGCACACATTTCATTGAAGTTCTTGATGAACTTGCGGTAGAAACTTGATAAGTCATGGAAGCTCAACACCTCAAAGAAACCTTGAATAACCTGTCCAATGTTACTCGCACCCTTTCGTGATCCATCTTTAGATACATGCATGAGAAATAAAAAAACCTAAATACACAAGATCCTCAAACTAAACTTCATCAACTACTTCTCCCCTTGCAATTGTTGCAGTACTTTCTCTATGTGCTTCAAATGTTCATCCCACGTCCTATTGGATACCAAAATGTCATCTATGTATCCAATCACAAACTTTCCTAGGAATGGCCCTAGGACTTGATTTATCAATCTCAAGAAAGTACTTGGTGTATTGCTGAATCCATACGGCATCACAACCCATCCATACAAAGTGGTTCCTATGTTTTGAACACAACCATAACTCATCCCCTTCTCTTATGTGAATTTAGTGGTACCCATTTTTCAAATCAGTCTTGGTGAATTATCTTGCCCCACTCAAACAATCCATGACATCAATCATGCACGGTAATGGAAACTGGTACTTCATAATGATATTCACCTATCCCAATGGTGCTCTCCTTAGGGAGAAAGCATCCACAATTGAAGAAGGGATTATTTGGCTTCATGCATAGCTAGGGTGAACCACGTAAACCCTTATATTATTAGAGAGGGACCAAATGCTGCAACTTCTGTTCCAAGAGGTTAGATTTATAAGCATAAACATAAAAAGAATAAAGGACCATCTGTTTTGGCATTGGCAGTGATGACTGATGAAGCTTATCACTCATTACACATCTCCAACCATTGAACACCATAGTTGGCCAACCTTGTAAGTGGGGCAGGTTTCCTCGTCCACACCAGAGTGTCCCCAATCCGTTGACCTTCTTGTAACCGTAATCACGGGCAATGGGTCATTTATAACTTTATAACTTATGAATTTTATGATTGAGTGAATATAAATGAAACAATTGATGAGATAACTAGCCTATCCGGATCTCTAAAGATGGGGTTGGGCCGCCACCCTTCACCCAAGTCGTCCAAGATTCCCCGATAAATTTCATCATCCCAAAATTGATTCATTACTAGCCAAGGATTCCTTCACCTAAAGACTGATTCCTCATTGCGGCTAGAGATTCCTTCATCTCGGATTGAATGCTTGCTTGAGCTGAATACCCGAATGGTTGGTTGTTTAAGCCTATTGATGAAGGGCCTTTCTTGCCAAATAACCTATCTATATCGGGCAATCGGGGTAGAGGGAGAGGGAAATTGTCCCATTTGTCTATGATATTTTTGTTCATTCATTTGCTATGCCAACTTGTCCTCGGATTTCACTTCATATATGACTTCCTACTAAAACCACCTTCACCTCTAATCAATTTGGGTGTGACCTGATAGGAAAATAGGATGGCCCCTCTCCTAGATAAAGAACAAAACTTGGTCACTTAGCCTTGAATGCGGAGATGAAACGTGACCCTCTGCCCCTCTAGCTTGTCAACCGATGCCTGCCTATGGTGGTAACTATAACTATGGGTAGATAGATGTGGCCATCTATCTATATAGTCTAGTGCGGCTATATATTCTAGAGAAGAGAGCTTAAATTCCTCTCCCAAATCTAGCGACTTGGATTGCTAGTTCAGAAAACAGGATAAACAATATATAGAATTCTAGTTTGGCACCACCTTACAACTAGAATTCCATAATTAAAATTACAGTGGGGTGATCATAGCTACCATGGGCCCCTTTAGAAGTCGAGAGAGGGTGTAATGTTGAAATGTCCCTCTTTCTAAAATAACCATGGCGAAGACCCTTGGCCTATTTTGTCCACCCGACGGCCAAAGGGGAACATAAGGGTGACTTAAGTTATCTATAATTATTATAAAGTGCCATTAACAAAAGAAAATTATGTAAGCACTTATAATAATTTTAGTAACTTAATATTATGTCAAGACCAAGTCATAAAGGGGTGCAATATTATTTTATTATGGTCCTAGCATAAAAATGCGACTTGGCCCATGATAGAAATAGGACCTTGGGGTTAAAAAGGGACCATTATATTTTTGTCTTCCTAAGGAGAAGTACGACTTGGCCTTGGATGAGTTTGGGGGAAAAAGACATTAAAAATTTGATGCAAGCTGATTGGATGTTTGGGGTGGTGTCATTTGGGACTCTTCTTTCCCTTAAGAGAAAAGTCGACTTGCTTTTGGGGCTATTCTACAACTTCATATTTTTCTATTTTGTGCATGAGAGCTTGGAGCTGCTGCTGCAATTTTTTGAGGACGAAAACCCTCAGGAAATAAGGTGTAGGGAGAAGGAAAACTCTTCCTAAAATCACTATTTTGTTGGAGAAGATTCCGAAATAAAAATCAGGTTTTTAGAGCCATTATTCCTTAACCGGAGCGACTCGGTTTGGGGTTGTTTGCGGGGTTTGAGGAACATACAAATATTATATTTCATATCAGTTTTGTAAAGAGCATTTTCAGAAATTTATCCATTTCTTGTGAAAAAGAAAGATGGAACCATGAGGATGTGCATTGATTACCGCTTGTTGAATAAGAGAACCATCAAAAATAGGTACCCCATACCTAGAATTGATGAGTTAATTGATGAACTACATGGAGCTATCTACTTCTCCAAGATTGACTTGAGATCCGGGTACCATCAAATCCGGGTAAGGAAAGAGGATGTTTACAAGATTGCATTTAGGTGTCATTTTGGCCACTTTGAATTCCTTGTAATGCCTTTTGGATTGACTAATGCTCCTGCTACATTTCAATCTTGCATGAATCATGTCTTTAGAGAGCACTTGAGGAAGTTCGTATTAGTTTTCTTTGATGATATCTTGGTATACAGTAAATCATGGGATGAACACCTTCAACACTTGGATGTTGTGTTGGGTATTTTGGGGCAGCAATCACTCTATGCCAAAGAGTCAAAATGCGAGCTTGGTGTGATTGAAATTCTTTACTTGGGACATGTCATTAATGCCCAAGGTGTGCATGTAGACCAACAGAAGATCATGGCCATTTTGGATTGGCCTCCACCCACCACCATGACACATTTGAGGGGATTTTTGGGACTATGCAGCTATTATAGGAGATTTGTTAAAGGTTTCTCTCAACTTGCAGCTCCTTTGACTGATTTGACAAAGAAGGGAGCTTTCAGCTGGTCTAGGACAGCCCAAGAGGCATTTGATAACTTAAAAAAGTGATGAGTACATGCCCCGTACTCGTTGTTCCAGATTTCTCTATTCCTTTTGTGGTGGAATGTGATGCATCCGGTGAAGGTATTGGGGCTGTTTTAATGCAAAACAAA
This sequence comes from Taxus wallichiana var. yunnanensis, assembly GCA_018340775.1. Taxonomy (NCBI): domain Eukaryota; kingdom Viridiplantae; phylum Streptophyta; class Pinopsida; order Cupressales; family Taxaceae; genus Taxus; species Taxus wallichiana. The sequence goes on along the minus strand of CM031240.1, from coordinate 299,736,234 downwards.
CATCCCATTGCTTTTGAGAGTAGGAAACTAAAGGAGATTGAGAAGAAATACTCCATCTATGACAAGGAAATGCTAGCCATCATGCACGCTTTGGTCAAGTTCCGACAATATCTTGTTTGTGGCAAATTCGTAGTGAAGACGGATCACAATAGCCTAAGGTATTTTCTCAGCCAATCTGATTTGAATGATAGACAACAAAAATGGGTAAGCAAAATTCAGTCCTTTGACTTTGAAATTGAATTTGTTAAAGGCAAAAACAATATTGTAGCGGATGCTTTATCTAGGAAGCCATATTGCTGCTCTATGTCAGAAATTGCATCAAACCTAGGCAATCATGAGATAAATCTCAATAAAAACGTGTTATTATCTATCGTGGGTTTTACTTTAACCACTTAGTTCATGAACCATAACTAAGAAGTTCTCAGCAGCAAGTAAGCAAATGCTTAAGAAAGGAAAGTATTTTATAAGAAGGAAGTAAAGGAAATACAGAGAAGAAATGGGGAAGATGTGCATCCCAATTAGTAGATAAGCAGAGCTAATCGCATGCACATAAAGAAACTTAATAGATATGAACACACAAAATTATAAAACAAAGGCAGCTCTAGATCCAGATCTAAAATAACACAAAGTTTATTAAGAGATCTAAGATTTAAAAGCAAGAAACACAAGACACCGTGACACAAAGTTCTCCTAAACCTCGCTCCTTTGTATTCCTTTGCTCCAAGTTGCTCTCAAGGGTTCAAAGACAAAGTCTAGAACACAAGATCGCCGCTTACAAATTCCGATCGATCATTAACCCGAGGTTCTTTCCCTACTTATAGAATGTAGGAGGGAAAGTACAAATGGAAAACTCAAACTCGAATCAAACATAAACAAGTAAAGATGACATTTGGCAATCATCCTCAACTATCTTCTCCTTAAGTGACACATGTATCACTTAACTAATAGAATGGTTCCACATGACTTTAAGTAATGGTCAGAAAACCAATAACTTAGAAGTTTTACAATTTCATCCGAACATAGAAAATAAAGAAGAAAGAATAAGAAGTCATGCCACCGTAATGTTTATGTCTTCTTCTTGTTCTCGATATCGGATATACTTGTTTAACATGTAATTCAACATCCTTCCATCTGCTTTAGCCATCGCTTCTTTCTCTCTCGTCCTAAATCAAAAGAACCCTTCATTCAACACTTTGATGCACGCTTCCACATCTTCCAAGCTCGGCCCAAACCTCGCAATGTCCGCCTCAGCAAAGCCACCACCTACCGATAGAATTCATCGTGAAAGGCTTGGTAGCTTTATCAATTCTCTTTGTACTCATCGTAAGAGAACCTTCCAGGAATTAGGCACCTTAGTTGAGACGATCCGCACGTATGAAGTAACACCTCCGTCCACTCTCTCTCGAAAGAAATGACACTGTCTGCAAATGATGTCCTACTCTCAAGTGCCTCGCATCCTCTTCAAGAAAAACTCTGCAGATTTCCAAACGGAAAGATACTGCAAACTCTAGCCGCTTCTTCCCTTCTCGACCGATCCGTCTGCAGACAACTGCTCCGCAATCAATACATCTCCCGGCAGCTTGTTGATCTCGCCAAAATACTCAAAGTTACTTCTCTCGCAATCGTATTCATGCCTTCTATGTTTGCCATCACTGCTTTAGTTGATTTGCTTGCATCATCCATAACCTTTAGGCGGGTCGCACTTCCCAAGTCAGACAAAAGCTTTCGACGAATAATCAAATCCTTCCATTCGCAATAGCCTTTACTTGATTGCTTGCATCCTCCATTTCCCGCATAAGATGATCACTCACCGCTGCTCAAATGGGTCAATGGAAGGTTTAGCAACCTTGGCTATGATCTCACATAATTGAGATACTTGCTTCTCGCCTCTTCTTTCTCCGCCTTTTCACCGCAAGCCTAAGGAATAAAGCATCCATCAATGTCTCGCGTGTCCCGCTTCAATCCTTCAAAGGTGGCTTCGACCGAGGGGTACTTTCGTCACCGCCACATCTTCCGCCGTGAGCTCCTCCTCTATCTTTCCTTCTCCGAATTGATATCTCAAAGAAACTTCTCTCCCGAATCCTCGATGATCAACCTAGAAGTTGCTTTGGCAACTTTAGGCCTTCTGTCTCTTCCGCCCAGATTCTGGAGTAGCTGCAAGTCGTGCTCCTCTAAGTTCATCTCCATTCTCGCTTCTGGAACCAACTGCGAAGCCAACCATTCCGAGAAGTTACTTCTCGGAGAATGAGAAGTCGCTGAGTGTACTACCATCTTCCGCTCCGCCTCTCCGCCGTAAAGTGCCACAATGTTATGGCTGCCATCTTCTGAGTCATCCAAGGACAAAGCCCTTTCGAATTCCGCCATCTGCAGCTTCAACGTATCCTCTGGAACAGGCGCTGAACGAAGTGGCTGAGGGGAGAAGATGAATGTCGCTGGATTCAGTGGAGGCATGGAAGCATCCTGCTGCTGCGGTGCAATAGTTGGTGAAGTATTGGGTACTGGAGAAACCGGAGTTAAAGTCATGGTCGTAGAAGTGATCCTCTCCTTGGATTGAGATCTTCTATGCACTTTCAACTTCTCGACTTTCCTGCTGCTTTCTCCTCCGTGCTTTCGCTTGAGGGAATCTCCTGCGCCGAAGTTGCCCGTGACTTGATTCATCAATGCTTCATCAAGGCAATATCCCTTCACAAGAACTGCTTGAAGTATTCACCAACACAGCCTCCCGACCTTTCTTCAATTGTGTCATGCAGCCTCCCTATGTTATTCTCAAAGATGGCTTTATCTCCTCCCATTTGATGGTAAGTGTCAAGTACCACATTCCCATCATCTTTAAGATCCGCAGTATCCGCGCTAGTCCAAAGTCGAACACTTGCTTTGCTGATAGCCTCGCTGAAATCTCTTTTCTAACCTCGTACTCACTTTTGCACTTCATCCGTAAATCTTCTAATGAAGGCACATGTGCGTACTCTGGGAGATTGTCTTCCCGCTACTCCAAATGGATCAAGTTCAGCCAGCAGGAAGAACTCTCGCTCATACTGATAACATTTGCGCTTCCATCCCCGAGCTCTATGAATGCTAATGCAAATGTAATATCCCACAGTGATCGGGAAGAAGCCCGTAGACTTGTGCCGCTTTCGATCAAGGTCGTGTAACTCCACAAGTTGCCTCGCTCTCCACGGCGATCAATCTATCATTCGATACCCGGGCATCTTTATCGTTCTCCGTAAAAGCCCGTAACCCCGAGGTATGTGAAATCTGCAAATTGAATGAATAGATCGCCAATCTTGGACACAACTTCCACGCTTCCTCGCTTACCCCGTTGGCCTTCAAGTCTTTGTCTAGCCTCGCAGATGAAATCGTAGAAGAAGTCATCGCTGATCACTTTGAAGTCTTTCTCGCACGCAGTGCAAGTAAGTCATGGGTAGCACTCAAAATGGGGTCCTTAGAAAGAACACCACATCTATCCAAATTGAAAAGACGCCTTGTGAAGCCGCAAAGATACACCAAGTATGAAGTCATCTTGAAGCCGAAAGTACGCTTCACGCCCGAGTTGCTCACCGATGTCATGCTAATAATTTCCGACCAATTGATTATAGAATCAACCTTGTTGATTTCAATGGTCCTGATGAAAGCATACATCCATGTACGGAAAGTGTAAGCATTCGCTTCGCCATTCATCCTGCATAGCAATTTGACGACATCATCTACCTCCTGCACCAAATTGGACCGTGGAAGAGTTCTCGAACTTCAAGGAGATCTAGGCTTCTTCATGTATCGGCTATTCATTATTATGCACGCAATCAGCTCTATGCTTCTCCCATCTACCGTCAAAGATCCCGAATGCTAATAGAAGTCACCACCTTTCGCACTGAATCTTCAAACAATAATTGATGAACTCTGCGTCCAAACGAATTATTGTCTTTCCCGAAGCATCACGCACTGATCTCGGATGAAGGATGATAAGATCTAGCACACTCCATCACAAACTCGCAATCGGGTCAGTACATGGAAAAGTCAGCAGCTCGGATAATTCCACCGCTTTTAACCGCACGCATGAGTGAAGTCTTTCCCGCCTGGATCTATCAATCAAATCGGCAAGAGGTTCCGGCCTAGATCTCGTGTCTCCTATGTCTCGCAAGTTCGAAGCAATGCATGACTCCATCGTGCTTTCTTTTTCATCTCCTTCGCCATGGCTTTGTCTATCTTCGTCTGAATAATTCTTTTTCTTCTTACTTGGCCGGATTTCTTCAAAATTGGTGCAGATCTGGACAATTCTTCGATTCGGAGGATATATGCAATGTATCGACATCGATAAAAGCTCCTTTTCCTTTCAGAAAGCACCTGTAATGAATTCCTGCAATTTATTCAGACAAAAATGGCCACCGAGAATGAATAGTGAATTTTAATTGTAAAAATCTGCACTTTTCAAGCCCGCTGCCCCAAAAATTGGTGTTTAATTTGCACATAAAGAGAGCATGAATCCTTTCAACAACACTTGAGCACCTGTAACACCTATGCAAACAATTATGCAGACAAAGATCAACCTCCTTCAAAGCATGCGCCAAATCTGGAAGCTTTTAGCCTTGTTGTCACCTTGTCTGAGCAAAATCCTTCTTCTAATGGGGGCGCACTTTTCCACTTGGCTGCAATTCTTTACCTGTGAATCAAATAATTCACCCATATGGCTGCCCATGCTTATATAACCTTCACAATTCTATAATTAATAATTGCCCTAACAATTAAAGGCAATTAATTAATTAAAAATCATGCTTTTCTCTTTTAAAAATAGCATGTTTAAGGACAGCCATCCAATAAATTAAATTAATCCAATTTAATCCTTCACACATCACTTCACTTAAGCTTCACAGTGTGCTTTGACCATAGCCACTGAAAATAGAAATTAATTTAATGTTTTAATGCCTTTAAAAACATTAAATAACTCCCAAATGGGGCGCACTTTTTGAGAGGAAGGGGGCAGCCACTAAATAAATTAAATTTAATGCATTTAATTCCTTTCTTTTATTCCCTCTTTGACTTGTTGACTTCCTCCAAGCTTGGGCGCACTTTTTTGAAAGAATAGATTAATTAAAATAATCACTTTAAGGCTGCCATCATCTCACCAAAGGGGGCGCACTTTTTTGCACATATAATTCTATTTTTAAGAATTTTTCCACAATGGGATTCTTTACCCTGCAAGGCAGGCACCAAAATCCCATGATCCACTTAAGTGATTTGACTTTGACAATGGGATTATTTACCCTGCAAGGCAGGCACTAAAATCCCATGATTTCACTTAAGTCACTTTCCTTTTATTTTATCATGGGAATTTTTACCTTGCAAGGCAGTAATAAATTCCCACCTACATGCGCCTCTAACTTTCCCACTGCAGCTTAAGTGAATTTTATAACACGGAAAAAGTACCTCGCTAGTCAGGTATAAAATTCCCACCCTGCCTGCGGCTTCTATTTTTCCCATTGCAGCTTAAATCCTTTGTTTTCCAAAATGCGCCCATCCCCCGCAGGGGCTTTTCCGTGCACGACTTCGCTTTTTCCCGCTGATCCGCACCTCCGATGGCGACTTCCTCCGGCATAATGTGCGATATGTTTTCCAAATGCTGCTCCACCAAAATCGGGCTTACCCGAAAAGGAATTGTTCTAGAGAAATTTCACAAAACGAAACGGACAACACAAAAACACGAAAAATTGCCAAAAGTCACAAATAAAGCCCAAAACTTATTCCAAGTTAAAACCCTTCTGGTACATAAGAGTAATGACATATTCGATCATAACAGAGTTAAAACGGAGTGCAAATAGCCTCATACGGGCTCAAAATAATTAAATACAAATTTCCCACAGACAAATCCCGACTGACATAATATAACAACTTTGGGCATCTGGGTATTTGGCGAAAAAGGCTAATATGGCTCTTTGGGATTATCTTGACGCAATACAAACTTTCGTGATTCAAGAGCCTAGCCCAAGGTTGAAATCATCTTCTGGCTGGTATTGCATATTTACTTCTGCCACCTTATTTATGTATCCCCATTCGTCACATATTTTATATCCTTTTTCCTTATTCAATAGTAAAACTAGCTAGTATATAACAATTGCATGAGAGATACACATGGCAGACATGCATAATGGTGTTTTAATTTGCACCCAAGCATAATTAAACTAAAACTATGAATGATAAATCAAATTCTAATAAGTGGCAGTCCTAATACAACCTGATTTATGTTATTTTGAGGGTCTAAAACAAGTCGCTCAATTTATAAATGATAAACGTAGTGATTATGGCATATAGATGGAACAAACTCACGAAATCAGGGTCCATAAGATAAAACAATGTACTCAGATGTTGGACAGAAGCTGGAAATGCAGTTGTCAAGGCACTCAGGAGAAATCAGGATTTGGTGATCTGCAGAAGAAGGATATGAAAAGGTAAGACAAATTCGGGTCCGAACCTATCTATCTTAGACTGTACGGGGTCTAAATGTGTTTGCAGACTCTGAATAGGTTTGGGGCAGGTTGGATGAAGTTCGGTCTTTTTGTGTAGACATGCCTAGATTTACTCTTATTTCTGCAGATCTAGAATCCTGTGATGACTGTGACAGATACTGCAATGTCTTCTCCTTGTGCCAAACCCTAATGTTTTACTTGCTTGATGATGGGAGTCCTGAAGAAGGGGTTAGCTTTTTGTGTTGGACTTGCCCCACCCATCCCATGATGGATGAGCATTGTCTACGTACCAATACTCTGAAGAGGGCTCAAACCCATGTAGTTCTCCCCATGCCTATGATGAGATGCAACTAGCAACATAGAATATGCACTTAGAATGAAACCCTTGATCTGACCTTAGCACTTCAAAACATGCACTTCGAGGTCTTGTATCCTTTAGAATTCCGCTTTTGGATGATTTAGGACTGCTCTTGGAAGAGTTAGGAAGGATATACTACGTGTGTATTGATCTCCAAGGAGTGAGGCAAAGTCCAAATGATTGAACGGCTCAGGATGCTGTGTATTTATAGAAGAGCTTTCGTTGGTTATCCCGTTCAATCAACCCTAAAATCCTGTTAAGGCCGACTAGGACAAGTTAGCCATTCGAAAAAGATGACCATTGGCATTCGAAGGACATGTTCGTAGTAGGTGGGCGTCGTGAATTTCAGAACTAAAAGATATATGACGTCTCTTTAGATTGCAAGTTGGCTTTGATGGATTGTAATGGTTTTGATAGTGCTAAATTGAAAAATGGGAACAACCTAGTGGATTCTAAGTCACAAGGTTCGAGTTCGCGTTCATGTTCAATGAGGATAAAGTTCGGTTCAAGTTCGCCAAGGGATAAAGTTCGAGAAAAAAACATCTTTAAGTTCGAACAATTTTTTTCTATCATTTTTATTTTTGAAAAAATGCATAAATATGTCGAAGAATGAGCTTTATATCCACTACTTTCAATGGTAAATAAATTAAATAAATAAATAAATAAATAAATATATATATATATATATAAACATTTTTAAAATAATGCAAAATCGCGTCAAAAACTTCCCATGTAAAAGTAATGGATAAAGTTCGAGTTCATGTTCGACGAGAATAAAGTTTGAAATTCAAACTTTTTCGATAAAATTCACCGAACCTTGTGACATAGAGTGGATTAGAGGGTGTTCGGAGTGGGGAAACTATAATTCCCTCTAATGTCCCTTTTTCTCCAAATTCGAAGGCAAATTGGATTTCCGGGCAATTCTTCTCCATGGTCGAATTAAAGAAGATAAAGGAGAGAGCAAAATATGTCTATTAATATTTTTTAATATGTTTTAGCGTAATGGACTCAATTATATGGGTTGGCCTTGTATTAAGGCAAAATAAATAAATATAAGTGGTCGGCCAAGGCATAATGAAGGGACATAATGAATGGACATGTCTTTTCTATTTTGGCGCCAAGAAGGAAAAGTATAAATAGGGGACTAAGGGCAGCCATTTGAATATCGACTTTCATTTGTAAAAGCAAATTTTGAGAGTGTACTTTCATTTCTCTCTACTCACGGATGGAAACCCCTTGTGAGGTCCATTGTGAGGGACGAAAACCTCTCACTCTTGACTTAAAACAATTTATAATTGCAGATTATTATTATATTGAAGATCAAATTGTGCCAAATCTGATTTATGTCATTTATTTCTAGAAGTGCGACTTGCATATGACTGGTTTCTGATTTATTGGCAAAGAATTTCATCAAATCAACTTTGTAATCTGATTTTCCTTGTTTCTAAAGGTTGAAATCTCAAGTTCGTGATTTTTGGTGCATTAATTCATGGGATATTAAATTTTATATGCTGCTGCGATTTCCAGTTCAGAACTTCATTTCCAGCAGTGTTAATTTGCATTTCCTTATTCGATTTGGGCTCTAAAATTCATAAAAATAATATATAAATCATTGATAAATATTTGATGATGTTTGGTGATGATTTTGGGCAAATTTATGTGAAGTAGAAGTCGCTGTTATTCAATTTTAGTCTGCTGCAACTTTTAATTAGAAACCTTTCAAAAGGGTTATTACAATAGTATCAGAGCATGGATTCTCTAAGGACTGGGGTTTCAAAAATCAAGGAGGTAGAAAATCTCTTTAAGGAGTATCAAGCTCTTCCAGAAGACATCTGGAATGCCCTACCATTTTCAGAATTCATAAAATGGAAATATGATATTCCAGATTTGTGCCACGGAGGGAAAAGAACCAGGAAGAATAATTCAGCCCCTACCTCCATTTTAGCTCCAGATAGTCAACATAGTGAAGTATTGATCATTGCTTGACGAATAATGATGATGTCTGGAAGAATGAAGAGAAGCATGTGCCTGAAGGCTAAGTCACCTGGTTCGTGTTCATGTTCGCCGAGGATTAAATTCGGATTAAGTTCGACAATGATAAAATTCGGATAAAAAATTCGTGATTAAATTCGGCTGTTATAATTTTCATTTAAAAAAAAAAGATATAAATACACAAAATTTTCAAAATAGCTAAAACATTACTATACAATTTGATCATAAACATATAAAATAAATAATATGAAAACTTTAAAAAATAAATATAATTTAAAACTTAAAAGATAAATCAAAAATCAAAACAAACATAAAATACAAATTAAAAAATAGAACAAAACTTTAAAAAGATATAACGTATAACTAAAAGCACGTGTAAGTTATAACATATTATTGATTTAATTTTGAGGGTTTCATCAAATCCTTCGTGTCCGAAGCTCAACATTAGAAAATAATTGAGAAAGTAGTTTTCGTGAGCATTCTTAAAAATATTCCTCCTCACACATTGCGGACAGCTCCAGCCGCACCACACCGATGATTTTTCATACCACGAAGAGACAAGTAACAGAGCTTTTTAGCCATGGGGCATTCCGTGCACTGGTTAGGGCCATTTTCGTCTGCACTCTGTTGTACAATTTATAACGATTTTGACCTACCTTTATGCGATTTGGCTTGGCTATTTTTTTTAGACATGTTCCGGCACAGGCGGATTTTATAGCCGAATTGTATCAAATATTTTTCGATTTTTTTCACACCATAAAAAATACGGCGAATTTCGAACTTGAAGGATTAAATCCGCCGAACCCTGTGACATAGCCTTTGAAGGTGATGTGAATGGCCATAAAAACCTCCCTCAAAAGATAAGTGACACCAGCATTAAAGATGAAAGAAAGGGTGGTGAACAAGAAGCAATGGTGTTAGGAACGAATGAAACTCATTTCCAAGATGAAAATGATAAAAGGCAGCCCGCTGGTCCGTTTGTAGCAGCAGGCAATACAGAGCCCAAAGATGAAGAGTCAAAAGTGGACAAGAGCAACCAAGATATTCCAAGTATCAAAGAAGATGAAAGCCTTGTTGCAGGTCCGAGGATCGAAGACATCTCAGATTTATTGCTCCATAGCTTATCATCACAAAGAGTTGACCTTCATCATCAGCTTGATTCAAATATGGGCAAAATATGGTGCACATTAAGTGGTAAGGGGTACTCCCATCCTTTCCGAAAACCCCAAGTCATGCATGCACAAGAGTTAAGATGAAAGTAGCAAAGGATGACCTTCTCCCCAAGATCCATGGTTGGTATGCTAAGGTAACCATTTCCTCTCTAAATTTGGTTGGCCATCCTCTTGATACTCTTATGTTGGAAAGAATGATTTGGAGTAGTGTTGATAATAGCCCTTTAAGGCCATGGAAATGGGAGGAAAACTCTCATATAGAACAAGATGAAGGAGCTGGACTATACCTAACAGCAGCAAAAAGGGGGCCAATTAAAGAAGATATCAGCCTTATGAAAGCACAAGGACATGGGGAATTGACAAGCAAGCATCAAGCGAAGAGAGGATGAAGGTAAGCACCCGAAAGTGGAAGATCATGAAGGTAAAATGTTTTGAAATATTGCTTGCATGATGATTCAGAAGTTCTGAGTATTGTGGGCAGCCCTTGGCATGGAAGTATTTCAGTTTGGGCCTATGTATCAATTCAGATATTTCACCATGAGTGGATGGCTAGAAGTACTCATGTTTCATATAAGATATGTCCTCTTTGGTCACACCTTTGTGCTCACCACACTTCATGGGATGAAGAGGTAAGGAATGTTATTTTTTGCGAAGGACATCATTGCTTGGGTAACAATAAGGTTCGTTGCATTAGAGAATTTTCAGATTATGATAAGGGTAGCAATAAGGATGAAAGTAGGCATGATGGCATTTTAGTAGGTGCACCAAATTACAACTCTTTATTTGAAGATGATCTACATGGGCACATGGTAAGCTCCGCATTTCCATTTCATCAGTCATTTGACATAAAGGTTGTGTGCATAAAGTTGGGTTGGAATGAGTATTATTCTTTTGATCCGGGCATAATAACTCAACTAAGATTGAAAGATATGATCAAGAGCCATAAAAGGGTTGGCTTATGGTGTCTTAAGCTTGCCTTTTGAAATTATATGCCGCTGATTTGGAACAGCAGTTACATTATACAAAAATTCAGCCCTTTTCATTGATCATCCATGATGAGAAGGACCCCTTGCACCACATATTGCTTCAGCAGATGACTCTCATAAATTTCGATGCTTTGAGTGGAAAATGCCAAAGGAAGAGGTCTGATTTCAACTCAGAAATTCTGAGTTTTGTAGATGATAAAGGCAGCCCAAGGTATGAATTTTCATGTTTCATTTCTCCTTCCATACTAAGCATTGATGGGTATGATTTTGAGGATGATAGGGAGATGAATATGATGTATAGTGATCACCTCTTGGTTGGTACATCTGCTCTTAACATTTGGGTGCCTAAGGAACATGCCGGAAAAGGGAGAAAGAGTGACTATCACTCTACCCCTAAGGAGACCATAAGCTTGCTGATCCGTACAACAGTAGAAGGCACAATGGTATACTGGGCTCATGTACTTTGTTCCTTCTCATAAGAGAACATCATTGGCACCAAGTAAGGTACAAGGTTCTTTGGCTTCTCTATGTTGATATGCATTATACTTCAGCCTTCTCCTTTCTTTGTGAGCATAGAAGAAGAAAGAATTTGGGGTATCATCTTGCACACGTTGCTTCATGTGCCTTGAAGGAAGGATGGATCACATGGATTACACCTTGCATGGTAAGAAGTCCCTTTTCAGATTTTGAGCAGCAGTTGTGGTGTTTGATTGATGTGTTTGCTTGCATATCCACAAACTTTTGGGCTTCAAGAAAAGGTTTGGAAAGAATTAAGGGATATGGTATGAATTCTTCACTTTCAGCTGTATATCTGAGTCATTTTCAGTTTGCTGCAATTGAGGATGAAGTTTCAGACACATGGAAGTCATTGATGTTCTTTCATATTGGAAAAGAAATTTCAAGTTGCTGTCCCATCATTTCTACGATTGACATCACCTTGATCAGCCTTCCTACCATTTCAATAGCTCAATCTTTAGCCATGCCATTGATGAATGTAATGATGGAGATTGATTTGGGTCCATGGGTGAACACGTGGGAATGGAAATCAGCCAATTTTCTGAATTTTGAAAGAAGAAGGCTCGATTACAGTATTGTACGGGGCAGCCATCAAATATATGAAGATTATGAGGCTTCCACAAACAAGAAGACAATTGCAGGACCTAAAGGAGTGTTGTTAAACACTCATGTTTTTTCTAAGGAGTTTGCTTCTTGTGTAGGTACAAATATGAAGACTACAAGGATCACATGGGATCCAGGTGATTGCGATTGCTTGAGGACAAGCAATCTTGGGGAGGGAGGACTGTAATGTCCCTTTTTCTCCAAATTCGAAGGCAAATTGGATTTCCGGGCAATTCTTCTCCATGGTCGAATTAAAGAAGATAAAGGAGAGAACAAAATATGTCTATTAATATTTTTAATATGTTTTAGTGTAATGGACTCAATTATATGGGTCGGCCTTGTATTAAGGAAAATAAATAAATATAAGTGGTCGGCCAAGGCATAATGAAGGGACATAATGAATGGACATGTCTTTTCTATTTTGGCGCTAAGAAGGAAAACTATAAAGAGGGGACTAAGGGCAGCCATTTGAATATCGACTTTCATTTGTAAAATCAGATTTTGAGAGTGAACTCTCATTTCTCTCCACTTGGGACGAAAACCCCTTGTGAGGTCCATTGTGAGGGACGAAAACCTCTCACTTTTGACTTAAAACAATTTATAATTGCAGATTATTATTATATTGAAGATCAAATTGTGTCAAATCTGATTTATGTCATTTATTTCTAGAAGTGCGACTTGCATATGACTGATTTCTGATTTATTGGCAAAAGATATTATCAAATTGACTTGGTATTCTAATTTGTCTTGTTTCTAAAGGTTGAAATCTCGAAGTCCGTGATTTATGGTGCATTAATTCATAGGATATTAAATTTTATATGCTGCTGCGATTTCCAGTTCAGAACTTCATTTCCAGCAGTGTTAATTTGCATTTCCTTATTCGATTTGGGCTCTAAAATTCATAAAAATAATATATAAATCATTGATAAATATTTGATGATGTTTGGTGATGATTTTTGGGCAAATTTATGTGAAGTAGAAGTCGCTGCAATTTAATTTCAGTCTGCTGCAATTTTTAATTAAAAACCCTTCAAAAGGGTTATTACATTCCCCTTTTCCGGCTGAAACTGAAAACCAAAGAACTTGCACAATCCAAATAGTAAACTGAAGCAAACTGAAATTAAATTCCAAACCCTAGCAGCAGGTTGTAAATATATTTATTTTATGATAGAAATCAACCACAAACTTGTTGGAAATAATTTAGAAACCCTTCAAAATAATATTCTTCAAATCTGGAAATGATTGCAAGAGAAAAGCACCGGAAAATATATCTTTTACCAATTTAATATACGTGAATACCCTTACAAATATGGCTAGAAGTGAATGTTTCCAAGCTCCGAAATGAAGTACAAATGAAGATTCCGGCTACTAAAAATAGGAGAAACACAATGATGGCTTAATTTGAGGTTTTTGTGCCCTATAAGACCCCAAACTCCAACTTAGGGCAAGTTGCCACCCTTGGGAAGGGCTGGAAATGCCTTTAAAACTGAATACAAACTTCTTATGTGATCACCCTTTTGCAAGCTTAAGGGGTTTCATCCTCAAACCAACCCACTATTGAGAGGTTTCGTTCTCAATAGGTCTTCCAAGAGGGTTTTCGTCCTCAATGGATGAGAGAGAAAACAAACATGCTCCCAACTCCAAGAGAATAAATTCCAAAAGCAAGCATAACCTCTTCCAAGCCAAATGACTCCTATAAAAATAGCTAGAGGTGGCTCCAAAAAAACCAATTAAAACCTTCTAACAAAGACCAACCTCCTTGGGGACATAATAGTTCCTTTTTCTTCTATTTTTCATTTGGCTTTTCTCCTTTACCCAACCAACCTGACTATACTTAGAAAATTACTAAAAAAGAATGCAAAGCTCACAAAAATAGCTAAAAACATGACATTAACTTCCCTTGCTCAATCCCTTTTAGCCCACGGGAAGTGGAATGGGCTCAAGGTCTTCAAAGAGAACTAGTGTTGAGAAGGGGACATTATAGTCCTCCCCTCCCAAAATTGTTTTCCCTCAAGCAATTGCAAGCTTGGATGCTCCAATAACTTGGATCTTGTACTTGTCAAATGAAAGAGCTCTTGCCAAAACAAGCTCATATGCCCAAGTACCATCATACCAAAACATCTAAATCCCATAGTTGTCAAGTGGAACAACCTCCGCCAACAATTATCATGGTGTCTACTCCATCCATCACCCACATCTATATACTTTCCCTCAATGAAGCCTTCTACCCAAAGCATGAAAACATCTTTCATACACTTCCTTAAGGCCAAAGGCTCCCCAAGTGCTCACTACCGTGTTCCCGAGGTACCCATTTGCTCCTCTTGTGATGAAGGATTCTATACACTTGCTTCATGACTATAGCCTTGAGCTCCATTGGGTCCCATAATGTTACCGTGGGCTGATCCCTCCAAAGCATGGCACAACACAACTTGCATGTAAGCTGGAAACAAGTCATAACAGCCACAAGTCACTTGGAATTCCATCCAAATCAGCACTAGGATGGCTGGGAGGATTGTCTTCAATAGTGGAGCCCCTCCACTAACATTACCATGCAAGGACTGGAAACTCTCCATCTTCAGCTGCAATCCCATATGCTCCACCTTTTGCTTGGGTGTCTGCACATGGAACAAACTTATTGAGGAAAACAAGAGCTCCCACCAACGTTTCGACAACCTTTCCATCATGCCTCATAGGCATGTTATTCGATTCTCTTCCCATGCTTGCATCTCTTTCATAATTCCCGTCCCTAAGATGGACTTCCAAGGGTCCATTCTTGCTACCCCAAGCATGGTTGTAGCTGTATCATTGCAATTTCTCGCTCAAAATCAACATTTTGGTGGCTGGAAAATCTTCTAAACCAGTGGCAAACAATCCCCCATTGATGGTAGGTGGCTGGAAAATCTTCTAAACCAGCGGCAATCAACTTTTGTGACTGTTATAAAAGTGTGAAGGGGCTGGTTCTGATGCAGACAACAGCAAAAAGAATAGGATAACAATCGTCATACTTCAATTTTTTCACCAAACTCAAAAATGAAAGTGATATAAGGGTTGGAATCAACCCTATACTGACTGAAAGTGCTTCAACAACATCAACAAACTGAAGATTACTCAAGTGTATGACTGGGATTACTTGTATGGCTGCATACAAAATGTTGAGCTGGCTGGAAATGTGGATGACAACAACTCTACATCCTAGAATCGTGAAGCCTTTTTGTAGACACACATCCTCCTTGAGTTCTCCTTCACACCATGTGACTAAAAACATTTATGACTGTCATACAAGTGTAAAAGAGGCTGGTACTGTTGCTGGCAGCAGATAAAATATTGGTACAGCAGCTGTCATACATGACATCCTTCGCCAAACTCAGCCATGTGAGTGATCCGGGGTTGGAAACAACCCTTCCTTGACTGAAAATTCTTCAACAACAGCCATAAGCTGAAAACTACTTACTTCAATGACTGAAACCATGTGCATGACAATCAAATTCTGCTTGTAGCTAGATCTCCAATCAGCCCTTGAGGAATGACAACCAATGTTCAATTCCATGGCATGTTGGACACCACTATCCGCTAGTGATCTTTGAGTTATATTATTGAACCCCAAACTAGGTTGCATGATCAACATAAAGACCATATGGCTTATCCATTTCCCACATCAAGCATCTCACTGCCCCGACAATGGTGACTTCCTCCATAGCCCTGTCTTCAAGTGTAGGATTTGTTTCCAAGGAGTGCCCTATGAATTGTGAGCAATGATTCTCCACCGCTTCGTTAGAATGCATAGCATACTTTATAGGACTGCTTAAGAACCTCTTGTTCCTTAACTTCTTTTCCCTGGAATCCATAATTATTTCAAGAACCAAAACAAGTTTGCCTTCATCATCCAAAGGAGGCAATTGAATGGAAGGAACAATATGCAATTCATTGAAGACTGTCTATAGGGCTGCAACCTCAAGAAAACCATACAACCAACCTCAAAGGTTCTCTCAATGTGGTGTTGGTTTGCATAAAATTTTTGCTGGTCTTGTGCGTGTTGGATATTCTCTTTGAGCATTCTCAATATATCTTGGCTTTGTGCAACCAAGTCTCTTGCCCCGACACTCTACTATTTGCAAATACCAAATCCACAAAGGAAAGAGCATCATAACCATACAAAGCTCTGAAAGGTGTCATACCTATGGACATGTGATGAGTGGTATTGTAGCAATGCTCTCCCATATAAAGCCATTTGACCCAAGCTGACTGCTGCCCTGCCACATAATTCTGCAAATATCCCTCAATCCACTTGTTCACAATCTTTGTTTGCCCATCTGTCTGTGGATGATAGCTGGTACTTGGAGTTAACTCTGTTCCTGTCAAGTGGAAGAGCTCCTACCAAAACAAACTAAGGAACCTGCTATCTCTGTCACTCACAATATTTTTAGGCAATCCATGTAGCCTAAAAACCTCTCTGAAAAATAATTAGCAACTTGTGGAGCCTTAAACTCGCTAGGAATAGCAAAGAAGTGAGCATATTTAGTGAGTCTATCAACCACTGCAAAAATACAATTCTTACCCTAAACATTGGGAAGACCTATGATGAAATCCATTGATATGCTTTCCCATTTTTGGTTCGAACAGGTAAGGGATGCAACAAACCCGTTGGAAAAGCATGCTTTGCCTTGTTTTGTTGGCACACAATACACTCTCTGATGTATTGGAGGACCTCTTCCTTGAGTCCTTTCCAAAAGAATTTGTCTCTAATCTGCTTGTAGGTCTTAAAATACCCTAGATGACCAGCCAATGGTGTATTATGGACAACCCTTAAGATTTTGCTTTTTACCTTGGATTCGGTGTCAAATAGATTGTATTCTTGTAGAGGATAAGATCATCAACCACACTGTACTTGCTATTATGTATTTTTCCCTCAAGGATATCATTAGTGTAACCATTCTTTACATACTCCGCAACTATTAAAGATTTCCAATCAATACAGATTTCAGATATTGAGCATAGAAAAGGTTTTCTAGATAAAATATTTGCTACTGACGTTATTCTTTTCTTTAACATACTCTATGTCAAAATTATAAGCTTTGAGCTTACTCACCCACTTCTATTGCCTGTCATTCAAATCCTTTTGGCCAAATAAGAACTTCAAAATATTGTGATTAGTTTTGATCAAAACCTACCACAAACCAAATATTTTCGGAACCTTGTCAATGCATGCATGATAGCCAACATCTCTTTATCATAAATAGATAATCCACGCTCTACTTCACTAAATGTCTAACTCTCAAAGGCTATGGATGCCCTTTTCGCGCCAAAACAACCCCTACTTCTACCCCCGATGCATCACATTCTAACACAAGGAATAGGAAAATCGGGAACACCGAATACCGGGAAAGAACTCATTACCTTTTAAAGTTTATCGAATGTTGTTTTGGTTGTTGCGGACCAGCTTGAAAGCTCCTTTCTTTGTCAAATTAGTCAATGGGAAAGTTGTGAAAATCCTCTCACAAACCCCTTGTAGTAACCATCCAAAGACCAAAGAATAAAATTTCAGTAATTCCAAACTCACACTTGGATTCTTTTGCAAAAAGAGTTTTCTGTTCAAATATTTCCAGCATTGTATCCAAGTGTTTTAGGTACTCTTCCCAAGTCTTATTGTACACCAAAATGTCATCAAAGAAAACTAAAACAAATTTCCGTAATTGCTCACTAAAAACATGGTTCATGCATGAGTGGAAAGTAGTTGGAGCATTGGTTAAACCAAAAGGCATATCCAAGAATTCAAAATGCCCAAAATGACAACAAAAAGTTGTTTTGTGCACATCTTCATCCCTTACCTTGATTTGGTGATAATCGGATCTCAAATCAATTTTGGAAAAATACACCGCTCCATGTAACTCATCTATCAATTCATCAATGCACATCCTCATTGTCCCATCCTTCTTCTTCACCAACACAACAAGAAGAAGAAAAGGGCTAGAACTAGGCCGGATATGCCCCATATTCAAAATCTCTTTGATTTTTTTCAATCTCCTCTTTGTAAACTCTAGGATGGCGGTAAGGAGTAATCATAACAGGTTTAGAACTTGTTTCCAGCTCTATGATGTGTTGGAATCCTCTATCCGGTGGCAATCTTGATGGTAAATCACTTAATATTGTACTATGCCTATCCAAAATAGATTGTATGTCCACATGATAAGATCTATCATCAATACTAAAAGTGGAAATACTTACCTAACAATGGGCTTCCCATGCAATTTGCTCCTTATGAAAGCTCTTTCCATACACTTTGTTGTGATAACCCTAGGTGCTCCTCTAATGGCCTTTTTAAGGGTTTCAACCAAACACACCAAATGCAGATCTGAAAATTAAATTGCAGCAGACTGAAAGTATAAAATCAGCGACTTGAACTATCACCAAATATGCCAAAAATCACCACAAATACCACAAATCAACTCGCCACAATTATGTATATATTTTATGGAATATTAAGAGCCAAAAACACAAAGAAATGCTGAAGATCTCACTGTTGGAAATTAATTATAAACTAGAAATTGCAGCCACAAGAAAAATATGAAATATGGGTCTAGAAACCCTCTAAATTCACCAAACTTCAGATTCCGGCCTTTAAAAATATTACAAATCAGATTATCAAACCAGATTTCTCAAATACTTCACCAAATGTTCCAAACCCTACCCAAGGTAGGTCGCTCCACCCTAAATAAATCAAATACTAGCTAGAAATTACAAATATCTCTTCAAATCAGCTCTTTACTTCAAAACCAAACAATGATGAAGGGTTTTCGTCCTTCACCCAAGCCACTAGAAGGGTTTTCGTCCTTCTATGAAGCCTCACAAGAGGGTTTTCGTCCTCAAGTGGATGAACAAGGAGCAACAAGCTCACAATGCCCAAGTAGAATAAAATGCGCCAAGTCTAGATAGCAAATGGTGCCTCTAATCTTCTTTTATATCTTCCTTTTGGCGCCAAAGTACAATTAGAAAATGCTGACCTGTATAAACAAGGAAAACACTAAAGAAAATATAAAATATTAGATAAAAACATAACATAATGGTGCTCAAGGTTCGTCTCCTTCTTTTATATCTTCCTTTTGGCGCCAAAGTACAATTAGAAAATTCTGACTTGTATAAACATGGAAAACACTAAAGAAAATATTAAGTATTAAATAAAAACATAACAAAATGGTGCTCAAGGTTCATCTCCTTCATTTTTGCTTCTTTGCCATGGGGAAGGAATGTCAAGAAGACCAAATATCAGCTCTTAGGTGGGAAAAAGGGACATTACAACACCATCACCATATCATGAAGTACAACCACTCCCCCTCGGTTTCAATTTTATTTCCATAGTTTGGTATTTTGTGTGATTTCACCAAGTGAATGCAACCATTGCACTCCCAAAACCACATTGGTTTCTCCTATGCCCACCACGTAGAAATCATCACAAACCTTGTGTTTTCCAAGAGTAATTTCCAACCCCTTCACCCTCTTGGTGCATGGAATAGTAAAGCCATCTACTACAAGTAACATTAAAACCCTAGAAATCCTTTGTTTTCAAACCTCTTTGAGCTACCAAACTCTCATCAATAAAGTTGTGGGTTGCCCCACTATCAATCAGAATAGTTACCTTATGCCCATGTAGTACTCCACGAACTCTGAAAGGATGATACTTGGGAGCACTTGAAAGTGTAGCAAAAGTACCATCTAGAGTCTTTTCTTCACCTTTATTTTCAGCCTCGATTCTTCCTCTTCTTTGTCCACTTCTAGGTTCCTCTTCTTCCCCTTCATCATCTGATATTACCTCTATGTAATGTACTTGTCCCTTGGGAAGACATCTGTGACCCAGTCCCCATGGATCTCTACAAGTGAAACACAATTTCTTCCTTCTAAGTTCATTTCTTGTTTCTATCTCCTTGCTGGTTTTAGGCAACTCCTTTTGTTGAAAACCACCCGACTGAAATGGCTTTTTCTGTTGCCCATAAGGTGCTGGTTTTGGCTCATTGTGCGTTGTCCTATAGAATGGTATCTCCCTTTAGGGGCCGAAGACTCCAAATCCAAAGCCTTTTTGATGGCTCCTTGTAGAGAGGTAGGGCTGAAAGCTTTCACTAAACCCCTAAGAGATCAGTTAAACCTTTCATAAACAAAACAACCAATCGCCTCTCTGTCACTTTAGGTACCATCACAGATGGCTTCTGAAATTCAACTACATAGTTGCTTACTGAATCTAGTTGTTTGAGTTGAGTTAATTCTTGGAAATGAATTTTGGATCCACCTTGTCAAATCTCTCTATCAACTTGTCACTGAAATCGCTATATGAGCGGATGAGATTGTGTCCTTGTGTGATTAGCCCATGGTACCACCACTCATGTGCTATACCTTCTTGATGAAGGATTGCAAATTTGATGACTTTTTATTCCATCATTGCTTTGAGTATAAGGTGTCCAACTTTTGTATCCATGCACGAGCTATACTCTTACCAGAGTTGTCAAAAGTAGGGAGTGACAACTTCCTAATGCATGTTGCAGGTTTCTCTTTGATGCGGTATAGCTTCTCTAATCTCACCTAAAAGTACCTCAGTACTCCTCATAGCTGGCAACAATATCATCCGCTATAGATGGCTGAGTTTCTACCTCTGGAGGCTGCTTCTTCCCGTGAAGGAACTTAGGTTGGAAGAGCTTGCTATAGAACTAGTGACTATCCTCTAAGTGTGTTGGTTGGAAGAGCTTCCCTCACCGTTTGGAGCCCTTTGCACATTCATGTTTTGCATGGTGTGGACTAATTGAGCCATCATGTCAGCTAAATATTCTTGTCCCTGCACAAGCCTATTGAAATGTACATCGTCTAGGTCTCTATTACGCATGACTTTTGGATGTTCTATAGCTTTCTTTTTTTCCCTTTTCTAGTACTGACTTCTCTGTCACTACCTTGCATGAAGTTCAAAGCTGCAATTTTTTTCCTTCCCTCTGTTTTTTGTTTTTGTAAGAAATTCCCGTCCACAAGCTGGGAGGAAATTCGCTCTGATACCACTAGTAATATTGCTGAAAAATACTTTCTAACAAACCTGGATATTTTGTTAAACCCTAGGGCAGTAGTATATAAAAAACTAATTTTTATTACAGCAGCGATAATATGATTTTTATATAAAAACAAACCATAATGCGTCAAAACAACCTTTTGTTTATTGATTACGAACCAGCTATAATAAAAAATACCATTGTTTGAAGACAATTGTTTTGGAGTTGAATCGGCGGAACACACATGCCACTGAATCATATTTGGAACCCCTGAATGGGATTACCCAGCTGAGATGTGAGGGATTCCGTCCTCAAATCTGTGTGTAAAGGAGGGTTTTCGTCCTCTATTACGGAAGCAGAAGCAGAAGCTACTTGCAGACAAATATGTAGTTGATAATTTTCCAAGATGAATGTACAATAAACCCCAAATTTGCCTTTATAACCTCCAACCCTTCTCCAAAGTGGGCGCCCCCTTCTGGAAATACATGCATGCCCCATAAACAAATAAAATAATACTTTATTCTCTTCAAGTTGGCGCCCCATCCTAATATTAGGAATATGCAATATTAAAAAGCTCTATCTTCACTTTATCCTAAAAATAGGATTTGTTTTCTCATGCAGCCCACTCTATCCTTGGTGTCCACATTATAGACTACTTTATTTAATTATTATTCAACTTTGGTGTCTAATAATAGAAGTACATCATTCCCTAATAAACGGGTTGGTCTCAAGAGCAACAAGCGCAAAACCTCTTCTTGGGAGGCTCCTAATGGTGACTACATCAAGCTAAATTTTGATAGGGCTGCCAAGAACAACCCGGGTTAAGTCGGGGTTGGCGGAATTTTTCGAAATTCTTCTGGTCAACCTATCTTGGGCTTTGTTGAAGCCCTCGGGAAGTGTTCTAACAACTATGTTAAAGCCAAAGCGCTTTGGCGTGGCCTCTCAATTACGAAAGCAAAGAAAGTGGGAAAAATTCATAGTTGAAGGTGATTCATAGGTCAAAATCAATTCGGTTTAGAAAGATCAGGTCAACAATTGGTAGCTTTCGAAATTGTGAAGGATTGTCATGCTCTCTGCGAGCCCCTCCTAATTTCTCACATTTTTCATAGCGCTAATAAAGTGCCTGATAAATTAACTAACATTGGAGTGGATAGAAGCATTAAGAAAGATCCCCAAAGCCTCATCATTTTTCAACCCAAAGAATTATTAAATTTAATGGGCAATTTACTTAAGCATGATACTAGCATGGGGCAATCGAAGGTGGCTTTAAAAGGACAACTCATCTGTCCTTTTTAACTCTCCCTACCAAGCATGATTATTTGGCATCTTTGCCAAATGTTTTGCACGATTTTCTTAAATAGCATTCGCATGCGAGATAGAATATAAGGAAACTCAGAGCTATTGGAGGAGTTTGTCTAACTATTTCGCAGAGAAGTCTCGGGGTTGTTCACCAAATGGAGAAAGGCAAGGGATTGTTGGTCCAACTAAGCGCACGAGGCGGAGTAAGGGAAAAGCGACTTCGGAGAACACTATCAAAGAAATGGATGATCATTTGATTCATCGTTTCTCTCTGGATGATGTGCATTTTTCCTTCTTGGGTTTGGTAAATGACTTGAAATTACAGGAGCTCTTGAATGTTGGTCACCCGTCGGACAAAGGCACTTGTATTACAGCTAAAAGAAACAATGGAATTCTGCAAAACACTCTAATTGAAGGCGTGGAAGACCCTAGGCTCTTGCGTTGATGGCTCTGAACCTATTGCATGCACTACTCTTTGGCTAGGCTTAGGGAGAATGTGGCGATGGATGAAGTAATTTGGGTGATGGGTGATTAAGGCCAATTCATTCCCGGTTAGACACCACAGATTGCATGCGAAATCATTGGTGTGCAAACCGTGTTTCTTGGGCGAGCAATTCTTTTCTCTTGCACTAAGATATTGAGCAAACGGGTTTCGATTTGAGCCTAGCCTTGGAGCAAATTTGGACCTGTCCAAAGCCCAAGCCCTAGAAAGCATCAACTAGGGTCACAAGCTTGATGCCATTTATTCTATTCTTGGAATTTCGACCAACAAATTTGAAAGCTCACAATTGGAGTTACTTGTTGTGTTGGTCATGGAGGATAATGCCTGAGACAAGGTGGATCCTGTGGTGGCCCCTGAGGTGGTGATTTCCAGCTCCTCTGAGGAGGCTACTTAGTTCTATGAATTTGTCTTTATCTCGATATAATGTAATTTTGGTACTATGATAGCAACACCGACTGGGTTGCTAAAAATTGTTATTGTAACCTATTCTCGGGCTTTTTGCTAAATATTAATATAGCTGGGCTATAAGCCCTATAATATCCCCTTGTGGGATATTAATTAATTATTATTAATCTACTTGCAAAAGAAGCAAACTTAGAAGAGAAACCCTTCTAGGTTCACCTCAACTAACCCAGTGTCGGCTTCAATACAACCCAAATGGGGTTGGAGTGAGCCAAGGTAAGGGTTCAGATGGGCTATCTAGTTGGAATTTGCACTCTTTTAACCAATTAAACTTGCGAAGTAGAAAAATAAATTAATATGCCTGGAAACAGCTGAAAATGACTGCAAACTTTAATAATTAATATCTCCTCAATATTTATCCTTTTTGAGTGAAATAAATTGCAGAAGGAAGATAAAATTATGCACTTTCCAATGAACTAACAATCTGAATTTTCTGATCACAAAAACCCACTCAAAACAACCCCCGAAACTGCAGTTCAAGTCGCTAGGGTTAGAGGAAAAATCATGAAATTAATTCCAGCTTTAATAATCACTTTCCCATGCTCAAAATCATCATTTTTTGATCTGCATTAATGGATTTATAACAGCAGATTGAAAGAGCCCTTCAAACCCTACCAAAACACTGTTAATACATGCCCAGGTAAGTCGACTTGCATTAAATAAATCCCAGCAGTGTTAGTAAACCAAACTAGCATGAAAATGGCCACAATATGCCCCAATTAGAAGCATAAATAAATCAGAATGTAACCTCCATATGCAACCTCATAAAATCATACCAAAATGCTTCATATCAAGTCGATTTGAGCTTACTAAAATTCTGGAATGAACAAGTATTTGAGCACATAAAACACCTCCAACCAGCTTTAAAATTACCTAGGCAAGTCGATTTCATCAAGAAAAACAACAGCATATAATAAATGATATCCACCATAAATCACTCTCCAAACCCTCTCAAAGCAAGCTTGAACTACCCCCCCAAAAATGGCGACTTCACATAGGTAAGAGGTTTAAGCATTTACTTATCAAATCAAAGCTCAAAGGGCATACACACTTCACTCAAAGGTGGTGTTGAAGAACACCTTTTGTTTTAGATCATTAGTGGGCATACATCCCTTCTTCAAGCATGAAGATAAGTTTCATAAACCATCAACATGCGAAAAATGAGTACCCACATCTTCTTTTATATCTTTGCCTTGCACATCCTCCAAAGTTCTCTCTCCATCTTTGGCGCCAAAAGCTAGGAGGGAATATCATTTTAAAAAGTGCTGGAGATCACACTCAAAGAAAATATTAAATGCATAGGGAATTTAAATTAAAAGATGCCCATATGAATCGACCCATGCTTAGAAATAATCAATTTATCCCAAATATTAATTATTAAATGATCCCAAAAAATGCGACTTGCTTGGTAACTTGATTTACCTCTAAAAACAAATATTTATAATCCCAAGGAAATCGATTTTCCCTCTTATAATTGATTTGCACAAAAATATATTTTATTTCTTTTAACTCACATGTGCAAATCGATTTTTTTCTTATTTTAATTTTTATTTAAAAAGGGGGACATTACAAGCCCTTTTTTTTACTTATAAAAAATAATAATAGAAGTACATCATTCTATTATAATTTATTATTTTATTCTATTTCTGCTTTTTGGATTAAAATATACTTTAAGTGTCCTTTCTCCAATTAAAATATAAAAATATCCTTGGACCACTTATATTAATTTATTTTCCTCTTTTAATTTCCCCTTAGCCTACGGAAAATAATAAAAATAGGCTTTAGGTATTCAAAATTAATTAATTTTGAAAAGGGGACATTGCAGTTTTCATCCTCAATGGATGAGAGAGAAAGCAAACATGCTCCCAACTCCAAGAGAATAAATTCCAAAAGCAAGCATAACCTCTTCCAAGCCAAGCGACCCCTTTAAATAGCTAGAGGTGGCGCCAAAAACCAATTAGAACCTTCTAAAGAAGACCAACCTCCTTGGGGACATAATAGTTCTTTTTTCTTCTATTTTTCATTTAGCTTTTCTTCCTTACCCAACCGATTTGACTATACTTAGAAAATTACTAAAAAAGATTGCAAAGCTCACAAAAACAGCTGAAAAGCATTACATTAGCCCTTGCTCAGTCCCTTTTAGCCCACGGGAAGTGGAATGGACTCAAGATCTTCAAAGATAACTAGCGTTGAGAAGGGGACATTACAGAAATATGCGTGAATAAGGTCAAATATGTTTTAGAGGACCAATTGTCTATAAATATGCTAGAAGTGTTGTTGCCAAGGGCCTCGACCAATTTTAGAACATAGTTACCAAGTCCAGGAAATCTGGATCCATTTGGGAGTACAAAAAAATCCAAAAATCTGGAACTCTTGAAAAAGTTCGGAAAATTTTGATATGGAATGTGTACATACTATATATGACCATAATTTATAAATATGCAAAAATTGAAAATACAGAGAAAATCATCAATAACGTAATAAAAATATTAATATATTTAAAATTAAATAATTTATGAGGGTGTTGGGAGTCTTCCTATCGCAAAAAAACACTGAAAAAAATTTGGAAAAAATAAACAGGGCTGATGCGGACTGAATTTATCCGGGCCGGCTGAAAAATTAGGATCCGACCGGATTTTGTGCATATCCCACTGGATTTGTGAACTATGATTTAGAAACACTTAAATAAATGGAAGGTGTGGAAATGTCAGAATAGAAGTTGAAGACTAAAGATACGAGGATATCTCAATTGGAATCTTATATAGCAGCTCAGAATTAGCAACATGATGGTGCTTTGAGTGAGTAGAAGTTCAAGTCAGTTTCATTTGAGATGGATGTGGCATGGTTTAAAAATAAGGAGACATAATTGAAACATCAAGAATCAGATTTTTAATTTTTTAGCAGAAGTTGGCAAAAGCTGAATCTCTGACTAGTGAAGCAAGGAATCACACAATAGAAGCAGCACAGGCTGCCATTGCGGTAAAGATGTATGATAAACTAAAGGCTTAGTATCTGCAATTGATGGGCCACACTTCAGTTTGGCACCACTCTCCACCTCAGTTATAGTTCAGATTTGTGCAGTAACTTTGAGTTTTGTCTCTGTTCTGCCACTAGAGTGAGCAACACCATTCCCTACATAACTTACACTGGTCAGAAATGTTAAAGATAATGGCAATTCAAGAGGGCGGAGGTGGTAGCGGAGTGGATAGATGTAGAGCATTGTATATACCATATAAAATAAATGAGTTTTTAATTTTTTATTTTGACACATTCTCTGACAAATCCCTGGGATGGACCCCCTACAGTCGTGCGAGGGGGTCTGGCTTCTATCACATATCAAGAGGCATTTCACAGACTTAAACCTGGGTCATACTGCAAGCAGCACGCCAAAACAACCAGTCAGGCTACAGATGTTTGATAAGACAAACATGTTAATAAAGGAATGTCATTATCCTCGTACAATATTGCATGGTTATTTAATATCTTAGTTACGGGGATAGTCAATGCATCAACCGATGTGGACAGCCCTCACACCTACCCCTTCTTTTTGATATATGTACATGAGTTTCCTCGAGTTTTTTCTGAGATCTCTAACTTGTGTCAAGTATCAGATTACATGTGAGTCAATCCTTCACATGAAGACTGTACATTATGATTGCTGACTAGTTTGTCTTAAATCACATGTCTACAATTTTGGCATGTTTGCATTTTAATCTCCCCACTTGAAACAATTACTTGGGAATTCCTATTGTCTAAAAGGACTGCTGTGAGGCACGGGTATGCTTTCAAAGGCAGGTTAGCAGCCAAATTGTATTTGTGAACTAAATAAATTGCAAACATTTGCTAGAAGAATGTATCCTATCAGATTTGTCCTGCAAAATTAACCTGTTTGTATGATTTCTCTTTTTGTATTATCCCAAGCAGTTGTTGATATAGGAACTGCAAGGGAAAGAGTTTACTTTGGCAAGTAACGTCAAACAAATTTGAGATTCCCCTGATAGAATGGAGGATTTACTAGTCATTTTAGCTTCTGGAGTGCTATTTACCCAGGATAATATTATCTGTTTTGCCACAAGAACAAAAAAGTCATTTTATTCTCAATGCATCGACTGCATACGCACAATTAAAGCATGGAAGCACAATTTCAAAGCAGGGTTTGTTCTGGGCATTTATGAGTGAGAAAAAGTCTAGGTTCTGGCCGGACTTAAATCAGCAACTGCCTTTCTTAATGAGCAAGTCTGACTGGCATTCTATTCAGCAAATTATGCAAAGGAAAAAAATATGCTAGTATCAAATATTATATGACAACAATTGAAAGTTAATACTTGAAGGAAGTTATATGGAGAGGGAATGGAATACGAAGCCCTTTCAAGATATCTCTTATCCTCAGCTCCTCTCAGGAAGAATGTCACCAATGTAGGATGGGTGCATCAAAAGATGTCACCAACGTAGGATTGGTGCATCAAAGGATTTGTTTCTCTTGCTAATGATATCTTCAGATGGAGAAATACTGAAAGTGATCAGTTCATGGTAAAAGGAAGGATATCTTGACTTACTCTGCACTCATCAACTACCTAAAGATTAGAGAAAATTACTTGCACTAATTCACATTAATTCCTCATTGATGCAGGTCATTTGAATCTTGTACACTACAGTTGTATTAAATCTTCCTTTACATGCTGGATACTATGGTTGAAGAATTTTAGAATTTTTGGTGCTGAAGAGAGGGACATGGAGAAGATGGTCATAATCCTATGGAAAAAATTGCAACAAACCACCTCAAATAACAATGGTCATCCAAATAATTGGTAAAGTCACAAGACAAGGGGACCCGCTCACAAGGAGCTTTTAGCATTTGTTAGAAGGGGGAAGGACGGTAAGTATAATACATTGTTTGGGGCTCTCCATTGTTTAGTCTCTTGCCTCATTGGCACAACTTTTGGAGCATGTAATTACTAATAGGATACCCTTATCTCAAAACTCTTACCAATGTGGGATTAACCCAATAACATCCCAATCATGCATTTATGTTATGTAATTGAAGGCATCCAGGTTACATTTTAAATTTTTGTGGGATTTAACCCTTGTGTTTTGAGTCATCTCAAGATGATCTCCATGAGTATTCATTGTACCTAAAACATTTTTCCTCATATATGTTGGTAACAATCACAGGCAAGGGAACCCACTTAGCACACAGGCTCTTTCAAACATTTGTTGGTAGGGGAGGAAAGATAAAGACAATCTACCACTTTGGGATTTTCACCCTCTAGCCTTGTTCCCCATTGGCAAATTATTTGGAGTATTAAATGCCGTAATAGTTCACTCTTGTCTCGCTATTCTTACCAGTGTGGGATTAATTCACCCTTGTCTCGCTGTTTATGTAAAGTAGTTGAAGGTTTCAACGGGCATAAGCATATCATTAAATATATTCCCTAGGGCCAACTTAATAGAAAGTTTTGGTCCTCCTGTCCTTCCTATGTGTGTTTAAAATGGAGGTACTAGATGTAATTGATTACCTTATGTTTCAAGATGATTGAAACAATAATGACAAGCAAGTTGCACTCCTCGCATCAAAGACTATGCTTCCTCAAAGTAGTTGATGTTGTTATCAAATTGTTCATTGTATGCTATCTACCCTATATTGTTTCTATTGTGAAATACTCCTCTTGCCCCTGCTGCCTCTGGATTACCCATACCTGAGACGTCAAAATTTAGTTTTGTGTAGGGAAAAGAAGGGAGTGCTAATTTTGGTGATGGAGTGAGAGACACCCTTGGAAAGAGGTAATGGTGTGATATGTTCCATTTTGGGCAATAGCTAAGTCAAGAATAGTGGTAATTGAGGCATCGGGGAGTTTGGTGAGAGCTAGGATGCTGCGACTTGGCTTGATATTTTACTGATCATATAATTGATCAATTTTACAAACATTTTTAAAAATGTGGTTCCTTTCTTGCCACGAACACGATATAAAAATCCTGCAATGATAGCATACAAAGAAGGGATGTGGTTGAGATGGGAGGCCCAATCAAAGAGGAGTCGGGATTATGGACGAGGTGGACCATACCACGGATAGATTGTGGGCAGTTTTGTGCCAAATATTATGAGCTTGCAAATAATGGATTAAAAAGTGGTTGGTAGTTTAAGCATCAATCATGCATTAGGGTAGATTGTGGGGCCAAGGATGCATTGCGATTGTAGTGTTTTGATGATGTTTGGTTGGTTGGTTGGTCGTATCACATATGGCTTATGGCTATGGTATTCCATACTGATTATGATTTGGTAATTCCATAGCCATATTATTTTCTATTGTCATTCCCCCCATATATAATATCGTATCCTGAATCCCCCATCTCGGAATCTGTCCTATCTATATGTGGCTAGGCTATTAGGCCTTGTCTCTATATGGCGGTGAGGGTAATAGTAGAGAGACCTGGATAGATTCCCGACTATAGACACCCTCGATTATTGATAGTAGTCTAGCCCCAGTCAATGCATCTTGACTATAGAGACTAGACTACATATAGAAGAGAGATCTACGGGGTTGTGACCAATTCTATGAAATCTAGATAGCAGTCTCGATTTATAGAATATTAGAATAGCTCATGCCAATAGTACTCTATATGGTAAGTATAGATAGATGTTTGGTCCCTCATATTTATACCTCATGACGGGAGTATTCTTCATCCTTAACCTATCTATACTCTATATTGACCCAACCTCATCTGAGACTATACTAGACCATCTGCGAAGGGGCATAGAGCTATAGTCTGTTGACGTGACTAGAGAGTGTAAGAAGATCCACACGAAAGCTTCGATATTAGGCTTTTATTTTATAGACTAGAACTTTTTCCAATGTAGAGCATTGACCCATTTTTCCTTACCCATAATGCAATTCATCAACCACCGATTAGAGGACGAGCTTCGAATCATTGAAATGCTAGAGAAAAAGCTAGGTTTGATGTGAACAATTCTTCTGGTATGCCTGATTCATTCAGGTTTGTGTGCCATGTTGATTCAATTCCTACATGGATATAGTGCACAAAACAAAACTCCATCTTGAATGGGTTGGTGCCGTATAGCGGTGGTTATTGGGATGGGTTGAGTTTGGAGAAACCACACCCAAATTGGGTTTTTTTGTTATTATTGATTTTCCAGTCAAGGAGTGGTTGAAGTCGGTTGATAACTCTTTGGAGATGCTTCCAAATTACTCAGCCCTTAATTGCAAGAACCTATGGAAGAGGTGCTTTGAACTGGTTTCATGACAGGTATTTTGAAGTGATAATTTAACCTTAGGGAAGGTGGCTTAGACACTTATAAAGTTGTCAAACCATTATTCATATTAAGTGCTTGGTTGAACAAGTCAAGGCCTCCTACTGATTTGAGCTGTATTGCGTTCTTTCTTGAGAAGTGAGAAGTCAAATTTTTAATCCATGCCACTCCAAAGGAATTTTCACAGGATGGAGGCAAGTTTAGACACCACTTTTTTAGTCAATGATAATAGCGTCAACATGTAGACCAACATAGATTGAAGAACAATGCAACCAACAAGATATAATGTCCCCATTTTTGAAGACCCTTAGCCTATCATTCCCCGTGGGCTTTAGGGATGTTGCAAGGGGAAAATATATTAAATAATTAGATAATATTGCCTGGAGAGTGATTTTAATCATTTGACATTATAAAGCAATATTTATTTAATTATTTAATATTTATGGAGCAAGTAATGTATTTAATTATTTAATTAAATTCCCAAAATGCAAATTAAAAAGGGGAATTAATTAAATAATAATTAGGTGGCTTTTAAATATTAAAATCACCCTTTTTAAAAGGGGACGCCACACCTAGGGGAAATAAACTTCTTTTATTTAATAATTTCCCTCTCCTAGGGATTTCGAATTTTGTGCCTCCTTGCTTATAAAAGGAGTGCTAGGATCATTGTTAGACTCATGTTATGATGATATTTATTTTATGCTCCATGCTTGGAGTTGGGATGTATGCCCATTGATGCTTTCTCTCTCTCTTGCGTGGGAAGTTAGTGAGCTGGTTTTGATCTATTGAAGTATTTTCTCTTGCTCCATTTGTTGAGTTCTCTTGTGTTGAAGATTTGCCATTGTTGCTTGAGTTATTGCATTCCTTGCGCCAAGTTTAGAGTGTGAAAATCATTTGATATTGCTCCTTTAAATCATTCTATTATTGTTGCAAATATTCTTACCATAGCGACTTGGGTTGGTGATGATTTGATTATGTTTTGATGCCATAAATGATAGATCTGCAATCTGCCATGTGTTATTGATTATTTCAGAGCAAGGGGCTAATATTTTGGTGTATTTGGAGGCTGGGAAGGAGCTGGAATTATTTTATATAATTTTATCTAACCCTAGCGACTTGAAATCAGTTTTCTAGGACTGTTTTGGCTAGGTTTTAAGGCTCAGAAAATTCAGATTGATAGCTCTTTGGAAATCCCTTAATTTATAGAACAATCTGCAATTTATTTGGTGAAGGAGTTATGCATTTTTGAATATTTCAGCTATGTCTGTGGAGCTTTTCTTGTATGGTAAATTAATATTTATTTCAGATCTGCAGTTTGGGGGTTGATTTAATATTGCATCTGATTATAGAAATTAGGAGGAATAAGGATAAATTGATTTCATAATTTTTGGAGGAGTTTTGGTGCCCTAAAAGTGTTGGGCGACCTACTTTTTAGGTCAAAATTAGGGTTTCGGGTTGGCTGTGCAAAATCTGATTTTTGCATATTGTTCCTCATATTTTTGTGGTCCATTATCCAAAATTTCAGCTCATTTGGACTTCTCTAGCCAAAGATATGAATTTTTGAAGTTTGCAGCAGTTAGGGTTTGAAAATTAATTATTTTCAGCTGTGTGTGATCAGATTTGTATGAATTCCTAACTTATTCTAGAAGGGGATATTACAGTGGTATCAGAGCAACCTTCTTCCATCCTTGTGGGTTTGTTTGTAGAGTACATCATGGAGCTTGCTAGTGATGGAGGTTTGAGGGCCAAGCTATATAAGTTTGGGAAAAGGCTCAAAAGGCCTTCATTTTTGAAGAGTGTATTGCTCAACACTCTTGAAGAGATAGTGAGTTGTTTATGCTTGATAGAGCAATCAGATTATGGTTCTATGTCTCCAATTTTAGACTCCTTGGTGATGCAGTTGGCTAGGCACGAATTGTTGGATCATGAAGATGGGGAAATAAGAATTATGGTCATCACTTGCATTAGTGAAGTTATGCAGATTGCAGCCCCAAACTTGCCGTATAGTGATGCCATCATGGAAGACATCTTCGAGGTCATGGTGGGAAGTTTCCAAGGCCTTTGGGACCTTGCAAGCCCTTGCTTTGGTAAGAGGGTTAGTATTTTAAACACTATGGCAAAGGTGAGATCTTGTGTGATAATGATGGACCTAGAATGTAATGATCTTGTTTCTCACATGTTTGAAGTGTTCCTTGATGTTGTACATGAATATGAGAACCGCCCACCACATGTTTATAAACTACTTGGGGAAGGATTGAGTCAAGAGGCATCACGTGTTACTCATACACTTGCCAAGGGTGTTCTAGAGCAATGTTCAAGCAAAGTAAAAACTATGATTCTCCAAGGTATGAGCTCTCTTGTTTTTAATGATACATTATTGGCATCTAATGATTACATGGGTTTGAATATGTCCAGAAGAAATCAGATTTAACTCAAGAGGAAGTGAAGGAAGAAGAGCCATTAGATGGGGGTAAAAATTCATTGTTGATGAGAGAGGTTTCTTTGCTTTCATTTGATCACATGCATGTTGATAAAATGGTTATGGGAGAGGAGCCCAAGGAAAGAAAGAAATCTGATTTGCAAGCTTGCATGGACAAGCAAAATGAAGGTAGCCAAGAGGTAATCCATGGTCATTCTTTTGTTGTTACTAATGCTACTTGGATTGGCAATGAATGCAAGGATGAGGGGATGAATGATAGGAAAGAAGAAGAGACATTTCCGAGCACTCTAGACCATTCTCAGCTTGCTGGTCCGTATGGTACTGTTGTACATATGCAGCGAAAAATAGTGAAGGAGGAGCAGCCAAGGTTACTATTGAGTGATCAAACACAAGCTTCAAAGGGGCAGCCAAGGGTAGACCTCAATATGGCCCTAAAGGGGTCTATTTCACCATATCTCCCTCCACATAAAAGAGACAACCACTTAACAACTACATTGAGGTAATAAATTATTCCAAGTTTGATTTGGCTAGTACTAATGATGAAGTTGTTGATGAGCATGTGCATGATAAAAGGAAAAATCAGATTTGAAGG
Organism: Taxus wallichiana var. yunnanensis; assembly: GCA_018340775.1. Classification (NCBI taxonomy): domain Eukaryota; kingdom Viridiplantae; phylum Streptophyta; class Pinopsida; order Cupressales; family Taxaceae; genus Taxus; species Taxus wallichiana. Next base: position 299,702,570 of record CM031240.1, on the reverse strand, counting down.
ATAGCATTCACCTTCATCATGAGCCATTTGAAGGACAAGAAGGGAGTATGAGTCTCATGGTTACTCCAAGTCATTTCCTACATGACACAAGCATTGGTGAAGGAGAAAAAGGGGGTTTAGATGAAGAAAATAATGGGGGAAAGAGCGCTGTCCTAAACTCAGAAATTCTGAGTTTTGTAGATGTTGGGGGCAGCCCAAGGTATGATTTTTCATATTTATTTCCTCCTTATATGTTGAGCTTTGATGAATATGAGTATGAGCATGTTAGATGGATGGATAAGAGGTATTTTGGTCATACTATTGTTGATGTTTTTGCTCCTAACACTTGGGTGCATAAGTGTCAACATGGCAAAAGGAAAGGGATGCCTAAGACTCCTACAAATGAAAATCATGACAGTAAGCTTGCTGGCCTGTGTATAACAGCAGTCATTAGGGAGCAAATAAGCGTGTTTTCTCTTCTAGAATCAAGTTCCAAGGAAGCTCCATGCACATGTCAAGTAAAGGTACATAATTACAAGGTGAGAAGTGATGTTTTATGGTGCGAAAATGTAATGAGCAGCCCCAAGCATGATATTTTAGATTTATTTTCTTTATCCATAAAGAAGGTACATGGGCACAATCAAAGGTTTGAAGTTCCTTGGGTTTACGGTGATATGGTTTATGGATGCATGAATTATGGTTTCTCTTTTTATATGCATGGTGCAACAAAAATAGTGAGATGTCATCCCTCTACATGGCATAGATCGAAGTGTTGGCTAGATTTTCTGCATAGCACAAAACCTAGGCAATCATGAGATAAATCTCCCTCATTTAATCGGTGAGGCTCCCATGTCAAATTTGTCAATTTAAGTATGCTAATATCTAAATGGGGTTTTACTTTAACTACTCAGTTCATGAACCATAACTGAACAGTTCTGCAGCAAGTAAGCAATGCAAATGCTTTTAAAGAAAGGAGAAGTTATAGAAAAAGGTAATTACGTAAACACATAGAAGAAATGAGGAAGATGTGCATCCCAATTAGTAGATGGAAGAGCTGATTGCATACACATAGAAGAATCCAATAGATATAAACACAAAATTATAAAACAAAGGCAGCTCTAGATCCAGATCTAAAATAACACAAAGTTTATTAAGAGATCTAAGATTAAAAACAAGAAACATAGTACACCGTGACACAAAGTTCTCCGAAAACTGCTCCTTTGTATTCTTTTGCTCCAAGTGGCTCTCGGGGTTCAAAGCCAAAGTCTAGAACACAAGATTGCTGCTTACAAATTCCGATCTTTTTTAACTCGAGGTTTTCTCTACTTATAGAATGTAGAAGGGCAAGTACAAGTCGGAAGCTTTTAGTTGAATTGGCACATGTGGAAGTGGGAAAGGAAACAACTGGCAATCTCCCTCCTGGAATTCCTCTTTACATGACATATATGATTTGCGACTAAAAATAAAACCTATTTTGCACGCCTGCCACCTATCTCCAAGTAGTTGACTTCTTCAAGTAATGGCTTTTAAACCAATCACTTAAGTTGTATAATTTAATTGATCGCTCAATTACTTTGTTGGAGGAAAAAAAAAAGGAAGAGGAAAGCTGCAGTCTTGTCCTTTTTCATGTCTGCATGCAGCTGATTCTTTTGCCTTTGATTCTCACCAAACTAGATCTCAGTAAAAAATGGATCTGAAACAAGTTGGAATTGGAAACAACAAGTTGGATTTGGAAGCTGGAATTTTGCCTTCGCCTTGTCTTCTCTTTTATCCTTGAAGCTTTTGCAGTTCTTCTCCAGTACATGCATCAATGCAATGTTTGCCGTAGATAACTCATTATCCTTATTTTTAATTGCATATGAGCAATTAAAAATTCAGAAAGCACTCCGGGTGAATGCAACTTCAATGAAGGTTTCAACTGGAAGATTGGGAGCACATGCACAAGATCCTGGAAGGAATTTTCCACGCACTGACTTCTTCACGGCTGCATTCAAAACAAGAGGATGAAGCCTTTGTGCCGGAAGCTTTTGTAACTATGAGATCTGGATCTGGATCTGCATATGGATTTGCATCCGCATCTACATCTGCATCTAGATATGGATCTGCACCTGCATAACAAACTCTGGCAACTGGGTTGTGGATGGAAAAGCTGCAGCTCGAATAATTCCACTGCTTTTAATCTGCACGCATGAGTGAAGTTTTTCCTGCACGCATGAGTGAAGTCTTTCTGATCTGATCTGTCTATCAATTCAACGAAGAGGTTTCGATCCTAGATCCGTGTCTCCAATATCTGCAAATTTAGAAGTGATGCATGACTCACAGCTTTCTTTTTCATCTTTCTTCACCATAGCTTTGTCTATCTTTGTCTAAACAATTCTTTTTCTTCTTATTTGGTAGAATTCTTCAAAACTGGTGCAGATCTGGATAATTCTTCGATTCGGAGGATATATTCAATGTATTGGACATTGATTAAGCTCTTTTCTTTTCAAAGCACTCGTAATGAATTCCTGCAATTAATTCAGACAAAGATGGCCACTGGAACATGAACAGTGAATTTTAATAATAAAAATCTGCACTATTCAAGCCTGCTGCCCCAAAAATTGATGTTTTATTTGCCTGCAAAGTGAGCATGAATTTTTCCAACTTCACCTGAGCACCTGTATCACTTCTACAAACAATTATGCAGACACAAATCAACCTTCTTCAAAGCATGCGCCAAAACTAGAAGCTTTTAGCATCAAATCCACCTTCCTCTGAGCAAAATCCTTCTCCAAATGGGCGCACTTTTCCTCTGGGCTGCACTTCTTTACCTGTGAATTAATTAATTCATCCTTATGGCAGCCCATGCTTATATAACCCTCATAATTCTATAATTAATAATTGCCCTTCCTATTCCTGGCAATTAATTAATTAAAAATCATGCTTTTCTCTTTAACTGGTGTGCTAAAATTGCATGTTTAAGGACAGCCATCCAATAAATTAAATTTAATCAATTTAATCATCCACTCTTCACTTCACTTAAGCTTCATAGTGTGCTTTAACCTTAGCCACTGAAAATAGGAATTAATATAATCATTTAATACTTTAAAAAGTATTATTTCCTTCTCAAAAGGGGCTGCATTAAATAAATTAAATTTATTTAATTTTGGAATTCTATTTTTAAATTCCTTTTGTCCACTTCCCTTTGTTGACTTTTCCACAAGCCTGGCAAAATTGGGTGAATAAATATTAACAAATATTTATTTAATGCATTATTATTCACCCAAGGTGGGTCGCACTTTTTGACAAAAAGAATTCTATTTTTAAGAATCACATGACAATGAGATTTTTTACCCTGCAAGGCAACCCCGGAAATCCCATGATTCACTTAAGTGATTTGACTTTGACAATGGGATTATTTACCTGCGTGGCGGCAATAAAAAATCCCATGATTTCACTTAAGTCACTTTTCTTTTATTTCACCATGGGAATTTTTACCCTACAAGGCGTATGTAATAAATACCTTCGCATGCATCACGCCTCTCTAATTTTCCCACTGCAACTTAAGTGACTTTTCCATCATGGGAAAAAGTACCTGCAAGGTAGGCAATAAAATCCCACCTACCTGCTGCTTCTATTTTTCCCATGATCCACTTAAATCCTTTGTTTTCCAAAAATGCGCCAACCCGCAGGGGCTTTTTAGTGCACGACTTCGCCTTTTCCCAGTGAACCGGACCTCCGATGGCGACTTCCTTCTGGCACAATGTGCGTATGTGATCTCCGAATACTCCAGGCCAAGAATCGGGCTAACCCGGCAAAGGAATTGATCTAGAGAAATTTCACAGAAAACGAAACGGAAAACACAAAAACACGAAAAATTGCCAAAAGTCACAAATAAAGCCCAAAACTTATTCCTAGTTAAAACCCTTTTGGTATATAGGAATAATGATATGTTTGATCACAACAGAGGTTAAAACGGAGCACAAATTGCCTCAAACGGGCTCAAAATAATTAAATACAAATTTCCCGCAGACAAATCCCAACGACAGAATATAACAATTTTGGGCATCTGGGTATTTGGCGAAAAAGGCTAATATGGCTCTTTGGGAATATCTTGACACAATACAAGAACTTTCAGGCAAAATAAAAACACAAAATGACCCATTATTTTAAAAGTACGAAATTTTTTCGAGATAGGGTAGTCACAGATTTCAGGATGAAATCTGGGGACACCAGTCGGCTCCGTTTGTGGACATCTTTTTCTCTGTCAGAATGACAAGGGAAAAGATGAGATCCCAGCATCTCTGGTTTCGTATCTTGTCTTTTGGGCACGGGGTCGGCAACAAACAAATACAACACAAAAAAAACAAAAACAAAAACAAAGAAAAATAAAGTTTTATTTATATACATATGGGTTTTAACACTGCTTTTGTCCCGAACAACTGATGAGATGCTGCCCATTGTTGAAAGGCAATGGTAACTCAATTCCATCTCGGTAGGCAAGGAAGGAAGTATCCATTCCTGCTGCCCTGCTTTTGATCACAAAGGGCCCTTTAGAGTGAATCAATTTGTATGCATGCTCTTTGGTTCATATCTCATGTCCCACCAAAGCACCTGGGTCTCCGATCGTGAACTTCCTTTCTCGGCCTTCTTGTCAAATACTCTGCGGCAAGTCCTTATCAACTTCATCTGGTGGTGGTTCATCCTTTCTTCTTTCTGTGGTGGATAAGTCTGCATCAACTTCTCTCGTTCCCAGTTCATTTGTGCATTTTCAAGGAAGAACTATCACCATATTCTGTGTTCTTCTTCGAGATTGATCATGCTTGTTGAAAGTCTTCACTAAGGAAACTAAATCCTTGGGGATTTTGTTACCTTTTGGTTGGATCATTCCACTATTATCACCATGACTTTGGATCAACTTTTCCTTTGATTGTTTGTCGTGGTGGTGATTCACTCCTTCAACACACTGCGAGACATCCGTAAAATGCAGATGTTTGTTCGTGGATTTTGGGGTGGTAGACCATCTCCACTTTATAGTTTCCTTGTCCTGAATATGGACGGTGGTCTATTTAGATTCAATAGTGCAGCCGTGATCCCAAAGAAGAATGCCTTTTGGAGTTTTGATTTATCGGAATGAAGTCAATAGAGAAGGCTCGCAAAATCAATGTGGCGTAAAGTACTCTATCTCCGTAATGCTCCACTTATCTCTTTTGACTTGATTTTTTCCTTGAACACGCTTTACTAGAAGTTCAACATCTCCTTGGGCTTTGAGGAGTTTTACTCCTTTCTTTAGCTTGCTCCATTCCTAGTAGCAAGGCTTCATACTCCGCCAGTATTATTAGTGTTCTCAGAACATCACTTGTGGAGTATGGGAATATCTCATGATCTGGAGATATTAACAGAGCGCCCGACTCTTGATCCAAAAGAACAGTGCCTTTAAACTCCGAGTCCAAACTTTTTCTTCTTTTCTTTGGCTGCTCTGGCTCAGTGAAGTTCTTGACTAGAACGTCTTTATCCATTTCCAAGAAATATTTCCAAGAAATAGACCCCACGGTCGATTCACTAAAAAGAATCGAGATCTAGGATCCTCGATTTTTAACCGTGTACTGGACTTCTTTTCCGGCTCCACTTATGGTTAAGCCCTTTAATAGGAATATGCGCATATGACCAATCCATCTTTACTTCTCCTCCCGCTCTCTTTGCGAAATTTCTACTTACCAACATCCCGTAGGAGAGACAGGAATATCTCGCAACTAAGATTGTCATCTTTAATCTTTGTCGGGAAAAGCTACTAGAACAACTTGTGCATCTTTGATTTGTCCGATTAAAGGGACTTGTCTCTCCATGGAATAACACTTTTTATGGTATTCGTCGAGGTAAGCCCAAGAGCATCTCGAACTTTAGTTGGCAGCATGACATTGTCATAAGCACTTGAATCTAAAATGCAAATGCTTAATTTGAAACTATTAAGCAATAAGGAGACATAGAAAGGTTCCACCCTGTCGAAAAGATGGTGAGGGTTTAACAACCGCAAGTGTTGTTTTGGGGAGGATATCTTTGGGCTTAGGCAAAAGGCCTTTTGATGTATTGGATTGTCCTGGTGATTGTACATATTTGACTAGCCTATTTAATCGCTCAGAATTGCTCTCAAAGTATCGATTTCGACTTTGACATTTGAACTTAGTTTTCTTGGCATGATCAATAATGTCAAAAGGAGAAATACATTCGATACTGACGAGCCGCTTTCTCGTGGTTGAGATGAAGAACTCACATTCTTATCTCTAGGAGCTAAAGAAGAAGGTAAAGGGTTGCCCCTTCTTTGTTAAATCGCTAATGCCTCGACTTGGCGAGTTTGTGATTTTGTAAGTATTGTATATGCATGACCATGATCATCTTCATGAAGTTTCTCATCGTCATGTTCAAATTTGTAGTTCAGGTAATTAATGTTGGAGTCACCAACAGGACCTATAAAATCATCATCCTCGAGCATATCAACGTTAGCTTCTGGTCTTCTTCATTCATCTCCACGTTGTTTCTGGGAGCAACTTCAATTGCTAATCTTTGGGAACTAGCAATGCGGTTCCGGTTGTTGAAATTTTGAGCAGGGGCAATTGTTGCCTTGAGCCATTTGAGCCATTTGTTTCTTTATCTGCGACATCTCATTTGCTAACTTTTGCAATAGTGAATCGGATGTAGTAGCAGAGGATGAACTTTCAGCTCTAGAAGTGCTTCTCTTTATCTTTCCAGCCATGATGAGGTCGTCTTCAATTTCAACCGCCATGTTTTGTGGGGCATAACAAGTCGGCGGACGTGCTCTTCGTAGTTGATTGAGCTTACTTCGAAGCAAAGCATTGATGAAGAACACTTTTTGATTCTCATCATTCAGAGAAGCGAAAACTAGAATTTTGTCAGATAATCTTTGGAATTTTGCAATAAAATCCCACATGTGCTCATCTGGCTCCTTCTTCAACCGAGTGAGCCGAGTAATCAATGTATTGGAATCTTCACGACTGGTTTGAATCTTTTAGAACGCGTCCCCATAGTAGCCCGATGGATATGGTACCGGGAGCTAGCACTGGTAGAACCATTCTACAGCCAAGTCATGCAGAGTCTCTATGAAGAACCATTCTTTTGACCATTTATCACTTATTTTACATCGGGAGCAGCGAAGAGGAAGGTTTAGTGTTGAGTTGTCATGTTATGTTCTAAGAAAAAGGGTAAGCATGTTGTATTTTCAGCCATGATAGTGAGAAGTACCACATTTGTCATGAGATTCACTTTGAATCAGCTCTATAACATGCATATGATTGAGTTTCAGCATTTGTTTTCTTGGGAACAATGTATTGAGGGTTGTGAAGATGAAGAATGGATCACATGGGCTTCACATGGCATGGTAAGAGTCTCATTTGCAGTTGTGCATATGAATGATTTTCAGATTTTTATTATAGGAGTGAAATTTCAGTTGTATGGGGGCCTATTGTTTTTACTAGATGGTTGTTCATTGATGTGGGAAAAAGAATTTGGAAACATGATAGCTGTTGTCCTCTAATTTCTATGGATGATATCACCTCCATAATTCAGATTTTTCACATGTATTTGATGACATGGGTGATGGTGCTTGATTTTGGCTCATGGGTGAATATTTGGGGGTGGAAACCAACCACTCCAATTCTGATTTTTGGAGATTACAGCAGCACTTGGGGCCACATAACAGAGTTTGGGGGCAGCCCATACATAGAGGAGTTGTACATGTCATGGAGACACATTGAAAAAGTGTTCTTCAACACTTATTTTTCTAATTTGTTTGCTTCATGCACAGGTTCGAAGAAAAATTACAGCAGACTACACTTCTAACTTTTAGGAGAATGAAGCGGTCCAAGATATTGCAAATGCTACTTCACTTGAGTGGTATGGGAGCACAGATTTTGGAGTACCACACTTTTGGACACTGACACATGATTTGCTTTTATTGCTTGAGGGCAAGCAATCTTGGGAAGGGAGGAATGTAATGTCCCCATTTTTTAAGACCCTTAGCCTATCATTCCCCATGGGCTTTAGGGATGTTGCAAGGGGAAAAATATATTAAATAATTAGATAATATTGCCTAGAGAGTGATTTTAATCATTTGACATTATAAAACAATATTTATTTAATTATTTAATATTTATGGAGCAAGTAATGTATTTTTAATTAAATTCCCAAAATGCAAATTAAAAAGGGGAATTAATTAAATAATATTTAGGTGGCTTTTAAATATTAAAATCACCCTTTTTAAAGGGGACGCCACACCTAGGGAAATAAACTGCTTTTATTTAATATTTTCCCTCTCCTAGGGATTTCGAATTTTGTGTCTCCTTGCTTATAAAAGGAGTGCTAGGATCATTGTTAGACTCATGTTATGATGATATTTATTTTATGCTCCATGCTTGGAGTTGGGATGTATGCCCATTGATGTCTCTCTCTCTCTCTCTCTCTTGCGTGGGAAGTTAGTGAGCTGGTTTTGATCTATTGAAGTATTTTCTCTTGCTCCATTTGTTGAGTTCTCTTGTGTTGAAGATTTGCCATTGTTGCTTGAGTTATTGCATCTTTGGCGCCAAGTTTAGAGTGTGAAAATCATTTGATATTGCTCCTTTGAATCATTCTATTATTGTTGCCAATATTCTTACCATAGCGACTTGGGTTGGTGATGATTTGATTATGTTTTGATGCCATAAATGATAGATCTGCAATCTGCCATGTGTTATTGATTATTTCAGAGCAAAGGGCTAATATTTTGGTGTATTTGGAGGCTAGGAAGGAGCTGGAATTATTTTATATAATTTTATCTAACCCTAGCGACTTGAAATCAGTTTTCTAGGACTGTTTTGGCTAGGTTTTAAGGCTCAGAAAATTCAGATTGATAGCTCTTTGGAAAGCCCTTAATTTATAGAACAATCTGCAATTTATTTGGTGAAGGAGTTATGCATTTTTGAATATTTCAGCTGTCTGCAGGCTTTTCTGGGTATGGTAAATTAATATTTATTTCAGATCTGCAGTTTGGGGGTTGATTTAATATTGCATCTGATTATAGAAATTAGGAGGAATAAGGATAAATTGATTTCATAATTTTTGGAGGAGTTTTGGTGCCCTAATAGGTTTCGGGTCAAAATTAGGGTTTCGGTTGGCTGTGCGAAATCTGATTTTTGCATATTGTTCCTCATATTTTTGTGGTCCATTATCCAAAATTTCAGCTCATTTGGACTTCTCTAGCCAAAGATATGAATTTTTGAAGTTTGCAGCAGTTAGGGTTTGAAAATTAATTATTTTCAGCTATGTGTGATCAGATTTGTATGAATTCCTAACTTATTCTAGAAGGGGATATTACACAAGAGTAAGCCAACATTTCATGCATCATAGTTTTTGCTTGACTTTGTTGATTAGCTCATGCCAAAAAAAAAAGAAACCAATTGTTTGGTGTGAATGGGGAACCCGAGGCGTCGAGCTTATGTAAAGCCAAAAGATGGAGAGGATGGATCTTTTGTGCCTTGGCTGGGTGTTTAAGACTATTGACTTATTTGCATTGATTTTCTACCCCAAAGCTAACTATAAGCAAGCGGAATTTTTTTGTGCATTCAAACGCCTTAGAGAATCAAGGACCAGATTAAGAGCTTGTCATTAGCAAATTGAAAGTTTGTGTATCTAGCACCCTCCTCAATTGTTGAAGTCCATGAATTTGTTGCCATTATTTGTGGTCAATAATGGAGCAGTTGAGTTCCTCAAACAATCTTTTGAGTAGACACGGGGAGAGTGGATTACCTTGGTCATAGTCCCAATGGTCTCATTGGTGTCACAATAAATGATGCCTTGGTTATGCAAAGAACAAATCCAGGTGATTACTTGTGGTCGAAACCAAACATTTGAAGCATTGGTAAAGTTTGATAAAAATCTAAAACCAAAGTTTTGTGCCCGATTGCATTTGTCAAAATCTTTCGTGTCAAGTTTGATCAAAACATTGACATTGCTTTGATGTGTAAGAGGGTGTGATTTCCATAATTGCAATGATTTTGGAAGCAATTTGGTGACTGTCGGACATGTTGATAGGGTTGGGAAGATGATTCAATGGAGGGTTCTTATTTGATGAGCTATGATCTTGGTAATTATTTTGTATTTCATGTTGCACGATGAATGAAAGTCATCCCATTTGTTTGTACCATGCCTCTTAGGCATGAGGGTTGATTGTGTGCAATCGAATTGGATTTTTTTATTTTATCGTGCATCTTGATTCCTTAATGGATGCATGGAGGCCTTGATAAAGTGTCCAAGGGATCTTGGAAAAAGTGGGTGGGGTACTACCATGCCTCTTAGGAATGAGGGTTGATTGTGTGCAATTGAATTGGATTTTTTTATTTGATTGCATCTTGATTCCTTAATGGATGCATGGAGGTCCCAAATTAAAATGTCCAAGGGATCCTGGAAAAATTGGTAGGGGTGCCTTTCCAGGCTTGGGGCTTTATCTTGGGTAAAAGACAAGGTAATGCTTTTAAAATCCTTTTTGAAATGGAGCATCGTATGTCTTCTTGTCCAATTTAATGATGAGCGAGGGGATGTGGAAAGGAATCGTTGCTTGAATTGCTTCTTCCGACTAAATTGATTTTGTTCGCAAACCATGATAAGTGTGTTTCTCATGAGAGGACACATTCTAGCTTATCTAGAGCGTTCCCACCGTTTGGTTCAATTATAGGTCTAAGTTCTAACATTGATCTCTTGGAATATTAAGACTAATCCGTGATTTTTGTAGTTGAATTCCCTCGTGGATCCAAATTTTTATGGATTTTTGTCTCCACAACAAACAAACAAAAAATTGTGGAAGGGTGGTGTAATTAAGTAGGACCTATTTTTCTTGTTCCTCTTACGTTGTGTTGAGATCCATTTCCCTTATGTGTTTTTGAATTTGTGCTCAAGCGCCCTTGGTGGTTGATAACTAGTGGAATATGTTATTAAATTGAGATTAGTTCCACACAGATTTTCTATTTGAGGAAATGGAATTTTCTTGCAAATCATACATTGCCTTAAGATAGGTGGACAGGATTGCCACCTTTGTTTTACCAAATCAGCGAGGTGTGGGTCAAGATATTTTCATATTGAAAGGATTCTTCAAGTGGGGATGCAATGGTGTAATTTTTGGAAGCATGAGCCGATGGTTTTCTGAATGTCCCACTTCTTAATATAATCCAAATCATACATTAGGATAGGTGGATAGGATTGCCACCTTTGTTTTATTTTCAAATTCAAAGGTGTGGGTCATTCTCCACATATTTTCATAGTCAAAGGATTCTTCAATGGGGGTGCATGGTGTAATTTTTGGAAGCATGAGCCGATGGTCTTCCTCGAATGTCCCACTTCTTAATATAATCCAATCAAGGCTTTTAGCCCAATTTTGTTTTCCAATGACTAAGGGGTGCTAAAAAGGGAAACTATAGTCTTAATAAATTATTATAAAGTGCACAAAAAAACTTTATAAAAAGCACTTATATTAATTTATTAATGACTTAATAAAAAAAAAAAAGAAAAGAAAAGATAAAGTGAAATTAGAAAAGGGAAAGAGGTCACTTTATGTTTTTATTTCCCCTAGGGGAAAATGCGACCCATGTTGGGGATAATACAAGGCCAAAAGAATTAAATGTGGGCCAAAGGATGTGATTGGTGCTTGTGGGTGGCTACTAAGCCAAGATTGCTTATAAAAGCAAGTGTACTTGGCTTTGTAAAGCATCTCTTTTATTTTATACAAATCCTGATTTTTGTCTGAGCTTGAGAGCTTTGCAAAATAATTTCTAAGGACGAAAACCCTTGGAGATTATCTCTTGAGGATGAAAACCCTCTTGAGATCTAGAAGGAGAACGAAAACTCTTCTTCTATGTTGTGAGGATTCTCCATTCAGGGGTTTCCATTGAGGATCAAAGAGTTATCTGTGTTTTCCAGTAGTTTTCCAGCAGTTGAAGACTTATTGCTGCCGGTTTGTGAGTGGTTTGAAGACCTACAAGGGCTGAATATTGCATGTTTGTTGGGAGGGTTGTTGAAACTTCCATTTCCAGTTTTTGCATTGCTTAGGCATCGATTTCAAGCTAAATTCAAGTCGAGATCAGATCTAAAGTGTTTGATCAGTTTTGAGGTGTATTTGGGCCTTTCCTAAGTGGGGCGAAATGGTATTTCTAGCTTTCACTTATGTTATTTCAGCTTTCACTTATGGCTAGGGTTTATCTACATTGTTCTAGAATTGCAGATCCGTTTTGATGTCTTCCTGCCATTGAAAAAATTCTGATTTTGGGTTCATTGGAAATCTTATTTTTCAAGCTTCAATATGAGCTATCATTTGCCCAGAAATGTGGAGTATTTTGCAAGTTATTGAATTTACAAGTTTTGCTGCATTTTTTCCCTAATAAATTCCAGAATTAATATTTTTTCAAATCTGATTGGAGATCCTATTTTGATTATTCATTATATACTTGCAAAAAAATTCATAATTTTTGGAGGTATTTTGAGGTGGAAAAAGTTATTTTTGCTAAATCGCTGGCCTAGGGCAGTGAACTAGGTTTTTTGGAAAATATTTAGTTTGTGGTCTAATTCCATTTTGAATTTTAGTTCGATAGTAATTTATATTTTGGCTTTTTGGATTAATCAGATTTGGCCCTAGTGGGAATTGTAGGAAATCCATCTAGGGTAAGAATATGTCCATTTGGGGACATTACATCTTTTGAGAGCATAGAATTGGAATCCATGTGGATATACTTAGAGTGCTATAGATCCACTTGCCAAAGATTGAGGAATCGCTCCAAATTTTCTAACTAGAGTTTTATTTGGGGATCACACTGTAAAGGTTCAATTGGTGTAGTAATTCGAATAAGTAGGTCATGTTTCCGAACAAAGTTTTGTAGAGGCCCGCCTTGTCGAGATAGGAACTTTCATACCCCCTTCTTTCTTTCCTAGTTTTGATCATATTGAAATAATCTCTTGATATCATTTTGCAATCTACAAAATCACAAATAGCGGGACATATATTAAGGAGACCTTTGTGTCGGACTGATTGGTTATAATGTGTACCGATAAAGCAAGGAAAGGAATTCATTAGGAAGAACTTTGTTGTGATTCCCAGGAATGGGAAGTTGATTAGATTAGCACTAGATTGACAATGTTCTAGATAATGACCATTCCACTTGATCGCCCATGTGGATCTTTGCAAATGTAGGTGTGTCCCCATGGAGATATTATAGATTTCTCCAGGGGCTTGACATAGGGTTCTTGTTTCTTGCATGAAAATTAGGGGAAAACACAGTGTATCATGTTTTTAATAAATTGTCCTTTATTGGAAAACCGAGGCTCCTCGTATTCCAAGTGGGTAGCTTCATCAAGGAAATGTGGTGGGAAGGATTTTGTTCTAGTTGATCTGGATTAGCAAAGTGTCTAAAATCGTATCCGAGTAATGGGTGTGGACCGTGGCAAGACCTCCCTTATTTTTGCCTTCATCCTTGTTTTCCCAAAGAGGGAAGAATGCAGGAGAAGATCTAGTCGCTGACTTGGTTGGAGTCCTCCGGGATTAGTTATAGAGCTAGGTTTCATCTTTGGTTGTCCTTGGTCTCGACCTCATTGGTTTTGTTGTTGTCATTAGCTTTCTTGTGAACAAGAGAATGAAGAGGGAAGAAGTGAGCAATGTGAGTGTGTTGATGACACATCAAAATGTAATAAGATGTTCTCACAGTCAACCTTTTATTACCATTCCACTCTGCGAGGATCAAGTAATATACATTTATGGAAGGGGTTTTCTAGATTAACATGGACACAAATTGCATGCATGGTGGAGGACCCTAGACGGAGGGTCATCTTGGATGCAGATCCCAAATTTTTCCATGGCATCCCCAATATGCTTTAGTGATCCTTCACCCCAATATTTGGAAACAAAGAAATTCTTTCCCAGACGGATTATTTTTGTGAGTTCATCTCAGGGGTTGAAACCAGAGACTAATGCTTGGTGTCCCAGCATTTCACCTCAAATCTGGGACTAACCATTTAAAAAAATTGTTCTTTTAAAATAACGGTCTTTTTGTGTTTTTATTGCCAGAAGATGTTTGTATTATGTTAGGATATTCCCAGTGAATCATATGAGCCAATTTCAACAAATACCCAGATGCCCAAACTCATTTTATCCCTTCGCCAAGTTTTGTCTGTGGAAATTTTTATTTAATTATTTATTGAATAAATAATGCCCCGTTTGAAGTAAATTGTGCTCCGGTTGAATCTTGTTGAAGTTTTGCATGCCAGTATTCACTCATCTCAATAGGGTTTTCACCAGGAATGAATTCAAGGCATTGTCTGCAACTTCTGGCAACGTTTTTCGCTTTTATTTATTTCTTTTGCGTTTTTCTCCGGTTTTCCACGGTTTCTCTGTGAAATTCCCCTAGGTCAATTCCTTTGTCCAATATAGTCTGTTTAATTGCCTAAAGCATCTGGAGATCATCTACCAACACCAAAGGAATCAGCCTCAAAATTCAAGCTTCTGACCAAAAAAGATGAAGTCATGCACAAAAAGCCTCTCCCAGGCAAGTCGCATTTTTGGAATTAATGAGTGTAAGTGCGATGGGATTTTTAGTAGTGGCAGGCGAGGGAATTTCTTACCTGCCTTATAGGGTACTTTTTCCCATGAAGTCAAAGTCACTTAAGCTGCGATGGGAAAATTAGAGGCAACAGTAGGCATGAATTTTTTACCTGCCTTGCAGGGTGAAAATTCCCATTATAAAATAAAGGAAAATCACTTAAAGCACCGATGGAATTTTTGCTTACAGCGGCAGCTAACTTTTCCCACCAAAGAGATTTATTTACCCACGCAAGTCACATTTATCAAAGGAGGCCGCTTTTGCAATGCAAGTCTTTAAACTGCCACTTTTTGGAAGGAAGACTTTCTTACCTACCTTACAGGTAATTTTTCCCATGAAGTCAAAGTCACTTAAGCTGCAATGGGAATATTAGAGGTGGCAGAGGGAATTTCTTACCTTGGCAGGTAAAATTCCTTATAAAAGAAAAATCACTTAAAGCACCGTAATTTTTCCCATGAAGTCAAAGTCACTTAAGTTGCAATGGGAATATTAGAGGTGGCAGGCAGGTGGGAATTTCTTACCTTGCCTTGTAGGGTAAAAATTCCCATTATAAAAGAAAAATCACTTAAAGCACCGGTGGAATTTCTTACCTGCCTTACAGGGTAAAAATTCCCATGATGAAAGTCAAATCACTTAAGTGGAAGAGGGGATTTTTGGAGCTTGCAGTGCAGGGTAGAAATTCCCATCAAAGTTGACTTCCTATTTTTGGAAATTACCCTTGCTAAAAAATGCGACCCACCTTGGGTGAATAACAATGCATTTAATAATATTTATTAATGGTTTATTCACCCAATTTTGGCGCCATAAATAGAAGGAAAGTCAATGCAAGTGGAAGAGCTAAGGAGAAGTCAAGGATGCATGCTAAAAATAAATAAAATAAATTTATTTAAAAGCAACCAGCAACATGCATAATTGGGCGCCCAATTTGGGTGAATAAACATGATTGTTTATTAATTAAATTGCCAGAAATAGGAAGGGCAATTATTAAAAATAGAATGTTGAGGGTTATATAAGCATGGGCTGCCATAATAAAGAAGCAATTAATTCTTTTTGCAAAGGATTGCAGCCTGGACAGGTTTTGGCGCCAAAGGAAGGAGGTTTTTGCATTAAAGAGTGTTTTTCATTGCCAGGAGCTTCAAGGTTTGGCGCCTAGGGTTGGAATGGCTTGATTCTTGCTATGATAATTATTTGCATGTTGGTATAAGTGCTTTGGTGAATTAAATAATATTTTTGCTTGCTTTGCATGCAAGCAAAACCTCAAATTTTAGGGCAGCAGGCTTCATATGCAGATTTTGGTGACAGTAAATCAAGTATTCATGCTCTAGACTTCATCTTTGTCTGAATTAATTGCAGGTATTCATCACAGGTGCTCATATTAGTGAAAAGAAGTTCAAATCAATGTCAGATACATTGAATATATCTTCGAATCTGAAGAAGTTGCAGATCTGCACAAATTGATCCAATTGCAAGGGATTCCAACATAATTAAAAGAAAAAGAGCTCAAACAAAGATTGTTCCAACCATGATGAAGCATGATGAAAGAAAAGATCAGCAGAATCATGCATAGCTTCCAAATTTGCTGAAGTCAATGATACAAACATAGGCCCTGAACCTATCACCGATTTAATTGATAGATCCAGATCTCATAATTGCAAAGGCTTCCGCAAAAAAAATTGTCCTCTTGTTTCCAACACAGCCCTGTGTAGAAGTCAATGCATGGAGAATTCCTTTCAGAAGCTTGTGCATGTGCTCCCAATCTTCCAGTTGAAGCCTTCATTGAATTTACTTGTGTTTTCCTTCACCCGAGTGCTTTCTAGAATTTAAAATTGCTCATATGCAATTTTAAATAAAAGATGATGAGTTTTGTCTGAATTATTTATGGCAAACATTGCACTAGTGCATGTACTGAAGAAGAACTGCAAAAGCTTCAAGGATAGAAGGGGAAGACATGTCAGAGGTAGCACCATAGGAAAATCACAGTCAGCTGCTTCTAGATCCAGTTTGGTGAGAATCAAAGGAAAGAATTCAACAACATATGGGAGTATCTCAGATCCACGACAGAGATATCATTCAGATCATTCATTGCTAAAATAGATGAAGCAGAAGTACAATACAGGTTGGATCAGCATGCAGAGTATGGAAGGAGAACAAGACTGGGAGGGTTGCAGCTTTCTTCTTATTTCTTTTCCTCTTTCTTTTATTTTCTCCGACAAAGTAATTGAGCAATCAATTAAATTATAAAACTTAAGTGATTGGTTTAAAAGTTGTTACTTGAAGAAGTCAATTACTTGGAAATAGGTGGCAGACATGCAAAATAGAAGGTTTTATTTTTCAGTTATAAATCATGCATGTCATGCAAAGAGGAATTCCAGGAGGAAGATTGCCAGTTGTTTCCTTTTCATAGCTTCCGCATGCGAGAATTCATTTAAAACTTCCTATTTGTAATTGCCCTTATACACTATAAATAGAGGAAGAACCTACGGGTTAAAGATCGAAATTTGTAATCAGCATTCTTGTGTTCCAGACTTTGAGTTGAGACCCTTGATAGCTTTCTGTAAGCAGAGGAATAGAGAAGATATTTCCGGAGAACTTTGTGTCAACAGTGCATTCGTCTCGTATTTATTTCTAGATCTATTCATAAACTTTGTGTTATTCTAGATCGAGATCTAAAAGTTCCCTTTGCTTTGAATTATGTATTTCATGATCTATTTGTTTTAATCTATGTGCATGCGATCAACTCTGTAAACTATTGATTGGGTTGCACGTCTTCTCTCCTTTCTTCCCGTTTCCTATTATTTTCTCTTTCTGCATATTTTTGCTTTCTTTTACAGCTTGCTTACTTGCTATAGAACTGTCTAGCTATGGTTCATGAGCTACATAGTTAAAGTAATACCAACAAATAGATATTAGGATATATAACTGACAAAATCTTACACGGGAGCCTCACCGGTAAATGAGGGAGATTTATCTCATGACTGCCTAGGTTTTCAGCTATGCAGAAAATCTAGCCAACAATGCTTCACGAAGAGCTCGTATTTGTTAAGGAACTAGGGTCCTCCTTGAAAGATAAAATCTTTCTCTAGTTTTGTTGAGAAAATGGCGATGAAATAGTCTTTGGGCATCATTAGGATGTCTACAAATCCCAATGTTTTCTATTGATCATAGACCCATGCTTTAAGGTTTTCAGACAAGGGTAGGCATATAAAATTCTGCAGATCATGGCCTTGTCTTTTAGTGCACATAGCTGGTTTTCCACTTCATCAATGCGGGTGGGCCTACTAAAGGTTTGCATCTGTTTCAGGTAGCAACTGTTCACTTTGCAGGCTGGAAAAGTGGAATTGGAGACTGCTTGTTGTGCATGGCAATGTAAGTATGGAAGTAGCTCATCTTGTGTGGGGCGTAGCTAGTTCTGGAAGACCGCTGATTTTAAAGGTGGGAGTTCCAAGGAGGCCATGGCCTACTTTCTACCACAACCCTTATGACTAGGCACTTCGGTAAACTTCAAATTTGTTTTCTCCTGGGGGAAATTGATTGACAACGTAATATGCTTGCTTTTTCACCCAGTTACAAGCCATAAAAGAGTTCTTTGATATGTGGTTTAAGGTTTTGTAACACATTTTAATTTTTAACAAATGCAATTTCTCAAACGTAAACAATAAAACCCACTTCACATAATAAAAACAACAATTTCCTCTTTTTTTTTTAACACTTAAATCTAGAAATGTAACCAACAGAAGATAACAGCAAAGAGAAACAAGTATGCAGTCAAATGGTATATTGTAATCTAGAACTCTTCCCGACCTATAAGCACACCTCCAACACATGGTTCAAAGACTGATATACAGCTTTTAACTCAAGTGGAGGAACATCCTCATTGTTTAGAAACCCTAGGCCTTTGCAATCCAAAGGGCCCTTTACACCATACTGGTCCACACAAGACTTTTCTAATTCTTCAATCTCCAAAATACTAAAAGCCAGCCCTTTACTATACCTATGCTTCCAATATATAACTTGGATAAGCATGGTAGGTAGGATAAGTTAACTTTATTTAGTGTGCATAAGTGGAGATAAGGCCGCCTTAAATGTGCACAATTGGAGATACAATTGGATGCAGATATGCACAACTGAGATAAGCTCTTCTTAAATGTATGTAAGTGGAGATAAGGTCGCCTTAAATGTGTGCACAAATGGAGATAAGATTGGACACAACCACCTTAGGCATTCAGAAGGGAATATGTACATAATTTGAATATATACATTTAACCACTTTCACTCATCACCGACTACACGAAAACTGGTAAGTAGGGCCCACCAGAGCTGTTCAAGCAATTTGGAACCTTCCAAACATTGTGTAGTAAGGATGAACGGGATGCGTTCATTCAGGGCTTACTCAATCCTATTCTGAACCATTCAACTGCATTATGGTTTTACATTCTTAGTGATTAACAATAGCCTATCCCAAAGGCAAATCAACACATACCTGTTACCCTACTTAATCAATGTGATGAAATATTATTGAGAGGCTAGCAGCGAGAATAAGCAACTCAGACGGGCATCCATACTCTATTCCAGTGCGTTATGCAAGCAGCATTTGGGATAATGTTCACACAATTGCCTTTCCTTTGCTCCGATTATTATGCCTTTGCATACTGGTAAATCCTTTTATGTCTCATCTTCCAATGCTGCACCATCTACATTGGCAAAGGCTCTTTCCTAGAGGACCCCAAGACAACCGGTCAAGAAAAAATAAAATATTTATAATGTTCCCCGATGGCAAGCATCTAGATGTTCATTCAGGGCTTCCTCAATCCAATTCTGAATTATTCAGCTGCATCATGGTTTTACAGTCTTAGCGATTAATAATAGCCTATCCCAAAGGAAAATTAACACAAATTCCATACCCACCACTAAATCAATGTGATGAAGTATTATTGAGAGGTTAGGAGTGAGAATAAGCAACTCGGCCAGGCATCCATACCCTATTCAAATGGGTTATGTGAGCAGTATTTGGGATAATGTTCACACAACTGCCTTTCCTTTGCTTCAATTATCATGCCTATGCATACTGGTAAATCTTCTTTATCACTCATCTTCCAATGCCGTGCCATCTGCATTGCCAAAGGCTCCCTCCTAGAGGACCCCAAGACAACAAGGCTAAGAAAAAACATAAATTTATAATGTTTCTCATGGCATGCATCTAGATGTGCATGAAACTAAGCAATTCATGGGGAAACTTTGTAGAAAGATGACAATGATGAATTCGAAATTGATAAATGAGCCACACTGTAGGATGTCAAAGAAATGGAAGGGAGACTAAACAGAAAAATTGCTGCTATTATTGCCACTTCTGATCTTTCCCTCTCCTCAGCTGCATTTTTAGACTTAGGACTGCATGTCACATTCTGTAATTGAGTACCCACCTGACTTCTTTCAGCATTTATCATGTTTAAGGTAGTTTGTGGAACATGTACTGGAGAGATACCA
Organism: Taxus wallichiana var. yunnanensis; assembly: GCA_018340775.1. Classification (NCBI taxonomy): domain Eukaryota; kingdom Viridiplantae; phylum Streptophyta; class Pinopsida; order Cupressales; family Taxaceae; genus Taxus; species Taxus wallichiana. The sequence continues at coordinate 299,682,504 of CM031240.1, read as the reverse complement.
CAAACAATACAACCACAGTTCCAGCTTAGTCAAGCATAGCATTTTCCTCAGCCGCAGAGGAAGCAGCCAGGTTGCCACAACATTAAAGTTCATAAGCTTAATTCTGTAAGTATATTGATTCATCATAAAATTTGTATGAAAGATGATAAAAGGTTCGGATTCAAAAGTAGTCTTATAATTTTATTTTAGTTGACAATGCTATGAGTTGATTATCCACCCTCTGGGCCAATTTTCTAAACCTGTTATTAGTTACTGTTTTTAAAGTCAATCTTTTGACGGTGGCAAGACTGTTGCAAATACTGGCACATTTTGTATTTTATCTGTACTTTGTTTGACCTTTATTAATCCAATTTAAATATTTTTAGTTAGCAATTTTATTTCGAATCTAGGGTTATGATTCTATTAGGAGTTGTCTTTTATGTATGTGAAAATACGTTGGAACAAGAATTACAAACAAGTTTATGATGTTTCAGGTAGTTAATGTGATATTAAAATATTACCAAAAAAGGATATATTGTGTCGACGCTTTTCCGTGTAAGTTAGGTTAGAGTCTTCACCATAATATGGCCTATCACAAGATATTTTGATGTACATTTATATTCAAATGTTTGATCTAATTTCATATTAATTTATCTATTTTTTTTTTTTTCGGGGGGGAGCAGGATTCATGCTAAAGTTGCGAATTTGGAGTGTGTAAACAAACAAAAGGAATCTGAAGTTTGTGGCCTGTTGAAACAAATGATAGATTAAGAGCTTCTCTCGATTTGAAGGAGGCAGAGTTAACGGCCATGACAGAACAATGCAAGATCCTTACAATAAAATCTCAAAAAGTGGGAGATACATTACTCAGCTGACGGTGATACTTCTGACGATTTGTTAGTGAGAAGAGGTCCTCAAATTGTCTATTTTTCATCTCTTAGTTCAGAAGATTGGAATCTCCAAATCTAAGCCCAAGACAGTTAATGTATATGGAAATTGGCTGCCTCAAGTTACGATCTTGAGAGGACAATTATTCACGAGTGCTCCATGTTAGCTGTCAATAAAGCTTGTAAACATCCATAGACATATTTTAAATCATCTTCAGAGAGACGGATCCTTTCTGTGGAAATATTGCTGAACAGAGAATTTTTCTTTGATTCATTTATGGTGTTGTGACATGTCTTTTCAGACTAACAGTTTCTGCAGTCTGCCAGCATTCATATCTTTCTAATGGTGTAATGAAGAGAGGTCATTTTACAAGCATTTAGTTATTTTAGACTTGTATCGTCTATACATGTCTTACTTGAATGACTATGGATGATTGTAAATTTGTTAGAACTAAACGTTCTTTGTAATTTTCTGTTTTCCTGTTAAATACTAGCTTGTAGCTCATTGCTCTTCATGATGTCTTGCGATCTTGGTGCATTCGTTTTTAAGTTCAAACTGTATTTACAATCTTGGTAGCATTTTTTTGTATGTTCAGCTGATCCAAAAAAAAAAACTCACAAGTATTTTAGCAGCATTATAGTACGGATTCTTATTCAAAGGTGCACATACAAAAATGCAAAATTACTCTATTGATAATCAATGAACATTTCTTAAGAAGTGTACACAAACCTCCTCTATATATAAGAATGAAGAGATAGAGAGGATAAGATGATCTAAAGATAAACTTGAAATAAAAATCTAATGAAGCTATCTAAAAAGTGTGCACAACTTAGGAAGTAAAACATCTAAGTAAATATTAAGATGATGTATTTACATATACCAACAATTCTAAGGTTTATGTGTTTCACATTTTTAAAATTTCTAATTATATTTTCAGGAGATGCTCATACCAGATAGCAGCTTACCCACCAGCATACCACTGAAATGAAATGATATTAAATATCATACATGATATGTGCACGAGTAAGCAAGGGAGGGGGGAAACGACGACCATGGTTTAATCCTTCAATTTTCAATCTGATACATAATAATTTGATACATTCCTCTAATAAACACTGAAGGGTCTTACCCCATATCATGAATTAACAAGAGTAGGTGTATGTTTGATGAATCTCTTTCCATCTGCGAAAAGATTCTTTTCCAAATACTAAGGATTTTAGTGTAGCACTACTAACAATTCCTTAGTCAAGCCACTGTATTTTATGGGGATTATACTCTTTCCAGAGATGATTCATTTCAACATTATCTATCATTGGCCTGTAATTTAATATGACAAATAAAACACAAGTGACCCCATGCCACAACAATAATTGGTTTCAGCATTGGACAATAACACTGTCATACTGATGTTTAAAACTTAAATTTTCTATATACTTTTTGTTAATGATATAACCAGTCCCTTAGGGTTGAAACCTAGTGGAGAAGGTAAAGCTAAATAAAGAGTATGTTGTACTATGAGACAAAAATTACCAAGTCTGAAATAGAGAGAAAAAATATAAATAATAAGATTGAAAATAACATTGATTTTGTGAATTTTCCAAAGCTCTATCATCTTCACTATTAATGAGGCGCACTCATATTGAAAATACCCAAGTTGAAATCCCCACATCTTGTTAGGGTTTTCTACAATCTAGCGGATCCACCTTCAAAGCATGTGAGTAATAAAGCTAACCATGTTAATCCATTATATACATGCTTGATTTTTTAATTATGTTTTTAGATACTCATTTTTCATGTAGTAATATCGATTTCTTCACATGTTTTTGACTAAAATTATTAGTAAAACTTTTTCAGGCAATAGTAAAACCTGCATTCCACCTAAACATAATGTTGTAAAATTGATCTTTAAAATGCAACTATTTGTTGACTATTGGGGTTGGCTCACTTGGCCTCGGCCACCATTTTAGGTGGCTCGGGTTGTGGGTTCGACTCCTAATTTACTTGTGAGGACGGTGAGTGGTCCACTATACTACACCTAAAGGCTATAGAGGCTTGTCTCCGTGTTAGAGCTTTGCTTGTCATAAAACAAACCTTTTCCTTCATTAGTTAAAAATGATTTTTGACATTTATTCATTTGATTTGACCAAGCAATTGTTCATGGCTAATAGCATAAGCCGTAGGGAATTTAGCAAAAAAGGGATTATTCAAATAAAAAGTGGTATTGTCTTGACAAATATTGAGGCTGAGGATAATTGGCATTGTAAATATTTTATGAATCATTCTTAAGCATGTTGTTTAAAGACATTTTTGTTAGGTCAAATATTTGATGGACTAACATTGGATAATAGATTTATGTTGTGTTTTCTTCTTGTTTTTTTAATGTAGGCTAATCTGAAACATGACTGAAATTTAATGTAAGGTTGAAGTAGTTAAAACGTAGCTAATTGTTAGAAGAATTACCCTATCCATGTGCTCCTTGTACTACAAAAGAATGAAAATCTAATTATTAATATTATTAGAAAATTTATATTTAAAATATATGCATTTATATATTAATTTGTTAGGAGTACAATTCTCCTCCTTGTTCATATTCTCTTATGAAGTCTCGAGTGAGTATTACTTTGATAGAAATTGTGCTCTTTTCAATGATTTTTTTACTTTATGCATTTCTTACTCTAATGTTGGGTGGGAAGCAAAACGTTCCGAGGGATATGATTCTATAATTTTTTAAATTGTATTTTTTTAAGTACATATTTATTTAAGTAGGGAATTTTTTTCCATAATGTAGATGAGTCCAAAGTGATGCATTTTTATGAATATATAAGACAATTTTGTTTAATAATGTTATGGGAATATTGTCAAAAAAAAAAATTTATTGTAAGTAGCGGAAGATATTTTGATATGAGTTTGGCTCTCTTTTATCCTAATAATTACATATTTAGTATTCTTCTTTCTTGTGTAGCGATCAAATGAAAATACAAGGGCAATATAGAGGTTACGTAGTGATCGCACTCTTGATACTATAGTGAAGGTTGAACCTTAGCAATCAATGTTTCTAACATTTATTACTCGCCTTATTTAGTGTCATTCTTTGTGATTTATGTATTGTTAGTTTTGATACCATCTTGAAGGGCACTTGTTAACAATTCTTGTGTAATAATAGGAACTAATAAATGCACGGGGTTGTTGGTTTTTTCACGGGACCAAAGTATTTGTTGAAGTTGAGAACTACATATGCACTAACTTAAAGGGGGTTAAGCTTAACTTGTAGATAATGCAAATAACATATATGAGAGATCCATTAACAAATCTTGCTTTCTCCCACAAATTGGATATCTACATAATTTATTCTCCTTAGCTCCTACTCATTACAAATTTGTTTAATAATGTTATGGGAATGTTGTAAAAAAATTTTATTGTAAGTAGTGGAAGATGTTTTGATATGAGTTTGCTCTCTTTTATCCTAATAATTACATATTTAGTATTCTTCTTTTTCTTGTGTAGCGATCAAATTAAAATACAAGGGCGATATAGAGGTTACGTAGTGATCGCACTCTTGATACTATAGTGAAGGTCGAACCTTAGCAATCAATGTTTCTCACATTTATTACTTGCCTTATTTAGTGTCATTCTTCGTGATTTATGTATTGTTAGTTTCGATACCATCTTGAAGGGCACTTGTTAACAATTCTTGTGTAATAATAGGAACTAATAAATGCACGGGGTTGTTGGTATTTCACAGGACCAGAGTATTTGTTGAAGTTGAGAACTACATATGCACTAAATTAAAGGGGTTAAGCCTAACTTGTAGATAATGCAAATAATATATATGAGAGATCCATTAACAAATCTTGCTTTCACCCACAAATTGGATATCTACATAATTTATTCTCTTTAGCTCCTACTCATTACCAAGGTCTACAATTAACTATCGTTAAGGTTAGGTGAGCCATGTTATGTATTATTTTCAACTATGCTTAGTAGTATATGTTTATTATGCAATGTTACTAAATTGTTAGTTGCATACACATGTTGAGTTTTGAAGGTTTGACATTCATCGATAGAGATGAATGAGTATGTTCTTGACATGAGGAGATTCTAATCCTCTTTGGTTAGCTCTACATTTTTTATTGGATAACAAATCCTTGAAGATGACATGGGATGTGTCACAAACAACTTTTTATAGAAATTTGTGTACAATGTTAAATATGTGTCAAGATTTTTCCATAATGAGTGGCCAAATGTCTTGCCTAATTATGCCCTTATTCTATTCTATTGTGTTGCTAAAGGCTTGTTGCTACATACTTGTGCCAAAAAGAAGGATCATTGCATTTATTGATTGAGCATATATGTAGATGCTTGATACCTCTCACACTTTGGGATAGATCACACACATGCACATAACTACATGAGCCCTAATTCCAAGATTGATATGCGAGAGCAAGCCACATTGAAGGGTGGTTTGAGTTAATAATTCTTCAGTTTTCTATTTTGTTTTGGGTGAATTGCTAGGGGTTGAGGGTATATCAAAGAATAAGGCATTATGATTTGAGGGCTACGGGATACCCAATGGATAATCTCACTTACCATAATAAATTTGTAGTGTGCATGTGCATTATGAATGATAAAGGCTGAAGATATATTTGAGTGATATGAAATAAGGAGAAGAAAAAAGGAAAATGATTAACATTGAATGTAAAATTGTAATTGTAAACTTGTATTATGAAAAGTCCTATACAAGATCTAAGAGGTTGAATGTAGGATGTCTATGCTCCTTATTCTATATGTTTATCACTTTTAAAAAAGAATATAAGAATGTGATAATGTACAACAAAGGAAGATAAATCATTGGCTGAAATACTACATGTGCTCCTTATTCTCCTTATAATTTGCTCTTTATTCTTTGGAACTTGAATGTCTCGAAAGTGAAGATCATTTTCCTCTTCTTCATCATTGTCATTGTCATTCATTGGCACAAGGTGCCAATTTGTAGTTCTCATCTTCTAGCAATATTTAGATTTTGGGTACCAACTTCATACAAAGTTTCTAGCATCAGTTCAAGAGGAGGTTCCTTGATGCGGGAAACAAGTGTGACAAGTAGTTTGATTCCCAGTGGAGTTGCCAAAAATTGTTGACAATATTTTATGTCGTTGTGTGTGATCTTGATTCACCCAATGGAAGTGGCATAAAGTCTGCAACAATTAGGGAAGATCACCTATTGACAGGTGATGTTCCTTTATGTTTGAGAGGGGAAGTTCCCTCGTATGACGTTTTTTTTTTGTATTTTTGGTGCTTTTAACTTGAAAGCACAAAGGCAACAAAAATAGGAAGGAGAAAGAAGAAGGAAGAGGATGGAGGAAGCGAGAAATCCATAACAGAATAGAATTAGAGAACTATTGAGATAACTCAAACATAAACACACAATAAAACCCTCTCTCTTACACTAATGAAGGGTTGAATACAATAGCATATGTAGAAAGTAAGAAGCACAAAGTATTCACAAACACCGAACCATACAAATATGGCACAAAGTCAACATACCTAGGCACTCAACATAAAGTACAAATATTGTACTTGTAGATTCATGGATTAAGGAGAAAATAAATGCATATATACTTGCAGAGGGAATCCTCTAACATTTAGAGAGAGAAAGAGAGGAAGGCTAGCCCTCCCCATTATAATTGAAGAAGATACATGTCTATATAGGATGCCCTAATAATCAATATATGCGAATAATACTCACACCATACAATGCTCCTTAAAAGGAGTAACTCCACAATCTCCCAAGATGGGAATCCATTTGTAACTACTATTCTATGAAGACTCAACATCCACATGCTCATAACTACTAAGTTTAAATAGGATGGGTAACACCTAATCCCAATGTAGGCCAACTATAATTAATTCCTATGTGAGTTTAACGTTTGCATAATTTCAATATTTTAATTAACTCAAAAACTGTATTAATTAATTACATTCCATTATATTGAATGACTACATAATAGACTTGACATCTTCCTGACGCTAGAAAGTATACATGAACTCTTCACGACTTCAACTATTAGAGATGGAGCACCTAGAGTTAACATGATCTATTTTGATTGGTTTGAAGCGTAGTTGTTGACCTATATTAAAGCACCACCCTCCTTTATGAATCATGATCAAGTCCCATACAACACTTTGGTAAGATGCTTCGATTTTGATCATAATCGGATCATGTTATCATTAAAATTGAGTCTCTCTTCAGTCATAATATCCTCAAGCTCGATTCAATCCTCAACCTTTGTAGCATACTTAAGTGGAAAGGCTTTATATGTAGGATCATAAATATGACAATCAATGTAATGTCCGTCTTTTCGGATAGTTTTTATCGAAGACCTTTGGCCCATTTTTTCTACCCGACGACCAAAGGAGGTGCATAAGGGTGACTTAAGTCACAATAAATTATTATAAAGTGCTATAAAAATATAAAATAAAATGATTAAAGCACTTATATTAATTTATTGGGCTTAATAAAAGAAAATTATAATCCCTATGGTAAATACGATTTGCCTTGAGGGAAAATATCATTGTAAAAGGGATTATTATATTTTATTCTTCCTAGAGAGGATAATGGCGACTTGGGCCAAAGGTGAGTAATGACATCTAGGAAGGATAAAAATATAATTAATTATGTATTTCCTCCTAAGGAAATGCGACTAGCTCTAGGAGTGGAAATAAATAGAAAAGAGAGTCATAGTGTAATGTCCCCTTTTTCAAGCAAAAATTAAATGATGAAGGTTGGTATCCTTTAATCCACTCCCCTTGGATTAAAGGAAATTAAATTGGGGAAAAATCGATTTGTGCATGTGAATTTAAAATTAAATATTATTTATCTTGTGCAAGTCGAAATAGTAAGGAAGAAAGTTGATTTATTTGGGCCAATTAAATATCATTTTAAATAAATCGATTTATTTGGAGAAAAGAAAATAAATGAAAGGCAAGTCTATTTCCTTTAGAATTAATTAATTATTATTTATGGGCAAATTGACTTTATTTGGCAAGGGTCGATTCCTTTTGGGGCATCAATTATTATATTTAATTCTCCCATGTATTTTATTTTCAAATATTATTTTGGGAAATTAACATTTGCATTGGAGTTTGACTTTCGGGCATTTTAAAATTAAAAGATCTCTCTAGAAGATGGCGTCAAAAAAGGAGGGAAAACATTAGAGATTGCATAAGGACAAACCTATAAAAGGAGATGATGGGCACCCTTTTTGCATGTTGACGGTTTTAGAAACTTATATTCATGCTTGAAGGGGGTGTATGCCCACTCATGATCACAAAATACAAGGTGTTCTTCAACACCACCCAAGTGTGAAATGTGTGTTAACCATTCAAGCTCTTTTGATAAGTTCCTTGCATATTATTATTTGATCTATGAAAGGTGCCTTGTTTGGAGAGTTAATTTGCATGTTTAGGAGAGCTATTAAGGGTTTTGTGATTATTATATGTTGTTAGTTTTTCTTTGAAAAAGTTGACTTGTTTCGGAGTGTCCTTTGGGCATATTTGGGGGTGTTTCAAGTACTCAAGTGTCTCATTGTTATTCTAGATTTTAATAAGTCCAAATCGACTTATTATGGAGTATTTTGGTATGATTTCATGATGATTTAATGAGGGTTTCAATCTGATCTATTTCTGCATGTCATTCAAAGCATATTGTGCTCATTTTAATAATATTTTGGCTCACATTCACTACTGGAATTTATTTAAGACAAATCGACTCACTTGGGCATTGATAATATTATTTTGAGAGGGTTTATTGACAAGTTTTCAATCTGCAATTGCTCAGATTAATATTTCAGATTTTTAGAGTGACTTTCCAAGGGTTTGGTGGTGGTTTCAAGGCTGAAAAATATTTGATTAATTTTCCTAACCCTAGTCGACTTGCACACAGATTTCCAGGGTTGTTTTGAAGTAGTAATTGTTGACAGAAAAATCAGATTTGTAGTTGGTTGGAAAGCTTTAATTTTTAGCTTTCATTTGCAAGTGATTTCATTGAAATGTGAAGTGTATGGTGCAAATTTATTAATTATTGAAGTTTTTTGTTGGTTTTTGGAGCTTTTTAATTAATATTTTATTGCTGCAAATTCATTATGGTTTATGAAGTGTCATCTCCAACTAGTTAACCCATCTAAACTCACTACCTTAGCTCACTCAACCCCATTTGAATTGTATTGAAACCGACATTGGATTAGTTGAGGTGAACCTATGAGGGTTTGCTCTTCTAAGTTTACTTTGCAAGTAGTAATTTTCATATTTTAATTAATATCCCAAAAGGAGATATTACACATAGGCCTTCGACTTGGCCTAGGGGTTTGCAAGAAAGATGATTGGTTATTTTGGAGGTCATTTTGGGGCCTTTTTCCTTTATAAGGAGAGGTCGACCTGCCTTGATGTATCTAGAAAATTCATATGATATTTTTATCTTGCATTGAGCTCTCAGCTTTTGCAAAAATTCCAAGGATGAAACCCCTTAGGAATTCTATCTCTTGTGGATGAAAACCCCAAGAGTTGTGAGGGTTTTTCACTCAGAAATTCCCATTGAATGCAATCTGATTTTTCAATCATTTCCAACAAGTGTATTTTGAAAAGACATTTTGAAGATAAATTGCAGCAGTACTTCTTCTATTGGATCGACCCAGTTTGGGACATATTTGGCATTATTTGTTGAGGTATTTAGATCTGAATTTATCATCAAATCATCTCCTAATTTTTGTGAATAAAAGCAAAAAGTTTCATAATTTTTAGAGGGGTTTTAGAGGATTTTCAATCAGTTTATTATTTAGATTTCAGATCTGATTTCTAAGTAATTTTGGCCTCTATAAATTCTAATTTTTATATGTTCGGTTTCTAAAAATAGTAGTAATCATCTGATATAGAAAGATAAATTTTTGGAAGTCATTGGTGTTGTTTTCTCTTTGAAACCCTAGTCAACTTGCCCTAAATTAATTCAATGCTTTCCCTAGGGTAATCGCCATATCCTTTCTAAAGTCTATTTTATTATTTGGAGGTGATAAATAATTATTTGGGGTTGTTTGGGTGTAATTACATATAAACCCTAGTCGCATTTTGTAGAAATAAATCTAGTTTTCCCTAGTTTATTTTCCATAGTTGTCAAAATTATATTTTGTTATTTTGTAAAGTGGAAAAAATTCATATTTGGGCAAAAAATCTATTAGGGATCTTTTAGTGGTATCATAGCAATGTTCCTCCCACATGTAGGGTTTTGATTTGATGCAGCCACAAGAGGTAGTTGGTGATAGAGCTGAAATCATGGGAGATAGACAAGAAAGCCTTCCACGGGATCCGGACAAAGAACTTTTTAGGGTAATGGTAGACACCCAGCAACGGTTGATTCAGTCCATGGAATGTATGAGCTCCACTCTTGACATGTTAGTGTTGGATATGCCAAGAGATAGAGAGAGGCAGGTTGGAGGTCCGACATGATCGAGAGGCCTAGATCATCATCACTTTCTATTCGCAAAGGTCCAATGCCACAAGACAAAGAAGCGGAAGTGATTAGCATATTTGAGGAGTATAGCATCCTTCCTCAATATGTTAAGGAGAATTTTCATTTCAAGGACTACATGGACATGCACCCAATCTTGGCCACAAGACTGAGCAGGCAAGGAAGGAATATCACACTATAGCTTCTGAATTGTTTATACATGGAAGGAATAGTGAATCTTCACATATGGTTGATACAACTCTTCATGAGAGTGCTTTGGTGTCTTCAAGTTCCAATGAGGTATGCAAAAATTTATATGATGAATTTGATAGACATGCTGATTTGACTCAGGAAGACATGGGAACAACCTTGGGTAATGATTTATTTACATCATCCTTGCAAGAGGTTTCACTAGAAGCTTCTACTTTAGAGGCTAGCATAGAGCATGTTAGTGTTTTGGATAGCAATGGCATGGATTTGTTGGGTGATCATAAGGCATCTTCTAATATGATAGTTAAATCCAATAATGTCACATCATCTACACATGAAGAAAAATCATGTAGCCAAGGGAAGAAGAAGAAGTTTCTAGAGAGAAAGGTATGGTTTCCATTAATGGCATTAATAAGGAAGAAATGTTTCTTATTGGATGTCAAAATAAAAAATATTTTAGCTCCAAAGGAGGAGAGGAAATTCATCTATGCCAAGTAAGGAGAATGTAATGGAAAGTCTTAGAAAGTGTGAGGAATGGAATAACAGAGCTAGAGTTCCTAGATTGATAGTCGTTCAAGTGAGACAACACCTACAAGAGTTTAAGGAGAAGATGCGGGCAATTGAAGCTAGAGAGTCTTCATCCACGAAATAAGACCCTATGGAGCAACCGGCACATGAGGAGAATTCAGAATTTTCAGTTGATTGTCATGTGCTTCATGGAGTTGATGATTTTGTTGATGACAATCATAGTGGACTAGCCACTCAAGAGTTGTCTCTGATGGGTGTTGAAGCCATCCATAACTCATCTTTGGTTATGCCACTAATTTATTATGATATGGCAACTCTCTATTTGTTGATTGGTGACTTCATCTTCATTGATTTGTCAGGGGTTAATAGCTGTCCTACTTGGAACTCCATGTTACTTTCTGATTTTTCAAGATCTACATCAGCTTTTGGTAGGCATTGGAGTGTGGAAGACTCAATCCAAGAGGAGCAGACTTCATGGGATGCAGATTGTGTGGTAAGAGGTACATCATCTTTGTTGTTGCAACAATATTATCATGATGACATTCAGCCCTTTATGGACAAGGATACGCAGAATTTGGTGCAGCAAAGTCAAGTCATTCTAAAGACAATGAATGAGAATACTCCAAGGTATGAAGTGGATGATAATAAGTCTTATTTGTTGTTGCACATTCAAATTTCTTTCCCTCATGAGAAGCATGAAAAATTAAAAGACAATGTTTACATTATGGAGTATGTTGAACCATTGGTCCATACTCATGAGCATCATGAGAGCTATATTTTGTGGCAATATTTGCTTCACTTGATAGAACAGTGTCAAGCTTGTGGATCACTTCAACATGTTTTGTCTATTGTGCATGACACTTGAACAAAACAAAATCAGAATTACTTGAGGGCAAACAATTTTGGGAAGGGAGGACTGTAATATCCCCTTCCCAATCGAAGACCTTTGGCCTATTTTGTCAACCCGACGGCCAAAGGAAAAACATAAGGGTGACTTAAGTCACAATAAATTATTATTAAGTGCTATAAAAATTATTAAAGCACTTATATTAATTTATTTGGCTTAATAGAAATAAATTATAATCCCTATGGTAAATATGATTTGCCTTGAGGGAAAATATCATTGTAAAGGGATTTATTATATTTTTTTCTTCCTAGAAAGGATAATGGCGACTTGGACCAAAGGGGAATAATGAAGTTTAGGAAGGATAAAAATATAATTAATTAATGTATTTTCCCCAAAAAATGTGACTTGCATTGGGAGTGAAAAGTTGTTGGGAAAAACATTTAATATGGGAAAATATTAAATGTAAGCATAGGGAAAATCATTGTAAGTTGGTTGGTTATTTTGGAGGTTGCTTTGGGTCTCTTCTTCCTTTAAAAGGAGAAGTCGACTTGAGGAGAGACATTCTATCTCATACTCATTATACCAAATTCAGATTTGTGTTGAAGCTTGAAGCTTTTACCAAAAATATTCTAAGGACGAAAACCCTTAGTTTATACCTCTAGAGGATGAAGACCCTCTTAGAGAATGTGAGCAATTTCCACACTGGGAATTCTATTGTGGTTCCTTGGTTTCTAGTTATTTCTGAAATGTTATTTGAAGAATAAATTGCAGCATGATTTCCATATTTATCTAGAGTTGGGTGACTTACTTTTGGTCAGTTTATGCCATTCCAGTGTCTGATTTTGTATGTTGTTTATTGTACTACATTTTTGGAGTCAAAGGCAATTAAAATTAGAATTTTTGGAAGGGTTAAAGATGTGTTTTAGTCTTATTTTCTATGCAGATTTCAGAATTGTTTTACAATCATTATTTGCCTCTAAAAATCATATTATATGTATGTATATATATATATATATATATATATATATATATATTGATTTCTAAAATTATTGTGATCGGTTTGGGATATTTTTGGAATTATTAGAGTGTTGTTTGTATTGGGTTTTCCTCAAACCCTAGTCGCACTTCTCCTAATAAATTCATATCTGCCATAATATTAATTGTCATAATCCTTATAGAGATGTTTTTATGTTTGGGAGTGAGAAATAATAATTTATGGGCTCTTTGGTGTGAGTGTATACACATTCCCAAGTCGTATTTGGTTGATCTACTTGACTTTTGCGAGTTTCATTTGATTAAGGGTTAGGGATTTGCTAAGAATCCAATTGGAAGCAAATTATGTCCATCGGGGACATTACAATCAAGCATTTATTAATCACTTCACAAACATCCATTCAATGCTTTATATTTTCTTTTATTTCCTCATTTTCATTGTTTTATGACTTCATGACTTTGGGAATGAAAACAAACCGTGGAAAAATATTTGGAATGTTTACAAGCACTAAAAATGTTGAAAAAGTAACTTCAACGTAGTTTTACATGTGAAATCCTTTGAAAACCCTCCTAGAGCCAAACAAATAAAATGGGAAATCAAATAAAATAGGAATATAATCCACTTGAAGGTGCGAGGAAGAGGAACATGTTGTCTAAATTTCATAGAGATTGGTCGAGATAAATCACAAGTTATGAGAATTTTCCTCCATGGAGGATGTGGTAGGAGCTAAGGCATATGAAACTAGGTGGGGAAGAGAAAATGCATAACTTTGTGTTTGAAATGATTTAAATAACCTTCTCTCATGTGGTGCATCATTTCATGCCTTAAGGAACCAATACACACTTAAGCACATATTTCAATGAAAAGGGAATGTTCTTACAAAGGGTGAGCACATGTTTCAAACTAATGAGAACTCTTACCAATGCCAAGCATATGTTTTGATGTCAATGAGATGAAATGTTTTGGTGCATCAATTTGGTGTATTTTTAACCTAGTACAAGTACCATATGCACACCTAACAAGCACCTAAGAAACTTTTCATGCCCTAATTGCATTTACTAATGCTAAAAGGAATTTTTGATCCAAAAGGGATCTAAAAATACCTAATTCTATGTATTCCACGATGGTTATGTAACTGTCACTCTTCATATAGCGGCGGCAGTTGCGCAACCATCACGGAGGTTAGGAAATCTTCACCTGTAAGGACCATGGTTGCGTAATCACCACTCTGTGTTCACTGTGCTCTTGTCCCTAACAATGCCAAAATGGGGATTTGAGTTGTTTCAAATGTTTGGACTTCTCATATCAGTTTGTTGAACACCTTTCCTCCATCCGTGAGCAGAGAAAACTATAAATACAAGTTTGATTCTTCATTCTAGCAAGTGATTTTGAGTGAATTCAAGTGTGAGCAAAAAGGAGTTGGAGTTCTTTCTTGTTTTGTTCATTGAGAGTGAGTTCTTCATTGTTGAGGATTGTAAGCAAGCAAATACAATTAGGAGTGTTGAATCCTTCTTGAAGGCCAATCTTTGGTAGTAGCTTTGTATTTTGGAGAATTACATAGTGAAAGGGAAGCAATTTTCTTACCCACTGGAGTTTTTCCACATTGGGTTTCTCCAGGATAAATTCTTGTGTCTCCTTTGTCTTCTATCTCTCAATTTGCAATATAGTATTGAATGTTTCATGCACATTATATTGGTTAAAAGGAACTTAGTCATTTCCCATTCAATTATCACTAGAACATGATTTATTTATTGTTAAAAAGAGGCAGTTTACGAATAATTTTTGCAAATATGGGCACAACTTTTCAATGTTTTGGGAACATGACTTAATGTTAGGTGCATATGATATATCCTTTTAGAATTAAGATAAAGCCTAATGCACCCATAAGGGGGTTTTAGAACCACTCAAAGTGTTTAGGAAAACATTTTATAGCAAATAAGAACCAAATTGCAAGAATGACACACTATTAGGCCAATTTTAGAACCAATAAAGTTCTTGAGTGGGCTTGGGAGGGGAGTTTGCATTAGTTTTAAGCTTAAGAACTCATGGGGTGGGTTCCTAAAACCTTATGCACATCCACAAGGATCTTTTATTACCAATATAATGTAAAAGCACAACCATTATGACCATTTAGAACCTAACTAAGGAAAAAGTGTACTCATAACATGATTTTAAAATCAAAAGAAGGCCCAAATGCATGTTTAATGAGATTTCCAACATTAGCAATTATCGGAATATAATAAGTGGCTCTTCCACTTGCCCATACAATATCTAAAATATTTACCTCAATCTTATTTATGACTTTAGAAAGGCCAATATGGAACAAGTTAAGGAAATATATGGTGGGGAAAAAACAATCGAAATTGACGACCATACATAAATAGAAATTGTGTTGGGATCAAACAAGACCAATAAAGTTTACTTTGCTAATATGGGGTATTTATACTTAAAATTCATTTCTCATGTGGTTTTGACACATTTGAGCTCAAATTGGAACATTTCAAATGATTGGATTTTTCCTTTGAAAACAAGTATGATAACATGTTTATCTAACTAGTGTTCCAATTGATGCTCTAAAAACTAAACCTTCAAATTGGAATTTCATATCACCTCATCAAACATGTTAATTCATTATCATGCCTTAAGTCCTTATAATTTTTTTGATTGAACAATATGAAAGATGAAACCTCTATAAATATACAACAACCTTAACTTTTCTAAACAAGGCCATTTTAGATAGTTTTTGAACTAGCTTAAATTTGATGTCCAAATGGATGTTAAACTACACTCTTTTAGGTTTGAGGTGATAGTCATTTGACCACAAAATTTAACTTCGTGAAAGTTTTTGTGCGGAGAGAATGCAAATTTTGGGCACAAAAATAATTATCAAAACCATGTTAAATGCCCTTATTTCCATAAAAACATCCATTTACACCAATATAATTTACAAATATAACTCAAAAAGGCATAATTCTTACAAAAAAACCCTTCAAAAATTACACAACCATGCACATTCGAAGAAAGAACTAGAGCATAAAGACAAACCTCAAATATGTATTATTGTGAGGGAAGAAACTCCACACCATCCATCCTTTTACAACCCTACAACATGAATTGAGAAACTCGTATTTTAACCAAGATCTACCAAACCAATGAGAATAAAGTCTTCAAAACGGGTCATGATAAACCATCTCAAAACAACATAAAAAGGCAAAAAGTCTTCTAAACAAAAAAACCCATTTACAAGAAGTAATGAATGAAGATAATAGTTTCAAATATGATAGCATATGTTGGGTGAGAAGGATATAAATAAAAAGGAGAATTGGTGTTCGATTTGCAACCCAACAATAATATAACTCCAATATCACAATGTACAATCACATGCATGGAAAAAGCATAAGCACCTATTTGCATATGTTTTCTTCAAAAATGAGTTATCATACTAAATAAACTCGAATCAAAAGATGGGAAACCAAGATATCCTCAAATATTACCCAAACTACCAATCTATCACTCATATCATCCAAAAAATGTTTCGACTTGCCCGCAATAGGTGTGCCATCATTTAACAACAAGAGTAGTGAAAACAACAAAATATCCATATGAGGATAAAATTAAATAATTAAGATCCCAGTAGAAGGAACTTCATCACAGTTAGCTCCAAGCTCAAAGCACCAAGACTGAACCATAAAAATTTAGTAGGTGATACCAAACAAAAACAAAAATGTTAAGTGACGGGGATATACCAAACCAAAACAAGTTTGGCTTGGGGCACAAGGATTCAATTGAAAATAAATGTCAATACCACCAAACAAAAACTAAAATACACTACTTCCAACCATTCTTCCAAATTAATATTGATTCCAAATAAAAATAATAGATAAATCAAGAACTTAGCATGGAACTTGAATATAGTGACAATAAGCTCGAAAGAGAGTCATGATGCTACTAAATTTGACTTGTGATTACCCAAGATAGACATGAATTTATAATATTTAAAAATTAGTTAGGATTAACTCACCAATCCTAACTTCCATATGAGGTAAATTGTAAATATAATTTATCAAAAACCAAACACTTCCAATTTGACCATCAATATAAACAATGTTATCAAAAACAAAACCACACTAAAACCTTCAACAAAAACTAATCTAGCATGAAGCTCATTCACTTCACTACTTCCAATTTCATAATAATGACAAGTTAGATAATATAAGTGCAAAAGAACTCGTTATATTACTCATATAAATGAACACAAACATAACATCAAGCAAGATGTGGCCCTCATCACAAAAATTCCATGGCTTGATTATTAAACAAAAAGTTCAAATTTCTTGAATATGTTATTTTTTTTTTTTAGGAGGGGGTACAAATTGTTTGGATAACACAAGCTACCATGTTGGACTCTTTTAGCAAAGTGAAGGGTGACTCTATCAAAACTAAAATTTGACTTGTTTAAGGGTGCAACACACGTACATTGTTCCTTGAATCGCTATGTGCAAACCCTCTTGCATTTCGTAGAAAAGGTATGTCATTTTTCTTGGCGTGAGTAAAGAAAGGGAAAGATGATGATGCGGGATGTGAGGGATAAAAGGCATTTTTGTAGCCAATAGTTTCACTTTAATGACATTTCAACATGAACTGATAAAATCATTATATTCATTTTGAAAGTTTTTCTAAGGATTCTCAAGGATGTTTAAGTTCTAAAACTAAAACATAAAGAGATACTTACAGGGTCCATGATACATGCCAATTTAAAGGTCACCAAGTGAGGTTAATCTTAATTACATGATAATCCATTGTAATAGAGCATACATTTTATGAGAATGACAAAACAAGAAACCAAAATATAACAAAAAAATGAAACAATCATAACCAAAATTATCAAAATTACAATTTATATATGAAAGGGGACCAAACCAAAAAGCTATCCATTTTTGAAAACTTCAAACTATGGGGTAGAGCGTAGGCAAATGAATAATAGTGAAGCAAGTGTGTGTAACAAGAATTCTTCCTTTTGGGTCAAGTATATAAATCCTTCATTGACACTATGTATTGCTTCCACCATTTCAAGCTCTTGAGATGCATATGAGAGACCATCATATGGATATGATAAGGATTAAAGATTAATGATATTTTAAATGTAAGAAATATTGTTATAATTAACATTTGCATATTTAGAAATCTTTCAAAATTAAATCTCAAACCCATCAATAAACAATTATGAATGTTTTTAGATTCTCTATTTTGATGAAGATATGTCAATTCAAACCGCATAATGCCAAAATGACCCAAAAAAATCAGCTTTTTGTCAAAAAATCCATTAGGGTTGACGTATCATGAGGACTAAAAAGTTGATAATAGATCCAAACTATGACATGTTTTTTTCCACATCTAACTATTTCATACACACTTGAAATTACATGTTCAATTTCTAACTCTTCAATTTTGTTTTATCATTGGGAATATTCAACAAATTACTTACTTCATATTCACAATAGAATATTCCATTGCCCATTTCAACATTGTAACACTTAAAATATTCACACTAAAAATGGGATTGGAATAGCATTTGAAATTTTGACCTCAACATAAGTGTTAGGTTGTTATGGATCCTTTATGATGGATTCAAAATCGTCATATGACCTATAAGAGTAAAAAGTGTCATCATTTAAAGAAAAGGCAAAGGCTCGATTGTGAATCAAAATAAATTTCATTGGCTATGTTTAAAATGTTAAATTCAATATTTTGTTGAGGATATATAGCTATCTCAACCTCTTTATCTAAAGAAAACAAGTCAAATTTTCTTGACAAAGGAGAACTACCTATTTTATCTAGTGCATAGCTAAAATATTTGGAAAGATAATCTCCATTGTTAGACAAATTGGGATATTCTAAATCTTGTTAAGGGAAAGAGCTTTATAAAAGGCCAAATTGCTGGAAAATATCATCTGCAATAAGATATTTCATAACTTTGTCATAGAAAAATAAAATACAGAACTTGTCAGGGAATTTATCTTCCACATCAACCATTAAGTCTAAGAATCTATGACTATTGAGTATATCATAATTGAGTAAAACAATTTAACAAAAATTTTGATGTTGACTTTGTGTACAAATAAGTTGAAAAGCTATCAAAATTTGTAATCAAAAATTTTGCAACAATTGTCTTATGACTTTTTGGGAAAAGACTATTCCAACCATTAAAAGCAAACTTTTCACTTGGTCTTAATGGACTTGGAATTTTTCTAGTATTTTTCCAAAAATCGGGACAAATATTTTCCAATGAATTTATATTTTTCTTAAGGAAGAATGTACCAAGAAATTAAACTTGAGTTTTGTTGGCTAGATTTTCTCTACACAACCGAAAACCTAGGCAGTCATGAGATAAATCTCCCTCATTTACCGGTGAGGCTCCCGTGTAAGATTTGTCAGTTAAATTTGCTAGTATCTATTTGTTGGTATTACTTTAACCATATAGCTCATGAACCATAGCTATACGATTGCAAAGCAAATAAGCAATTGTAAAAGAAAGGAAATATCTAAAGAAGGGGAAAATAATAGAAAATGGAAGGAAAGGGGAAGATGTGCAACCCAATCAATAGATTACAGAGTTGATCACATGCACATAGGTAAAACAAATAGATATTAACATACATAATTATAAGCAAAGGAAGCTTTCAGATCTAGATCTAGAATAACACAAAGTTTATGAATAGATCTAAGACAAAAAAATTTGAAACAAAGTGTATCGTTGACACAAAGTTCTCAAGAAATATTCTCCTTTCTATTCCTCTGCTTTCAAATAGCTATCAGGGGTTTCAAAGACAAAGTCTGCAACACAAGAATGTCGCTTACAAATTCTGATTCTTTAACCTGTAGGTTCTTCATCTATTTATAGTGTATAAAGGGCAATTACAAATAGGAAGCTTTAAATGAATTCCCACATGCAGAAGCTATGAAAAGGGAAACACTGGCAATCTTCCTCCTGAATTCCTCTTTACATGACATGCATGATTTATAACTAAAAATAGAACCTTCTATTTTGCATGTATGCCACCTATTTCAAAGTAATTGACTTCTTCAAGTAACGGCTTTTAAACCAATCACTTAAGTTTTATAATTTAATTGATTGCTCAATTACTTTGTCGAGAAAATAAAAGAAAGAGGAAAAGAAATAAGAAGAAAGCTACAACCCTCCCAGTCTTGTTCTTCTTCTTTTGTTGCATGTGGTTGACTCTTTTGCCTTTGATTCTCACCAAACCGAATCTGAAGCTGTGCATGGCTTGTGATTTGCTTGCAGTATTGCCTTTGACCTGTCTTCCCTTCTATCCCTAAAGCTTTTGCAATTCTTCTTTAGTACATGCAAAGTAAATTCAATGAAGGCTTCAACTAGAAGATTGGGAGCACATGCAAAAGATCCTGAAGGAATTTTTCATGCATTGACTTCTACACTAGCTGCGCATCGAAACAAGAGGATGAATCTTTGCAAAGCCTTTGCAATTATGAGATCTGGATCTGTCAATTCAATCGGCCTATGTCTGTATCATTGACTTTAGCAAATCTGGAAGCTATGCATGATTCTATTGATCTTTCTCTTTCATCATGCTTCAACATGGCTGGAACAATCTTTGTCTAAGCTCTTTTTCTTTAATTCTACCGGAATCCTTTGCAATTGGATCCATTTGTGTAGATCTACAACTTCTTCAGATTCGGAAGATATATTCAATGTATCTGACATTGATTTGAACTTATTTTCACTAATATGAGCACCTGTGATGAATACCTGCAATTAATTCAGACAAAGATGAATACTTGATTTTTTTATCACCGAAAATCTTCATATGAAGTCTCTGCCCTAAAATTTGAGGTTTTGCTTGCATGCAAAGCAAGCATAAATATTATTTAATTCACCTAGAGAACTTATACCAACATGCAGATAATTAACAAGGCTTAAATCAAGCTCCTCCAACCCTAGGCGCCAAACTTTGAAGCTTTCCGCAATGAAAAACACTTTTTGATGCAAAAATCCTCCTTCCTTGGGCGCCAAAACTGTCCGGGCTGCAATCCTTTGCAAAAAGAATTAATTACATCTTCACTATGGCAGCCCATGCTTATATAACCCTCAACATTCTATTTCTAATAATTGTCCACCCTATTTCGGCAATTAATTAATAAACAATGATGTTTATTCACCCAAATTGGGCACCTATTTTTGCATGTTGTTGGCTGCCATTAAATAAATTTTATTTATTTATTTTTAGCATGCTACCTTCAGTTCACTTTGGCTTATCCTCATGCATTGACTTTCTATTCATCCTGGGCCAAAATTAGGCAAAGCAACTATTAATAAATACCATTAATATCATTGTTTAATCACCAAATGGGTCGCACTTTTTGACATGGGTGAATTCTAAATTTAAAAGTCAACTTCGGTGGGAATTTTCACCCTGCACCGTAGCTCTAAAAATTCCTTCTTCCACTTAAGTGATTTACCTTTCATCATGGAATTTTTAACTGCCAAGGCAGGTAAAAATTCCACCTACTTTGCTTCTAATTTTCCCACTGCAGCTTAAGTGACTTTCCAAAAAGTGTGACTTGTATTAAAATTAGCCTCCTTTGAAAAAGTGTGACTTGTTTGGGTGAATAAAACCTTCTGATGGGAAAAGTTAGCCTGCTAGGCAGGCAAAAAATTCCCATCGGTGCTTTAAGTGATTTTTTTTATTTTATAATGGAAATTTTTACCTTGCAAGGCAAGTAATAAATTCCCATCTGCCTACCGCCTCTAATTTTCCCATCGTAGCTTAAGTGATTTTGACTTCATGGGAATTTTCACCCTATAAGGCACGTAATAAATTCTCACCTTCCGCTTTGCTAAAAATCCCCTCGTAACTTAAACCTATTCATTTCCAAAAAGTGCGACTTGCCCGAGAGAGGCTTTTTGTGCACGACTTCATCATTTTTGGTCAAAAGCTTGCATTTTGAGGTTGATTCCTTTGTACCTTTGTGTTGGTAGAAGATCTCCATATGCTTATGGCAATTAAATAGACTATATTGGTGAAAGAATTGACTGGGGAATTTCAGAGAAACCGAGGAGAAAACCAAGAAAACGCAAAAGAAATAAATAAAAATGAAAAACATTGCGAAGTTGCAGTTGCATAATGCCCCGATTCATTCCCCGGTGAAAACCCTAATGAGATGAGTAAATATTGGCATGCAAAACTTCAACAAGATTCTATCGAGCACAATTTACTTCAAACGGGCATTATTTATTCAATAAATAATTAAATAAAAATTTCCATGAACAAAACTTGGTGGAGGGATAAAACGAGTTTGGGCATCTGGGTATTTGTCGAAATTGGCTCATATGATTCACTGGGAATATCCTAACATAATACAAACATCTTCTAGCAATAAAAACACAAAAAGACCCGTTATTTTAAAAGAACGAATTTTTTTAATATGGGGTAGTCTCAGATTTCAAGGTGAAATCTAGGGACACCAAGTTTTAACCCAATTTTATACTAAATGAATTATGTATATACACTAGAATATAAGTTCATTCAACCCAATATATCAAGGAGAATCATGGACATGTTGGGCACAATTTAAAACATGTCCATGTCTTTATAGAAATTCAATCACTAGTTTTTCTTTTGAAATTAGTTATGTCATTTCTAGAAGGCTTCATCGAGGATCACCACATCTTATATTACTCATTACATCATTTAGAAGATCAAAAGGATATTTAGATCGATAAGCGTAAGGTTTTATCATTTATCACATGAATGATGAATTTGGGTTAATGTACAAGAGTGTTGCCTATTTTTGCGTACATGGTAACACATCGATATTTTATAAAGGCTCATGTTAAGAACATTTCTTCCATTGATTGGTATATATCTATTCGTGAAATTTTAAATTCATTAGAGTTGTATTGTGCATGTCTACACGGATTCAATGAAGAAGGTAATTTCATAATTATATGTGAAGTGGTCCAAATATTGGATTGACCACGATCCCACATAAGAGGAAACAGTCAAAAGGCGAGACATAAAAGGCTTCAAAATTGGCTAAGTATAAAGGTGTAAGTGGAGAATGCCAAGTGTCAGTATGGTGTTGATTCAAGGGGTGAATAGAGAAAAGGTTTCTAAACGAGCCCCAGTGTCCCAGGGAAAAGTTGTCAGCCGTGTGTCCTGGGGAAAGCTGAGGAATCTAGAGGAAAGGGAAAAGATAAATTGTGGACCCGTAGGCCCGATTTTTGTTCCAATCAGCTGCCACGTGTCCCATATCAAAAGGGGACCCATTTTTCAAGTTGTTTTCCCACCCTCCTGTATGGACCCGATACAAACTTCAAGGGGCATATCTTTCACTCAGGGCTCAAAATATTGCAAATCTGATGCCGTTGGAAAGATCTCGGCCTCACCCATGCCATGGAGGTCTGAAACTTTAATTTTGAGGAGGTTAGGTGAAGAAAATGGAGGAAACGTCTTCGGGATTTCAATGCAGGATCTTCTTGCCTCAACAACCAGATCATATTTGATCTGTTTCACCGTTTCCTCTTCCTTCAAGGCGCCGAACCAAGGATTGATGTAGTAAAGATGGATTTGGGGAGAGATTTCATCAGAGGCATTAACAATGGTGGTTGAGCTTCAACCTGCTTTTCCCGCTTCTCTCTCTCTCTTCTTCTTTCAAGTTGAATCTATAAATACGGGGCATGATTCATTGTAAAGGGTTGGACATTCTTTGTTTTACAGGCTCCCTTCTCCTCTTAGCAAAGGGATTTGTGGGGTTTAGGCCTTCCATCAAAAATTGCATTACGTTTCTACCTCTTGGCTACTTTGTAATGGACTGTATCAATCTATAGAGCAATAAAACACGTCTGTGATCGATTTTAGATCCTTTCTTGTCTCTTTTGCTTTCATCTGGTCTCCCATTATATATCTGGCTATCTATGCTTGTTTATTGTATGCATTTTGTTGGTTTGTGTCTATTAGCAAAATAAGTGTTCATCATTCCTTTGGTGCATCACCTCGTAGTTTAGCTTTGTTTTAATTTTTGTATTCCTTCTATCCCTATCTGTCTCCTTGGTAAAGTTTAGATTAGGATTAAGAACAAATCCTCTGCAAGTTTCTACGTATGCACCTAAATAGAGGAATAAGGAACCAACCTTCAATCTAGAGAGCTTTCCCATTTTGCAAGGTCCCACACCTTGGGGAAAGTTCAATGTTATGCAATCACACCAAATGAGTCTGCCTTAGAAAAGTAGATTTTTAGAGCTCATTTGGGGGTGTGTGATTTCACATTAATAGTTTTGGCATGCCTGGGGACTAAGAAGTCTCCATCTTATTACAAGAAGGGATTGATGTACACTTGTTGTGATTCTGGATTTTAAGAAGCCTTAAAATTGTACATCTGGCGACTCCAAAAGAAACAAATCTACTTGGTTTCAGCAGCCCAAGCTTGGGAGATTCATGAGAAAAACTTGGTCTAGAGCAAGGAAAGAAGGTATATTTGAATACTTGCGTCTATCCCTAGCAGAGAAAGGAGAGGAAGAAGAGTTCAGAGGTCTCCATCTCCACCAAGCAGAACCTTGTCAACACCTCCACCTGCAAGGCCTTTCTTTCAGTCTGTAAGGATTCTTAGGCCAATCAGAATGGCACAACCAAATCCATATGTCAACTTCACCGATAGTAGTCCACTCGCCTTGAATGCACAAAACCCAGTTCCGATTGCAGCATTAAAGAGCATCCCATATTTCACTTAGGGAAAATCAAACTTCTCCTGGTGACCATGTCCAAGATATTGCAAATGTCTATACAATCCATGAGATCCATGAGATGGACATTGTAGTCAAGTTGCTCACCTCTTCATTCAAAGGGAAAGCTTCACAATGGTTCAGAGTCTTAAAGCAAGCTCTATCCAAAATTGGAACCAGCTATGTGCATGGCTCTTCACAATCAGTTTGGGGAAAAAGGTGATAACTTGTCTTTGTTGGAGCAACTAACAACAATCAAGAGAGCCCCAAATGAGCAGCTGACAGACTTCAACCTCATATTCCAGCGGACCTGGGATAGGATTCCAACAGCAGTAAAGCCCACTAATGAAGGTGCCTTCTTATACTTTCTTAGGGCTTTAAATTCTGATATTTCTCTGATGATTCAGTCAATGGGGGGCACTACATTACCTGCAGCCTATAGCCTCTCCATAGGGGCTGAGAACCATTTGATTCAAGCTGGAAAAATCACTCCTAGGCCATCCATGCCTCTGTACCCTAAGTTAGGAAGCCCATATACTAGCCAAGCACCTACATTAGCTCCTATACCCACCCCAGAGTCAAATCTCAACTGAAGCTTCCACTTCATCATCTAATACCTCTAAAGAGCTTCAGAAGTGATGAAGCAACTTCAAAACTTTGGGAATGAGCTAGTGACCATCAAAAGACAACAAGCTCAAAGTTCCAGGCCATACCAGCCCCAGGCTCAATATCAAGCTAGACCCCAGTATCAAGAATAGGCCACCACCTCATACATAAATAGAGCTAGAACCAAGGACAACCCCAAGCTACTAGACCTTTCAGGCCGTATGATCCTAACACAACTTCAACATCAAGAGCATTGGTCCCAACACAAAACAATATGGCACAGAATATGATTGGTGCTTTCCATGTGATCAGCCACATAACCAATCAACATGCTTTAATGGTGCTCTAAATCAAGGCCTTGATGGTGCAAACCAATATGGTGCCACAAGAACCTAGCCAAGAGGAAGGTCAACAACAAGGATCTCAACAAGGTGGCCCCCAAACGAGACTATGCTTGTCAATTGGTAGGCTGAAGACTTATGTGGATGAATCAGTCCCCTCCTCAAGGTGTGGCTGCCAACACATGGTCCAAAAGGAGAAATATTGGAGAAGGCCAACCACTGAACTCAGGTGACCCTCAACCTTCCATCACTCCACAAGGTCCTGGTGCTCCAAGTACAACTCCCAACATGCTGAACCAATCCAGACCACCTTCCAAACCTAGTCAGGCACCGGTTGTAACAACCCATGTGCAAGAAAAAAATGTGTCTGGGAAGGGGCAGCAAAAAGATAGCTCATTCAATATTATTGAGCAGATGAAAAGGAAAAGTGTGAACATTTCACTATGGGAGTCACTGGCCATTCCAGGTAGAGGGATCTGTTGCAGAGACGCCATGCAGAATTGGTCAAGTTCAAATCACCCCCCTAACCAGCAAGAGAGAGTGCTTGCTAATGCAGTTCAACTAGGGAGAAACCATGGAGAACAACAAGGTAAAAACCTGAGACCTCCTCCCTTCTATGTCTCATTGATTATTGGAGACAAATTGGTGCACAATTGTATGATTGATTATGGGCTAGTAGTTCTGTGATGCCCAAACAAATAGCTGATCAGTTGGGTCTCCAATATGAAGTCATCTCTAGAGGAGTAGTCCAATTAGATGGGACAATAGTGACTACTGTGGGAATCATCAAGGATCTGAGTCTCACTCTACACGCTTGCCCTAATGTGATTATTTTGCAAAACGTGTCAATCATAGATTTGCCACCACATTTTGCTTTGTGTCTATCCAGAGACTTCACTACCAAAATTGAGGCTACCTATCTACTGATTGGTCACATATGCTCTTTAGGACAAGGTATGGATAAAGGCCACAATCAGATCTGAACCTATTGTTGATTATCATATTGAATCCTATGTGCCTAGCCCAATCAATGCCAACTTTCTCAGCTTTTGATCAAGAGGACCTCCTAAGCACTTCTGAAGCAAATACCAAGGTGGGATGTATCCCAGACTTGACTCTTGATGATTGGGCCAACAAAATTCATGCTTTTGACCCTATAGGAGATGGAAGAATCTGAGCTAGGTGTCTACTACCTACATGAAGAGAACCACCCTCTTCCTGACCTAATTAAGCCAAAATACAAGGATGACAATGAGGTATGGCAATTGTTCTTTGATGGCTCAAGGAGTAGACAAGGAGCTGGAGGAGGAGCCATGATTGTGTCCCCCAGAGGTATGAGATATTATTCAGCCTTCAGATTCTAGTTTTCTTGCTCAAATAACACTACTGAATATGAGGCTTTAGTCCAAGGTCTTCATTGGGCAAAGGAAGTTGGGAATCAAGAACTTGCAAGTATTCGGTGATAGTGAGCTGGTTGTCAATCAAGTCAGAGGACTAAATGTTGTCAAAAATGACCTGCTCAAGAACTACAAGAGTAGGGTATGGGATCTCATGGAGGATTTCGAGGCCTTCAATATTGTGTCCATACCTAGGAAGGAGAATGAAGCTGCTAACAGACTTACAAAGAGTTGGGGTAACATTTGATGTGGTTGACAACATCAAAAGAGACAAAGAACAACCACATATCCATGTGGTTGTGAGGCCAATAGTGCTAGATAATAATACATGTTGGCAGGTGTTTGAGAATGATCAACAAATCATTAAATTTCTACAAGAAGAAGTTGAATTCTCAGCTATAAACCAGAGCAGACTAGAGCAGCAGTATGGGAATCAGATAGTACAACTACATACAAACAAGCTTCCCAAAGGCTTAGTGACACTGGAATCTATTTTCAATCCTAATGATCATTTCGAAAGGAGAAGGCTAACATGCAGATCAAAGGAGAAGATTCAGAGTCAATCCCAGTTGGAGAAGACAAAACACTTCAAATTGGCAAGGTGGCCACCAAGCAAGAAAGGTATGAATTCATACAACTTTTCCAAGAATTTCCTAATGTGTTTTCTTGGAGTTATGAAGACCTAAGAGGGTTCAATCCAAAGCTAGCACAACACACAATCGAACTAGATCCAATTGCTCATCCCATCAGGAAGAGAGACCAGTCAACCCACATATTGAGCCTCTGATGAAGAAGGAGTTGAACAAGCTAATAGAGGCAAGCATCATATTTCCAATCAAACACTCAAGTTGGGTTACAAATCTGGTCCTAGTCAAAAAGAAAAATGGAGAAATCAGGTTGTGTGTTGACTTTAGAGATTTGAATAGAGCCTCCTCAAAGATCACTACCCACTCCCTTCAATGGAGCAAATCTTGCAAGTAGTGTTTGGGTCAAAGGTTCTCCCTCTTAGATGGCTACTCAGGATACAACCAGATCATGGTGAAAGAAGATGATCAATTCAAAACTACTTTCACCACCAAATGGGGCACCTATGCATACAAAAAAATGCCATTTGGATTATCTAATGTTGGGGCTACTTTCCAAAGAGCCATGGATATGGCATTCAAAGGGCTAATCAACAAAATAGTGTTGATCTATCTGGATGACATCACTGTGTTCTCCAAAATGCAACGTAGTAGACCACCTTTTTCACCTAAGGCAAGTGTTTCAAAGATGCAGGAGATTTGGGGTATCTTTGAACCCTAAAAAATGCATATTCTTGGCCCATGAGGGTAGGATTTTAGGCCATATTGTGTCTAAGGAGGGTCTGGAAATTGACCCAGAGAGAGTTGAAGCAATAAAAGCACTTTCCATTGCCAAGTCACAAGAAGGCTCTTCAAAGCTTCTTGGGAAAAATCAATTTTGTCCACAGGTTTGTTCCAAACTTTTTTGCCCTTGTTAAGCCAATAATGTTGATGCTTAAAGAAGAGCTTAACATTCAGGTGGACAATTAAGGAAAAGCAAGTTTTGAGGCTATCAAAGAAGCCATATCACAAGCCCCAACTCTTGTGAACCCAGATTTTTCCAAAGACTTCATACTTGTATGCCTTTGGTGGCAGTGACACAATTTCTGCAATCTTGGTGCAACAGAAAAAAGAAAGTACAGAACAACCAATTGCTTTCTTCACCAGAGTCTAGAAGATTATGAGGTGAGGTACTCCTTCATTGAGAAGCAGGTCCTGGCGGTAATCAGAGGATTGAAGAAGTTTAAGCATTTGGTTTCAAACAACAAAATCCAACTATTGGTCTCCCATGTGGGAGTTAAAGAATTCCTTCTCAGCAAGGACCTGAATGAAAAGCACGCAGGATGGATCACTGTGTCATGGAATATGACATTGAGATCAAGGTCACCAAGCTGGTCCATGGGAAGGGGTTGTGTGAACAACTAGCCTCAGGTCAACAAGATGAAATAGACAGTGAAAAGGAGGTTGTTCTTGTTCTACAAGATGATCAAGAAGAAGGGAGAGATGATGTACCTGCTCCTTGTTGGACCCAAGACATGGTGCACTTCCTTCAATAGGCCTATGTCCTCATGGGATGGGTAAAGCAAAAAGGAGACATTTCAGGTTACAGCCATCCCATATGTTCTTATCGATGGTGTCTTGTTCAAAAGAGACATCAATGGCATTCTGCTAAGATGCATTGAGACATATCAGTGGAGAGAGTGCTACAAGAATTCCATGTTGAAGCAGTTGGAGGCCATTTTTCTCCAAGAGTGACAACACTCAAAATCATGAAAGTAGGATATTATTGGCCCAGAGTGTTTAGTGACTGCTACACATGGATCAAAAGGTGCAAGAATTGTGCATTCTTCAAAGGCAAGGAAAGGCTAGCAGCACTTCCATTACACCCAATCTCAGTTGACCAACCTTTCATGCAATGGGGATTGGACTTCATTGAGTCATCAATCCAAACTCAAGCCAAGGTCACAAATGGATCCTGATAGCGACATATTATTTTACCAAATGGACCGAGGTAGTGGCACTCAAGGAAGCAAATGAGTCTAGTATCCTGGATTTCTATGAAGGGATAGTGACCAGATTTGGAGTGCCAACCACCATCATATCAGACAATGCATTAGCATTCATAGGTTCCAAAATCATAGGATGGGATATTAAGAATGGGACTTATTTGAGTACTTCATCAAACTATTACCCTCAAGGTAATGGCCAGGCTGAGTCCACAAACAAAAACCTACTAAAGATCATCAGAAGAACTCTTGATGAGAATCAGAGGACCTGGCACACAAATCTCAAAATGGCCTTATGGGCTGATAGAATAATGCCCAAGAGATCTACATGCAGCTCTCCATTCAAGCTTGTCTATGGGAAAGAGGCAATGTTTCCTATATCACTTGAGTTGCCAACATTGGAGCTCGTGAAGCAACTAGAGATGTCTGAATTTGGACCAATGGAGGCCAGGTATGCGGAGCTGATAGAATTAGAAGAAACCAGAGAGCATGCTCTCCAAGCAATAGAGAAGAATCAAGCTTCAATCAAGAAATGCTTTGACAAGAAGGCAAAAGCAAGGACCTTCCAGAAGGAGACTGGTTTTGAAATGGGATGCAGATCGAGCAAACCAGAAGGCATTCCAAATTTGACACCATCTGAGTGGCCCCTATATGATCACAAGATGCAAAAGTAGCAATGCTTTCCAATTGTCTACATTGGAGGGTGAAGAGTTGTAGATTCCAGTAAATGGGATCTATCTTAAGCACTTGCTACTAAAAGGGGAGTTCTCACCCTATACATATTAGTTTAGTTTTCTCTTTCCTCTAAGTGCTTATGCACATTGTCTTGTTATGTAGTGTAGATTGATTTTCTCCTAAGTGCTTTGCACACTTTGCATGTTCCATTTGGAGCATGTATGATTTCAAATTTTGTATATAGTGTGGTGTTGTTTTGTGGCTTTTGTGTCAGTCCATTCAGAGAGAGATAGATGAAGCCCAGGTTAAAACAATTTTCTACTCTCAGAAACCTTCATTTCGAGATTTCTTATGAAAATTGGGAGTGCAAGCAGCCGGCTCATGAATTAGAGGAAAAATTAGTATCGACCATCTTTCTCGACTCCATGCCCAATGGATATGACAAGGTAATTGGTCTTTTCATCTAGCAGGCAAATACCCTTGTGAGTCACCAAATTGTTATCCATATTTTGCCCCCGTGCCAAATATTGGATCGACCACGATCCCACATAAGAGGAAACAGAGTCAAAAGGTGGACAGAAAAAGGCTTCAAAATTGGCTAAGTATAAAGGTGTAAGTGGAGAATGCCAAGTGTCAGTATGGCGTTGATTCAAGGGGTGAATAGAGAAAAGGTTTCTAAATGAGCCCCAGATTGTCGCGTGTCCTGAGGGGTAAAGTGGGGAATCGAGAGTCAGAAAGGGTAAAAGATAAGATAAATTACATGGACCCGTAGGCCCAATTTTGTTCCAATATGGCTGCCACGTGTCCCATATCAAAAGGGGACCCATTTTTCAAGTGTTTTCCCGCCTCTCCCGTATACGGACTCGATACAAACTTCAAGGGGCATATCTTTCGACTCATGGCTCAAAATATTGCAAATTTGATGTCGTTGGAAAGATCTCGGCCTCACCCATGCCATGGAGGTCTGAAAACTTTAATTTTGAGGAGGTTAGTGAAGAAAAATGGAGGAAATGTCTTCAAGCTTTCAATGCAAGATCTTCTTGCCTCAACAACCAGATCATATTTGATTTGTTTTGTTTTCCTCTTCCTTCAAGGCACCGAACCAAGGATTGATGCAATAAAGATGGATTTGGGGAGATATTTCATCAGAGGCATTAACAGTGGTGGTTGAGCTTCAACCTATTTTTCTTGCTTCTCTCTCTCTTCTTCTTTCAGGTTGAATCTATAAATACGGGGGCATGATTCATTGTAAAGGGTTGGACATTCTTTTTTTTGGCAGATCCCTTCTCCTCTTAGCAAAAGGGATTTGTGGGGTTTAGGCCTTCCATCAAAAATGCATTACGTTTCTACCTCTTGGCTACTTTGTAATGGATTATATCAATCTACAGAGCAATAAAACACGTACTGTGATCAATTTTAGATCCTTTCTTGTCTCTTTTGTTTTCATCTAGTCTCCCATTATATATCTAGCTATCTGTGCTTGTTTATTGTATGCATTTTGTTGGTTTGTGTCTATTAGCAAAATAAGTGTTCATCATTCCTTTGGTGCATCACCTCGTAGTTTAGCTTTGTTTTAATTTCTGTATTCCTTCTATCCCTGTCTCCTTGGTAAAGTTTAGATTAGGATTAAGAACAGATCCTCTACAAGTTTCTACGTATGCACCTAAATAGAGGAATAAGGAACCAACCTTCAATCTGGAGAGCTTTCCCATTTTGCAAGGTCCCACACCTTGGGGAAAGTTCAATGTTATGTAATCACACCAAATAATGAGAAAATGTTTGACAACTTGTTTCTATACAACATCTCTCCTATGAGATGGATATTTATGAGTTTGCTTCATACTTATTTTTCATTAAATTACGAAGTTGGTGATTTTAAAATTCATATTTTGTGTTGCATGTAATTTCATTACATTTCCATTATCTGTTGAAGAGGTTACATAGTATAAGGATTCCTTTAATTGGGACACCTAATTGTGGTTACTTCACAATATTTTCTTCATTGTCATCTTGACACTTTGAGATTGAGATATGAATAACTAATTTGTGAGTCCCAAAATTATCTGGAAAACATTAAAAAAATTACCGTATTTAGGTGTGAGTATGATAAACCAAGACCAATGATGACCAAGGATTTTTATTCCTTGATGATCCACTTAGTGAGATATTTATAATTCATTGGTTTGGGTGCGATACATTTGATGAATTCCCTGATATCATTCTTGATTTCATCTTTACTTGGGAAGTGTGAGATTTCATGTGTCCAAGTTGCTTGAATATTTTTAACTTTTCCATGATTGTTATTGCATCCCTAGAAACAAAGACTACACCCCAGGATGTTAGTTTCAACCAAAAATGCATCCATTATAAAAATAAGTATTAGACTTTAACAAAACAACCACTTAGAATATTTATTGATAAAAACTAAAAGTTATTTGTTTATAGCTTTAAAAGACATGAAATGGAAAAAAACACACCAATTAGCTACTACACCATTTAACTAACCTATAATCTCAAATATAATATTCAACAAATTAAAAAAGACAATTATCAAACTATTATTTGTACATGTAGATCAATTATTTATTTGAACTAAATTGATAAACAAATAAACCAAACTCTTTATATAGATACTTTACAAACCTATCTACTCAAATCAATAAAATTTAAGGAAAATATTAAATATATAAAAAATTACGTGATAGTGTTTGACATTGTTTGAGGCATTGGTAGGTGATTGTCATTGGCCACAAGGAGTTTAGGCGATGTTAAACAAAAGTGCCCATACAAACTTGCGAGATAATATCAATGGAAGGCATGTGAGCTTGATTTAGGATCACAAGGTGGCGAGGACCATCAAGGAAATGCAAGGATGGAAGTAACACAACACAAATGTTGACATAATTGTTAGGAGGAATTTTACATACACAAATGATTTTTGTAGACACAATCATCGAATGATATAAACATGAAAGAGGTGATGATGGATATGAGGTCTCCGGATAAAGGTTTAATAATACTTGTAATTTAAAAATATCTGTTTAACATGTAACTCATAACATACCCATATGTTAGTATTATAGATGGATAAGGCCCTTTCTCAATACATCTTCACGTGAAGCCTATAGTAGGATTTTTCAATACATATGTGTATATATATTTGTCATATGTGCATATATATTGATCCAAGATAAATCTTCAAATTTCCTACCTCTCCATTTCAACAAATACTCTATGTTCATTTCTACACATCTTCTTTACTACACGTTATTTCAATATGCAGTCCACTTGTGCACATTGCTTCTTTTGTAGTTGGCATCTCTAATATACTTCTGCAACTTTCTTCTTCATTTATTTTCCCTTCATAATACAAGTATATGTTTGTGACATGTTGAAAATTAGAAATATATTTATCCCTTTCAGAATCCTATCTCACATTCGTTCTCCACAAATTTCCTTTGAACTCTACATGGTCCAATTTCTATCCACTTAACATCGTTATACATTCCCGAGAGGAACATCTCTTTCCTTAGGTGTGCAAGAACTAAGTATCCCACCAAAAACTCTAAGTATATCTTATATTATTCTGCATGCTCTTTTTATTGCTTATTTCTCTTCTCCATCTATTTCTGCACTTAATCCTATGCTTCCTTCATATATTATGTGATGTCCTCTACTTCTGCACTCTTCACTTCTTCAAGTGGTAACTACCTTAATTCCATAATTGTCTTGGGAATTATCCCTTACATAGTATGTAACGATGACTTCCTAGTGCTTATTTTAATAGAGTTTTTGTATGTGAAATTTTTCTATGCAAGAACAACATCCACACCCTACCTTTTCCCCTACTAAACATCTCAAAACATTTCCAAGGTTTCGATTGACAAACATTTTTGGCCATCCACCTGCGGATGACATATAGAACTAAACTACAACTTACAATTGATTTTATTCCTTAGCATGCACCAAAAGTGGACAATTTGTGATAAATGTCACAAATCAATGCATTTCAGTCCTTCATAGAGTATTATCCCCAAGTCAAAATTGACGGTTTTACCGTAATGAGTGGCCAAGTTATATTAACATCAAATGCAAATTTTTAGACCAAATCAAGCTCAAAGATCTTCAAATATTTTCTTGTATTTAACCAGGATTAACATGCACATCAAAGTCACCAAAATATACCATGAACGCAATTATAAATACATTAAATGATAATTAAATCAAAAGGTAAAGAACGAGTTAACATTTTGAAATATAAACAAGAATAAAACTAGTTCAACTCTCCATTTTCACGTGCTTAATCAAAATGGTAAAACCAAAGACTTTCAATTATGTCAAAGAGCTTTAAAACTTAGTTTAATCACTGATGAATAAAGGAGTTTCATTTACTTTTAAATGGGAATGGGGGTGTGTTGGTCACAAAAATGGTGACTACTACAGGGAACACTTTTAAAGTGTCTAGTACTCAAAATCTTAAGTTTTTCAGTCTTTCAAGGAAAGTGTCGTAACAAGGAAGAATTATTTGTTGATGAATAATTTTCAAAACTATTTTTGTTTCTCACTTTCAGATTCACTAAGCTAACATACTTCCAAGATTTATCTTTTGTGCTATGTGCATTAATCCATCCTCCTTTAAAACTGTAAATTGAGCTAATCAAAACTTATCAAATCATGCAAGCTCATCATATAAAGGTTTTAAAGTTTTTCTCTGTTACCATCCAGGCATCTATAGCCTCGTCGGTGGTACTTTTGGCTCCACTTAAAGCCTTGTTCTATTGCTAGCAAGGCATTCATAGCCCCAATGGAGATTACTCAAATCACCATTCTTCTTTTTTATTTCAAAAGATTTTCTTGTTTATTTTCTTTCTTTTTTTTGTTGTCAAGATAAATTTAACATTTAATTTTTATCTCATTTTATCTGTGCTAATATTATAAAACATCTTGTGGGGTTGGAAACCACTTTGAACCTTCGTGACAATGATGCTACAAGATAAGAAAAGTTAAGAAAAATCTTTCATTCTTTTTTTAAAAGTTTTAAAATTTGAAAGTGTGTTGTGACTCTCTTGGTATGAAAACTTTTGTATTTCATTAGCAATTGCACTAACATATTTGAATTTTAATCGTAAACAAAATTTCTCCTAGTTACTTAAAAATCCAAGGAAAACAAAGCAACTTTCGATTCCTTTATTTTATTCACTCTTTCAAGATATTTCCTTTGGTTGTCTCCATTAATGGTAACTTTTTACATGGGAACCAAAACTCATAATAGTTTTTCGAATTTATTGAAATCATGAAAGTAATAAAGGAAACATGAAGACTTATCTAATAAGTATGAATCTAGTCTAAGAAGCATGAATATAATCTAAGAAATCATGAAACTAATTATGAAAGTAAGGAAAACTAATCTACTCCTATAAAATAATAACTATACAATTCAAAGATGGCGGATGAATTTGGAAATTTTAAATGCAACGCATCTTATTGCAAAGGAAACATCAAATTTTCACTTTTGATGGTTCTTAAGAAAGCATCTACATCATTGTACTCCCTCCAAAAATCCACCAATTCAAATATCCCTATTAAAATGACTCCTAATTTATTTTCAAAATCAGCAAACACATTGGGTTAAAGAAGTATTACCTTAACATTAGGTCATTGAAATACATGGAATTGTTTTATCTTCATCTTGGTGGCATGTGGGAATGTAGGTTCTAGTGAAATGACCTCTTGTGGATGTTTTTTCATAAACCTTTGTCTCAACATCTGTTACAACTTGTATCTCCTCTATTTTGTTGTTATGGTGGAGTATATCCATCCATTTTTTCTTTATTTGTAAAATTGTCACATCATGTATGTTTCTTCTTCTTCTTGCTCAACTTTTGGCTCCACTAAAATCATGGGCTCTTGGACATCTGATTCATCTTTCATCATCTCTTCCTATTTATCCACATTAACCACGCTAAAATGATACTACGAGTATGAAAAATCAAACTCCACCATGTTTTCTTGTTGTTTAGGCAAAAAGACTCCTCTAAATCTACAAAAACATAGGAAATAACAACATTTTCTTATAAGAAATCAACAGTTGTTGTCAATGAATTATTTTCTAAAATAAACTCACAATTTAATTCAAAGAAAGGCATTGTTTATTCCCAAATTATTTATCATCCTCCTCATGCAACTATTGAATATCCTTTGTATCATCCTTAGAGTCGTAATAATTAGAGTAAATATAACTTTGAACACATTGATCCTTGTCATTCACAACATATGCATTGACTAGATCAATAATGGGAGTATGAATGATGTTTTGATATAAATGAGAAATCAAAAGAGGATTAAGATTTGATAGAACATTATGGGTATTCGGAGAACATTTGAAAATACAACAATGTTGGTTCCATGGGAAGACAACTAATGATTACACCCCAAAATTTCACAAGCAAGGAGATAATTGAATCCAAAGCATGAATGTAGATGTCTAAAATTGTTGCCTCTTGTTGTCTAAGGTTGATTAGAATATTGTTAATAATTTATTGAAAATTGACATTAAAGCTTTGAATTGGTTCCTCGGGTTTTCTTTTGAGTGTGAATAAATGATTTATGACTATGAATGGGTCTACGGGTTGACTAAATTTTGAAATTAATGCATTTTCTAACTCCTTACAACTATAAATTGAACCATGGGTCAAACTAAAAAACCATTCATATTCATGATCATTCGAGTAAATGGAAAAAACCTACAAGCTACATCTTTACATTTAAGACACTTAAAGTATTATTAAAAGAAAGAACACGCTTCTCGGTAGTCCTACTACCATCAACTTTGGGAAGAAACCTAAAATCCTTAAGAAAATCATATTGAACTCTAAAACCAATAATCGTATTTGCTCCCAACCAAGACATTGTTTAGTTTTGTTATTTTTTACCTCTATGATTTTCAACATTTGAACAAAAAAACACAATTTATCATTCAAGTCCCTCCTTCTAGTGCCAATATTGTTATATTGTGTGTTTAAGCACACTAAACATCAAAATGAGAAAAATCATTTTAATTTCCCCCACTCATTTTAGAACCCTTCTTTAGACATTTGGATTCAAGGTATAAAATATTCTAGAATGTACAACTTCAGTTGGAAACTATGTGACAAAGAGTTAACATGTGGAGGGACCAATGTGTTTGGGAAAACCTCCTATTAAATCTCTATTTTTTTGGATCTGAATTATCTTGATTTTGAATCCAACTCTTCCTACCAATATTTGATGATCTAAAGTGATTCGGGACTTCAAGAAACTCAAAAAGGAGGGAAGGGTAGGGCAGAAAATAAATGACACTCTCTCTTTATCTATCACTAAGCACAACTAACACCTTTTATATTAATTAAACCACACATAAAACAAAGTGAAAAAGAAATAGTTTCAACTCAATTCTTTATAACCTTTAGGAAACTAGTAAAAGGAAACCACACAAAATGAATCATCATTATGCATCATCTAATTAAATAAACATAGTTTATTGACAAAACATATATCATAGAGTAATAAACTTAACTATAGTCCAAGCTAACTATATTACACACATAAATAGATTAATATTCACTTTTCAATATCTCTAAATCACATAAACTGTTAATAAGGTTGAAAAACACGTCTCAAATCTAATCATACACTAACGTGTTTTTAATGTTGTGTCCCACTTTGTGTCCCAAAAATGCGAGTAAGAAGTTGGGCAGGATCGAAAATCGAGGGTGTTCGCACGAACACCCCTTTCGCATGAACCCCCTTCAC
Source organism: Taxus wallichiana var. yunnanensis (assembly GCA_018340775.1). Lineage (NCBI taxonomy): Eukaryota > Viridiplantae > Streptophyta > Pinopsida > Cupressales > Taxaceae > Taxus > Taxus wallichiana. Next base: position 299,644,428 of record CM031240.1, on the reverse strand, counting down.
CTGAACTGCCACGTAGGACAAAGAAACTAGTTCGCATGAATGGGGGTTATACGAACACCCCTTCGCGTGAACCCCTCGAATTCAAATAATTTTGGCGGCAAAGAGTTATATATAGATATTTATATAGTTTTGGGCGGTAGATTTAGGGTTTAGGGGTTCGGGCGAAGGGGGTTCACGCGAACCCCTATGTGGCACCTATGTGGCACATTTTGGCGCCAAATCCATTTGGAGGATAATTTTATGCCAAAATGTGCCACTTAGGTGCCACGTAATTAGGGTTAACGAATGAATAAAATTACAAAATTTTAACACAAAATACAGAATTTTATTAGCTTTCTAAAAATATAATTTTCATTTTTTAAAAATATTTTTTACTATTTATTTTTATATTTTGCTAACATATGGTATTTTAGGACAATCGATCGTACACAATCAACCCAATTTGAAAAATAGCAAAAATATCAAAAAAATTGAAAAAAAATTAAAATTACTATTTATTGAAGTCTTCTTCTTACTTGTGAAAAAAATTCAATTTCAATATAAATCTTAAAAGTTATTGGCATAAACATTTGTATGCCATTTATTTGAAAATATTTTTACTAAATAATTAATTAAAAAAAATATAAGTCCAAAAAATATGAAAATTTGACAGCACCTCAAAATTCAAATCTTGAACATATATCTAAAATTTCATGGTGAAAAAATAAATTTTCATTCAAAAAAACCACCCGGGGACAGTCATTCCTCTTTTATAACATAAGAAACAACGTATGAATAAAATTAAGAAAAAGACCATTTTTTTGCAATTTTTTTTTTTAAAAAATTACATGTATTCTACACTCTAAACACAACATTTCGTTAGTTTGTGGAATTTCATGAATGTGTACGGTTTTATGGCTATTACCTTTAGAAAATCAATGAAACTGAAAATTCATGTTTATAATGGTACAAAACATACCAAAAAGTGGGACATTTTATTGTGCTAATCATTATACAAGACAATAACTAATGAAACTGAAATTAGCATATCTCAAACTCTTTACCCTACAAAATTCAACTAATATTAGAAGTGCAAACTCTACTTAATAATAAAATATATTTTTGTCTAGGAAGACATGAATTAACAATTAAAATAATTTGGAACTCAAAATCCAATGCAAAGCTCCAAACTCTTTTTTTATATTGATCTTTGTTGCTCATATTGTTTTTACAATAAAATCGACTATATTATAGAGCAATGGGATTCATCCACAATATCTACAAGTTTTTAGAACCCATAAAATTTCAAATATAATATAGGAAATCTAAAATAAAACTAAAGTTAATCAAGCCTTGAAAAAAAACTTACTACGAGATCATGCTCTTAGAATTTACAATAAATTCCCATGAATAGTCATTTGTGATTTTAAAACGTTGACTAATACATGGTCTAATTTAACTCAACGGGTAGTCACGTGATTGCATGAAAAAAACTCCCAATAAGTGGAAATAGATTGCCTATTGATTTTTATGTGATTAAATAAAATCCCAATTTCCTATCTTTGTTTATCATGTGTGCATGCTCACAATTTTTGAATTTTTAAGGTTGAAATTAAACTAAAATTTCTTATTTGCCCTCTACCCATTCTTATATATCTCTCATGCTCAAGAATAGAAAAAAAAAAAATCCTTTGAAACCTTTATTTTTGTTTAACTATGCTCTCGATCTTTACTTTGTTTCTCTTTTATTTTAACTTGATCGATTAATTCAATTAAAGACTTAAGATTTTAAACATTTGGTGTCTATGCCAATTAGAAGGCTCCACGTGTGCATTATGAATTTGACTTATCTCATGGTTGAAAACTCTTAACCTCTTTGATCTCTTCCACATGACCAAAATTGGCTAACTCATGTCGTGTAATACTACTTTGGATTTGGCATTGGCTTTGAGATGATGTAGCGCACTAATGACTGCCACGTGACGCCAATTAGATCCATAGAACACCACATATCCTTGAGACTTTAGGGCTTTAAAGCATTTGTACCTTGCTTCCACCGATTTTTTTACAACTATTTGTGATCGGTGTTATCACACCTCAATAATTTAAACTCTAAGCACCCATCATACTCCCTTCTTGTCAATATTGGACACATGTCCAAGATCGGTTCTTGGAATCCTTTGAAATATTTCTAGGTCATGCACTCTTCAATCATATTTGAGACATGTTTTAGCTATTGGTGCATGTACTTTCCTTAAGACTTAAAATTTTTGACTCGACCATAGTCATTTCTATCATGATCCATGCCATGTGGGAAAGATCGGTGGAGTCGTTCACCGCAAGGTTTTAAAATTTCAACTCTCTTCCAAACCTATATACCAATTTATGACAAGTGTTAGAAATTGGTGCATTTTAATCCTTCACAAAGTATTGTCTCCAAGTTAAAATTGACGGTTTTACCATAATGAGTGGCCAAGGTAAATGAACATCAACTTCACATTGTTAGAGAAAATCAAGCTCAAAAGAGCTTCACATATTTTCTAGTATATGACCTAGCTTAACTTGCACAACAATGTCACTAAAATATATCATGAAAGATTTTTAAAGACATCAAATGATAATTAAATCAAAAGGTAAAGCAAGATTTAAAGTTTAGAAATATAAACAAGTATAAAACTAGTTAAATTATGCATTTTCATATACTTAATCAAAATGGAAAAACCATAGATGTTTAATTATGTCAAAGAGATTTATGAATTGGTTTAATAACTTTAATGAATAAAGGAGGGTTCCATTTTCTTGTCAAAAGGGAATGGGGTGTGTTGTCACAACAACTTCTTCAAGTTTACCAACAAATTCTCTTCTCGAAATGTTGTAACAATTTTTGCAAGTGGACCAAGTGTTCTTACTTTTGTGTTTTGTTAAAATCATAATGTCATCCAAATAAATAATGAAAAAAATACCCATAAATATCTTCAACACTTCATTACTCAACCACGAGAATGTACTCATTATGTTGGTTAAAATTAATGGCATGACTAACCACTCATATAAACCACCCTATGTTTCAAACATAGTTTTCCTCTCACTAATCTCTTTGGTTTTGATGTTGTGGTATCCACTCTTCATATCAATATTTGTTAAGTACTTATCTCCACTTAGATAGATCATCAAGTCATCCATGTGTGGAAATGGAAATCTATACTTGATAGTAATAATGTAAATTGACCTCGAATCGAGTACATGCCCTCCTTTGTCATTTTTTTTTGCTAATACAAAAATTACTGCACACGATCTCATAGACTCTATGATCAACCCTTTGTCAAGTAAATATTTGAATTAAGTCCTCATCTCCTCATTCTCCATAGGTGTCATTCTATACACATATTTTTGGAAATCTCACTCTTGATGTCAATTTCTTTGGTGATTGATATTGTGTGTTGGTTGTATTCTATCTAGAATATATGATACATGAGCATCACGGAGAATAAAAGAACTACATGTATGTATTTTGTAATTTTGAGTAAGTGTAGGAATGCATGCAAGAATTGAAGAAAGAATACACATGAAGGGAAAATGAGAGGCACATAAGTTTTAAATAGAACTCAAGGAAAGACAAAAGTGGCCATAGAACTTAAGCCATGTAGACCATGTAACTTAGAAGTTGTTACCAGGATCATAAATGTTATCTATGCTTGATGGTTTCTCATGTTATAACCAAATTGAGTTTTTAATGAAGATCAACACAAGATTTCCTTCCTACCCATGAGAGCATTTTCCTATAGAATATTTCATTTTGGCCTAATAAATACAATTGAAAACTTTTAGAGTGCAATGGACTTGGCCTTGAATGATCTTAAAACTAAGTGTATAGTTGTCTACTTTGATGACTTGACAAGTTTCTCAAAGAAAAGAGAGGATCACTTCCAACATCTGAAGCTCATATTGCAAAGGTGTATATATCAAGGCATCTCTCCCAATCCCAAGAAATCATTGTTTAAAGGAACAAAAAGAAGACTCCTTGGGAATATTATTTCAAAAGGTGGAATTAATATTGATCTTGAAAAGTTAAAGAAATTCAGAAGCTCTCTCTTCCAACTAGTAAAAAGGGGGTCCACTCTTTCTTTGGAAAAATAAACTTTCTTGGAAGGTTTATCCCGATTTTACCAAATTTACTTGACATATTGTTGAAATGATAAAGGAAAACAATCCTTTTATTGGAAATTTGAAGATAAAAGGGATTTTGATTCATTCAAAGAGGTTATTGTAAATAATCTTGGTTTACTTTGTCCAAATTTGGATAAAGACTAAAAATTATTTATTTTTATGCATCGAAACACACTCTATCTTCTATCCTTGTACGGAAGAATGAAGAAGGCATTGAGGCTCCGATTGATTTTATGAGCTATGACTTGAAATAACTTGATATTAAGTATTCCTAGATGGAAAAACATGATTTTGTAGTAGTAAAAGCGATCAAGCAATTCATGTTATGTATCCTAAACTCACACTAAATTTTTTTGTCTCGACTTAAGCTATCAAGTCTACTCTAACTCAACAAAGTAGTTTGGCTCAAAAAGAGGCAATTGGATTTCCAAATTACAAGAGTATGATATATATTAAGCCAACTAAACTTGCACAAGATCAGGGCCTATGCCAACCGATAGTAGAAGATAAAACCGAGGGAAATAAGGACAAAATTGGTAATTATGAAGAAATGCATATTGTTTTATTTATCAACATTGTGGATGAAAGGTATTTTGATATTGCATATTTCTTAACATATGGTGAATGCCCATCATATCTCAATGCTTCCCGGAAAAGAGAAATTAATTTCATATAATCTAAATACATGTTATGAGACAACTTTATTTTTACGAAGGGGATTGATGGTTACTTTTTGAGATGTGTTGACAAAGAACAAAAAAAGAAGGTGCTTAAAGCATATCATAACCAGAGCTATAGAGGAAATTTATCCTCTCATGTGACAAAAGATTTAACATTTTGAGGGGAGGTTATTATTGGCCCACACTTTCGAGAGATGTAGCCAAGTGGAATTCCACGTGTGAGGTTTGTCAACAATTTTTGGTATGCCTAAACTTGAAACATTACCTTTAAAGGTGGTAGTTATTAAAGAACCTTTTCAATAGTGGGGAATTAATTTTATAGGCACTTTAAATTCACATTCTAGTACTGGACATACCCATGTTCGAAGTGCCACATACTATTTTACAAAATAGGTGGAGGCGATCCCGATGAATAAAACAACTTATGAAGTCATCTACAATTTTATTAGGAAAATATATTAGTGTGTTTTGAAATTCCATATAAATTTTTCCCGAAAATGCTGAAAATGTATCCTCCTATGAGTTAATTGAATTTTTTTATTGTTATTTCATTTCAATTTCGCATTCTTCATATTACTATCCTCAAGGAAATGGACAAGTAGAGTCTTGAAATAATAATCTTGTCACCATTTTTTAGAAGTTAGTAGATGACACACAAAAAATTGGCATAAAAGGTTATATAATGCTTTATAGGCTGATCATATAACCTCAAAGAAAGAAATTGGCATGTCCACTTTTTAGTTATTGTATGGAACAAATGTTGTTACCCATAACATTGTCCAATTTCCTACTCTGATTGGCTTGAAGATAATTGAGAATGAATAGTTTACAAACTCCTTTGAAAAGAGAATTGTGTATCTACAAAGTTTGAAGAAGAACGTGTTCTTGTGGTGGATCAGATATCATCTCACCGAAAAGGTTTAATAAGATCTTTGACAAGAAGACTAAACCACGTGATTTCCAAATCTCAGATTTGGTTATATTATGGGATAAAAGGAGACAACCTAGAGAAGTCACGGTAAGTTTGATTCACTTTGGCTTGGTCCTTTCAAGATTAAATTTTTTTGTGTAAAAATAATTATTTGGATAGGTCTCATCTCCCATTACCTTATAGAAGGAAATAATTAAAGTTGTATAAATAGTGAAGTGGGTGTCCCCCACATTGATATATTTTATTTTGAGTTTTTGTGCTTTGTCCCATTCTTTTGTTATTTTTTGTGGTATGATCGTCTCTTGATCTCTTATGTTATCCTACCTTTTTTGTTCTAAAGTATCTTTGGTATTCCCTTTAGCCCAATGGATGAGGCACTTGTCTCTTGTAAGCCGGATATTTTTGGATTCTACGTAAATTTTTTGCCTTCACATTTTTTAGTCAATCCAATTCATGTTCTCCCAGTATTTAGCTATTATCATATACTAAAATTTGTAAAACATTTAAGCCCAAAAGTCAAAAAAATTGAGATGTGAAAGCTACATTATCCTTTTGTGAACATTTTATCTTTTGAGACTTAGTCATTTTTCTAATTTTGGGGACATTTTTGGTCAAACCGGATTTTTTTGTAGGAACTAGAGGCACGGTTCCTTGGTTCCTAAGGTTCTTTGATTGGGTGATATTTCTAATTGGATATTATGTCGATTAAGCCATCTCATAGCAGAATAGGAGGAACAATTCCTTTGTTCCCCCTCCTTAATTTACGATGTCTTTTGGGTATTAGGAAAGTCACCAATGTGACCCTAAGCGATACCATGGGAACATTTCCCTCATTCCATCGATTCACTAATTTAATCCACTCCAAACTTTAAAAACACACCCTTGCAAGCCTACCTAATCACATATAAATATGCACAAAGTGGATTTCACCCAACCAATTTCATTTGACAATCCATTTGATAAAAAAACTTGATATGCCCTCATGATTGTCCCACATCACCCTAATCCTTAATTTTCCCTATGTACTATCATTTTTAGCCAAAATTTCAAAATTTCAAATATCAGTAGATTTATGTTGACAAAAGCTTCATTTTCATCCAAACAATAAGTATTGTTTTCTTGTTTTTCCTTGTTTTAGTCATCCTCCTCATACGATTGCCCATTTTCCCTGTGTTATCCAAATTCATTTATGTGGTTTATTTCCCCTTTTTTGTTTCTATTTAATATATCAAAATGAAGTTCCAATATTCTAGATATGAACCTATTTATTCCTTGGAAACTATTGTTCTTGAAATTGGGGACAATTATGTCAAACACACGGACTTGCACGAATCTTGGAGTGGAATGAGAGAGTAGTAAAGATAACTCCATTCGATCAAAGGATTTTGGATAGTGGATTGGCACATGTAGGTAGTTTTCCTACCTCATTCCACTTTGCCTGAGATAGTATTCTAGCTTGTTCATCTTATTTGGATCAATAAAAAAGGAATTGAAAGATCCCCAAGGTCAAGTAATTGCTCAACTTAATGCCCATCATATAAATTTGGCTCTTGGAATTCCTCCTCTTGCAAATGCCAAAGTTTTAACTCTTGAAGAAGCTCTGAAAGAATATGACTTAACCCCAAACAAGTATCAAACCATGATTTCCAAATCTTGGTTAAAAGCTAAGAAGAAATGTCCTTCAAAACTACCCAAAACCTTATACATAAGTGATTTTATTGAAGAATTATCAAAGTTATTACCCTTCTGGCCAAAGTAATGGGTCTTTCTTCCACCAAATAATTTTAAGAATGGATTTGTGTTTTCATCAATTTAATATGTGAAGGCAAATAAGATTTTAATTGGGATGAAATCATTTTTGGAAACTTAACCGAAAACTCACCCAAGCGCATCAAACCAACTCTTTCTACATGACTTCCATATAATGTACACCATTACAGATATAGGATTTTGTTGGCCTCTCTAGTCAAAATAGACAAAATATCTCTTAGCCTATTTATGAATACTACACCCATTTGACCCTCAACAACAATAAAATCCACTTTAGAAGGGTAAATGATGCATTTACCATGTTCATAGTCAGGTTATTGGAAGGGTGTACTACTAATATTGTTTCTCAAGAAGAAAATTAGCTAATAAATAAATTTCATAGTCTCTTCATTAAATTCTAGAGAGTTTCCTATATCAAATCTATAGGGTTTAAAGGATCCCCATATAAACTCCCAATTTATTGCAATGATAAGATCATCCTAATTGATTTGTGAAAACAATTGGATATCCTCCATAGGACCTACAAAGATAACAAAGTTTCGGGAATCCAATTTTCTTTTTCCTCAGGGAATTATATCTACAAGTCAGGAATTGATGCTCAAAATATTGATAAAACAATTTCTCCATTCAATATAAATCCTTTTTAGAAAAGAACATCCTTTGATATTAAAAGCTTCATGAGTCACAATCTTTGATTATCATACTCTCGTGTTCCAACAATTGAATATTACTCAAGACTATGATGATGAATTTGAAGTGAGAAGGACACTATTTGGAAGAATGACTTTTTAGTAGACTCAAGATTTTAAATTACATCAAGTACCTAAAGGTATGTTTGATGATGGGTCGAGATCTAGTGGAACTCGATTCATAAATTCCATTAAATATTCTCCTCTTCTACTTTATGTATTGGTCTCAAAAAGAATAATATGGTATTGATGATCTCACTACTTGTTATATTGAGAACCAAGAAAGAAACTAATAGATATTAAGGCTTCGATAAATCCATTGCTCCCCAAGATTTAACTTCTTCCTCAACTCAACTGAACCAAGCAAAAAGGACTATGTGTGGACTCCAAGAATTGATCATGATATTGAAGTAATACACATTGAGGAAGGAGACGAGGAAATATTTGGAGAAGAGATTGTGGAAAAATAAGAGGAAGAAAAGGAGGTAGAAAAATAAAAATCTGCTAAGATTCCCTCATGAAACACAATTGAAAGAGATAACTAGAGACAAACACTCGATATAAGAGGACCTCCAATTTCCCCACTAGTATCAACAGAAAAATATACCTCCAGGGAATCATTCCTACTCCAGTTTCTTCTCCTTTTAACCTCACACTTAGTGTGCCAACTAAAACCTAATTATAGGAAAAATTTCTGGTACTTCTTTTTCATGGGTCCATCCAATGGTTGAGGGAAAGAAAAGAAAAACTCAATCAAAAATTGTGGTTCTATATTATGATGTTTTGGTTGGATTTCTTGCTACACTTGCTTCCGAGAAAGGTAAAAAATTGTTTGCATTGTCACTAACACCTCATAACAACAATTTATTAAAATTGCATTACCAACAATTGATAAAGGTGAACATGAAATCGCTACATCTGATTATGAATTGACAAGAATGTCACTAGGAAAATAAACCCTTGAATGAGATGTACACAAGTTAAGGGAGACAATTTCTAAAGTTATTGAGAGAGTATAGATGGGTAAACAAACACAACAAAAATTATAAGAACAAGTGAAAACTCTCTCAACTTATATCACATATTTTCTCTCCAGATCACACTCCACTTACATCTCTCCCATCTTCCACCTCTATAAGTGATATTGATATGAAGGTTGTTTTATAAGTTCACAAGCACACTATACAAAGGAAATTTACTTGTTGATGGTTGGTTTGAAAAACTAATGATGAATGGGTTGAAGCTCATTGATGAAGGATACAGCAAGTAAGGATATGAGAACTTAATTGCTTCCCACAAGAAAATAAGCTCTAGAATTGAAAACATTGAGAAAGAAGCCAAGTTCTAGGCTGATGTAATTCAAGATCTTAGAATCATGGCAATAACCGATGAAAATATACTTCTCTATAAAAATATTTTTGGCGATCCCAAAAGCAATATTTCTCAAAGGTGGTCACATGGTGTGGAATGGAGACTCAAGGTTCTCAAAGAAGCTTCTATAGATCTACATAACTCCATTCAAAAAGGTGAATCTCTAAAGTCTGAGATCTTGTTGATTTAAAAGTTCTTCATTGTGATATTTTCCAAGAAAATTCCTCTCAAAGGAATACATCAGATGAGATAAAGGAACAATTCAAGAAGTTGTTTGAAGAGTAATTATTTAAAATAGATCATCTCAACCAAGATAAAATGGATGAAATTTCTAACAATGTAATAATAAAAGATTCCAAGAGTTTGGCTCCACTGGATGGGACAAGTTCTAAAATGGAGAATGCATTTGGTAGCTAGATTAATAACTTAAAAAACACATCGATTCCCAAAGAATAAGATATTGTTGTTGTGGTGATGAAATTTAGAATGCATGTATTCAAGCTTAAAGTCTTGAATTCTTCATTTCCTTCCGAAAATCCCAACCAAGGTTAAATATTATATTTTTATATTGTACTTTTGAATATTTATTTTAAAAGATAAATCAAATGTAATAGTCACTTAAGTGACTTAATTAAACAAAAGTAAATTTTTTTAACAAAAATTAGTTATTTTAAGGTAATTATTACCTCTTTTTTTCCTATAAAAGGTATTTCCTCCTCCTTAATTGTATAAGGTTGGTCGATTTTTATAAATAAGAAAGAAATAATGAATACATAAGAGAGTTCCTCCTTTCCTCTTGTTCTCTCTCTCTCACACACACATTTTTGTGTGATAATCATATTATAGAATCTTAAACTTTGTGTTCATTATTGTCTATTGTGAATAAATGAACTTTATGTCAGTATTTGTTTATGGGAAAAAAATTGTTACATGTTATTGCATACATTTTAGGTTATTGACATGAACAAGTAGAATAAGATATTTTTTTGCTTATTTGAAATGTTTTCACCCTTCTATTTCCCTATGCTTTCTAATCTCTCGAGTCCTAATACGTTCTCCTCTTTTATGTATTTTATTTGATATATATGTACATGACAACCAACACCCTCAAGAATCAAGATAGAATGAATGTATATTTTTGAAATATCTTTAGGACTAATTTTGTATTTTGAACAAGGGAACCTCCCCATCAAAGAGGAGGGATTGTTGTCCCTTGAACTATTGACAATTTTCCTTTGTGTAAATTTCCTGCCAACAACTCTCAATAACAACAATAATGATATCATCATTGTTTATGTGATATACTAATGCATGAAGGAATATTTCCAACACTATCACCTAAGGTATTATTACACATCTCGTAAATCATTACACATGGGGCATATACACATCTTTAATATTTAAATTACACCCCTAGAGTAAAATAAGCCAAATATCAATATATAAAAGTTCAAAGTTGCATTGTGACAAGTGTTACATTCTAAATAAATGATCACATCTAAGTGCACATGTTCACATGATTTTGCACACAGTCAAATGCGTGGGAGAACTATGTGCAAATTGATACCTCTTTAGAGTAGTGATACATGGGAAAAACTCAATCTCTATGGGGGTGTGGTGAGGTCTCAAATCAAAATAAAATTGTAACCCCTTATAAAGGTGGTTTTATTGAGCATGTGTTGTTAGGTTTTGACAAGTGATTAATTGTGTTTAATTCGTCACATCAAGTTGAAGGCCCAAACATATCAAAAACTATATTATTGGAACAATGATGACTCTAGCCAATTTTTGGCCTATACTCCTCATAGATGTTATTGGAATCCTAGACAATGTCATGATACATGTTTCGACTTGGGTAGCACTATCCAAATAGGTATTTCCTTTATTTTTACTTGAGCCCCGATGAAACACTTCGATTTTTACTTGGAGCCGGTAGTGATTTATGAGATCCATAAATATTCTTTAAATGCTAAGTATTTTATCTCTATTGGTTGTCTTGCTAATTCAAAATCAATGACTTACACATTTTCCCTTTCATTGTAATTCAAATTTAATGTATTTATTCCCTTTATTTATGTAATATAAATTTCTAACTATTTTAGCTATTTTATCTCTCTTCATTGTGAAATAATCAACAATGTGTTGTGGGTTTACTTATTGAAACTTGTTTCCTTATAATAAGTAATCTTAATATCCTCTAGATTAATTTTCATTTCCTCTATTTATAGATAGGTTTCATTAGTCCACCACAGATCGACCAAAGAAGTGAGCATGACAAGGTAGTAGCTCATTATGGTAAGGCACAAAACATAGCTTAATCCAATCACATCCAGATGTTCCCACCTAATTCATCCAAAACTAATTCCATTATTATATTTAACAAGGTTCCATGACAAAACTTTCATATGTGCATGATAATCTACACCACAGAAAAAAAATAAAAAATCAATATTTACTAATAAAACATATGGGTTGTATCAATGTTTTGTCGTTACAAGCATTAGAAACAATGAATTTTTATAAAATTACATAAGTACTTTACGAATCCTTACAGATACCATACAAATCCTACTAAGACAATATAATTCCAATAAGGACCATACAATTTTAAGACTAGGTAAAATAATCCTCTTTATCCATTGAGTATATTTGAATTTTTTTAGAAATAATGGATTAGTAAACCACTAAATCTTGTTGATTAATCATGACGTTTATCTCTCACAACTTTTTTTGTAAAGGTAAAAGGTAATAATGAGGTAAGTTTCCTTCTTCTCTTTCACTATATACATATTGGGGGAAAAATAATTGTTTCAACATTTTATTCATTTTGCCACGAATTTGGACACTTTCATCAAATTACAAAAGATATTATACAAGTGTTTTCAGATAGTGACTCATAAGACCATAAGGTAATACATTACACAATGTTTCATCATTATTGGTTATCTTGTATGTCTCGTGATTTCTATTTTTCAAAGATACATTACATGTTATAGCATTGAATCACATTGGGGAAAATTATATTTCTCAATATTGGTGTAGACACCTAAATTTAGTGTAAATCATGATTAATATAACGCTTTTAGAAAATATTACATATATGGCTATTAAGCAATGAAACAAGAGTCAAGTAGCGCAAGTCCTTGTTAAGTTTATATTTATGTGGCTTGATTGACTAGTTTCTATTGTCTTGTGTTGGCCTTTACACTTTCTTATGTCATTTTGGCTTTTAGTTGATTATTTTCCTATTTTGGGTCCTTGTATGAAATTGATAATTTTAAATGGATATGTCAAATGGTTTCATCTATAATTAACATTTACATTCCTCTTTGCTTTTAGGTCCTTTGTGAATATTTTATTTCACCTCTTATGGTTTGGGTTGGCATTGCATGCCACTAGAATGAATTTCAAAGTGAAAAGGTCCTATATACAAGTTTCTAAGAGCATTTATACTATAACTATTGTACTTAGAAATCATATAGAAATGATAAAGGAACTATCTTAGCACATCTCATGAGCACATCACAAGGGAAAATTACTTATTTTTAAGAATTCTATTTTTGCACACAAGTTTTCAATTCAATGATATTCTACTAGTTAGCCTACTATCATGTTGAGGCATGAGGGAAAAGCATAGGACAAGGGAGCTAGTTTACATACACAAATGCATTAAGAGAAGTACATGGATTTTGAAATGTAGTGTAGTGCTCGATCAAAATTAGTTGGAGGTAGCCACCAAGATTAGTATAAATCAATCACCTAACCATGTTACTTGTATCTAATGTATATTTGAGTATGGTTATAGGAAGATAGGGATTCATGAGTATAAGTGTAGATGAAAACATCAAATGAATTATAATGATCCGAAATGCGTATTTAAGTGACTCACTTAACTAGATTATAGATTTTGAATATTTAAAACTCATTCTCAATTTCCTGCCAATTATTAAAATGATTAAAATTGACTTGAAAATAGAATAAAACTATTAAAATAGTGAGCAAATGAGAGAAAAATGATAGTAGACATTGCAAACCAAGTGTTAATAGAGTTCATCGAAAAATCTCTTTGGCATTCAAAAAAATCTTCTCATTCTTTAGGAAGCTCTAATGAATTCTCCAATTGAACTCCCACAACAAAAATGCACCAAAAGGACCTATGGCTATCTATGATGCTCCTGAAATTAACCAAGTTACCTCTTCATTTACAAATTATCCCCTTTTATAATGGTTCTAAGCTTCTAGATTAATGGTCAAGATCCTTATCTTTTATTTGGTCAGGTCAAAAGTTAGAATCTCTATTCCATCACATTATTTTTTGATTGCTTATCCTCCTAAAAATACACTTTTATAACAATAATGTTATATGATATTACTATGTTATTTTTTTGGGCTTGTAACCCAATGGTTAAACCTTGTAGTTGGGTCACAACATGTATGTGGTTCAATCTACATAGATCACTTTTTATTTCGTCTCATTTTTATTCCTCGGATAATATCCCACATGTGACTCATTCTAAACAAGGTTATGATTTTTAAAGTGTTGTCCATTGTAACATATTCATGTATTTAGTTATGTGTGGCTTGGTTTTGTTAAGGGACATTGTGAGCTCACCATTTAGCTTGGTCTCTAATTCGTGAGGTGGTTATAATGAATGTTGATTGGTTGGCACAATGCACGATTTGGAAGTGGAATTAGTCATGGTGAGCTAGCTATCTAGCTATGCACGATAAGATGGGAATGATAACTCGACTTGTGGGCTTGTCAATTTGAGTTTATTGTTGACCTTTAGAAAAATTGGGAACTTAGTCCCATACGTAGCACAAATTGGTCCTTTATAGGGTTTATATAGAAAAAATCATATAGTGTAATGTGGAGACGGTTGATAGGGTCCCCTCTTTAAAAGGAGTGGACCCCACTAGGTGATGGGCCCCAGCCTAACACATCATGTGGACCCCACATCGATCAAAGACCATAAGAAATTTTTGTAGGGGCGAATTTCAACTTATCATTCCATCAACTTGTCGTGAAATTTTTCATCACTAGATTTCTCCAACGAAATCTAAGACTACCCCATGTTTAAATTTTTTTGTTTTTTAAAATAACGGGTCTTTTTGTGTTTTTATTGCCAGAAGATGTATGTATTACGTTAAGATATTCCTAGTGAATCATATGAGCCAATTTCAAAAAATACCTAGATGTTGAAACTCATTTTATCCCTCCGCCAAGTTTTGTCTATGGGAAATTTTTATTTAATTATTTATTAAATAAATAAAGCCCCGTTTGAAGTAAATTGTGCTCCGATTGAATCCTGTTGAAGTTTTGCATGCCATTATTCACACATTTCAATAGTATTTTCACCAGGAATGAATTATGCGCATTGTCTACAACTTCGGCAACATTTTTACTTTTATTTATTTATTTTTTGTTTTTCTCTGGTTTCCTCCGTAGTTTGTCTGTTAAATTCCCAGGTATGTTCTTTGTTCTACAGATAGTCTGTTAATTTCTGGAACATCTGGAGATCATTTACGGCCACTGCACCAGAAGGAATCAGCCTCAAAGAAAACTTCTGATAAAAAAAGATGAAGTCAAGCACAAAAAGCCTCTCCTAGGCAAGTCACACTTTTTGGAATAAATAGATCTAAGCTGCAATGGGAATTTTGGTAGTGGCAGGAAGGCGGGAATTTCTTACCTACCTTGCAAGGTAATTTTTCCCATGAAGTCAAAGTCACTTAAGCTGCAATGGGAATATTAGAGGTGGCAGGCAGGCGGGAATTTCTTACCTACCTTGCAGGGTAAAAATTCTCATTATAAAAGAAAAATCACTTAAAGCACCGGCGGGAATTTCTTACCTACCTTGCAGGTAAAAATTCCCATGATGAAAGTCAAATCACTTAAGTGGAAGAGGGGATTTTTGGAGCTGCACAGTCAGTAGGGGTGGAAATTCCCATCAAGTTGACTTCTTATTTTTAGCAACTACCCTTGCCAAAAAGTGCGACCCACCTTGGGTGAATAACAATGCATTTAATAATATTTATTAATGGTTTATTCACCCAATTTTGGCACCATAAATAGAAGGAAAGTCAATGCAAAAGGATGAGCTAAAGAGAAGTCAAGGATGCATGCTAAAAATAAATAAAATAAATTATTTAAAAAGCAACCAGCAACATGCAGACTTGGGCACCCAAATTGGATGAATAAACATGGCTATTAATTAATTAAATTGCCAGAAATAGGAAGAGGCAATTATTAAAAATAGCAAGCACAAAGCTATATAAGCATGGGATGCCATAAAGGAGAAGCACTTATTTCTTTTTGATGAAGATTGCAGCCCTGGACAGGTTTTGGCGCCAAGGGAAGGAGGATTTTGCATTAAAGAATATTTTCCACTGTCCGGGAAGCTTCTAGTTTTGGCACTTAGGGTCGAAATAGCTTGATTTTTGTTATTATAAGTGTTTGCATGTTGGTATATGTGCCTAGGTGAATTAAATAATATTTTTTCTTGCTTTGCATGCAAACAAAGCCTCAAATTTTAGGGCAGCATGCTTTATATGCAGATTTTGGTGATAAAAATCAAGTATTCATGCCCTGGACTCCATCTTTGTTTGAATTAATTGCAGGTATTCATCACAAGTGCTCATATTAGTGAAAGGAAGTTCAAATTAATGTCAGATACATTGAATATATCTTCCAAATCAGAAGAAATTGTCAAATCTGCACAAATTGATCCAATTATAAGGATTCGGAAAATTAAAAGAAAAAGAGCTTAGACAAAGATTGTTCCAACCATGATGAAGCATGATGAAAGAAAGGGATCAACAGAATCATGCATAGCTTCCAGATTTGCTGAAGTCAATGATATAGACAGAGGCCCTAAACCTATCACCGATTTAATTGACATATCCAGATCTCATAATTGCAAAGGCTTCCGGAAAAAGTTCATCCTCTTGTTTCTATCGCAGCCCGTGTGGAAGTCAGTGCATGGAAAATTCCTTTCAAGAGCTTGTGCATGTGCTCCCAAGCTTCCAGTTGAAGCCTTCATTGAATTTACTTGTACTTTCCTTCACCCGAGTGCTTTCCAGAATTTTTAATTGCTCATATGCAATTAAAAATAAAAATGATGAGTTTTGTCTGAATTATTTATGGCAAAAATATTGCACTGGTGCATGTATTGGAGAAGAACTGCAAAAACTTCAAGGATAAGAGGAAAGACAAGTCAAAGGAAATACCCACAAGCAAATCACAATCAACTGCTTCTAGATCCAGTTTGGTGAGAATCAAAGGCAAAAGAGTCAACCGCATGCAAAATATGGAAAAAGAACAAGACTGGAAGTGTTGCAGCTTTCTTCTAATTTCTTTTCCTCTTTCTTCTTCTTTCTCTTATTTTCTCCAACAAAGTAATTGAGCAATCAATTAAATTATAAAACTTAAGTGATTGGTTTAAAATTTATTACTTGAAGAAGTCAATTACTTGGAAATAGGTGGCAAACATGCAAAATAGAAGGTTTTATTTTCAATTATAAATCATGCATGTCATGCAAAGAGGAATTCCAGGAGGAAGATTTCCAGCTACTTCCCTTTTCATAGCTTCCACATGTGGGAATTCATTTAAAAATTCATATTTGTAATTGCCCTATATACACTATAAATAGAGGAAGAGCCTACGGGCTAAAGGATGAGAATTTGTAATCGACATTCTTGCATTCTAGACTTTGAGTGAAACCCTTGATAGCTTTCTGAAATATGAGGAATAGAGAGGAGGCATATTTTTGGAGAACTTTGTGTCAACCGTACATTTGTTTCTTATTTCTTTTTAGATCTTTGCATAAACTTTGTGTTATCTTAGATCTAGATCTGAAACTTTCCTTTGCTTTGAATTTTGCATTTCTAGATCTATTTGTTTCATCTATGTGCATGTGATAAGCTCTATCAACTATTGGTTAGGTTGCACATCTTCTTTCTTTTCTTGCTCGCATTCAATTATTTCCCTCTTCTGCATATATACATTTCTTATAGTTTTTTGCTTGTTGCAAAACTGCCTAGCTATGGTGCATGAGCTACGTGGTTAAAGTAAAACCAACATATAGGTATTAGAAAATATAATTGACAAAATCTTACACGGGAGCCTCACTAGTAAATGAGGGAGATTTATCTCATGACTGCCTAGGTTTTTAGTTGTGCAGAAAATCTAGCCAACAAACCCGTTGTTTTTACCATTGGAGATAAATTTCAATAGAGTGTAGCTTTGCCTTATGGAGTTCATTTTTTCCCATTCAAAATGCATTGGAAAGCTCTTGATGAGATCTACCATATGCAAGAAATTTCACGAATTTTGCATAATATATGATTGATTTAGAGTGAGGTCCTCCATGATCATATAAACATACCAATAATCTATGTAGATAAAGGTGAAGGAACCCAAAAACACACTATCAAGAGGTACAAAACCTCTAGTTATTTACAAAAACACCAAATGGTTTGGTCCCAAGGCACACAAACATACAATGATCTCCCGAGTAATTTTTTGAAGTTGCATACATCCCATATCAACTCATGACACCTCTTGTTCATATTTTGAATCAACCAAGTGAGCTCTCAACCCTTAATTACTCCTTTAATTATTTAGTGGATGGTTGTGATTGTAAACCATATTTTCTAAATTTGTATATCAAATGTAGATTATCTAATTATTCACATATTCCTATAATAATCTAATTCTATATTATTAATATTACATATTATTAACTTTAGGATATATTCATTTTGTGAACCCTTTTTTTATTGAATTTTTCACCTAGTTTGGATTAAGAGATAACCCTAACTAGGCCTTTTGGTAGAAAACCCTAGCTTACCCATGGCTTCCTTATTGTCCCCGATTGTATTTTCCTTCTCCTAACACTAGTTTTTTTGCGCTCGATGGATTTCTCTATACATAAATTTCCTTCCTCTCAAGATAGTATGGGATACCATCCCTTTAACTAGGTTCATGCCTTTCATTAGTTCGAGAGTAGGGATCCATATTTTTCCCATGTAGGTGTCTTTTCTAATATTGGTATCTAATATGCATCCATTCCTATTATTACTCAATAGAAAAGTGCTTGTATATAGCATTTTTGCCTCCTCGGGTCATATACTTGAATTTGATCTTATTCTTAAGGCATTCCTTGATTATCCAACATGTGAACAAAATTGGGGTAAAGTCCCTATATATATATATATTGGCCCATCCTAAAATATGAATTACATGTGCCCAGTTCTTCTCCTCCTATTGAGTCTTCCTTTGCTTGTGAACAACTTATAGTACCTCATCTTGATGATACACATGAGGCAAGCTCGATGTTGATCATAGTATTTCTAATTATGAGGATGATGATAGCGATAGTGAAAAACCTTTTTTATGAAAGGTGAGGTTTTATTGAATTAACATGACTCTAATGACCATTACAAAGTGATAATGTGAATGCATAAAATGATGGTATGTCTTAATTTTCTCTTTAAATAAAATGTAATAATATTTTTTAGGATGTTCTTCCTTCTACTCATGGTATTGGGAATGCTTTTAGTGAATATGGTTTCTCTTTCTCTTCTCGTGAAATGACTACTGATAAGAATTGAATGATCTTTTCCATCTTCTCATGTTGAAACGGAAAATAATACATTTTCATGGTCTCTTCCCTCTTCTCATGTTCAATTATTTAATTATTCACTTGAGTAATCTCTTTGTATCTCTCATATTAGCATTGCGAAATGAAAGAATTACTGAAATAACAAATAATATAATTGAACACTCTCATCCCTCCTCTTCTTTTCGTGACCAATATTTTCAACCCCAAAATAATCATTTGATTGTTCCATTAATCCCATACTACCATGTACATGAAACATGATAACTAGGGATGGGCCATTCAACCATGGCATTGAAAATTAATTTCATTTTCACTTGAGGTATAACTCTTTCTCCTACCACCAAGATTACTAGTTGTACCAAGTAAAGGTTATAATTTAATTCTCATTATGATTTGATAACATTGATCAAGGACATATCTAGATAGTCATATATCTATTTATTCATCTTGAGTCTCAATTCAAAATGTCATTGGTTTAAGGTGATTTGGTTAATGTTCCTTGCCACAAGGATGATTTCTAGGATATAACCCAAAACCAAAGTATCAGTTGAGAAATTTATGGTCAACAAAATATAATTCAAATTACTACACCAAGGATATTTTAGCATAAGAGGGAATTGATTAACTCTACCTACGGATTCGGTTTGTTAAATTAGGACATGGGTCCCATTTGGTACATCGATTTAATGTAAATTGAATTATCAAATATTATTTTTAGAAACTATTGTACTTAATGATATACAAGTGCTAATATACAATAAGACACAAGTAATAAAGAATATGCAATATGAAACCCTAAGAAAGAAGGAAATTTAAGAGGACTTAGCTAATTTTTTAGCAAATAGGAAGTGATCTGGGCGTAGATGAAATACTTGGAAAAAAGCAAGAGAGTGTCACGAGGCTCACTTGGAAGTTCTCCGAGGTCTAGAACTATGTCGGACATGAGTTTCACGGGAGGACATGAGCGCCTACACGCTAGTGTCTAGATCTGGGCACTAGTGTTGTTAGAGTAGGTATTTAACTTAGCTCATGTTCACCTAGGTACATTATTTACCTTTATTGTATTTATCCTCACCCACTTATGAGTGTGGATGTTTCTTTTTATTTATTTAGATATTAGGAGATATTATCTAGTTGTTAGGTATAGTTCTTTCCTTGATCTATGGTATTAAATAGTTCTTTCCTAGATCTATAATATTGACTAGATCCTTGATGTCTAGTTCTCTCATAAATCTATGGACTTGACTAGTTCTTTGAAGACTAGTTCTTTCCATGATTTATGGCTTGATCTATGACCTTGATTGGTTCTTAAATTTTATTCCTTGCCTATATAAGCAAGGTCCATTCTCATTGTATTTCATTGAGTTCCATAATAATATATGATATTGTTTCTCATTTATTTGCAAAGGTTTTATGTAAAGTTATTCGCGAATTGCTTTCATCTTATAGATCATGGTGTTTGATTAGCATCTGTTCTCGGCTTGAGACGATCCATTATCGCCTTTTATGGTATTAGAGCAGAGAGATGCTATTGACATTCATCTATCGTCAGAAATCAACCATTTCGAGGCGCTCATTTTTTTGTTGTGTAGAGAAACATATTGGATTCACCTAGCATTGTACAAAAAAGGAAACCTAGAATTATTTTTCGGGTTGTTTTGGGCTTCTTGAGATCCGATCTGGTTTTTTGGGCATAACATTTTCACTTCCTACGCGTAGGAGGTATTTTTCAAAATACGCTTTCCTTCCTTTTTTGGCGTTGGTCCACGGATGTTGTGCACGACTATTACTATTTCAGAAAAATCTGCAGACTACTATTTTGGGCGGCAAAGGTCACTTTCAGCACAGTCCAAAAATATTAGTTTTTACTGTAGTTAGATGTGACTTTCTCGAAAAACCATTTTTTTTTTGAGAGCAATAAGTGGGTGAGGATAAATAAAATAAAGGTAAATAATGTATGAACATGAGCTAAGGTAAATACCTACTCTGTTTCCCCTCAAGTGAAGCGAGGGCCAAATAAGTGGCATGTCCACAGTCCGGCAAACCATGAGGTACTCATGTACAATATATCCATGAAGATATCTCAAACCAAAAGAGGAAAGAATCCTGCTATAAAGAAAGAGAAAGAAGAAGAAGAAGGAAGATGTTATCACGAACACCCCCAAGAACAACTTTTGAAACCCTTGTTGAGTACCAATGGACCAAGCATATCGAGATACACATCCACTTCATTCGTCAGCAAAGACATTGTGATGGATTTCTTTGCTTGGAGTACCTTCCAACTCAAAGCAGTAGGTTGTAGTACATCTTTACAAAGCCTTTTACATCACCTCACTACCTTGAGTTGCGTGGAATTCTTGGGGTTTCGGGTTGTTCTTGGGGGTATTCGTGAGAACATCTTCCTTCTTCTTCTTCTTTCTCTTTCCTTATAGCAGATTCTTTCCTTCTTTTGGTTTAGAGATATCTTCATAGATATATTGTACATGAGTACCTCATCGATGCCTAGTTGTCGGACTTAATTTCAACATGCCACTTCTATTTTGGACCCTAGCTTCACTTGAGGGGGTGTTAGAGTAGGTATTTACCTTAGCCCATGTTCGCTAGGTACATTATTTACCTTTATTGTATTTATCATCACCCACTTATGTGTGTGGATATTTCTTTTATTTATTTAGATATTAGGAGATATTATCTAGTTGTTAGGATTTGCTTAATGGTCATGTATTACAAGGATGATTTCCAGATATAACAAACCAAAGTATCAGCTGGAAAATAGTTCTTTCCTTGATCTATGGTATTGATTAGTTCTTTCCTAGATCTATGGTATTGACTAGATCCTTGATGTCTAGTTCTCTCATAAAACTATGGACTTGACTAGTTCTTTTCGATGACTAGTTCTTTCCATGATTTATGGCTTGATCTACAACCTTGATTGGTTCTTAGATTGTTATTCCTTGCCTATATAAGTAAGGTCCATTCTCATTATATTTCATTGAGTTCCATAATAATATATGATATTGTTGCTCATTTATTTGCAAAGGTTTTATGTAAAGTTATTCTAATTGCTTTCATCTTATAGATCGTGGTGTTTGATTAGCATCTGTGTTCTTGGCTTGGTATGATCTGGTTATCATTCCTTTCAAGTGTCTGTGTAGGTGATCTAGATTTAGGTCTTTCAAGTATCGGATAAACTTTGTTGTCGGTCCCTATTTTTCACTCTAGATTTGTTTTGTGATCTACGATTGTACCTATAACCCGTAAAAATAAGCTCGCCCGCACATACCCTCAAACCACATCAAACCTAAAAATAAAAATGCAAAATGGGGAGTCATACTAACCCTAGAGGTTAGCCAAAGAGAGAACTTATGACCAAGCATTACACTACATCTCAAACTCCATGTAGGTCTTATGTGTGTGCGTGTGTGTGTAGAAATGATTCCCTAGGATGCCCTTGTGTAAGTTACACAAATGATAGTGGGCTACATCTAGAATGTATATGATGTATAGAATGTGTGGGATGAAACAGAATAGACTTCCCCTTCTTATATTGTGTATGCAAAATTGATGCAACCCTTGTCCCTTGTATGAGTGCTAGATGGATTCCTTTGATGCTCTTGTGCTTTTTGAATGCAAGCTTAGGTGGTAGTATGTAATGCTTAGTGTTTGGTCCCTCATTTTGAAAACATAACTATGTATTTATATGATTCCCTTGTTTGAATTTCGTAATTGACAACTAAAGGTCAACCAAAGTGATAAAAAGTAATTAAGAAGTGAAAGGGGTCTAAAAGGATAAGAAAAGGATAAAGAGGTATAGGAGAGCCCAAGAGAACAGAGCACCTAGTGCTAGTGTCCTGATCGGGCACTAGTGTATGAGGCCATAGAAAGATAAAATAGTCAAATGTCGGCAAGAGTGCGGATGCATGAAGCCAATAAATGTGCGTAAGATAAAGTAAAAGGATAAAGGGAGTTGTCAATTACTAGTTTTCTTGCTTAGGAATCATGTAAATGATAGCATGATTTTAGGACCTATAAATGTACCCAAGTGAATATATTTTGTGTCTACACCATCCAAATGGTCATGTGCCTATTTGCACCAAATGACATTTTAAGTTAATTTAACATAAGCCTTATTGTTTATCCAAAATTAAAACAATGAAGTCCCACCATGGAGCTAGTTCAACAAGGTAGTAATTAGATATTGTTTAGCTAAGGTCTACTATTAACCCACTTTTACATTATTTAAATTTAATTATATTTTCTCTCAATCCCAACATGCCCAAACAAAGGTTTACACATATACTCTAATGGAACAAGAGGCAAGACCTAGACTTAATATAAGCCCTTGGATCCAAACCATCTATACCATTTGATCTTAGGGGTTTCTAAAACCTTAATCTCTTTATAACTTTTCTTTTCTCTCCTATTTTCATTTTCTCTTTTCTCATTTCCCAACTTTTCTCCCGTTATTTGGTCTTGTAGGTTAAAGTAAGGAACTTTCATGGAGGCTCCATTAGTCTATTTTCAAATATTTCATCTATTTAGTTTTACTTTCCCCTTTTATTTTCATTCTATTTGTAAATGCCCAGATTTAGGGTTTCAAAGATACGTGTGTATTTTAATACTACACATGCATACACACACATACACACAATTTCTCAAGGGTTTATGATTATACCCATGTTAATTTTTAATCTTGTCTTACATGCATTATGGGGAGGATGTACATTAAATATGTATATACCCCGAGGTTTAAATGAAGAGGAAATTTTGAAATTGTGCTTGGATTACAAGGAGAGGCCACAAAGGGGATATGGGGTAAGGGTTATGCCCAAAAATATTTCAGTGGTTTTGAGGGTTGTGGCTAGTTCGTGTCCCTCCTAGTCCATTATTTCAACATATTCAATCTTTCTTTTTGAGTTTAAAAAAAAATAAAACACACACACACACATCACACACACACACACACACACACACACATGGAGTTACACACAAACAACACACATAACACACACACATTTAACTCTTATGGAGGCGTGAAGATAAAATGGTTTCCATGCAATTATTTTATGATATATAAATAAAAGTATAAATTTTATATTTAACGCGTATTAGTTACAAATGATCTGAAAATACAATTTTAAAATGTGTGTGTGTGGGGGTGTGTGTGTGTGTGTGTGTGGTGTAACTCTTACCATTTACAAATGATCCTGAACCATACTTGGGATACACACACACACATACTTTTCCCAAATTAATAGTTATAATTCTTCTAAGAAAAACATAAACACTTGGTTTGAAGAAATATTAAGTATTTAGTCCTCAAATCTTACCATAAGAAATTTTATACAATTATATAGGGTTTTTTCTATAAATATAGGTTCATATATATTTCCAATCTTGAATGGAGATCAATCTAATTACATGTGTGTCAAAAATCCCTAGCAAAAATAGAAATTCTCTCCATGAATTTTGGCTTCGATAAGTAAATGAAGGAGACAAGTTACTAATTTAAGAACCAAATTCCATGGATCACACCAAGGTAAATAAAATAAATTTAGAGCTTAGTAAACACCAACACCTTGTGAGGAGATACTTATATCACTTTTATTCCTATATAACCTAGGATAATATAGATACATACAATTCTTTCTCATAGTAAAATAAGATTCAAATCATAAGATAAGCTTAAAGTTTACTTGTTTATTCAAGTAATATACCAAATGGATGTAACTGATCTAACATACCATATATTACCAAGATTACAAATATACATAAGAGAAATCAATTTCCTTATCTCCTTTACCAACAATAAAGAAAAGGCATTTCATAATACAAAAATATACCCATTTTCTCATTTTATAATTACAATATCTACACATTGTTCAATATGATTATAAAAAAGAATAAATATAAAACTAAACTTGTTCCCTTTTTGACATAATTGGAATATAATAGTTTAGTAATGCAATAGTGATAATAAGGAATTCTTCACTACATATACAACTCCAATTTACATTTCACTTCTTCTTACAATTAAGAAAGAAACCATGCAAATATTAAAAATGCCGGAGGAAAACCTTCCCAAAAAAAGGGAACACACACATGTCAAAATTGTGATAAAATAAACCGTGTATCCAAACTCATAACAACATCCAAATAGTGTGTGTGTGTGTGTGTCATACTCCACCTTTGAATAGATTGTCTCCATCACAAGCGAGGTGGCTTGATTTTCCACTCACACCAATTGGCATCATTACATGCCATCTCCAAAAATGGAGGACATGCTACCCTCCCTCCAAGCCCATGAGAGAGAGAGAGAGAGAGAGATGTTTTATTCCTCCAAGATGAACAAGGTATGGGAATAATGAGAGGGTTTAATAATTACGAATATTAAACCATAATCAAATGCCATAAGAAGCTCCAAGATTCTCATGAGGGGGAAGAGGGAAAGATTTCCCATTTGATCACATTTTCAATTCCAAATGAATTCATCACTTTGCAATAAGTCTCAAGAACCCCACTCCTTATTTATTCCATAACCCAAAACACAACCAAGAATCTCCATGCTTCTCAAGATGGGTTCTTCCCTCTTCCCAACACTCCAAAATCCATTTCAAGTGAGATGGATGGAGAAAAAAAGGTAATACAAGATCAACATCCATCAAATAACACACAATAAAATTCCTAAGACCAAAATAAGCATACCAATCCATAGTTTTCTTAAACAACATAAATCCAAACCAAGAGGTGTGAGGCCTACCTCACAAACCAAGAAACCCAACTTCCAAGTGCAAGCCAAACCCTCCAAGCTCTTAGCTCCTCCAAACTCTCCAAAACTCCAAGAAAGAAAAAACGAGGTAAGAATTCCTTACCCTCCAAAGTGGAGGAATAAAAAGGATAATATAAAGTATTCTCACCAATGATAGGGTGACATATGTTACCCATCTCCTTCTCAAATCAAGACATCCCCCAAAATGTCCCCATCACACATAAGACAAAATTATTAATGGAGGAATATCCCAAAAAATAAAAATAAAAAACAACTCTAAAATCCACTCCAAAAACTTCAATAGGAAAAGTGGACCATAAAACAAGTTCATTAATTTGATGTGACATATACTAGGTTCAAATGGGAGGTAAAGGCCCATTTTAACCTTGAAAAGGTCCCCTCTACCCATAGGAAGGGTCCAAGAGGTCCATTTTAGTGTAAATGAGACCCCCAACAAGTAAAGATCCTCTTACAAATTCAATTTTATCCCAATTTGGAGTTTGGGAAAAGTGGCACACTTTGAGATGGGGTGGGGCCCACCTAACCCATGCTTAGGTGGTCCCACACCTCCTTAAACATGATTAATTAGCAAAAACACCACTAATACAAGTAGGGATCATTAGACCCTTAAAATGACTTTAAATAAGAGGTTAAAATAATTAGCACCAAAAATGAGTCCAAAGAGGCTACAACCCATGGTGCCATATATCAAATGACGAACCATACATAAGGAGAATGATTTTCTCATATCCAATAAAATCAATGACAAACAAGACAAAACCGATCAAACAAAGGGGTGAGGATTCAACATCCATCATGGCCAATTGTGTAATCTTGGAGGTGTAAACCTTGGGTCACATGTTCTCTTAAACAGCCTATAACTCCAACACTCAACTCACACGTCACATACATGTTAGATACAATAAATCAAGTGAAATGATACTACATATGTCTAAATAATCAAATCCACCTCAAACTAAACCATCTATATTAATTAGTCAACTTCTATCCATAATGAGATAAATAGCCAAATGACATACATCCATATTATACCAAGATATAATCCATCTAAATCTCATCTCAATAACATCCATAACAACATCACCAAAACAAACAATAATGGTAACAATTGTAAATTGGCACCATGTGCCTCATACACAACCTACAAAATCAAAATGAAAAAATATATATATATATATATATATATATATAACAAGTTCATTAATATTGATTTGGACATATATCATATATGGGTGGGAAAGGCCCATTTGAAACTTGATAATTCATATATATATATCCAATCCATAATGAAATACCTCTTACAAATTCTATGATTAGCCCATTTGGGGTATAAAAGTGGCAATGAGAAATCTAACCCATGCTTAGGTGGTACCAATAATCCATAATATCATAATTAAAATCAACACCACTAATCATAAGGGAAGTAAATTGGACATTAAATGCCTCATATATCAACCTACCAACAACAAGTTAGCAACAAATGCTGATATGACCCATACAAGATCATAATTATTCAAATCAAATAATCATGAAAATATCAATTCAAATATCCCAATCATGAAATGAAAACATGGAAAAAATGTCATCAAATGGGAGAAAAAACTAGTGGGCACTACACTTCTCTTGTAATGTAAAATTCTACAATTGATTGTGTTATCCCTTATCCTCCTATTGAAATAAAAAATGATGCATATAATTGTGTTACTTATCTACCTCTTATACATGATAATGTGGAAAATGTTAGCAATTAATCAATTTCTCCTATTGAATATGTTATGAATGTGTCTTACACTTTTACTATTACTAAAAATGATGCACTTGCTTCTTTATACATGTTACAAATGATTGTATATTATTATTATCTATGTATATCTAGTTCATACATGTTATGTTATAATCCTACCTACCACTAGTGCATATCCTTTATTCATGAGTAGGATGATGTTCTATTAATACTATTGATGACAAGAATCAAACCCTTAATGAGTCTCTTCATACTTATTTTATCCCTCCTCAAGAGGTCATATCCTTTATTCATGTCGTATGAGTCTTTACAACATAAATTGCATACCTTTTCTTTATAAATCAAAGCTTATGATGCTTGGATCAACTATAATGTTATATTTAAAATCCAATTATGTGAAAGATAATTCATTCTACATTCCCTAGAGATTGCATTATGCCTAAGTTTCATTTATTTGATGGGATAATGATACTTATTTGCATCTTAAGAGCCATAAAATTATTATGACCTCCTTCAATATCAATAGGCTCCTACTGAGGAGTTTCCTAATATCCTTATCGGCATTGCTTCACATTGGTTTCATCACCTCCTTAGTGGATCTTTGAGTACATTTTTAGAGATTGAGGAGGCATTCCTCATTCACTTTATTGATAATAAAGTCCCTAAGGTAAATTATGAGTACATTCCGTCTTTACATCAAGGAAAATTTGAACCAATTTTACATTATATTTTACACTTCAAAGTATGTAAGAAACAATTGATTTACTAACCCAACAATATATAAACTCAATATATTTTTTCATGGCCTTATCTATCTTCTTAAGGAGTATTTAGTTGTATGATACATGTCATTACTTTGATGATATTTTCCTTCGTGTTCTTTCTTTGGATGAAGAAATTTCTCCTCCATGACTATCATTTCCCTCACATATCGATGATCATATCCCTACTAAACAATCTGATACAAGTGTTATGATTGATTCATCTTCTAATTCTAGTCAAGTCAAGGTATTACATCAAGTAAATATTTCTATCATGTACTAGTACTATACCTAGATGTACATATGAGGCCTCCTACTACTCCTAATCAAAAACCACTTCTCTTTGATAAATACTAAGATTGATCACATGATAATTTACTTAGCTTACTTGATAAACACCTAGTCAATTTTCCATCTAATGTTCATCATCTTCCTCATTGGCTTAAGAAATAAAAAGGATGACCTTTTTGAAATTATCATGACATCAATGGACATCACAACAATGATTGTTATGCATTAGATCGAAGCTTACACACCAATTGAAGAAACTGGATTTTTTTACACATGTGTTATACCTTATTAGGATAATCTTACCTCCTCATTTAAGACATCAGTTTTCAAGACCACAATCTCCCACGATACCCCTTTAAGGAAGCAATTGGTTTCTTAATATCCTAGAAGTGATGTTTCTCAGAGAGGATCATCTCCTGTTCGTTCATCTCAACCTCTTATATTTAAATGGGTTGTTAAAGCTAACTATTTTATTTTACAAGATAATCAACTGAAAATAAACAATACGTGCATTTATATTGCAAGAAAAATATAATGTGTAATCGTTAAATAATCAAAGAACATCTCATAATTTGTTAATCATCCTTTGGGGACTAGAGTGACCAGAATCCATTATTCGGTAACTCATGCACCACATCAAAATATATTTTCTCAATCATGATAATATACTATCGATATCTACACACTTTAATTAAAGAAATAACATAAGACATGAGGTAATACTAAAAATGCTCATATATATATTAGTGTGTGTGTGTGTGTGTTACATTAAAAATATAGTACAATAAAGGGCATGCCTCTTATGATCATGTATCACACATCATCCACAAGAATAATATATATGAGAAATATCTACATTATCATGAGATTTTGAAGCCTCCTCGGTCTCTTCATCCACAAGAGCATGACCACGACCTATATTACCACACATGTTCCCATAATATACCTACCTCTTATCAAATATTTGTATACTCTACCTACATAGTCATTAACCCGCTTAAAATATCCTATGTAAAATTCATCCAAGAAAGGTCACGTGTCACCTATCAATCTCATCTTGACATTCATCTTGTTTCCTAGCCAACAAAGTCCAAGTTACAACTTCTATAACTACATGATAATATAATTGGACATGCTCACCCACAATATCATCCATGTGTTTGATTATGCTAAATTGTAATATATTCTAGCCTAATCTAATGCAAGTTTGCAAGAAAATAAACAAATAAATGTAAATACTAAAAATACCCAAGCAATTAAGCTATAAAGATATGAAACCCTAAGTACAAAGAGTGTTAGGAAGGCTTTAGTTGATTTGTCAGGTCACGAGACTGTGTCACAAAGGAGACCGACTAAACAGAGGAAGAAACCTTTGCACGTAATCATGAGAAAATGCATATCTAGACGGTGCTCAAGCTAGATTGGGGTGCACTGAGAAGGATGGGGGTGCCTGGAGTGCACTAGTCTAAGATTTGGGAAACTTGGTCTCAAATGGCCGAGAACCTCCGTTGAGGTGTCGTGAGATGTTAACTTGTGTTCACTTCTTATCGCATGAATAATGTTGTATGATCATCAATTTTGTTATAAACTCGCAATGAAGAATCACCTACAAAACCTTAAACAAAGCATCAAAATCCTAAAAATAAATATGTATATGAATGGATTGGATTTTCCTCGGTTGTCAAATTGATGGACTTATCACTTTAGTGTTGCACTACATCTCAAACCCAATATAATTTTAGGTGTGTGTGTAGAATTGTGCCCTAGGTGTTCTTAAGTGTGTTGTACTTAAGTAGCAACAAGTAGATAGATGTGGAATGTAAATAATGTGTGCATGGAATAGAATAAACTCCCCTCCTATGAAGTGTGATGCAGATGAACTAGCCTTTTCCCTTGTGATGGAGCTAGATGGATGCAAATGGAGCTCTAGATGTCTTTGATGGATGCAACATTAGGTGGAGATAGCTAGTGTTTAGTGTTTGGTCCCTTATTATGATCACATAACTTTATTTATATGATTCCTTCGCTTGAATTTTGTAATTAACCTTGAAAAGTTCGAATACCAAAAAGATAAGATGCTGCAGGATGACTAGAAAGGACCCAAAAAGTGAGAGTAAAGTGTAAAGAGGATAGGGGTGCACCTAGAGGGGATGAGGGTGCCTGGTGTTGGCATCCTTGCTGGGTGCTCCAGGTCCAAAAAAGGTAAAAGTGAAGTATAAAAACTAGATTGGGTCAATAAAGATGCAAGACCGAAAGTAAAGAATGTAAAAGCAATGAAATTTGGCCAAAGACATGGGTTAATCAATATTTTTATTACTTATGAACCATATGAATAGTATTATGTGATCGAGACTATATAATTACCCAAAGTGAATAATTGTGTGTCTACAAGGCTCTAGAAAACCCACATATATAATGTCCGTAGGGACATTTTTTGTTAGATAGAAAATCAAGGCATCAACAATATTTTTCTAATAAACATCACTTGTAATCACAAGCTCACATATCACTCATTAGACATCATAAAGAATGTGCTTTTCAATTACTAGATTCACAATAATTCTATCCTAATATACTTACATTGATATTAGGTCACTTCTAATGGATCATCCGGAGGTACACCCGCTAGTGTTTTCCTACCTCCTCCTACTAGAGAGGGTATAAGTTCTCCACCTCTTCTTGTAGGTGGAAGCACTACTCCTCCACCTTCTCCTCTTCATAATCTACTTGTAACATATGTCGAACCTCCTACTATCACTAGGAACAATGATACCCAATATGCATCTATCTACCACCGGGTTTATATGGATTATGCAATCGACATCATACCTTTCTATCATGATTATGATGATCTTCCTCATTTGCTAGTGAGGGAGTTAAATCATTGTTGTTGGACTTAGCATATCACACTCTTTGCATCCTACATGAAATGATCTCCTCAATGGGTTGGGTGCTAAGGGAACATCCTATGTGACCCTGACCTTCCATGTGACATACCACACAAAAATTTTCCCCTATATGAAGAAATGGTCATGTTGACCATTTTTTTGT
Organism: Taxus wallichiana var. yunnanensis; assembly: GCA_018340775.1. Taxonomy (NCBI): domain Eukaryota; kingdom Viridiplantae; phylum Streptophyta; class Pinopsida; order Cupressales; family Taxaceae; genus Taxus; species Taxus wallichiana. The sequence continues at coordinate 299,612,580 of CM031240.1, read as the reverse complement.
CACCATGGAGTAGGGGTACAAAAAAATTTCAGGTTACTCATTCGAGCGGGTGATTGGGAAAATACATAATTAATAAGTAGTTAGGAATGTATTTCTAGGATGCTCATTCCTCACATAGGAGGTATTTCTAGTTTTATTCATCATCAAGATCATGCATCAACCATTCAAGACTATTGTAGGGTCCTGGTAAAGATGAGAAAGGCATCATACATCATGGATCAATAGGAAATCAAATTGCAGATTGGAAAATTCTTAAATGCAAGGAAGCAGGTTACATTTGCAAGGGGTGAGCACTCATTCATTCAAGAACTAAAAAGACAATTTAAAAATGGAAATGTAAAGAAGAAAGGGGAACCATCATTTCCTAGTAGACAAGAACCCCTTCCTTTTAGGTTGTTTCTCCATGTTTTATCCAGCTACTACTCCTTTTTCACGAAAGAAGAAATGAAAACAATGTTAGAACTCAAGGATTCCCATAACTTCGTTATATTTCCATCTTCTAACTATATACATTCTATGAACTAGTATTGCAGAAATGAAAAGAACACCTCATTCCGTGTATAATCAAAATGAAAGGATTTCAAATGTAGAATATGATGAACATATGTTCGAAATTGTAAGTTTTCTCTTAATATAAGTATAGAATATTCAAGGGAAATGTTTTAGAGTATCATGACAGCCATATAAACAGCTTTCATAATGCAAGTTGCAACAAAATCTAAGAGAAAATGTAGATGCTATGAAATAAAATAGTTTTTTCTCATTTTAAAAAGTATAGAAAAATACAGATTTGCGATGTTCATCAAATTCTCAAAACACATGAGCTTTCAAGTATGTATTTCTAATGTATGGATAAATAGTTTTAGGATTATAGTCATCACCAAATCTGAAGTGTGTTTGTAATTTAAATAAAGGAAAATGCATAAGAAAAATTGCCATGCTATTGGATAAAGAAAGTGCTTCCTCATGTGTCTAACATCCATGTATTTATAAAGAAACATGTTTCAAAATTTTGATATTCCAACTAGGCATGTATTTTAAGGGAGTTTTATTTTAATTACAAAATGAAGATACAACCATGAAACAAAATTGCAAGTTCTCCATCAAATCTTCATGCAAAACCTTCAAATACACATTTTAGAGAGTGTTTCAAGTATGAATTTGCAAGAAAAAGTTATAAATGCACCCTCATGGTGACCCTCCTTTAATAAAGAATACAAATTTTTAGAAAGGTTACAAAAGTGCAATTTTTTTAAATCTACTAATGATCTTATTTTTGTACAAAATAGGATTACTTTCGATCTAAAAATGACAATTACCCAATGAAAGGAAAGAAAAGTTCAAGTAAATCCTTATCATCTTTAAAATATCTAGTAATAGTTTTGGTTTCATGCAAGAAATAAAGCTACAACCGTATTTTTAAGTCTATGTCTATTTTTACAAAAACCCCAATCTTTATAATACCCTCAGGATGAAAAAAATCTCAACAAAGATGCTTACCTTATAAAATGGTGATCTCGATCCCATAATGAAGGACCGGGCTTTAAATGAACATACCAAGTCGGCTCAGAGTCTAAAAGTGCCAAGTCTCCATGAACCGAGATGGTTATCATAAACTAAGCTATGCAAGAGGTTAATAGGAACCTGTGTCGAAGTCATACACCAAGCTCTTAATGAGCTCGAGCTAAGAAAAGTAGACCCAAATTATCCAAAATAATGCATGAGCTCTCAAATGCAAAAGAAATGTGGCTGAGATATGCTTAAGACTCAGACGAGATATGCTTAAGACCTAATTTGAGTTGGATACATATCGGTTAAAAAGTAAATGCAAGCCATTGTAGAGCAACTTGAGCATCTCAAAATTAGAGCAATTATGGCAGAGGGGCACAAACAACATGAACTAGATTCAATACACACCGAGATGGAAGAAAATAAAGTGGCAAGTTGGGTGATGGGAACTCACCCACCAATCATAACAAAGCACCAAAAACCCATGGGATAGAGCTCAATCCTCCATGTAACATGACCGAGTCATCAATGCCAAGTTGGACAAGTGAAAAGGTGAGTTCCCAAAATGAAATCCCTTTGCAAAAAAAAAGCACATAGGACCTTGATTCAAAACCCCTAACCTCAACCACACAATGAGCTACAAAACAAAACTCACCCAAATCTATATCCCTAACTCAAAAGTGCACAAGATAACTAACACGATGGATTAGAAAAAAATAAAAACCATCACATCGGTCGAGTAGGTCAAAATAATGGTTCAACTTGAGTATGCAAGGAAAATGGCTCAACCTCCAAACAAACCCAATTTGAATACATAAGGATATAAGAAATACCATGAGTTGGAGTAACACGTCCGACTCGAAAATAACCACGAAAACCAAGGAAAGATGAACTCAATTAGAGCACCATTGAAAACCCAGTCTACAACTCAAAACCTAGAGCCATGAGCTTGATTTAAAAATGAAAAACAATGCATAGAGCTCTATAAATATAACATGCCAAGTTAAGAGGAAAGAATGATAAAGAAGGGTTAAGCAAAATGAACTCCATGTCACGATCTCGAATCCAAGAAAATAAACCCCTAACTCGAGATCCAAGCGAGCAAGACCCAACTTATGCACTTAGAAAAATACAGATCTCAAGGCAATAGAATCCATGGAGGCCATGGCTTGGGCCAAGGAAAAAGAGCTCAAAAACCATAAAAACAATGCAAAATTACCCACAAGCCTCCAACATAGTGCTATGATGAATGAAAACTAGAGCTCCAAAAAAACAAATCCATGGTGGCCAGAGAAAATTATACAGAGTTTACTTCCATAAGATCCTCCACAACCAATGGAGTAAATGAAAATGAGTTAGATTTTATGGTTTCAATCTTAAAGCAAGGTCTCATTAGGTTTACTTAACCATGACGGTTATGACCATGGTTAATTTAAAATTGCTTATGCTTTAAAAAATAAAACCTTACATTTTCCATTTCTCACGTAGATGGGATTTCATGAATTATTATTGTTTACATGGGGGTTTTGATTTAGTCATGACTAGGTTATGTCATTCTTGTACTACAACACCTATTTAAAGAAATAAAGGTTGATTTCCTCCATTTGAGCTTGTTGAAGTGTATTATAGGAGTTTATTGGTATGTGTACATGAATTATTCTTTCCTTTACATGTTATGAATTGTTCCAACACCTCCATTAAATATTTTTAAAGATTTTTACATTTCATATTAAGTGCAGATTTAGTTTATTAATCATCTTGAAGTGGAAAAGACCCAGATCTTCCCTCCCATGCTAGATTGAAAGCTTTTGCATGCCTTTTGTGAGTGTGAAAGTAAGTCAAATAACAATTCAAGTGAACTTTGCGGTCTTAAGAGTGTCAAATAGTGTGTCCTATGCAGCCATAAGTCTCTAAAATTCGCACCTAACTTTTTCATGTTTTTCTTAAGTTTGTGTTTGTTTCTCCCTCTCAACCCCGCCAAAGAACTAGTTTAGGTGATTGATCCAGGGAACCAACTCACTCTGGAGGTTCTCCTCAACCTAAGTCACCCATAGCTCAGAGGAGTTCCCATTGTATCAACCAAAGTGAAGAGTTGCTTGCACTTCTTCATCCAGGTGCACTTTGGAGTGATAATAGTTTTGGCATGCCAGGGGAGCGTATTAAACTCATATTTTTTCAGGTGTTACATAACATGTTAGTCTATATTTTTATTTTTCCAAGTTTGATGTGTGCTTGGTAAATTTCAGCCTTTGGAGGTATATTCTTACAAACATATCTAGTTATTTTGTTGATCCAAACAACCCACTTTCCCATTCAACAGGACCTATTTTTCCATTTTTTCATCTTTTATGAGGTCATGCAATCATGATTCCACACTTTTAGTATCTTTATCATTCAAATCCACCTTCTTTTTCTAAAATCCTCCTCCATATCAGTATTATAATCCTTATCACAATGAATATGCCCATGATCCAAACTTTACAAATCAACATGGTTATCCTTATAATCATTATGTTGTTCAAGAACAACAATATGTAGGTTATGGAAGCAATTCTACACTGAAGGAAGATTTTGAAGGCAGTGTTCATAAATTGGAGTAGATGTGGTAGGCTACAAATGAGTGACTACAAATTTTGTAGCTAAACAACCTAGTTTAGAGAATCCATGTTAATGGGGAGGTCTTATACCTAGTTGTCTTATCCCACAACAAGGGCTTGAGGTAATAAGTGAATATTTCCTTCAAATGGTTGATTTTATTACATATTTGTGAGCATAAGGTTGAGTAACCCTATCAATGGGATATTCCCACTTATCTTTCCCATCAAAATCCAATTCCCAACTCAATGTTGTTATTCCCACCCCCTCTCCTCCACATGCAGATTTTGTACCCTTTCCTTTTGCACAATCATTACAAAATCAAGTTGAGACCCAACCCACCCCTCCTCTTACATTCCCAATCCCAATTTGGGAAGGATACAATCATAAAATCAGTCAAGGAGGGAAACCTATTGAAGAAACCAACAAAGAAGAATTTATCAAAAATGTGAAGGTTTGGGGCTCAAAGTTTGAGTTCAATCGTATACCACAACAATTAAACCTTTAAAGAGGTCGGAGTGAAGATATGAAGGAGGAAGATGTGTGTTCAGAGAAAATAGATGAGGATGATCAACTATCTCTCCTTTCTGAGTGTAGTGTGCATGTTGGCACCATACTCAATAAGGTTGCTGATTTGTGTTCACAAAAATCAGCAATGGAGAATAACGAATCTGTTCCAAAGGCCTCGGAAAAGACAGATATTTTTGAAGAAGCAGTGATCATAGGAAGCTTCTTACTTCCTTTTGAAAATGAAAATGAAAATTATTCTTCACTTTCATCCTTGGTTGAACTTGATTTTGTTAATGAACATGTCATGGAGGAGGATATCCAAGAGGATCATGCTTGCCTAGATCACCCTCATGAGGAGTAGGAAGATGATTTTGATCTTTCAAACTTCATGATGGATAAAATGAAGGAAGAAAATGACAACATCATTGTTGAACCAATCATCATAGAAGAGATAGAGAATTTTAAAGAAGTAGAACAATATTCTTATCAACTTCCAAACATGCTCAAGGATGAAGGAAATGTGTCTACCAACTCCATTCTTGGAATTAGATGCAAAGAAGAAGGGAAAACTAGAAGGATTAGGCCTTGACCAATCAGATACTTGGCTAGTTTGGAATCAAATTCAACATTTTCATTAGTTGTGCTTAACTCAAAGCACAAGCAAGAGCTTCATGTTCTCAAAAGTCAACCCCAATACCTCCAAAAGCATATTGCAGATCCAATAGAGGTATTTATCATCTTTTAGACTATATACCGAGCAAATTAAAGGTGTGAATCATGTTTTCACTTTTTCCATGTGATCTAGTTGTCAAGTTGATCTCATGGACACATCTTCTAAGAAAGGTAAGTGTTATCCAATTTTGTACCCCTACAAATTGGTTAACTTGAAAAATTCAAATTTGGGTTGTATGATTGAAGCCTCGGTGAACAAGTTGAAAAGAAATTTTTACGGAGGTTAGGCAGTAGAGGAATCAAATGTCATCCGGCTGCACTAACGGTCAAGCACTGCCAAGAGTAAGTTTGATTCTACCACTGTAGCATGTTTACTACTATTGGCCGATAGTAAGGTCAGCATTACTTACTAGTTGTAGCAAAAAGGTTACAACCGATCGATAACAAAATGCTACCAACTAGTGGCAGGTGAATGCTACAACTAACCGACACTAAGGTTAAAATGCAATTGGCTAACTACAAGAATATCGACGATGAGCTAGGCATTAATTAACATTGATAAAGTAGCTCAACTACCTATCGGCAATTAATGCCTAGTAGGTGGGAGTCCATTTTCTATATATATGTAAAACTCACTCATTTGAAGGGTCATTTTTGAGATGAGATTTTTGAGGCTCTTTGTTGTAATGACACCATGCCAAAATGGTGGCCTAACTTCTCATGAGTTCTAGACCTCAAATCTGGTCTCTACAATGTAATCTTGCACCTTCTTCCATGAATATAATGGAATTATACATATTTTAAGCGGTAGAATCTATTTTGTGAGACATTTTGTCTCCCCTAAGTCGTTTTAGTTGCATTCTTGCCTTCTCATTCATTTTTGCATGTCAGTATGTATCTCTAAATTGCAGGTTCCATCTTTGTTGTGTTGTCAATGTGTGGGTGAGTGCAAGATGCATGGTTCTCAAATTGTGGCACGTTGTCTTCCCTCTCTCTCATGTTTTCCTCTTTCCTTCCCCTTGTGGAGAGATCTCACCCCCTTTTTCTAGTGGTATTACCGCCCTTTATCTTAGGATTTCCCTTTTCGCATGTCCTTCTACCCTAGGTCCTTGGAATGTTTAGCTTAGGATTTGATTTTTAATTAAAAGTAGTTTTATCTTTAGGATAAGGTAGAGGAATTGGCCTTCTCCGGAGGTCTATCTTAAGGTGCAAGGTCCCATAACTTAGAGACATTCCCATGTTTCCTCAAAATCCACTATCTATAACGGGTAGGGTGCAATTTTGAGCTCCAACAGCTTTTGGTTTTCTTGGTGGGATGTTGAAGAAGTTAATTTTTTCCATTTTGCCAAGTTTTGGTGTGTATCTTGGTAAATTTCAGCCTTTGGAGGCTATGTAAACAACACATCTAGTGACTCCACTATTCCAATAAACTCATTATCTCATCAACATACATCTCCTTCAATTCATTTCCATTCTGCACTTTACACATAATTTAGCCCAATCTTATACTACTATTTAGAAGGTTCTCAAGTGGATAAAGTACTAATTAATCCCACCTTTTGGCCACCTTTATTTTATATTTTATTTCATCATTCCCACATATTTTATTGCACTTATCCACCCATTTCATAATTCCATTGTCATTCTAGCCCAAAATCAAGGTGCCCTAACCTATGCTTTGGGTGCCTCAAGGTCCCGGTCCCACTTTGGGTGCCCCAGTCTATGCACATCCTTTCCTACTTCTTTTTGGGCCTTTCTAGCCATTTGTTGTCTTTATCTTTTTCCCTAGTCGGCCTTGTCGAGATTAATTACAAAATTAAGCTTGAGATCCCTATAAATATAAAGTTATAAGACCATAATAAGGGTCTTAGGTCATATAACATTACACACTACTATCACTCCATCTAGAGTTACATCCATTGCATCACTTACATCCACATAGTGTCATGCATCAAGGCTAGGAGATCTACATCACACACACTGCATAGGGGGGGATTATTCTATTCTATTCCATGCACACATGCTATTTACATTTTCTATAGTTATTATTTCTCGCTACTTCACAAAGTGTGACTGACACGAGAGCACCTAGGGCACGACATGCACACACACACACACACAAAACTACATCCGGTCTAAAATGTAGTGCAACGCTCAATGATAAGACCACTAGTTTGGCAGTTGAGGTCAGTCTAACCCATTCATTTACATATTTTTTTTTTCTAGGGTTTGATACTTCCTTTTGCATTGCAGGTCATTTCACAACTCATCCGAAAATCTAGATGATAAAAGAAGCATTCAAGACAACTTCAGACCATACCAAATTCAGTTTTGAGCATTTACAATGTTAGAGTGCCCAGATTGTAGACCAGGGCACCCCAGGGACCCTCAATACACCTCTAGTGCACCCACCATCTCGATCCTCCGTAGATTTGTCCTTCGTAGGTCTTTGAATGTTTCTTGCACTTCTAATTTCATTTCCAGATCTCGTGACAACCTCGATAAATCACTACCAATCAGCTAAGCTATTTCTCTTCCTTCTCTTGCACATTTAGGGTTTTATTTCACTTAGAATAATTAATTACATTTTATTCTTTATTGTTTTAGTCTTTTATTACAGTGTTTTAGTCCTCCTAATTAGATTAACATTAATACCCTAGTGTCCCCTTTTAGGTCAACTAGATTCTTATTTTTGTTAATCATTTTGGTGAACCCGACGTCTCCTTCTAGCACCTTCTAGGGTTTTGAATTTTCACCTCCCATCATGGGTAAACATCATAGAAAGTCTTCTTCCTCTAAGTCTTCAACTACTCTCCAATTTGATAGTCATGGTCATGTTTTTTTCAACACTCCTACCGTTGCTTTTTGGTTATAACCCTTGTCCTTCTTTCATTCAACTTCCATCTTCTGGAATGGATCCTCGAGATATCCAAGATGTTGTTACCACTTATTTATGCACCATTAATCCTTGCAGCTCTAGCTCAACTTGTAGCAGAAGTCCAGGCTCTCCCTCTTGATGACATAAAATATTCTAGCATTGGTTCTCAACCCCGAGAAACTCCACCTAGGCTTAGTTCCTACTATCTACATGGTTGATATGGTCCCTTCTACTTTGCCACTTACTCTTGTTGGTACAAAACACTTTGATACCATCCACTACACCTACCCCACATTACTCGGTTGCTTTTCCTATTCCTCCCATGTCCCCTTTTCTATATGAGAGTCATTTGTAGCTACTCTTCACATGCTTAGTACCATCTCTTCCCCCACCATCCATTACTACTACCACTATCGTACCTTACCAGGGACCTTTACCTCTAGATATCATACCATTCTCCCCGCCATCAACCTCCTCCTTACAACACCCACCATTCACTTGCACTCTCTTCATAAATAATTCTTATTGGGAGCACATACCACTCGACACATCATGTCCTACCACTGTATGTTCACATGATGGTCTCCTTCGACTAGGTTTTGACTTCAATGACCTTCATACTCCTTTATGTGATCCACACTTATATCATGGTTCTGTCATTCTTACTGCACCTATGGCCTGCATGTCTTCCACCTTGTTTTCCATCTAACATGTTGTCCTACCACTTCTCCACTTGTACTTGGCCAGTCTTGGTTAGATTATATTAGAGGCACACTTGATCCTGATCGTGTTGATATCACATTCCCATGCCTTTTGGCACAACTCACATTTGTAGTAGCTCCTTTCTTTTCTATACACCAAACTTCACTATTTGGTATGCCCAGGGGTGTCCATTACCTCCCTTTATGGATGAACAATATGCACATGGTCATGTACATTTTATGCATTCATGGTTACTTAGATGACCTACCACACCATTCCTTATCAAGTTTCCTACATGTTGTCCAATTTGATTTCGATGCTCATATTGTTGATCCTTTAGATGAGCTTGTTCCTCCATTGTCTTCTTGTATTAACATCGATCCACCATTGTCTCTAGTAAGCTCCATATCCACCATTTCCCTCTGACTCTCACCCTCGCACTCCTCCATCTAATACACACCTATTGGAGGCTATACAAGCACTACACATTCAATGTTAGTCCATGGAAGCCACAATTACGTCTCTCCATGCCGAGATAGAGAAACTTAAGGATGTTTCTACCTTGCATGCTCCTACTCCTCCTACAACTCTTGTGCCACCCACATCCCCTACTAGTCCCCTCACTAATCCACCAACTATACCATTCCCTCCACCTCTTATTTTCATTTCCAATGTTATGCCAAAGGAAATTCTTGGCCACCTTCTTCATCATCAACTCCTTTCTCTCCCATCTAATCATCGTTACACTTCTTCTCAACTAAACCAATATCGTGATCAACCATTTTTCCGCTACCATTAGATTCCAAGGCATCATACCGACTCATGTCATGATTTGAACCATATTATTCATGATCTCCAGTAGTTAGGACTCCTCTCATTTTCTCCACCCCCCTCCTACTCCTCATTCCACCCATCTGTCTCGCTTGGCTCGTAGCACTACCAGGGCCCATCAAGACAACACTCTCTCCTCATTCACCACCTTAGTCATTTTTCCTCCACTCATCCTTTGCATACATGTAGTTTTCATTCACATGCACCAATCTTATCTACTATATCCCCCTCGTGGATCATGGTCTCAATGCTTTCCTTATCCCCGATAACAGTCGATGATGGGCCTCCATCCCTCGACCTTATCGGTTGACTCACCTTTCTTGATCACTTGGGGGCATAGCTACTACACACTCCCCCTTCCTCATATTAGCATAGTTGCACCCCTACTCTTTACATTCTCCTTCACATACCATATTTATTACACCTTCTAGCACCCTCATTTACCCGATGACGCACTCTTGTGCTTCGGTTCACACTGGACTGTTGAGGGATTACCATTACACTAAACCCCACACACTACACGCTAGGTCTACACATTTACATTCTACCATCATTTCTATACATAACCTACATCCTACATTATCCTACACATACCTCATCTATTAGTCATTTATACATCATCTATGTCATACACGCTACACTAGTCATCATTACTTCTGAGTCTAGTTTTACATTTCATCCATGCATTCTACATACTTACTAGGTTACAATATATATGGATCTAGCTTTACATTCTTCTACTACATCTCCTATTTCTACCGACACCTATCATTGTATCTTACACATTACATATACATCCTACACACCCACATTGCATCCTACCTATCCTACATGCTACACTAGATTTCCTTATACATGGGTCTAGTTTTACCTATCATCATTACACATTTTATTTCTATCTACACTTATTACATTACACATTCCATACCCACTACACATTCTACATTGCATTTCCACACCGCACATTTACATCATATTCCTCACTTGGTCATTTATACTACATTGTCTTCTACACACTACACTCACTCACCACCCTATGATGCACTCTAGTTCCTCGGTCCATACTCGACTACCGAGGGTTTACCAATCAAATGGACCTTACATTCACCATGTGACATTTTCTCATCCACCATTTCTCACGCATTAGTGACATACACCTTAGGTTAAATTGTCACCCCTTCTATCATCTTGTAGTGGTATATACTTTAGGCTAAATCACCACCCCCCTTTATCATCATCTTAGTGGCATACACCTTAGGGTACATCACCACTCCCTCCTTCCATCTTATAGTGACATACGCTTTAGGCTAAATCATCACCCATTTTCACTCCTTCATCTCATAGTGATATACGCTTAGGGCTAAATCATCACTCATCCATTCAACAAAATCGTGGTATACACTTAGGCTATAGGGTCCACGTGCATCCTTCCATATATCTCATTCCCATTCACTCATTCTATAGTGATATACACTTAGGGATAAATCATCACTCCTCCATTCAACAAAGTTCATGTATATACTTTGGCTATAGGGTTCACACACATCTTCTCCCATGTCACATTTCATCACCACTACACATACACACTCATCACAATACGTGCTAGATACAACCTAACACTACTCGACCATTTCCCGATGACACACTCTCATTTACAGTTCATTCTTGACTGCTGAGGGGGAAAACAAAATGAACCTCATTGCATACACATTCCATCCACTCAGGGGGCACGTTGCTCCTATCATTCCATCTTGCATTCCATTCCATCCATCCACAACATATTGCATTGTCTTGGGGGCATTTACTTTTTTGCTTACTAGTGTTTTGCATGATCACTTTACTACACATGTTAGATTGCTTTCTTATATGTCATTATCATACACACATGTGCATTCACACCTTTTGTTTAGTGTGATCATAGATACAGGACTCTACACGTGGCATGGATGCTCACCTTCTACCCTTCCTATACCGGTTGGTCATTGGGGGCATCCACATTCATCTTATCCAGGTGCTATTGTTTCATTTTGTACTTAGCATCTTATACTACTTGCTCATACACATTTGACATATTGGTTATCATTCTAACATGCTAATGGGTGTTCCATGTGCAACACTTGTTTTGTAAGATTACATGTTTCCATGACTACTTGTTTGTTTCTACTTGTCTTCTTTGTTTTCCATTGTATGTGGGATTTTCCTTTGCTTGTGTGTACACTTTCTACTATTTATGACCATGATGGCCTTTCGTGTCTTGCAAATCGTGAGTGATGTCCCATGTTTGAAACCCTTTGTGTGGTCTTCTTGTTTTTTCTTACATGTTTACACTACTTTGTTTGGTAGTTTCTACATTGTCTACATATTTTACACTTGTCTTATTACATGCATGTGTTTTTACTAACACTTGTTTTGGCTAGCCATCCCCTTTTTGTGCCTTGGTATCTACCAAGTGTTTCCCTTTCCCCCTGTAGGGAAGAGTTCTATAGGTCAAAGTGTGGTTGGGTCCTCTTTTGGGGCCACATTCTCCTTTCCGCGACATCACATGCATGCCCCCAAAGAGGGGGCATCATTGAGGGTTTTCTACTAACACAACGTATTTACACCATTTCACACAATGAGTGAGTTCAAACCAGTCTACGAAACTCCATACATAGTGGCCATAATAGGACATGGTGTCCTTCGAAATTTTGTGGAGTGGTTACAGGCTTGGGGGTTACAGTGGGTGTGCCTCTCTACTTCTTCTCCAGTGGCATCGGATCACCAAAAAACTAGGACAATACAGAGATCTCTTCACACATTTCAGTAGCAGAAGTGGTTAAAGTTGGAGGACACAAGTATTTCCTCCCTATACTTCTTCAGCTAGGTGGTGTGAGATCACCCAAAAACTCATGATAGTACAAGATATCCTTCTACACCCTTTTTCTATGGATCAGGTGCACATGTTCCATTTACACTTTTTCTAGCATATTTTACATTTGCATACTTTACACATTTCATGCATATTTTACACAACATTTTTACATACATACATATTTGACTACTTGATCATTTTCTCCTTACAAGTCCACCGTATGAGAAACAAGCATAGTCAAATTGGGGGCAACAACAACAATAACAACAAAACAACAAAATGACAACACACCACTACATGAATTTTCCTTTACTAACCATGCAGGTACACTACACACATAACAACTACACATGCATTCCACCCTAGGTTCACTCTCATCACTTTTTATGTGCATTTTTCATCTTTAGAATCCACGCTCCTCCACATTTTTCTTTTTTTCATTCCACACTTGAGTCTAGTCCATCGACATGTCTTCTTCTACACTCTACATGGATATCAGGTACACATCTCTATCTACTTTATGTTACCGAGCTTTCCACTCACCAACATAAAGTGGGGAAAATGTAGACACAAAATTATGCACTTTACACATAATTTATCCCAGGTCTTATACTACTATTTAGAAGGTTCTCAAGTGGATAAAGTAATAATTAATCCCACCTTTTGGCCACCTTTATTTTATATTTTATTTCATCATTCCCACATATTTTATTGCACTTATCCACCCATTTCACAACTCCCCATCATTCTAGCCCAAAATCAGGGCACCCCAATTTGTATGCTGGGCCCTTAGTCCCACTTTGGGCACCCAGTCTATGCACATCCTTTCCCGCTTCTTTTGGGGCCTTTCTATCCATTTTTTATCTTTATCTTTTTCCCATTCAGTCCTTGTCGGGATTAATTACAAAATTAAGCTTGAGAGCCCTATAAATATAAAGTTATAAGACCATAATAAGGGTCCTAGGTCATAACATTACACACTACTATCACTCCATCTAGAGTTGTATCCATTGCATCACTTGCATCCACATAGTGCATGCATCAAGGCTAGGAGATCTACATCACACACATTGCATAGGGGAGGGATTATATTCTATTCCATGCACACACATGCTATTTACATTTTCTATATTTATTATTGCTCACTACTTCACAAAGTGTGATTGGCATGAGAGCACCTAGGGCACGACATGCACACACACACACACAGAACTACATCCGGGTCCAAAATGTAGTGCAATGCTCAATGATAAGACCACAAGTTTGGCGGTTGAGGTCAGTCCGACCCATTCATTTACATCTTTTATTTTTCTAGGGTTTGATACTTCCTTTTGCATTGCAGGTCATTTCCTACTCATCCTAAGATCTAACGTGATAATATAAGAAGCACTTTGAAGACAACTTCAGAACCATACCAGACATATTCAGTTTTTGAGCATTTACATGCTTAGAGTGCCCAAATTAGACCAGGGTGCCTCAGGGCACCCCAATACACTCCTAGGTGCCCTAGTCATCTCAGATCCTCCAGATCTCCTGTCCTTCATGCAGGTCTTTGAATTTTCATTTGCACTTCCTGATTTCATTTCCAAATCTTGTACAACAACTCACGATAGTCACTACCAATCAACTAAGCTATTTTCTCTTCCTTCCTTACACATTTAGGGTTTTATTTCACTTAGAGTAATTAATTACATTTGCTCTTTATTGTTTTAGTCTTTTATTACGTTTTTTAGTCCTCCTAATTAGATTAACATTAATACCCTAGTGTCCCTAATGGTTGAAACCTTGAACATATTGTTGCAATCAATTGAAAAGAGGAAGGCTAATGCACCCTCTTGTGAAGAACCTTGTCAATGGGTTAATCCTTCACCACCATCAAGTAGCCCTCTCTTTTACCCTTCCCAACCTACAACATATCACCTACTTTCCAGTTCCTAATTTTCTTCCTACCCCATTAAGGACTCCCTTCTCCATCTTCTTCCCTCCCCTCCCATCTTCAATTATTCACCCTCTTTTCTTCCACTCCACCTCCTCCACCATTTGAACCTTTGTAAGGTCAGCCAAGGTGATGTAGTCATAATCAAATTCAAACTCCAACAAAATTTAGAACATTCATTTATAACCAATATTCAAGATGCACCTAATTTTTTCACTTTTTGTTTAAAGCTAAATTTGTCATTTATTCAACAAATTAGCTATATACAATACTTCAAAGCTTAAAAATCACTTCACCTTGCTATTTTCACCGTTAACAAGATTTACATGCTTGAAAATATTCTATCCTTCATCTTTCTTTATCCACATTAGTTTCTCTTCCTCTATTGCCTTTCACAATATCCTTGAACTTAAGCTTGCAACTTATACTTTTAAAGCATTGTTCTAACTCATGAACCATTAACTCCTTAAGATTCAACTAAAGGTCTCTTAATTAGTGTCTCTCATATATCTATACTCATCACTCACTCCTCCATTCAATCAATTTATAGCTCTTAACTCCAAAGGCTTCGTACAATCTTCCTTCTTTAAGACTCAGTATCGTGTTAGTCAAAGATATTCTTGGGAAATCTGATATCTTAGATATCATGCATTGATTATTTTCTCTTAAAATTTTCAATCCGCCTTTAGCTTGAGACCATTTCACTACTTCCTTTGGATCCCATATCTATTTTCTCGCTTTATAATGACTGCCACAAGCTTGATAATATTGTTACATGCTCTTTATGACTAAATTACCTTCTTCTTTTGGCTCTTAGTCTTATAAATTCCTTTACCACCTTGATCCACTATTTTACTCCTTTTCTCTAACTTAAGACTCTTTATTCTCACCTTCCTAATGAAATTAAACTACAAACCACTCACTCAAACTCTCTTTTACTCCCCTTGTAACTTCTCTTACAACATCAAAAAGAGACCACCATACGCTTAAATCTATACCTTCTCTTGAACACAAATCACTTTTCCCCGATTTTATAATGTATTTTAATTCCCTCATGTTCTTCATCTTCCTTGTTAATGTTTCTAACAAGTTTTCATGCCTTTGTATTGATGGATAGTGGCATACTCTCTCTCCCACAAGACTTACAAATGACCATAAAATTGTGCTTGTGGTTATATCCAATAAATCCTAACCCTTATTCTAAAACTTTGGCTTCATTATACTAGTCCTTCTTGATCTATCCACCTTCTCTCCTCATTCACTTCCTTTCAAGACTCTTCCACTATTATACTTGTTTGGCCTTATGAACTCTACTCAATATTTCTTCCTTCATAATCGTGATAGTCCCTACTTTGTGTTTCCATTATTTTCTTGTTCGAGGTTTCATTTCAAAAATTTTTACTTTATCTAAACTTCACATAATTTTCTTGTCTCATTCATTTCCTTTTCAATCATACTTTTGGTCCTTGATTAGCCATAAGGCTTATTGATCTTGTTTCTTAAAACGGTCTTCAGTATTTTCTCACCTTTCTTGTGCATACACATTATAATAGTCATTTTTTCAATATTTTAATTGAGAATCAAAGATCTCTCAAGATTCCTTTCATTTATTATGTTCCCAAAGATACTATCTAAGTCGAACAAGCCTTTACTACCAAAAGTTGTTTGTTGAATTCATAATATTGTGCACAAATGGCTATTTCTCCGAGTTACTTCAACTTTTAACCTAATTCGTGGACCTAAGAATTCTTCAAACTACTTGATCCCTAAAAATACATCATACTCTTTTCCTTTCTCAATAATATTTTGATTTATTTTAGGGTTTGGGATAGTTTCTTATCTAAGTTTCCTTGACATTTAATAGGGTAGGCTTAGAGTGAGTAAGAGTTTCCTAATTCCACTCTCTTTACATGCACTTACTTATCAAGAATGGTAATCATAGATCTTTATTCCCTTAAGAATACTTGATTGAGGGTTTCAATACTCATATTTGACCCAATACAATGTACTTCATCTCGAGAATTATGTGTGTGGATTTTTCTTAGTCTCGAGACAAAGCTTTCTTCATGGTTTTAATGATTAGACAAAATCCTTGATGATCTTTAGTGACTCTTCCCAAATACTCATGAATAGGTTTGTAAAATCTAAACCATCATCTCAAGACAATTGATCATCCTTCACAACCGTAGAGCACTCTCTCGCCCACAAACTCATAAGGGTTTACTATTCCAAACCTTTACCTCACCACATGCAACTAGGATGATTGTTAGAATTCATATTCACAATTTTTAAGACTTTGAAAGTACCTTTAACCTTTTTATACTAAATGAATACTTTACAAAAAAATTCTAAGCTTAAAATACAAAGATTCATTACCTTTCTCACACAATTTTCCATTTAAATCTCTTTGATGCGTTGTAATTCTTGTTTTAAGCTTTCTCATGAACCTATAACCTTGCACAAGTCTCCTTTCATATAGAAAACATTCAATCCATCATTTAAACTTCATTATGAATCATATTCATACATAATAAATACATCTTTTCCTTGGAAAACAATGAAAATGCTCAAAAGTATTCTTTTTTAGAATACATTAATTACACATGCTCCTTGAGCTTCTTGGGTCTACTCCAAAGCCATTTTCTTCTTTCTCAACCTCATATTCTCTCATACCATCTTCTCATTCAATACATATCTTGCACTCATAAGGAATATGAGTTAGTTAGGGTTCTAACTCTTTCTCTAACCCATGGAATAACCACTCATGTTGAGTTAGGACTTAGGTAGGTTGATGAGATCATGTTAGGATAGGAATTAGGTCTCTAGACCCTACTAACATTATATAACACACTTTTCTAACCTCTAGGCCTAAGAACTACTAACAAGGATATTTGAAATTCAAATATGAGTTTTTTTTAGGGAAACTTCTTATTACACACAATATGTGTCCAAATGGACTAAGTATTATAAAAAAACCTCCCAATGAACTCTTGACACACCTAAAATCTAATGCGATCCAAAATTGACTATCTACAATGATGTTGTTGCATCACAATGGTCAAGTCTTCCCTCATTTCATAACATCAAATCTACATGTGACTAAGCCTCATGAAGAATCATTCCAATACCATGAAGTAATGGAGGTCAACCAACAGACTAGGGACCCAATTTATTGGTTAATTGAGGATCCATTCCTCACTAAACAAGATATTGTATCATTTAGAGCAACAAGAGTTGAGCTTCATTCTTCCGGACTACATGGGGCACATGCAGACCTAGAGGCAAAGGGTTGAAAAGAAGCCAAATAGAGAAGATCAAATTTAGAGCTTCAAGGCTTGGAGCCATGAGTTTGAATCCAAGAAGGTTCATCACCAAGATCCCGATAGTCAACCCTCTTCCAATCTCTACAAAATCATCTGAGGTCAGCCCCATTCTTGAAAATCGTGATATAATTGTTGAAGAATGGACCGATTTAGAAGAGCATAGTGGATGAAGAAGTGACCCATCCAATTGCAGAGATCCCTCATATTTTGATTGAAAATTTTAATTCAAGGAAGTTGAACAAGAAGATTTGAAAGAAAAACAATAGAACCTTCCAAGTGAACAAGATGTTCCATTTTATGCAAAGTGATCCTCATTTTTCTGCATGTTTGGAACTTATTTTACTTTTAAAGGATTGCATGATCCATCAAGCATATCTTCAATGTTACAATTGATCAACGAAGCTTCATGTAGAGGGAGGAGGAGAGGTTTGAATTATAAAACGTCTTTTTTTAAGAGAAGGCGGTTCCCGTGGAGGGAGTAGAGTTGTTTGCGAAAGAAAATAAGGTACAAATCATCTTGAGCAATCCCCTTTTGAAAAGTTTGCAGGATGTCCCCATCCATGGGGATGAGCTTCAAAGAAATGGGCAAATCAAAAGGATCAATCCATTCCTAATCGTATTTCGATAGCTTGGATTCAAAAACAAGTTTCCACCAATACCATGCTCATTTCAGGGCATGAGGAAGAGTTTCATAGAGTCCCAAAGGTCAAGTACAACACCTCCAACCAAATGCAGAATAACTAAAGGAGGTATTCATTTTGTTTGTTAATACTTTGAGGAGAAGGGTGGAAAACTAGATTCAAGATAGTTTTCCACTCTTTTTAAAGGCCATGTCCATTGCCAAATTAATTACATGGCCACACTTTGTAAAAAAGGGAAGTTATTTCTACCTGCCTATTACAAGCTTTGTTTAGATTCTCATTTCTTTGGTTAGAGTAGGGTAGTGTAGATTTGTTTTCAAAAAGAAGTGCTTGTGCACACTTTGCATGTTTCCACTTGGAACATGTATGATTTTCATGTTTGTACATAGTTTTTGGGATTTTGTTGTTGTTGCATAATTCATTTCAAGGAAAAATAATATTTGGATATAGTTTTCAAATTCCATTCATTCAACCCCAATAGATCAATTGCAGGGGAAGAGGGTGAAGTTTCATTTCAAAATAATTTTTCACTCTCATAAAGTTTAATTCAAAAAAAATTATAATGAGAATGGTTAATTTCAGCTTCATGTCCAAGCAGTGCTTTAAGTGGATTTAGGGGTGTGTTCTTCAAGTTTTATATCATTTTTCATATTATCGAGTTGACTCCATGCCTAATGGATGCTCTAAGGATATTGATATTATCAAATCTAGCAGGAATATTACCTCATAAGTCACCAAAATGTTATCCAATTTTACACCCCCTACAAATTGTTAGTGTAGGTTATTATTTATCATTTTATTTATTTATTAGGATAATTTTACACTTGTGTTAGCCCTACACTTGTTGAATTAGCTTGCTTAGGTGTACTAGTGTGTGGAGTTAGCTTACTAGTTGTGTTGAGTTAGCTTCTCAGTTATGTGGAGTTAGCTTACTAGTCTTTTGGAGTTAACTTAAGTGCCAATATCGCTTAGTGGGAGTTCTTCACCACCGATGTACGTAGTAGTAATTGCACTTCCCTCCTCCTATATGTACATATTTCTTATTGAATAATTCAAGTCATTCTATTGTAATGTATTGAGCATTATGGATTATGATGGATTTCCATATATGGTATTTTAGCTCTTCTATTTTGTAAATCTAATGTGGTGTGCTATTATCATCTAAGATCATGGCTTGGAACAATCTTCTTATCGTTCCTTTCATGGTATCAGAGCAATAGATGATGTAGACATCCATCTATAAGTTTTTCTTTGCAAACAAGGGTTTATTATTTTCATGTATTTGGAATTTGTTAGCAATTTTCTGAAACATGCATTTTTATGCAAATGTAGAGTGCACCATTGATTTGAAGTTTCCAAAACCATAGAATCGATCAGAACTCACTCATGTTTTTGAGACAATCAAATCTGATGCGTATCTATACCCTATGGGTGCATTCTTTTATCCATTAGATATAAGCGTGTACCTTCCGGATGCATTATTTTACCCTCTAGATATTTTGGTTTTGATGCGATTTTTATCCACTGGATGCGTATATGTACCTCTCCGGGTGCATTCTTTATCCATTGATATAAGCATGTACCTTTCGATGCATTCTTTGACCCTCTGGTATTTCGGTTTTGATGCGCTTTTTATCCACTTGACGCAGATTTATACCCTCTGGTGTATTCTTTTATCCATTGATATAAGTGTGTACCTTTCGATGCATTCTTTACCCTCCGGATATTTCGCTTTTTGATGCGCCTTTTATCTACCGGACACTGATTTGTACCCTATGGGTGCATTCTTTTATCCATCGATATTGGCGTGTACCCTCTGGATGCAATGATTTTACCCTCTGACATTTAGGTTTTGGGTGCGTAGCTTTTATCCTTTGGTCGCAAGCATGTATCGTGTAGATGCACTCTTTTACCCTTTGAAAGTGTCATGTGTATCTTTTAAAAAAGACCAACCTTTAAAATATTATTTTAATAACAAAACCTTCTAGAGCTCATAATTTTTATTTGTAGCTGGATTAAGGTGATATTTTTTTTTGAAATTGTGTATTTTTCAATATCTACACGACATTTTTATACACATTTTAAATGTAAAAGGTATTATTACTCATTGTAATATTTACACGCACTCAATTATAAAGTGTCAAATTTGGGAGGGTGTCATTATCACTCAGGAACGCAATTTCTGGTTGAGCCCGACGTCCTAAAATTTTGGGTGTTGCATTTTTGTATCTATAAGTGTACACATTTATATCTCTCTTATTTTTTGAGATATTTTGGATCTCAGTATTTTTGAAAATTTTATGGCATGTTGAAGGTCTCTTGTGGGGAGTTATTCTGTGAAGCTCAATGTTAGTTTGTCGGTGTTCGAGTAGTTGATTTTGGGCAACTCATATAGATATGTGGTATCACTCTACTCATTCAAAGTATGAGGGTGTGTGTGTTGATACTGCTTCTTTAGGTTTCATGTCCTTGCCTTGTTACCTTGGCTTTTCTTGGATCGTGACACTCCTATTTATTTGGATCTCGTGTCCTTTGCCATTGGATCATGGCACACCTATTTCAGAAAGCAGCTGATCAAATTATGTTTGGTTTTTTTTTTTGCATTTTTGACATCACTCCATCGATACTCCTTGCATGGAGCTATTCTCAGTGAAGCCCAGTTGTCGCTTGTTTTTATCGAGTAGTGGATTCGGACACACGGTACACCACACTTCTTTAGCATTGTCACGATTTTTTAGAGCCGAACTTCGAGGATATCTTCAGCCGGCATTTTTCTTTCTCTACTTTGTTATTACTAGTTTTGGGTACCTCATGTGTCTATTTTCCCAATTGTTATACGTGGGTACCTCATCAGGCCTTGTTTTCAGGACCCACCTTCTTTTCCACCCACCTAAGCTATGCTTATGGGAGGGTGTTAGTGTAGGTTATTATTTATCCTTTTATTTATTATTAGGATAATTCTTACACTTGTGTTATCCCTACACTTGTTGGGTTAGCTTGCTTAGGTGTAGTAATTATGTGCGCTTGGCTTACTAGTTGCGTTGAGTTAGCTTCTCGCCATGTGGAGTTAGCTTACTAGTCTTTTGGAGTTAACTTAAGTGCCAATATCGGTTAGTGGGAGTTCTTCACCACCGATGTAGGTAGTAGTTACACTTCCTCCTCTTATATGTACATCTTTCTTATTGAATAATTCAAGTTATTCTATTGTAACGCATCTTGAGCATTATGGATTATGATGGATTTCCATATATGGTATTTTAGCTCTTCTCGCTTTTACAAATCTAATGTGATGTGCTATTATCATCCGAGATTGCGGCTTGAACAATCTTCTTATCGCTCCTTTCACAAATTGACTAACTTCAAAATCTAGGCTTGGGTTGTATGTTGAAGCCTTGGTGAACAAACCGAAAACATTGTTGCAGAGGTTAGGTGGGTAGAGGAATCAAATGTTATCTTGTAGTAGCAATTGGGCTCCTACTGTTGGTAATGAAGTTTGATGCTACCGACGGGAGCATGTTTGTTGCTACTATAATCGCAGCATGTTTGCTACTACTACGCTTAGTTTTTGTTACCTTGGGAGTAGCAAAAAGATTCAACTAATCGACAACAAAATCCTATTGATCGGTGGCAAGAATGTTGTAACCGGTTGACTACGGGAATATCAGGTGACAAGTTGGGCAAAAGAATGAACATCAGTACAAAGTATCTCAACTATCATCTGTCAAGAAATTAATGTCTAGTAGGTGGAAGTCCAATTTCTATATATGTAAAATTCACTCATTTGAAGGGTCTTTTTGAGATGAGATTTTGGAGGCTCTTTGTTGTAACGACACCATGTCAAAATGGTGGCCGACTTCCCAAGAGTTCCAGACCTCAAATCTTGTCTCTCCAATGTAATCTTGCACCTTCTACCATGAATATAATGGAATTATGCATATTTTAAGAAATAGAATCTGTTTTATGGCACGTTTTGTCTTCCCTAACTTGTTTTATTTATACCTCTTGGCTTCCCATTCCTTTTTTTGGCATGTTGTGTGTATCTCTTGCTTGCAGTTCCATATTTATTGTGTTGTCAATGCGTGGGCAAGTGGAATATGCATGGTTATCGAATTGTGGCACATTTGTCTACCCTCTCTCCTATGTTTTCCTCTTTCTTCCCCCTTTTGAGATCTCTCGCCTCTTTTTTGGTGCTATCACCGCCCTTTTAGCTTAGGATTTCTTTTTTGATCTCCTTCTACCGTGGTCCTTGAAATATTTATCTTATGATTTACTTTTTGCATTAAGAGTAATTTTAACATTAGGATTAGGTATATGAATTGGCTTTCTCCGAGGTCTTTCTCATGGCACAAGGTCCCTTAGCTTGAGACAGCCCCATGTTGCCTCAAAATACCAAGTTGTCTATGACTCGAGGCGAGGTGCAATTTTGAGCTCCAACAATAGTAAGCTACTTCTCTTTTTCTTGTATTAGGATTTTTAGCTTCTCATTTCAGTTGGTTAGAGTAAGTTAGTTTAGTTTTTTTATTGAAAAATAAGTTCTTTTGCACACTCTACATGCTTCTCTTATAGCATGTATGATTTTTTAGCCTTGATAGTATTGTATCTTCCCTTTAAGTTCATTTTTGCACATGTTGTAGTTGTTGATTTTAAGTTGTTTTGGAGTATTTTCAGCATTTATCGATCTTCTTTGCCTTAGGCATGCTTTGTCAAGCTTGAATAAAGTTTTTAGATTCTTTTCATAGTTGGAAGAGATTAGGTTAGAGGGTTCTTGCTGATTAGCAGGAAATCACCCAGAAAGCCACAAAGATGTTGACCATTTTTGTCACCATGGAGTAGGGATATAAAAAAATTCAAGTTACTCATTCTCGTGGGTAATTGGGAAAATACAAAGGAAATAAGTAGCTAATAATGTTGCTTAGGATGCTCGCTCCTCACATAGGATACCTTTACGATTGTCATCTTTATCAAGATCATGCATTATCCATTCAAGACCATTGTATGGTCTTTGAAAAGACGATAAATGCATCATACATCATAAATCATCATCATGGAACAACATGAAATTAAATTATAGATTATAAAATTCTTAAATGTAATGAAGTAGGTTGCATATTGCAAGGGGTTATCACTCATTCATTTATTCAGTTTTTGTTTCAATTAACCGGAAAAGATAATTCAAAATTGAAATGTAAAGAAGAAAGGGAACCTATCGCTGCCTAGCTAGAGACAAGGACCCTTTCATTTTAGGTGGTTGCTCGAGGTTTGATCCAACTTTTTCTCCTTTTTTTCTTGAAATAAGAAATAAAAAACAATGTTAGAGCTCGGGATTCCTATAACTTCATTATATTTCCACTTCTAACTATATGCATTTATGAACTAGTATTGCAGAAATGAAAAGAACACCTCATTTAGGTATTGAAAATGAAAGGATTTTAAATGTAGAATATGATGAAAATATTTTTAGAAATTGCAATTTTTCTCTTAACATAAGCACAAAATATTCAAAGGGTAGTGTTTTCCAAGTATCTTGACACCATACAAACAACTTTCAAAATGCAAGTTGTAATGAAATCTAGGCGAAAATGTAGATAGTATGAAATAAAACATTTTTTCTCATTTTGAAAAGTACAAACAAAAATACAGATTTGCAATGTTCATCAAATTCTCAAAACACGTGAGCTTTCAAGTGTGTATTTCTCATGTATGGATAAATAGTTCCAGATTATAGTCATCAATCAAATTTGGAAGTGTGTTTGAAACTAAAATAAAGGAAAATGCATAAGAAAAAGTGCAATAGGCTAAAGAAAGTACTTCCTCATGCATCTAACATCCATACATTTATAAAGAAATAGATTTCCAAAAGTTGATATTCTAGTTGGGAATGTATTTTAAGAGGGTTTTTTTGGTACAAATTAGAAGATACAACCATGAACAAAATTGTAAGTTCTCCATCAAATCTTCATGTGAAAACTTTAAATACACATTCCAAAGAGTGTTTCATGTATGGCTTTGCAAGAACATAGTTACAAAAAAACCCTCATGGTGACCCCCTTTTATAAAGAATACAAATTTTCAAAAGCGTTAAAAAGTCCAAGTCTTTCAAAATCAGGAATGATCTTATTTTTGTACCATTTCAATGACATAGTGCCACTTTAATGACTTAGTGTCATTTCAATCTATTATACAACATTAACAAACATTATATGCATTCTCTTTCACACTCTATCAATTCCTTACAACACTACAATCATCTATATTACTCGAGAACTAAATCAACTTATGACAAGCTTCAACTTAATGTGTTTCAAACACTACTATCAATTAATTTTGGTGAAAATGATTCAAATTGATTTCATCCCTTTCATCAAAAGGAGGTAAACCATTTGGGATTTCTATCCAAGCCACCATCTTATACAAATCATCACAAGAGCTAATTTAATAATAGAGTAATCAAATCTAGTCACAAGGATGTACAAATATCAAGATGAATAAATTCAAATCAAATCACCACTACATTTATCAAAAATGTAGAGTAAACTTAATAAATTAACAACTTTAATCTTATGTTACTATTGAAAGCCATGCAATATATATGGAGGTATGGGGCATCATTCCCTTTTGACTTTACACAAGGTTTTTACATTCGTGACCTAGATCCATTTACAAGGGTGTGGTCCCATAGGTGGAAGTTTTTTGGGGTGAATGGAAAGATATGTGACACCCTTCCTCTCACTCTTTCTAGAAGTTGTTTTTGGGGTGACTAGAGGTTGTGTGACACCCTTCATTGGTGTCAAGACACCCAAGTCCCTCTCATTTCTAGCTACTCTTTCAACTCAGTGAATGATCACACCCAATCCTCCATAAGCACCATTTCGATCTCCAAGTATTTGAACTAATTTGACAAACCTATGACTCACTCTCCCTATCTCCATGTGAGTCATCTACAAATTCACATTGTTCCTCATTTAGTGGCTACTCTTGACATGCCCTATAGTTTCACTACTTTAGCATTATAAGGTATGCTCTCTTTTCTCCTTTAAACTAAAAATTTTGTTCACAAGATTAAAGGTGGGGTAAATTTAGATCCCTAAATTTGGTGAAAATTGTCATTTTATAATAATTTTAACAAATTATACATATATTGGTCTTAAGTGATGAAATAAAGTCTAGTGGCACAAGTCCTTGTTTGGTTTGTTTTCATGTGGCTTGATTGACTAGTTTTTGTTGTCTTGTGTTGGTTTGTTACACTTTCTTATGTCATGTCACAAAGAGATCAGGATTTTAGTTTTGATTATTTTCCTATTTTGGGTCCTTGTACAAAATCACAAGTTTTGGATGAAACTGTTATAAATGGTTTTTTTGTAATTAATAGTTTCATTCCTCTTTTTTTCCATTTTGACCATTGGAATTTGTTATTACTCTTATTTGATTTTTCCTCTTATGGTTTGGGCGGAATTGTATGCCGTTGGGTTCAAATTTCAAATTGAAATACTCCTATATATACAAATTTTCTAAGAGCATTTATCATCTAGTTACTACCTAGCAATCATCTAGCAGGATCAAAGAACTATCTTAACACATCTCATGAGCATATCACAAGGGGAAGTTAATGATTTTCAAGGATTATTTTTCTGCATACAAAGGTTCAATTGAGGCATATTCTACTATTTAATGAATATTTGTGTCGAGGCACAAGGGAAAAACATAGGGAAAGGGATCTCATTTACATACACAGCGCACTAGGGAAATTACATGGAGTTGGAAATATAGTGTAGTTCTTGGTTGGAAATAACTAGGCTTGACCATCGAGGTCAATCCAAATCAAGCACATAACCTTATTTTTTGTATCTAATGTCTTCTTGAGTTTTTTCCACTAAGGAAGCTAGGGTTTTGTCAGTACATGTGAGGATGCGTGTGTAATAGGAAATCTAAACATACCAACATGCTATAAACGAAGGTGAAGTGACCCAAAAAATCAAAAACACACCAAAAATAGGTACGAAACCTCCAATTATGTACAAAACTACAAACTATTTGTTCCTTGTTTGATGATTTAGTCCTGAGGTACACAACTACAATGATCTCCCCGACCACCTTATTGACTCTTGCATACAACCCATATCAACTCTAAAAACCTCTAGATTATCTTCTAAATGATCCAATCGATTTCTCCAACCCTAATTTGCCTCTACTTTTTTAGTGGATGTTTGTGCTTGCAAACCCTAGTTTCTAAATATGTATGTCAAATAAATATGACCAAATTATTCATATATTCTTGTAACAATATAATCCTAGATTAGTAATATCACATATTATTAATTTTAGGGTGTAATCAATCATATTATTGGTGATGTCAATCAACTTACAACAATTAATATGTTGTACATTAGGTTACATTCATTTAGTTGTCATATCAGGGAGCATAGACTTGAAATATTGTGGTGATGTATGCACAGTTATAGTTGATCTAAGAGGTTGGAAAGGAAATAACTGTCACATAACAATGCTGAAAGTAAAATAAAACTTAGACTTGAAAAATGGAATATTGCTAAATGTTATTACTGAAACAAAGTTGTAGATTCATAGAGATAAGATTGTTCCTAAGGAAATATGCATGAAATGAAACAATGGAGGGGATTTAACAGACCTCAAGTGGGCCCTAACTTGGGTGTTAATCCCTTCCTAACTATGTAACTAAAAACTAAATGACAGAACTCATATTTCTTTATTGATTTTCATAAAACATTACATCTAGGAACAAAATATCAAAGTAATCTCTTTTCTAATTCCAAATCTTTCTCGACTTTTCTTGTTACCAAACACCATCCCTTTCCTTTATATCTTATCATTTACAACACATGAGAAGAAGAAGAATACAACAAGGAGTCTTCAACAAAATAAGTGAGAGATTCAACACGTGTTTGAAACACACAACAAGTGTTTAACTAACAATCAGTTCTTCACTAGTTCTTAATCAATGACCAAATCAAAGATTGATTTGTTTCTCAATTTTCCACATTTTTGTTGTAACTACTTCTCCAATGGCACATAAGGACTTAAGTTTCTATTGTAACTACTTCTCCAATGGTGCATAAGGACTTAAGTGTCATCACTTCATGTTTCAAAATATATTCATAAATGTGGGTTCTTTTTGTGAATGATTTTCTTATGTTGCGAACAAGTTGCTATGAACAAGTTCTTTGGCTATGGATAGGTTCCTTTGCTACATATGACAAATTTCTTACAACCAAGAGTGGCATCAACACATATAATCATCCAAATAATTTATTGGAATAACAAGAATAAATGCACACATAATATCACAAAATAAAGACAATTAGATATAACTATATCAATTAATCATTATGCCAAAAGTTCATGGTTGTAATAGTGATGTTCAACAATGTACTTAGGAAATACATAGACATGGATACAATGGTCTTATCAAAATAAAAATATGAGTTGTTATGAAAGCAATTAATACAACTCATCACACCCCTAGGCTTAAATGCTTGAATGTCCTCATTCAAGAGCTTCATATATTTTCTATTAGAAATTGCATTCTTGCCTAAAATCTATGGGTGTTCTTGTTCCTTCCTCTTTCTAAATAGAAATATCCATAACTCCTCAATTTTTCCCAAACTCTTTCTTACACCCTCTAATTGATTGGTAAATTTCATGTCCAAGGTGTAATTGGGAAATGAAATATTGGAGGATGATAAGCTATAGGAAACCAATCATCCCCACATTCATTTTCTATTTCAATATACTTGTTCACCTTGTATAACGTTGGAAGTATATTTGGATATGAGTGCATTTCTTTCCTTTAGAGTGCAGGTGATAACTCTATCCATCTGGCTCTGCATGTCATCATAACCTGAACTACATGTTCTTGATCATGTTCCTAACTTTTGTGTGGGATTCCATCCTCATTCTCAACACTCTATTTCTTATTGCATCCACTTCCATATAGTTGTCATATTCTTTTGCAATTTCATCTGTTGTTGTTGCCTCAACTCTGATATATAGTGGTGTAACCTTCTCCAAATGTCTATATGCCTCCATTTTCTTAGCTCTTTCCATTTCATTTGAAATATAAGAACATAATGCCTTAACCTGTACATCCCCAATATATAGAATTGGGATCCAATCTCTATCATATGGAAGGGCATAATTATGAAAATATAGCTCACATAATAAATTATGTAGTTCATGTGTACTATGTTGATACAAAGTAAATAATTTCTTGATGATCTAATGTCATATATCATATCAGAATTTATGCAAGTAAACTTGTGGTACAACATATTTTATTTTAGGTATATGGCATAAACATTTGATGGGGTCTATAACTCAACATGTCAAATGTTACCTTCACTGTTCCTCTTGTTTTTGTTTCATCCTTTTAATCTCTTGTCTTTGTCTTCCATTTCCTCCTTATGTTTAGAGATAAGGTCTTCCTTCTCCTTTTCCCATTTCTTCTTGAGCCTATTAATGTAAGTGTCCCTTTGCAACAACAAATTTTCAATATTGGGCCCCATAGTTTGTGTTCCCATCTCACTACAAGATGGTTTTTCAGTTCCTTTATGATTTCATGAATAATAATTGGGGGTTGCATTGGTTCTACATTTGCTTCTTGTAGACTATCATTTTGTGATTGTTCAAAAACTTTCTCAATGACTTGTTCATTGACATCATTTGCAGTCATTTTCTCTTGTTCATTTCCTCCTTCCACTGCCTCTTCTACTTGTCTCACTTCATGAATCTCTACTTCATGAACTATTCCCTCATTCTGATTTAGTTCTTCTTGTCCTTCCATTGGTTGTTCATGGTATTTTGGCTCTTGAGTTACTGTGGGAGTAGTATCTCTATACTCTTTTTCCAATGGTTCAAGATCAAAATTTTCTTCTATGGCTTCCAAATCACTATCCAATGAGATGGGTTGAGATTGTCTTGAACTAGAGGTTTTTGTCCTCTTTGTCCTAAGCCTATAGGAGTGCCTAGTTTTTTTGGAGCAGAATGAGTAGATTTCCTTTTGGTTTTGGAAGTGGAGGTTTCAGGGGAGGAAAATTCCAATAAATTTTCAGCAATAAATATTCTCTCTGGTGAAATAGGTGCAGGGGTTTCTTTTGTGGAAGGCATACTTTCATAATTTATTGGTTCTTGAGGTGGGGAAGAGGGTGGTGCGCTTCTAGCATATGTGAAGTAGAAATTTTAGTGTTATTTCTCCTTTTCTCCTCTTTCCCAACAAGGTTTCAATATTTTCACTCTCACAAAGTCATCCCATGATATATGAGGGTGATCCCTCTGCAAAGTGTGCTTGACCACTAGGGTTATTAGACAGTGATGTGATAGTGTTTCCCTACCCCTTTGAACCTCTTTGCTCATTTTCTTAAGCATCTCATGAAAGAAATTTGGAACATTCACTTGATGATTATTTTTCAAATGATTTAACAATTTGAAATGCATTGTATATTTAACCTTGAATATCTCCCTTCACAAGTAAAATATTGAATGAAAAAATTGGCAGCTTATGCCCATAAAGGTTTGAGAGATGTTCTAAAAGTACCTTGGCGGTTTGAGATGAACTCCTCATCATTGTTTGTAAATTCTCTTCTTGTTGCTTCTGGGTCAGATTTGTTTGGAAATGGCTCTCCCTAAGTTGGTAAACTAGTGACCTCTACTAAAATCTCATCACTTACCCTGATTATTAACCCTTTTACCTTTTCCTCTCCATTATTTAGGGTATTTGTAAACTCTACCACAACTACCTCATCAAATCCTTGAAATTTGTTAATGTATTGCATCCAACCATGATTCTCAAAGTACTTTGCACAACCTCAAGATGATTCAAAGTTACAAATGCGTAGAAGGTTCATATCTGATCAGGTCACCTCTCATGGTGGATACACAACTTCTCCTAGGTGCAATACGTAACCAGACAATTTTTCCTTAAAATTACTTTGCAAAAATGAATTGTGTTGATGGCTTTTCATTGCTTTGAATCTTTATTACCAAGGGGACAAGTAATACGTTTAGGGGTGATTAATCATTAAGTGGATGTGACAACATTGAGTACATGAAGCAAAATGATGTGACATGTTGGCTTATGTGGAGGGCTTAAATAACTGAAAGGTGAAGGTCTTTTAATGTGACACACGCTTCATGACTTAACATAATTCATAATTAAATATAATTAATATAATCATGATTTATTAAAGTAATAAATGTATGCACTTATCTCGTTGTGGCTTGTAATGATTGATGTGCATGCTTTATTGAACTAGAGTCTTGGTTGCATGTAAGTGCCTGCGATGCTACGGACATGGGTTTAACTTGTGTTGACTACTCCTTACTTAAACAAATGCTTCTCGGAGAGGAGAACTACATTTTTTGGGTATCATCATTCTTTGTATATCATCCACTTGTGCATGCTTCCTTGATGTCCTTTATGTAACCATGAGTTCTACCAGACGCTTCAAACAAACAAGATCTTATTTCTTGTGGCTACAAGTTGAACTCTTGGTCATTGTACTCTCTCCTTGTGATGGATATCATGCTCTCCTGTAATCACTTGTCAATAAAACATGTAAAACAAAAAAATTATAAAAAAATAGGTTAGCAGAATGTTGATGATCACCCAAAAGGTAGATCTCAACACTTTTATTTAGCCTTGAAGTATTTAGCAAGCTGAATGCTCCAAGGCTATTGAAATATCATCAATTCTCTATAATCCCAGAAGGTGAGCCAACAAGCTCAACCTCTAAGGTTAATTTTGATGTTTCTTTCTCCATTCTTCTCTAATCTCCTCTGAATAATTCCATAAATGAGCCTTTATCAACTAGCTTTTTATACAATCTTAATTTGTGGCCATTCACCAACAACTTGAATCTCACAGGATCAATAGTAGTAAGCTTCACAACTCCATTAGGGAAGATATTCTCAATTTCATAGGGGCCTAGCCACCTTGTTCTGAGCTTCCCTATGTGATCCTTGTATTTTGAGTCAAACAAAAGTGCCCAATCACCTTCTTGGAATTGTCTTGTTTTAATATACTAGTCATGCCATTTGATTATTTGTTTTTGCACTACCTCTATGTTATGAACTACTTTCTTTCTCAATTCATCCAACTCATTGAGTTGGATAATTCTTTGTCTTTGAGCTTTTGATAAGTCTATTCCCACTTTCAAGTGTAGTTCTCAACATTTTATGCTCAAATTCTATTGGCAAAACAACAATCTTTCCATATAATAGTTCAAATGGTGTGAAGCCATTTGTGGTCTTCCATGTTGTATTGAATGCCCAAACTACTTCTGGAAGCCTGTCTACCCAATCTCTTATGTGGAGTGCTATAGTCTTTGTCAATATGGCCTTTATCTCTCTGTTTGTAACCTCTACTTGGCCATTAGACTGGGATGGTATGGTGTAGACTTTCTATGTCTAATTTCATATTCACTAACCAAATCAACAATCACATCAATAGTAAAATGTGTACCCTGGTCTATCACAATCTCCTTGGGACTCCATATCTAGTAAATATGTTCTCATACAAGGAATTTAGCCACCTTCTCATTGGTCTAGTTTGGCAATTCTTTTACCTCTGTCCACTTGGTTAGGTAATCATACATACAACATGATATACTCTTTTCTAATTTAAGATGGAGGGTCTATAGGGCCAACAAAATCTAAGCCCCACTTATCAAAAGGTTACAAAACCAATTGAGGTTGCAATGGAATCTCATCAAACTTAGTGGGCTTTCCCATTCTCTGGAATTTGTCACATCTCTTAGTGTATAGTGTTACATCCTTATGTAAAGTTGGCCAATAGTAGCCAATAGTCAACACCTTCTATGTTGTTATCTTTGCAAAATTCCCTCCACAAGGTTCATTGTGGCAGGCTCTGAGGACATCAAATATCTCCTCATCATCTATACACCTTCTCATTACTTGATCTTGACATGTATAAAAGAGAAGTCCAACTATCCAAGAAAAGGGTAAACTCTTTTCAACTAAATACCTTTTCTCGAGGATGAAAAATGTGGAGGTGTTTTACCTAAGACCAAGTAGTTGGCTATGTCTACATACCAGGGTGTTCTTGTAGAATAGCAAATAGGTGCTCATCTGGAAATGAATCATCAAATTACTTTCTCTTCATTGTTGGTCTCCATCCTTGAGAGGAAATCTTCCACCACATTATCTTTTCTAGGATTTTCCACTATGGTGACATCAAATTCTTGCAAGAGGAGCAGCCACCTTATGATTATACTTCTTACTATTGGTTTGTTTACCAGATACTTGATTGTAACATGATCAGTGTGAATAAACACTAGGTATCTTGTGATATAATGTCTGAATTTTTTTATGGAATATACTACTAGGAACTCTTTTTCTGTTACTATATAGTTCAATTCTACATGTTGTAAATTCTTGTTAACATAGTATATTGCATAATTAAGACTATCATTTTTGACTTAGGATAAACTCCAATAACATGATCTGATGCATCTGTGTGGATGTGAAAATTCGGTTGAGTCGAGTCCTCTTAACGTAGGAGCTTTAGTTAGAATATTTTTTAAAGTTTGAAAATCACTTTCACAACATTCAGTCCATACAAAATCAACACCCTTTTCCAAAGAATACAAAAAGTGGCATTGAAATTTTACTGAAGTCTTATATAAACCTTTTGTAATATCCAAGCATGGCCTAAAAATATTCTAACATCTTTTTTTGTTTTCTTGGTGTGGGTAGGTTGACTATGACAGACAATTTTGTTGGATCTACTTGAATTCTCTTGAGGAAAGGTAGTGCCCCAACACTATACCCTTTGACATCATCATATATCACTTCTCATTGCTCAGGGAAAATTGTGATCCTTGCATCTTCTTAAGACCTTATCCAAATTTTTCATAACCTCCTCAAAAGTGTTAGGATTTGATGATTCTAATAAATACGGATTTAATCAACTTACATATTACATAATGTTACAATAAATATTTAAATAAAGATTACATCATAACATAAGTAAATAAAGAAATACTTACATGAAATAAATAACACATGTGACACAATATTTATAGTGGAAAACCCAATAGGGTACAAACCACTTTGAAAATAACATTTTACTTGAGAGAACTTATTTTACATCAGTAAAGATCACCTCCTCCTTTGAAACCCTATTTACCAAGGGTAAAACCAAATCACTTTTTTGCACACCTTTGATATATTTCCGAATATATTCAATAAGGACCTAAAGTCCTTTTTATATAAGGTGATCGGTATGTCTCCCGACCCACCTTTTCAACCTAAAATGGTTGACACATACACCTAGGTTTATAATATTTAATATTAGAAATATAATCATTTCATGATATTAAATATTTAACCTAAAGTATATACCTAGGTTAGCATATTTAATAATAGAAATATAAATATTTCATATTATTAAATATTAACATATATTTAGTGATGGACCCATATACATTAAGAGTTGGCTGAGACTACTTAATCATTATGTTCCAACACTCCCCTTAATGTTAAATGGATAACATAACATATGTCAATATATTACCCGTCAGTGGTACACTACTGATTTACAATCCTTAAACCATAAAGGTTTTAGGCTAGCATATCGGTTGAAGGAATTATAACACCTTCATCATACTCAAATTACCTTTTGGTACAAAAGGATTTGGAATCCCAAAGATCATCCCATGATCAGTGGCTAAGTATGATTTGTGAGTTTTACATGTTCTCACAGTTCTCATAAAAGTTATTGAACCCAAACATATAGGAGTCTTTTACAACCAAGGACCTCCTTAACAATATGCTTGTACTGGATGTTTACCAAGAAACTCAATAACACTTAAAAGAGTTTCTATCAAGACCACCTTTAATATCTTTCTACACTTCTTTCTAAAAAATAAACCGAGAAGGTATACATGCCCGAAGGTCTTTTTACACTTGCTCGAAGGTCTTTTTACACTTGCCCGAAGGTCTTTTACATATGCCCGAAGGTATTTTTAAAAAACCAAGTTTCATTAGGAGGTGACATTATCATGCACACTCCCCCTCAATGGCAACTCCGATAATCCAAGATTTTCATGAAAGTGACAAAACTTTGCAGCACTCAAGGACTTTGTGAAGATGTTAGCAACCTACTCTTTAGTCAACATGAACTTGAGATTTATCTCATCACTTTGCACCTTCTCACGGGTGAAGCGTATATGTATCTCAATGTTCTTCGTCCTCTGATGTTGAACTGGATTCTTAATTAAGAGTAATACAACTTTGACCACCACATAGAAGAGAAATACTTCCTTTATCTTACATGTGTATCTCTACCAACAATCGTTGCAGCCACATGACTTCTTTACTTCTTCCATTGTACTTCTTTACCTCAGTAGAAGAAATGGAGACTGTTGATTGTATTTTTTGTTCCAAGTAATGGTTCCTACACCAAAAAACTTGAACACATATCCAATATATTTTATAACACAACATCAGTATGGTTAGAATCACAAAATCCATATAAGATAGAATTTTCATTCTTATTATAATGCAACCCATAATTGATTGTTCCTTTCAAATATCTAAAAATTATTTTTGCAAGATTCTAATGATCTCTAAAAAGGTTCCTGCATAAACCTTGAAGTAATTCCTACTGTATAGGAAATATTTGATCTAGTTATAGTTAGATAAATCAAACTATCAACTAACAACGTATATAAAATAGGATCAACATTTTTCATATGTATATTTAGGATCAATATTTATTCCAACTTTCATTGAAGTAGAAAATAGTTTACAATCAATCATAAGAAATTTTTCAATACAATAGTTGCATATTGTGTTTTAAAAATAACAATAGAATGAAATACAATCATACAAATAACATGATATGAGAGACATAACTCATTCATTTCAAAGTACTGCTTCAATTTCTCTTTAATCTTATGAATTAAATCATAATTGTCACCAAACATAAGCAAATCATCAACATATATACTTATAATGATAATATGTGAGTCTTATTGCTTAATGAATATATCATTGTTAGAAGAACAATTAACAAAACCTAACAGTTTAAAGAAGGAATCAATTTTCACATTCCAAGCTCTAAGAGTTTGTTTTAAACCATACAAGGATTTCTCAACTTACAATCATAGTTTTATTTACCAGTTTCTTCAAATCCTTTAGGTTGAAACATGTAAAGTTCTTCTTTTAAATCACAATTCAAAAAATATTTTTCTTATCCATTTGGTGGATTTCCCACCCAAATTGAGCGGCAATTGCAAATAAGGCCCTAACAGTACTCATTTTAGCTATAGGAAATGTCTCAACATAATCAATACCAAAGTTTCGAGTGAAACCTCTAGTAACAAGTCTAGCTTTATGTTTGTTAATACTACCATCAACATTATATTTTACTTTGTATATCCACCTAGACCCTATAATACTTCACGGATCAGGTTCATACAAGGTAATTAATGCATGGTACATATGATGGTTTTTGGTCATTTTCCTAAGGTTAATAGGATTTAAACTTTCTAACATAGATTAAGCCCAATTTAATTTCTTATCTAGGAAGATAAGAGTTTTAGAAACATCTATAACATCAAAACATCATCATGACCATTTACTAAATCAGAATCAAAACCATCATTTAAAAGTATTTAATGAAATAACTTCAAGAGAAGAAGACAACACATGTAAAATGTTCACTAGATTATATCTAGACATTTCATATAAGCTTCGATAATTAACATGTCCTAACATTTCATGCCATAGTTTTGAATTATTCAAACTTTGAGATATAAAACAAGATACAGAAGAAAAATCATCAAAAATATATAGACCATTTATTTGAATTTCTTCATCTATTATTTTACTATCATTGATATACCAACTATCCTTCATGCATGGATTCTAGTTGTGTCCATACCTCTTTCGGATGTTCAATATTACCAATGTGTAGAAGGTACTCATTGTTCACATTGTGTAAAATCATAGAAAGAGCCTCCTGCATTCGTTGTAAGAATGTATTCATGTTATCTACAGTTGTTTGACAACCGGTGGGAGCAACCTCAGATCTAGAAATAATCGTCTAGAGTTTTTTCGCCATAAATTTTGTTTTGACCCAAATGTTGTAGTTGGTTTCATTCAAGATTTGGGTTTTGTCAAGATAGAAATAGTTGGATGCCATTATTTTCCTAAACTTGTAAAATACACCCCATTATAATATACAATGTATCATAGAGTTAGATACATATTTATCGATAATAAAAATAACACTTTTAATAGAATCATATCTAAATTTTATAGATATAAAGAAACTATTTGATCATAACTAATTCATCATTACAATGCATACTAATTAACCTCCCATGATCAAAATAATAACCCGCAATATAAACGGCTCGCATTATACCACATATTTATATAAAAAATATTTCCGACCTATAGAAGTTAAGAAGAGACCCCTAAGAATGCATAACAACTTCAAATTTTTGAAAAAATTAATGTAGACAAAAATTCGCCACTTAAAGTTGACGTCTAAATGACCATCATAATAGTTTATTTTTTGGTATGTCGTGACAATCATTTGACTATGAATTTTAACACAAGGAAAGTTTTCTGAACTCGCGAGCTTGAATTTGACGCCTCTAAATGAACATCATATTGTCTTATATTTGGTCTAACGTGATAGTCATTTGATCGTCAAATTTAATGAATCCAAAACTTGTTGTGTATTTCCAAAATGTGAAATTCCAAAATTTCTTCTTCTTACAGTATAATATTAGAGAGGTTATATTTTAGCACATTATAATAACCTATTATAATTTATAATGTAAACATATATACACTTTTTAAAAAAAAAAAAAAGTATATATTTTATAGAATGTAAATAAAAATAATATATAGTTCATAAAAATTATAAACTATAGTATATTATTTTTATAAAAAACACATAACCCTTATTAAAGGGGTTTAAAGGACATAGATCGGGTTAATTTTTTTTACTAGGTGTAAGCTAAAAAATTTAAAACTTTTATGTGATTATAACTACCAATATTTTAATAAATATTTACCACATTTCACGTGGGCCACCAATAAACTAACCCTTTTTTAATTCACCATTTATACCCGAGAATTCCACATTTATACCCGAGATATTATCCCATTTTATTCTCCACTTCCACTCTTATATAAAAGAAAACCTTTAAATAGGTTTATTTATATAGTTTTATAAACTATAAGATATAAATGAATAGGGCAGCCCCTTACATGAATAATATAAATGGTTAAGGACACATGTTAGGTTTTATTTAATAAGTATTAAGATTTTAAAAGTAATCCATTCATGGCAAACAATAAACACAAGCCCCCTTACTAAAAATAGTAAACACTTAGAATATAGACCAAATCTAATAAAATTTATATTTTAAGCGGTTTAAACTAACCATATATATAAAATATGATTCAAACTTAGGTTTGTTTCTTCTTTTTAAACTATATATGCCTAGATTTATAAGTTAAGTTTAAATATGATTTAAACTTAGACTTAGAATATGGTATGTTGACTTTTCCCTCAATCCAATGTAATTTTAATATGGTTAAAGACTTTTACTATATAATTTATTTTTTCCAAAACTATATAAATTTTAACATGATGTTCATATAGATTATTATATAAACCTTATTGTATATTATATATTTTTATTTTAAAATAATAATATAGTTTTCAAATTATATAGGATATAGTTATAGATTAACTATGGGTAAGTGCACGAAGTTGGTGGACAATTCCGTGGACATAAAAACTTGAAATAAAGGAACCACGATCGCGGTTCCTGAATTTCTAGGTTCGGTAATTACCGAACCTAAAACCGCGATCGATCAGCAAAAAATTAGCAGATCCATGACTCCTTATTTTCCTCATTTTTCATTTCAAACCATGATTTTTCCTAAATGTTTTTCACTCGAGCTTTGAATACCACCTCAAAATTGCTCATCGGACTTCTGGATAGTGATAGATTCAACCATGCCACCAAGACAGGAGGTAAGTCCCCGATTGTAATCATTTTTTTGCATTTTAGGTTTTTTTTTTACATTTTCATGGGTTTTTTGAAATGTTTGTTTATGTATACAATTTTCTTGTTTTATCAGTTGGTCGGCAAGCTCAAAATCATGCAAACCATCAAAACATTCCTCAAAACCCACCGAACATTCCTCAAAACCCTCCGAACATTCCTCAAAACCCTCCTCCAAACATAGATCCACCTCCTGTGGCTCCTTCTGTCCCCACTGAGCCAACAGGAACGCAAGATAATATCATTGGAAGAATCCAAGAAAATAAAATTGTCATTGAGAACCTAATTCAAACTATAAGACAAAATCATGCTACAAATCCATCCATCGCATGACTTTGCTTGATACATTGCAAACATTGATTGGCGAAGTCGAGTCCATAACCAACCAAATACATAGATGGAACACCTTTAGAAGTGACTGTAGGTGGTGGTATGCGGATAAACTATCCCATGCGGCCGTAAAAGACAAAAAAATTGGAAAAGACCTCATTTGTGCATTATTTACCGACCCTAGAACCAATGCCCCCTGCTGATTACTTGCAAAATGGTTCCCAATCCATTGGTGCCACGATGACAGAATCAAAAACAATTTTTGGGACCGATGGTGGATGGTTTTTGATTATCCACCATGCAACAACAATGAGGTTCCTCTTTATTTTTTGAAGAAATTATATTGCGAGTTCGTGCTCAATGAGGTCCCGAATTATTTTGACTTTTCGACTTTTTGGTCGAGGGTGGTGGCTCACAGAGAGACTGGTGCGTGCATGCATAGGTCAACCTAGGATCCCCCATGCCCCAAAACCCCCACTGCCTTCAGTTATCCCTCCTACAGTGAAGGAGGTTGTGGAGATTGATACATTGCATGCATTGAGGGAGCTCACTGACACTCTCACCCAGCATAGTGACCAGATTGCATCTAGTGATGTTGGTGGAGGCGCCAGTTCTAGCGCACCACACCATTGTGGATCATGTGGTGTCGTATGCACTACGGTGAGACATCATTTTTGGTTCACAGATTTCTTTTCTATAGATGAGATCTTTGGGAATGTTTTTGGAATGGTGCCACTTGATATTGGTCTTTCACGGGTAAATTTCAAATAAATTTAAATTATATATATATATATATATATATAAAATTCACATGTTTGATATATATATATATATATATATATATATATATATATATATATATATATATGATTGTACGTCATGTACATACATGTAAAAAACTAATTTTTTTTTTATTTTAAATAGCAAGAGCCGGTGAAGGAAACATCCGGCGTCGACATGCTACAATCTCTGCATGTTGGGCGTGTTTCAAACGTAAGTTTCAAGTTGTACAAACTTACATTTTTAATTTCATTTGATTGCACTAGATTATTATTATAATGTTTCACGTGTATGTTGTACATATTAATATTTTTCTCTTTTATACACAGGAGCCTGGCGGGTCATCATCTGCTCAGGGAACTGAGGCTACTGGCACGCCTCACATGAGTTTTACGCAGGTTAGTAAATCTCTTTACACTTTGTTTCTAATTACTGGAAGTTCACGTGGATTACATGCTTTGGACCTCTGTTATGTGGTGCACAGTCATGTAGATTTTAATATTGATTTGTACATGTTTTTTGTATAGCTTATGACTGTTAGAGAGACTCCTCCATATATGCACGGTGTGGAGGTCTTGTAGATACTTTGCCATAGCATCTGAGATCCACTAACTGAGGTACAATTTTTAAATTTGTTAAATTTTGGAGGTTCATTATTTCTTATTACTTAAATCTACAATATCAAATTTTGTATGTATATGTGAAATATTTAATTTGAAAATTAATTATTTGTATGTAGCTTACCCCTCGTGAGTCTATTGTTGTCCCTGCGATGCGTCAACAACAAATTGATAGGGATCATGACATTGCGGTAAGATTTCACATGCATTTTAACTAAATTGTACAAGTTTCTAAATTTTGAATGTATTTTAAAATTTTGGGTGTTAAAAACTTGTTGTTTATGAATGTGCAGGTTAGGTTGCAGGCATGCTTAGAGACACCTAGGACCACACGGATGAAATCCGTAGTGGCATCTCCCTCCACTACATCCCCAGGTCGTGGACGTGCTACTTCTAGCAGGGCGAAGAGAGGGAAGATGTTTCATGAGTAGATTCATAGTGGACACCTGGATGTACATATGTGGTCATGAGTAGATTCATAGTCCATTGTATATATATATATATATATATAGCCTTTTGCGACCGCATGTGGTCCCATATGTACATTATGACACACTTAGTTCGAGATGTACACATACATTATGAACTTATACATATATATTTTCAGAGACGTGCATCTGGAGCACACTTTGTTTGATTCTTATATATCCATGTGTGTTGGTTTTCATAATGATAAATCTGAACTATATATGTTTGATTTGATTTCATTGCATGTATGATATCCTTCTATGTATGTTTTCATAACCATTTAAATTAGTTCTCTGATATGTACATGTTTGATTTAAATATTTAATCATGTCTTCTTGTATTTGGATTGAGATGAAATTTTTTCATTAGATTAGGTATTTTCATATGGTTTCCTGCTTCAAATTTCAAGTGTTTTCGATCTCTAGAATTGCAAGGATCTAAAAAGGTAAGTTTTTTCTCTAAAATTTTAAATGGGATGCTATAAAAAATTAGGGTACCAATGGAAAATATTTTTAGATCATCTTCAAGGAGTTCACATGAGTAGAAGTTACGGGCAAAATTGCAGGGGAAATGGAGCAAAAATGAAGGAGATATGAGCAAAAATGTGATTTTTGCAATAGGGTTTCTTGAAAAATTAGTAGCATAACTAAATATACTAGCAACAATGAAGGAAAAGGAAATATTTTAAAAAGGGATTAAAAAATGGCTAAGTGTATGTTTATACTCACCTCTTAACATTAACCTAGCTAACTCACCTTCTAACTCATCCTTGACCATTACGGATTAACCGGGTTACATGGCATGTGGGGTAGGGTTCTGAGCCTTAAGTGACAAAGGGACTTAAAGGGACCTTTGTGAGAAGGGGTTAAGTATTCATGAGAGGGGCAACATAATCAAGTTGGGGTCTTTGAGGAATTGAATACCTAGTGAGAATGTTACAAGCCTTAAGTGACGAAAGGGAGAGATTTCATGTGGTGGTGCATTCTGATGTCCCAAGTTGAAACTTGGGTAAAAATTTGATAGTAAGCCCTTATTAGTATTCTTAGGTTCCACCCATCGCATGAAGAATCCTCCTCTAATGAAGGATTCTTAGTATTCTTAGTATTCTCCTGAGAGGTGTACCAGCGCATGCATTCTTGTGCCAGAATGCCAATGGCTTCTTTTAGAGCTTGAAACCTCTAGGTGATGGTATGGGACAAAATGTCATACAAGTTCTACGAGTCGGATGAAAACACAACCCAGAGCTCACCAAGGAATGAGAATCAAAATTATTCATCTCACTCATAAATGGGATATTATTTTCCCAATGGAATTTCTCTTTCTTGATCTCAACTCTATTCCTATTGATTTTCAAAAATATGACCAAGAACAATCTAAACAAAGAGATAATCTCAGGAAATAGATCATGTTCCCTTTTTCAGGATCATGCTCACCCAATGGTCACATGTCCTTCTTTGCAGTATGAATGCTTGATCTTGCTTGTTGGGTTGGGGTTGAAGTTTCGGATGGGAGACATTGCTTGATTTGAGGCGAGAGATGATTAATCTCATGCAATCAATGATGGCACTTATGAATAAAGGTCCTCACACATGTGTTCCCTTAATTGTTTGATGATTTGTACTTATACTCCTAATTATGTGTCTAGTGATATGTGATGAAGAATCCTATTACAATGCAAAAATAATGAGCATGTAAGCACATAGTTGGGGCAGCAGAGGATGGAGAGAGATCACCACAACAACATAGCTCAAGAGAGAAAAGCAAGGATAGTGATGAAGCAGTCTAAGAGGACGAGGCAAGTCAAAGAGAGAAGAGAGATGGAAGGTAAACAAGTGACAAATTGAATGTTTTGAGTCCTAGGAAATGAACGGAGCGAGAGTGAGAAGTCATGCCTCGGGACGTCGTGGCACCAAAACCCTCTCACTACGCCGGCACATCCAGGGTGGCGGTGAGGTGAATCTATGGAGGAGGTGTGTTTTGGTGTGTGAAAGGGTCATTGCTTAGGGCTACTTCGTTCGGGCGTAGTCCCTTAAGAGCCCTAAGACCAAAATATCGTTCAACTTCGACGGGTGACTACTCGGACTCCATGGCACCTAGAGATGGCTCATCTGATCAAACCTCGGTGTAGGGACCCTCTAAAAAAAGTCCTCTCTCGATTTTTTCCTTCTCATTTCGGTGCTCTCGTTGTCCTATTGTTTGTAAACGCGTGAAATAGTGCGGTTGAGCCGAGTGTAAGGTTGTCAAACTATATTTTGCAAATGGTGGGTCATGGCACCAAAATCGACTATGCTGACATGTTTGGGTGGCTAGTGAATGCTAGAGGAGGTGGTGTTTTGGTGCGCGAAAGGGTCGTTGCTTCCGGGCTACTTCGTTCGGGCGTAGTCCCTTAAGAGCCATGAGACCAAAATATCGTTCAACTTCGACGGGTGACTACTTAGACTCCGTGGCACCTAGAGATGCCTCATCTGATCCAAACACCTCGGTAGGGACCCTCTACAAAAATTCTCTCTCATTTTTTTCTTCTCATTTCGGTGCTCTCGCTTGCCCTATTGTTTGCAAACGCGTGAAATAGTGCAGTTGGAGCCAGTGATTGGTTGTCAAATGCTATATTTTGCAAACGGTGGGTCGTGGCACCAAACCAACTACACTGGCACATCGGGTGGCTAGGTGAACACTAGAGGAGGTGGTGTTTTGGTGTGCGAAAGGGTCGTTGCTTAGGGCTACTTCGTTCGGGCGTAGTCCCTTAAGAGCCCTGAGACCAAAATATCGTTCAACTTCGACGGGTGACTACTCGGACTCCGTGGCACCTAGAGATGGCTCATCTAATCGATCCAAAACCTCGGTGTAGGGACCCTCTAAAAATCCTCTCTCAGTTTTTTCCTTCTCATTTCGGTGCTCTCGCTGCCCTATTGTTTGCAAACGCGAAATAGTGCGGTTGAGCCAATGTAAGGTTGTCAAACGCTATATTTTGCAAACGGTGGGTCATGGCACCAAACCGACTACGTCGGCACATCCGGGTGGCTAGGTGAACGCTAGAGGAGGTGGTTTTGGTGCGCGAAAAAGGTCGTTGCTTCCGGGCTACTTCGTTCGGCGTAGTCCCTTAAGAGCCCTGAGACCAAAATATCGTTCAACTTCGACGGGTGACTACTCGGACTCCGTGGCACCTAGAGATGCCTCATCTATCCGACACCTCGGTGTAGGGACCCTCTACAAAATCCTCTCTCGGTTTTTTCCTTCTCATTTCGGTGCTCTCGTTGTCCTATTGTTTGCAAACGCGTGAAATAGTGCAGTTGGAGCCAATGATAAGGTTGTCAAACGCTATATTTTGCAAACGGTGGGTCGTGGCACCAAACCAACTATCGCCGACACATCTAGGTGGCCAGTGAATGCTAGAGGAGGTGGTGTTTTGGTGCGCGAAAGGGTTGTTGCTTCCGGGCTACTTCGTTCGGGCGTAGTCCCTTAAGAGCCCTGAGACCAAAAT
The DNA here is from genome assembly GCA_018340775.1 of Taxus wallichiana var. yunnanensis. Lineage (NCBI taxonomy): Eukaryota > Viridiplantae > Streptophyta > Pinopsida > Cupressales > Taxaceae > Taxus > Taxus wallichiana. The sequence goes on along the minus strand of CM031240.1, from coordinate 299,568,366 downwards.
ATCGTTCAACTTCGACGGGTGACTACTCGGACTCCGTGGCACCTAGAGATGGCTCATCTAATCCGAAACCTCGGCGTAGGGACCCTCTACAAAATCCTCTCTCGGTTTTTTCCTTCTCATTTTGGTGCTCTCGCTGCCCTATTGTTTGTAAACACGAAATAGTGCAGTTGGAGCCAGTGATTGGTTGTCAAACGCTATATTTTGCAAACGGTGGGTCGTGGCACCAAACCGACTATGTCGGAACATCTCAGGTGGCCAGGTGAATGCTAGAGGAGGTGTGTTTTGGTGCGCGACAAGGTCATTGCTTCCGGGCTACTTCGTTCGGGCGTAGTCCCTTAAGAGCCATGAGACCAAAATATCGTTCAACTTCGACGGGTGACTACTCGGACTCCGTGGCACCTAGAGATGCCTCGTCTAATCCGACACCTCGGCATAGGGACCCTCTACAAAATCCTCTCTCAGTTTTTCCTTCTCATTTCGGTGCTCTCGTTGCCCTATTGTTTGCAAACGCGCGAAATAGTGCAGTTGGAGCCAATGATTGGTTGTCAAACGCTATATTTTACAAACGGTGGGTCGTGGCACCGAACCAACTATGCCAAGGCACATCTGGGTGGCTAGGTGAACATGCTAGAGGAGGTGGTGTTTTGGTGCGTGAAAGGGTCGTTGCTTCGGGCTACTTCGTTCGGGCGTAGTCCCTTAAGAGCCACTGAGACCAAAATATCGTTCAACTTCGACGGGTGACTACTCGGACTCCGTGGCACCTAGAGATGGCTCGTCGATCAAAACCTCGTGTAGGGACCCTCTACAAAAGCCTCTCTCAGTTTTTTCCTTCTCATTTCGGTGCTCTCGCTGCCCTATTATTTGCAAACGCTGCGAAATAGTGCAGTTGGAGCCAGTGTAAGGTTGTCAAACGCTATATTTTGCAAATGGTGGGTCATGGCACCAAACCGAACTATGCCAACACATGTCAGGTGGCTAGGTGAATGCTAGAGGAGGTGGTGTTTTGGTGCGCGAAAGGTCGTTGCTTCCGGGCTACTTCGTTCGGGCGTAGTCCCTTAAGAGCCCTGAGACCAAAATATCGTTCAACTTCGACGGGTGACTACTCGGACTCTGTGGCACCTAGAGATGTCTCATCAGATCCGACACCTCGATGTAGGGACCCTCTACAAAATCCTCTCTCGGTTTTTTCCTTCTCATTTTGGTGCTCTCGCTTGCCCTATTGTTTGCAAACACGTGAAATAGTGCAGTTGGAGCCAGTGATTGGTTGTCAAACACTATATTTTGCAAACGGTGGGTCGTGGCACCGAACTAAGCGCTGCACAACACATCCGGGTGGCCAGGTGAACGGTAGAGGAGGTGGTGTTTTGGTGCGCGAAAGGGTCGTTGCTTCCGGGCTACTTCGTTCGGGCGTAGTCCCTTAAGAGCCCTGAGACCAAAATATCGTTCAACTTCGATGGGTGACTACTCGGACTCATGGCACCTAGAGATGCCTCGTCTGATCCAACACCTCGGCGTAGGGACCCTCTACAATAGCCTCTCTCGGTTTTTTCCTTCTCATTTCGGTGCACACGCGTAGGTATGGTCTTGTAAACACTTGGGGAGGAGTCGTTTTCAAAATTTACAACATTTTCAAAATTTACAACTTTTTCAAAATTTACAACATTTTCAAAATTTACAACATTTTCAAAATTTACAAAAAATTTACAACTTTTTCAAAATTTACAACTTTTTCAAAATTTACAACATTTTCAAAATTTACAACATTTTCAAAATTTACAACATTTTCAAAATTTACAACTTTTTCAAAATTTATAGTTCTTTTTCAAACAATGAAAGCTTCTCTTAGCTTCGAGAATTTAAAATTCTCTACTAACAGTGCCAACCACGTGAAGGTGGAAGCTTTTCTGGCACCACTAACCTAAACATAAAAGTGTTAGTCAAAGAAATTTAAGTTTCAAATCAAAACCATATACTATCTATATATGTACAAAATACACAAATTTAAAATAAAATATATTCAAACTTAAATCTAGATCTTTAAACTAAAAAATTTATATATATATTGAAAAGAAATTATATATACCAGACATGAGCATTGTAAATTCATTCCAATGAACCATCAGGATCGGATCTACTCTGAATAGCAGACAAGATTGCTTCATGATCTGACTCTCGAACCTTCCAAAGAATCTTGTTATTAGGCCTTCCTCGATATCTATACAACTGAATATTTGTCGCTAGAACTAGATGTGAATATAAGAGTATTTTCCTGTGTGTCTCAAAGTCTTGAAACACCCAAACAGAGGAGTTTTTAATGGATACCGTCAAGCCAAGTTCCGATAACTACCACTAACCTGTAGGATACTCAATATCTTCGCCATCTATAATAGGAGAAGTCAACTTCTTTCTTTCCTCGATGCAACGACATAAGAAATAGTTTGTTCCTTCTTCATTGTCTTACATGTCAATTCTTTGCTGAAACACATGTCCTACAAAAAAATAACTTGGTTGAACAACTCAAATTTAAATTACATATTAAAATTTCAATGGACATAACTCAATACAAAAATTAAATAAATAACCATAAATACCTTGTCGCACCAAAATCAAAATTTCGTCAAAGTCCTTGGATGTTGTAACTTCATCTGCAGAAACAAGTCGTAATGCTTGTGGAGGTTGATAACTAGGAAGCGGAGTTAGAGGCCTACAAATCCATCCTTCCACCCATTCTTGTGAATCACACTCAGCAGTGACAAATTCGATACAAGATGCACAAAAACATGTCAACTTTCTTGTCCATACGGCCCACGAAGTAGCGTCTGAGCTACAAAATGAGTGCATATCACTTGGACCCAGTGAGTGTCATACAATCCTCGTAGTTAGCAATATGTTGTTCCTCTATCAACCAAAAATATCTGCGAACTATGGAATTTTCTTGAGAACCTCGGGCCATGTTGTCAGTACACCATTCCACTATGCTCTTTGCATCTTTTAATTTAGCACCATCTTTGTACTTCAACTCTTCTCTTGCAAGAGCTCTTTTCACACATGCCCTGCACCGTCATGCTCTCCTTTTCCATGTCCAGCCTCAGTGAAACTCCAAATATGTTGCACACCCATCTTGACGTGCATTTTACTCATCGATAAAACATTCGTGCATTCTTAAATGAGACGTGTAATTATCGACCATATATAATGTTGTTTGAAGTGGATGTCCTATCAGATACAAGTTTCCATAAAATAACTTGGAAACACCCTTGCACAAATTCAGTAGAATGAGTACGATCATCACTGATATAAAAGTGGTACTCTCTTAAAAAATTTCGATCATTCTCTGTACTGTCAGGAGAATGTAGAAATGCTATATGCACAAAAATGGCAACTTGTACTGAGTTGTAATATTGCGATTGAACCTCCATTTGTGGTTGCAATGTGTAATTCTCTGTAAAATCGACCACTGAAACAATAGTACCAATAGGAAATGTGTCTTTGCATAGCTTGAATTGTTCATCCAACCATCGAGCTCTATGTGTATGCCTCGCATACTCATAAACAATTTCATCCTTAAATTTTCTCATAAATTGGAAAATGGGCATTTGTTCTGTAACTAGCTCACACCGTTTAGACTCTTTTCCATCTTTCAACTGGTATGCAACTGATTTATATTTATCAAACTCAACTAAATTATGTCCTATTGTACCTTCAATTTGCTCATGGATGTAACTTTCCAATTTAGGTAATCCGCATGTACTTCTGACTTCCATCTAAACAATCCTGACTATAAAAAAATTGTCCAACTTCTTTTCACAAAATATAGTAGGAATGAAATCCTTGGAAGATATTGGTGGAACTTGAACACCACATTCCGATAACATAGTTTCAGAATGAAAATTAGAATGAATACGTAAAAATTTAGCATAATGCATTGCAAATTCAACATGTTGCCTACAACAAAGTGGTGCGAGCGTGGTTGATTTTCACATAGAATGGTTTCAACATTTCAAAAAAATGTTGACTAATTTTAATTTCTAGATTCTCTTGTTCAAACTTACGAAAAAATTGAGTTTGAGTCATATCTAAGAAATGCTTTGGATGTGGTTCACGATTAGTAGAACCAACTCTCTATTTTATAACATCTCTTGTATTAGGTGAAACTCTAGTGTTATCATGCCAAAATTTAATAACAACTTCTCTTATAGCATCAGAATTATTTTTGTCCTTACGTGGTGCTCTAGCAGAAAATGCCCAAAAATCGGCATTATTGAGTGATTGAAGGATATTACGTCTTTCAATTGCTTTCATTAGAGTTTTTGATTAACTTGCAACATTTGACTTGTTTGCGTAATCAAATGCGTTGTTTTTATTGATTCACTTACAACACTAGTAGCAAGTACACGACACAATATTACTATCCCTAGTGCATCTCTTGACACCAATAGTGTGATATGCATCATGAAGGTTTTCAACAATTGTAGAGGTTTGACCACGTATATTAGATGTTGTCAATCCTAAGGTGTTTAATGTAGGTCTCATTTTAATCAATTTCATCAAACTAACCAACAACTGACATCTTTGGGAATCATTTAAAATTTCAAAATGATTATCCCAAATTTCAGTGGCTTTTCTTCTTGATTTGTCGTTCAAAAAGTTTGTCAGACATTGGTTTCAAAATGTTTTCATCAATTTCAATAAAAAAATTAGGTTTCTTACGTAAAATCCTAGGAGGTGTTTTTGTCAAATTTTGCTTGTCTACAGTTTCAACATGAATTTCCTTATTCACATTTTCATTGTCTCCTTCAATTTCAACATTTGCTACATCATGAGTATTTAATTCTTCTTCAACATTGATAGTAAAAACTTCTTCATCACGAGTATTTAATTCAACTTCAACATTGACAGTAGAAACATTACCTAGTTCTTCATTGCTTACAATAGTTGGGATTGAAGATGAACCTCTTCTAGATTCACGAAGTTTCCGCATTCACTCAGCATTTTGAATTTTGTTGGCCTCTAATTCGTTTGGTGTTTTTTTACTTAATGACTTCCTTTTTTGACTTCGTTTTTTGTCTCCCATGATGTTTTGCTTCGGTGATAAGAAAAACGTGCAGAAAAAGACAGAATTTTGCAGTAATTCATACGGTAAGGTCAAAGAGTAAAAATCACATGGTAATTCGACATTGGGATGTGTGTAAATATGATTTATGAACCACAAGCGCTTTATAAACCGCGATTGCGGTTTATAAAGCGCGCTCGCGGTTTATGTTAAAAAACTATGATCGCTTTATAAACCGCGATCACGGATCTATCTGCCGAACCTAAGCCTCGGAAAATCTTTGTTTTTCCCCAACCAAAGCTATGGAAGGTCATTATGAAGTGTAAAAGGTCAAAAAACCTCAAATCTGCTCTTCCAAAGACTTGAACCATGCTAAAAAACTGAAAACATTTCACAAAAATGGTGCCATCGCGTAGGGGAGACTCTTAGCTTCGTAGAAATATTGTTTTTAAAGTGAATAGAATAAGATAAATATCATTTTATAATTTTTTACTAACAATAGGTCTTTAAGACATTTTTTCCGTGAATGTTCATGTCTACGTTTAAGACTGTAACTTTTGTTTCGCTTATCAAAATATGATAAAACTTATACCATCCCAAGCGTGGACAAATTCTATACACGTTAAAAAAAAATATTTGATTTCGATATTTTTTTATATAGTTATGGCGGGCAAATGGAAAGCACTCCGTTTTCTAAATATTTTCAGACCACTTTCACGGAAAAAATCATTAAAAAAATATTGCTAAAAAAATACAAAATAAAATCCATCCCAAGATAGACAACTACATCTAACGTTTCACCAAAGGAAAAAAAAAAAAAAAACAAGATTTGGTCATCCAAAATGCGGGCAAACGGACTACTGATCTTATAAGTTTTTAAAAAAAAAACTAAGTCATATAATTTTAAGTGTTTAATATAGCTAGCTAAAACTTGTCCTAAGATTTTTTATAAAAATTAGTATTTTAGAAACTAGATTCCGAATGCTACGATGATTCATATTTATATAAACTTTTTTCTAATTTAGAGTGCGTTGCCAAAATAAATTGGGAAAAAAAAGAAGGGGACCGAATACTTTTAAATCTTAATTTATTTAATTTATCTTACTCAAAACCATGTTAGAATTTGTGGATTCCAATAAATACGGATTTAATAAACTTATATATTACATAATGTTACAATAAATATTTAAATAAAGATTACATCATAATATAAGTAAATAAAGAAATACTTACATCTTAAATAAATAACACAATGACACAATATTTATAGTGGAAAACCCTAATAGGGTAAAAACCACTTTGAAAATAACATTTTACTTCAAAGAACTTATTTTACATCTAGTAAGATCACCTCCTCCTTTGAAACCCTATTTACCAAGGGTAAAACCAAATCACTTTTACACACCTTTGATATATTTCCTGAATATATCAAATGAGGACCTAAAGTCCTTTTATATAAGGTGATCGGGTATGTCTCTCGACCCACCTTTTCAACCTAAAATGGTTGACACATACACTTAGGTTTATAATATTTAATATTAGAAATATAATCATTTCATGATATTAAATATTTAACCTAAAGTATATACCTAGGTTAGTATATTTAATAATAGAAATATAAATATTTCATATTATTAAATATTAACATATATATTAGTGATGGACCCATATAAATTAAGGGTTGGCGGACCACTTAATCATTATGTTCCAACAAAAAGTGCTGCCATGAATAAAGTGAAGTCATCCATATAGACTTCCATGCAGTCATTTGTCAAATCAGAGAAGATACTCAGGACTACCCTCTGAATGTAGCAGGTGCATTACACAAGCCAAATGGGAGAACTGAATAGGAAAATTTCCCCATGGACATGTGAATGTAGTCTTATCTTGGTCCTCTGGTGCAATCTGGATCTGATTGTAACCATTGTATCCATCAAGAAAGGAGTACTTTTACCAACTAGGTATCAAACACCTAATCAATGAAGGGAAATGGGAAGTGGTCTTTATTTTTGGCTGAATTCAATTCTCTATAATCCACACAGATTCTCCATTTCCCATTCTTCTTTGGTACAATTACCAGAGGTGATACCCACTAGCTGTCTGATATGGGGTATATGAATCCAACATCTAACAACTTTTGTAGTTCACCCTTCACAATTTCTCTTACTGCTAGGTTCATGCGCCTATGTGGTTGTCTGATTGGTTTACATTCTTCTTTAATATAAATTTTGTGAGTACAAAGCCTAGGATGAATCCCACACATATCACTATAATCCCAAGAAAATTTTGTATTATGTTCTTGAAGAAGAGCAATCAACAATTGCTCTTGTTGTATATTCAACATCTTGCTTACATTTAGTGACCTCCCATTGTTATTTCTACTTACTTGAAAGGTCCAACATTGAACACATGTTGTTATTAATAGAATTTAATATGCATTCATGAGGAAGAAGTTGGTGAAAAATATAATTTTTACCTGGAATACTCATGGTGCTCTGTTGTGGTAAGACTTGGTTCAAAGGACAACTCAAGCACCTCAATCTGTCATCAATTTCTTCATTTCTTCCATATTTTTTATGTAGAATATTAGAGAGAACAACATCTTCCTCCTAATCTTCAATAGTGCAAGACTTTTCCAACATCATTAGTTGTTGGACAAAGCATTGATCAATTTTTGGTTCTTCAACCCAAACTATTTGATCCTCATTATTCAATGGTTGGGAAGGAGGATAGAGTATAAGTTTCTTGGTACCATTTCCATTTGAGATGATCATGTTGTCATGACATGCACCCTATAAATGCATCAATAGTGGCTAACCATGACCTTCCTAGTATAAGAGGGTAACCTCCTAGACTTGCCTTTGGTTGTAGGACAATGAAATCAACAGGTATTCCCAAGAGTCTACCACCACAACAATGTCCTCAAGGACTCCTTTAGGCCTTATTGTTGATCTATCCACTAGTTGCAATACTATATTTGTTGGCCTCAGTCCTTCCAACTTCAGGTCATCCATGATTTGCTTGGTCATGACATTGATTATTGCCCCTAAGTCAATTAGAGTATTTTTATTGTAGTTCCATTAATAATAACATTCACCAAAGGAATTCCTGGATCTATGTACTTAGGTAGCACAAAGTTTCCAAGCATGATGTCAGCCAACTATCCAATGACTTGTACAATGGATGGATCTTTTATTTTTCTTCTTGGATTCTTTATACATAGATCCTTGATCAGCTTGTTGTAAATAGGCACATCCTTAATGGCTTGAATGAGTGGAATTTTTACACAAATTTCCTTCAATTGATTGACAAAATCAATCAAAATATGATTTAGGGTCATATTTTCTCTCTTACAATATTTTTGGAAATGGGGGTCCATTGACTTGCATCTTACTTTTTACTGGAATTTTGTTCATGTTATTATGCGGATCAACTTGCAACAATTGTGGTTCATTTGGTATCTCTTTGTGATTGTAGGTTTACTTGGTGGCACAAGTGCTCTTCCTAAATGGAGATGGATATTATTGACATCAATTAAATAAGTAGAGTATTGGGTTGATTCAAGTGTTATAGGTTGGCTGAGCAAATTTATTATTGGGGTTAGTTGTTGGTTGAGCTGACAATTGAGTAGTTTTTGGTTGAGATCTAGATTGGGGGTTTGGCATCAAAGCTTGTTACTTATGGGTAGGGAGGTTGTTGGTAGGGTTGTTGGTAGTTAGGAGGTTGATTGCTCCATTGCTACCCTCCTCTCCAAGGTTTCTGCCATGAATAAGGGGTTGTTTCCACTGTTGGCCTAAGAATTGAGGTTGTCATGGTTATTGGTATTGGCTAGAGTAAGGAGCCCATCCTTATTGAGTATTATCCCAAGGTGGGGGTTGCATATTGTTATATGAACTACTAGCCCAATGAAATGTAAGGACTTAAGTTTCTGTTGTAACTACTTCTCTAATGGTGCATAAGGACTTAAGTTCCATCACTTCATGTTTCAAAAGATCTTCATAAATGTGGGTTCTTTGTTGTGAATGCTTTTTTTAAGTTGTGGACAAGTTCTTTGGACATGGACGAGTTATTACAAATAAGTTCCTTTGCTGCATATTTCTTACAACCAAGAGTGGCATCAACACATATAATCATCCAAACAATTTATTGGAATAACAAGAATAAATGCACACATAATATCACAAAATAAAGACAATTAGATATAACTATATCAATTAGTCATTATGCCAAAGTTCATGGTTGTAATAGTGATGTTCAACAATGTACTTAGGAAATACATAGACATGGCTATAATGGTCTTATCAAAATACAAAAGATGAGTTGTTATGAAAGAAATTAATACAACTCATCAATTGTCATTATTTTATTCACATTTTCTCAAATCTCAAGGGGTTAACAATGTTATTTATTTATCTATCTTGTTAGTATAAACATTGTTGATGTTTTTAGACATGACTATTCATGATTATATGCATTGAAGGCATGCGAGTGACAAGGGGCCTAACTTCGACTCTTGGTGACTCTGAATCCATGTAGATTACATTTGGGTTCTAGTCGAGACATACTCATATCTCTTTCAGACATACATATCTTATTTTATTATTAGATAATATTTTAGTTTTCAGAACATCAAATTTTCTATCAGTTAATATGATTATTTAACATTAACTTATATGTGTATAGAAAAATGAGAATGACTTAATAAGTTATTCGGTGCATTAGTTCTTATTCTAGAGATCTAATGGTGTAATATTTGTACCATCCACATATGCATTCTTTGTCTACTTTGATACATATCTATACACACATTAAAGTGGGGAAAAGTATAGGAACCTAAAATGTTTACATGAATTTTATCAACCTTCAAATTGCATGATTTTAGTGTGTTTGTCCATGTTTGAGAAAACAATCTATGTCGAACTATAACAATGAGTGTACCAAAAATCTCTTTCAAAAAAGTATTTGTAGCTCATTGTTAGAGAACATGCATGTAAACAAGAGGTCATATGATTTTGTCCCAGTTAGTCTATGGAAAATATAATATCAAAGCTAGACTAGGAGCCCTAAGTACCAAAATGTGGCTCAAGGTGGGATGTTGGAGAAAAACAACCACACTCGGACCATAACAAGGTGCTTTCCAAAATGCATCGATCACAAAAAGGGTAGTATCTTAGTGATGGGAGGTCATAGGTTGGATTTTTAGTTGTTCCATGGGAAATAATAGTCTATTTTTTGTAATTGGTCCATGTTAGGTGTTATTTGTGTGTTTGTGTTGTATTTGATCGCGTCCCCTTCTTTCTTATGGGCCCCTTTTCTCTCCTCTCTATTTGAGTTTTTAGGAACATTGTCTAAAGCACCACGTTGCTCGTGGTTTTGTCTAGAGAGCCCTTTACACCACCGAGCCTTACTTTTAGGCCCTTCCTAGTTAGGGTGTACATGTCCCCTTTGTCTCATCTTTTTCACTTTTAGCTATTGGATGTCATTTTGGCACCATTAAGGTCCTAATTTGAATTCAATCTATTTATAAATATATAAATATTGTAGTTCATTTAGCACTAAGGATATACATTGAGCATTCATAGAGAATATTTTGACCACTCACACACATTTTGGAGAGATCGTGTAACCATTAAAATATTTATCATTGTTTGAAACTAGTATTTATTGTGGAACACTTTTTGTGCATGGTCTAAGGTCTAAGGCTAATTGTATATTATTGGAATTGATTTCAATTATGCAATTCATTGTTTTCAATATACAATTGAATGTATATAGGTTTGATAATTAGAGGACAATTAAAACTCAACTAGCCCTTGATAGTTTCCCCTAAACATTCATTGTTTTCCCCAAAACCTCAAAAATTACATGTGTTTCATTGCTTACGTCATAGTGCAAGAATAATAAAGTTTTTTTACAAGTTACAAGTGTTGCAACGTGAAGAAGGAAACAAAGGAGTTAAAGGTATGGAGTAATAAAACATAACCATCAATTTAATTTTAGCTTGTTTATTAGTCAGCTTGAGCACCCCCATGCGTTGTATACCTATTACTGACTCGAATATTTGGACAAGCTTGTCCATTTGTGTGCACATTTATACTTTAAGATTCAAATGAAAATGTTGTGATATTCAAGATAAGCCTCTAAACCATATATAAATATCTTACGTTTACATTTGGAAAATATAGATTAGGCATTATTACGTCGATAAGTGTAACCTATAAGGGCAACCAGACGAATAGTGGTGGTGGAGCGTAATAGTCTAAGATGTCATTAAAAATTGTTCAAACTTAAATTTGATGTCTATTTGACTGCCATAGGGAATTTTTCTTCTTATTTAGAAAAGGAAATCAAAACATCGTGATATCTTAGGCTAATAATGGAGTTTGGAGCCCTTTTTTCCTCGGGAAAATGTTTCAAGCTTGACCTTAGGGTGGAGTTAGATTAAGTCCTCTATCACCAATCAATGAATAATTTTTATAGAAGGTGGAAGTTTTGTTAATCAATTTGAAACCATTTAATTGGTGAAATTATATGACAGATCCAATATTGGTTCCTCGAGATTGATATCTATCGACATTTTCAAGATAAATGTTTTTAAGATATTTGTACTAGCTACTATTTTTGCACATTTAATTTGTTATGTTTAGTTTAAACTTAATAGGCTATTTGTGTTACATTTAGGTGTAATCCATTTATCCTTAACATGAGGTACTTGTGTTTTGATTGCCTTATGATTATTCACCAATGTACATGACTTAAATGGCATAATTATGATGACAACCAAACAGGTAGTGGTGCTTAGAGTGTAATATTGTGAATTGCTAATAAAATGGTTGAACTTAACTTTGATGTCTATTTAAGCGTCATAGAGCATTTTTTTTCTTATTTGGAAAAGGTAATTAAAAAATCATGACATCTTAAACATACAATGGAGTTTGGGGCTTGTTTTAACTTTGGAAAGATGTTTTAAGCCTAACGTATGGGTGGAGTTAGAGTGAGGGTCTTTGTTAACAATCTATGTACAAACCAAATATAAGGTAATGGATTTGTTAATCAATATGAAACCCTTCGATTGATAAAACTATGTGACAAATCCAAGATAGGCACCTCGAGATTGATATCTATTGGCATTTTTTCTGGTAGATGTATTTAAGATATTAGTAATTAGCTACATTGATTAGTGTAACCTATCATGGCAACATAGGTGGTTTTTCTTCTTGCTTTGAGAAGGTGACAAAGAATTGTGATATTTACACCGAAGGCGTTCCAAGTTGGAATCAATGTTGCTTCGTCTAACACAGATAGAGATACTTAGATGGTTGGGATTAAATATGGAGGGGCGTTGATAATACAAACATATCTCCACCATCCACATCATTCTGACAAGTGTGGAAGGACAACGTGGATATTGGAATTACAACATGTGAGCACATATCATAGATATTATTTGGCCACGCTTTGACATACAGGATGGGCTACATGGGGCCAATCTAAATTTTTTCACCTTTCAAATTCACGCCTAGCTAGTAGGTGCTTCAAAAAAGTCCAAATAGTTTTATAGTGTGCGCCTCTATTTTTTGCCATCTCACAAAATAAGTGGGAGCATTTAACTAGTCATCCACATGGCCAACACTTTTCCGACATGCATTGTTAATCACAACCAACAAAAGACATGGGTATCCTCATGCGTCAACAAGTGTCCAACTTGACTTTTTCTCATAGAGTATTCATGTTGTTTATTCGATGACCGTAGACAATGCTTTAACAGAAGTCCACACCCTTGTTGGACAAAATGTTTGGAATTGAAAGATGTGTGGTCTCATGAGTGAAAATGATTGCGAGATATAACAAGATAAAATCAAAGACAAAATATGTTTCCCTTGTTAACATTTAACAAAATTCTTATTTCATAAAACATGTTGCCATATTTTTTCATTTAGTTTCTAGTTTGTAATTACCATGTTTTTTCAATATTTTCTAGTTCTTAATTATTACTATGCACATATAGCTACCATATGAAGAGTTCTAAGCTCTAACATGCATCAAAAAGATCAACGGTCGATGAGCATTTTTGTGATGACGTGAATATCTGTAAGTTTGCATACGAGCCATACACGTGTGGTAGTAAAAACATTTGGGTTGGGTTTCAAACTTGGGCGTATTTGATATTCCCCATTTTTTATTTTAGTCCCATTAAGCATAAATTTCTCCCACGTGAATAATGCAAACTATATCAAGATGAAAAATTGGAGTATTGATGTCCTAAGCTTGCTCAACAAAATATTTCATGATAGGAAAACAAGTTTGTGGAGCTCCATTATAACAAAACAGAGTTTGAACACAAATGAAATTTTACACATATTCCAAAGCCATTAAGAAAAGGCTCATGGGTGGTTGTCCTTTACCATGGGTACATGGGTAACCAGTTATGGGCTTTTTTGGGCTAAATGGTTTTTCGATTGTTTTGTAAAACCGCCTGTTGACACCTATGATGTACTTATATATAGATGGACACTCTAGGATCGATTGACTAACCATCACTTTTCTGCAACATTGGGAGGGTTTATAACCCCAAACAAGATCTGTTAGTTTGTGACCATATGTGACTTGTAATAAAATGTGAAAGTGTTAGTTGGTGGAGGGAACCCACCTTTAACCACGTTAAATATCGTCTAAGATGGACTTCACGTAAATTACATTTCGTACTTCGTGAACAATGCAAACTAGACATTATTCCGACTTTGATATTATTATGGTAAAAGGAGACTCTCAAAACCTTTTGAGGGTAGGGAGAATGTGGCACATATTCCAAGGTTAATAGATCGAAAAGGCTTACCAGTCGTTAGCCATCAAGGGTCTAGATATAAATCTAACGATCCCTCTAACTAATTTTGTGACACTATGTGACTCTCAGACTGATTTTCCGCATTGGGTGATAACCCATAATGATGCTTTGACCATATGTGTGAAATCAATGGTTAGTTGGAGGAACCCACCTTTAGCACGCCTAAGATGGACTTGTAAATTACACCCGTGAAAGATGCAAGCTTAGTATAGAAACCTTTGCTTAGGGATGGTAAAGAGAATCTCGATGTTTGAGGGTATGCTCATCGGGGCTAATAGATCGAGTCTTACCCCTTTAGCCACGAGATCATCACAATCCCTTAATAGCCTACAAAGAGGTGATACTTGAAATTGATGATGCATTTCGAAATAATGATGCCCCCTCTACCATTCTTGTGCATTGTGAAAGAAACATTTATAAAAGGAGAATGTAATGTTTCGCTCCCTCTAATTTAACTTCTCCAACATCATCCCCTTAATAGCCTACAACATTTCCATTCATATCTCATGTGTGATTGCTAATTTTGTGCAAACATTTAAAACGTAATGTTTCGCTCCCTCTAATTTAACTTCTCCAATCATCCCCTTTTCCATTAATATCTCATGTGTGATTGCTAATTTACACAAATAGTAAAAATTAAATCTCTCGCTTAAATTAATCCCGTCATTTTGTTGTGACAAATACAAAATATAACCCTCAAAATTAATCTCTACATTTATTATAGAAGGCTGCCCATTAGTCACGCCACGTTTGAGAAATAAAACAAAAAGACATCAAAAGAGAGAAAAGAAACACACGAGGATAAAATTGTCGATTTCAAGGAGGCATATGTTGCCCGGTCGAATCCCCTGGCGGTAAAGGTTTGGGTAAATATGGGGAAAATCGTCACCATTGAACCGTTCGAAGTCTGAACACCGCACAGGGTATATAAGAACCAAAAAAATAGCGGTTTAACGCCGGTGGATGATTTGAAAAAAGTTGATGTTGATAAGGTCGGTGGAAGATTTTTCAGGAAAAAAGCAATCTGACCGTTTGCAGTATTGTAGCTATATATACCTTCCCTCCCTCCTCTTCCAGCGTCTCGTTTCATTTCATTTGATTTCTTTAATGTTTTTATTTGCTCTGTTTAATTGAGTGTGGCCACACATAATTTGATTGTGTATGCATGCCTGTTATTGTTTTTTTTGTTGTGTTTTATTTGTTTGAGTGTACTATCCAATATTTGTTTGAGTTTACTTGTTCTGCTGCGGCTTTTATTGGGTGCAACTGATCAAATAATGGAGTCTCTGCTCCTTTCATCAGGCGAATTTATCTGAAGGTGATCTGATATAATTTTTGGCATTCAAAATTGGCTGTAGACCATGATTCACATTGCATTTGTGTTTTTACAGAGTTTTTCTGAAAATTTATTGGTTTAGCAATGCTTTTTATATCCTAACCCTGAAATTGATTTTACAGAGCATGAATTATAAGGGATAGAGGTCTGATCACTCAAATTGACTCTCTCAGACCATCAGTAGCTGCAAAAAGGGGTTAACGAGGTAGGCATAATGGCATTTACTTATCTGAAAAATGAATCCTACTTTCCTTTCTGTTTTGTTTTCAATGATTGAAAAGGATTTAGATCTCATTTGAAAATTGTGTTTAATACAATTTATTTCCATTCAAGAGGATTCAATTTGTTTGTAACTAGGCAAGACTAAGGATGCATGCCTCTCAATTTGGGAAGGGCATTTATATTTTGCTTACATTAACCAAATGCTACCCAAATGGGGTCTGTAGTTTGAGAAACTGCACATGTTATTTGGATATCTGGGGATAGTTTAAGGATGTACCATATATATTGAAATGCCATACATATTTCTAACTCAATGGTATTTAAAATTCCAGATGGATTAAAGTTGTAGTACAGCTTGGTAGGTAGGCTTTTCCTATCATTGCATCTCTTATGGATCTTAAAATTCGCAGTATTGTAGCTATTTATTCCTTCCCTCCCTTCTCTTCAGGCATTTCGATTTCATTTCATTTGGTTTCTTTAATGTTCTTCATCTCGTTCTGTTGTATTGAGTGTGACCACACATAATTTGTTCTCTATGTATGCCTGCTATTGTTTTTTCTTATTATTTATTTGTTTGATTGTATTATTCAGTACTTGTTTGAGGTTATTTATTTATTCTTCTGCGGCTTTTGCTGGTGCAACTAATCAAAGCATGGCTGCTCTGATCCTTTCAACAAGGGAATTTATCTGATATTCAGGTGTTCTGATATAATTTTGGCATTAAAAATGACTATACCCCATGATTCATATTGCATTTATGTTTCCACAGAGTTGGTCTGCAAATTTAATGGTTGAATTTAGTTTTAGCAAATCATTTTATATTCTAACCCTGAAATTGATTTTGCAGGGCAGAAATTACAAGGGATAGAAGTCTGATCACTCAAGTTGACTCTCTCAGACCATCAGCAGCTGCAAAAAGGGGTTAATGAGGTAGGCACATTAATGCATTTGCTTACCTGAAAAATGAATTCTAGTTTCCTTGCTGTTTTGTTTTGAGTGATTGAAACAGATTTCGATCTCATTTGGAAATTGTTTTTAACACAAGTTCTTTCCATTCAAGAGGATTCAATTTGTTTGTAACTGGGCAAGACTAGGATGTATGTCTCTCTGTGTGAGCAGGGCATTTATAATTTGCTTGTATTAACAAAATGCTGCCCAAACAGGGTCTGTAGTTCGAGAAACTGCACATGTTCTTTGGGTATTCGGGTATAGTTTAAGGATATACCATATACATTAAAATGCTACACATATATCAATATCATTTATATTTCAAATTCCAGATGGAAAAGAGTTGTAGTTCAACTTGGTAGATAGGCTTTTCCTGTCATTGCATCTCTTATTGCTCTCAACCTTTGATGACTACCCAACATTCTTGACCCCTGTTTATCTGGTCATGGATTTTTACTCTATTGGTGGGCATGCATCTATATTTCCTTTGGATCTTTGTAGATGTCATTCCTGTGCCTCAAGGAAATTGGGCTAGAGACATTTAGGAGCTGTTATCTTTTGAGTGGAATGATTGGGTATTATTGTCCCTTACTACACTGGTTTTGGTTCAGGAATGTGGAAAATGTAAGTGTACTTATGGTTCTCTTCTTAAACTTATGTTTTGTTGTGATGTTTGGTCTTCTAGGGCTCTCAACATTTAATGCCCTCCCTGCATCCCTAATCCCTATGCATATGGTCATGGGTTTTTGCGGGATTGGTGGGCATGCATATTAGCCATGCCCCTGTCATTCCAGTCATTGAGGTAAGATGAGGTTTAGAGCCCTTAAGAAGGACTTGAGTAGTTCACAAGTAGTTACCTCTTGAATCCTAGGTCATTCAAGTAATTGAAGAGTTCCTTTTGAATTTTATGAAATCAAATAGTATTTATACACATGTACTGGTTGCAAAGGATTTTGAACTTATTCAACATGGTGGTAGTCAAGGTATGGGTTTCAATTGAATAAGGGCCCAACCTTGCAGCTACAGAGTGAACACAACAGACTGAGCACAAAACATCATGAATCACATTGATTTCAGACCTTAACTAACTTCCACATCCAAATTTAGAACAATTCAGAGCCTCAGGGGTTATACACACATTTGTGCAGACTCTGCACTTATAAAATGAGCTCAATAGAGCTGTGATTGACCCTCTAACACCTACAATGCTGCTCTAGCTTCTCTCTCAGTTCTTCCTTTACAAAATCATGAGTCGCTTTCTCAAAAACAGAGTTGGACCCAATTTTGGCAGCATAACATGATCTGCGAGTCAAAAGTCCCTCAAAATAGAAGTGTAGATTCTCTATGTAGCTCTATAGATTCGTCTCTCTGTGCTCTTGAGTTCATTGACCCTTTTAAAACCATAACAATGCAGTTATGGAACTCTGAGTCCACCTTGACTGTCTCCAGCTCCCCTAATTGTCTTCTTCTTCTCTTGAGCCATTATACCGAGTGTCAAGGACTTGGCAACTGTTTGGATGAGCTCCTTCTTCAAATTTTCCTCTCTGTAATACATGCAGACCTTCAAAACAGTTAGCCAACTACCTCAAGCTCCAAGGATTTGATTTTGAGTCACGTATGTCTCAAAATAGCAATAAATGGTTTTTCTGAGTTTTTGGACTGTGTCTTGTCCATGTGCCCAAGAAATGGTCTCTTTGTTATGCATTCATGAGTTCCCAAGAATCTCCTCATCATGCTTGACTCAAAACAGTTTAATGTGTCCTCTTTGAGCTCTCAAAACAATAAAAATGGCCCTCCAGAATATTCATGCATGTTTTTTTATGCCAATCTGCCAATAGATGGACTAAAACCACCACCAAAATGAAGGTCTCATCAAGATCTTTCCAACGAGCTATTGTTTGCTTCATTTGAGTCCTTGTGACGCAAGTTATGAGTGTCCAAAGTTTTTAGCACCGTATTCACAGTCAAAAGCCCTAAACCACTATAGGCTCGAACCCCGTGTGATCATGTTATTTACTCTTGGGCTCTTCCAATTGTATGAGGACTTTGCTTATCTGTGTCAACATTAACACATAAGTGTTAATATATGTTTGGGACCCCACATACTTACATTAATATAGGGACCAAGACTCTAACACATAATAGAGCTTTATATGTTACAATGTGACCCCCTTAACATAACACTTTGAGGTGTTAGGAAATCAATGTGACCCGCATAACATTGACTCTCAACACATAATAAAGCATAGCTCCCTAAGACGGGGACGAGGTTCGGGATGACAAAAATTTCTAATTTTTGGGGACGGTGGGGGATGGCTAGTTAAAAATATATAAATATTTAAAATATAAAGATATGGTGACTAAATTATAAAAATAAGCTGAAATAAAACCATTTGAGATTTAAATAAGGTGAAACTTGAACTCATAAACATCAAATACATTCCTTAATACTATAATATCAATATGTTAATGTCATAAATTGAAAATTCATAATACATATTTGAATTTTGAATTTGAGACAAGCTGAAATTTCAAATATATTATAAAATATAAAAGTAAAACCATTCTAAATTACGATTGATCAAGTGACAATAGCTGATATTCATATCATTAATCTCATAGCCAAATACACCAACAATTGTCTATTGTCAATATTACAAAAAAAGAGGACAACTACAAGTATCAGCCTAAAAATCAGAATCAACATCTGAAGCAATATCCATGAACTCCTCGCTTGGTACTAGCATCCTCGTCCTCAAAGGTAAGCCCAATCAATCCCCACTGCACAATATTGTCCTCTTCAACCTACCTTGGCTCCTCGGATCTACATCCCACCGTAATGCTGGGGTCTGTTTGTACTCAGGTGTCTTGCAATCCATAAGACGCAAAGCACTGTGTACAGCTACAAGCTTCTCTGCTCTCGTAGAGGTAAGCCTATTCCTCTTAACAGAGTGTATCCAACCATATGTAGACCGGTTCTTCTCAGAGGCAGAGGAGCTAGAAACTTGGTAAAGTACGCGAATGGCAAGTGGTCAGCGAGTCCTGGAAGCCCATACAGTCGCCACCAACTCACTGGCTTCTCCTGTGCTATTGTTACCTTGTTTGCCTTTGCTGATGTTTTGTACCCATCAAGTTCAGTGAAGTTGAGCCACTCCAATCTGATCTGTGAAGCCTCTTGTGGAGTGTACATTTTTTTAAAGGCCTTCATAAGGCCCTTCTTCACCTCATCATCATCCAATGGGATAACTCTTCTGCCGACTCTCCACATACCATTTGGGATTCAGTGCATACGCAGCCATATGAAGAGGAGTGTTCAACTTCTCCCATCTCCGCTGAATAATGGGCTGTATATGTTCATTATAGAACTCCAAAGTGGGGTCCCTCACCCGAATAACTACCTTCATTTGCCCAAGCATGTTGTCAATGCACTCGTAGATCTCACCAAGATTGGGGCTGTTAGAATCCCCATATTTGATGACACTAAAATCGAGCTATGATTGATATGATGTATTTCATATCAACCCAAAATGTTTCCCGCAACACCACTTCCTTCACTCTTTTCCCTTGATCTGTCTTGGACTCACGCCACCTAGTCCAATCCTGTGTCATAATCATAATTTGCAGGGGCTCCTGCAACTCAGACATCCTCTCCAACAAAATAAAATAGGATGCAAAGCGGGTGTCAACTGGTTTCAAAATTCCTTCTTCAAAAAATTTTGAAAAAGTGCCAATGATGTGTGGTGATTACATATGAACTTCTGCACGTCCTGGCCTCAATCACTATCTGGTTGACCCACTGAATCTTCCTATGTCTTTCAGTGCATTGTTCATGGCATGCACACAACATGGAGTCCAATAAATATGCCTATATTCCCGCTCCACTAGCTTGCCTGTTGCTCTGCACACATAAGTTGCATCTGTGACAACCTGTACAACGTTTGAAGGTCCAACCTCCTCAATGGCATTCTTCAAAATCTGATATTGAACTCAACATCTTTCTCGCTTCCCAGAACAATCAATTGCTCTCAAGAAGTACGGTCCATCTTTGCAAGAGACAATGATATTGATGAGAGGACGGTGTCTAATATCCATCCACCCATCCATGATAATGCTACATCCATGTGACACCCATGTCACCTTCATCTCCTCCATCAACAGATTAACCTTGGAATAGTTTCTATCCAAGATTGTTGTCCTCAGTTTTGTGTCTCTAGGAGGCACATAACTTGTACCTGCTTTTGCAACCTTAGCCATAACCTCCTTGTAATAAGGAGAGCGACATTAAATGGAATCCCAACAACATAGAAAAATTTCCCAATAACATCATCTGCCTCTTCCCTTGCCTTTGAATCAAACATGTCAACAACTGAATTTGGGGCTGCCCCCACGGCCTTTCTCTTCCCTCTGCTTTCCACTTCTGACACTCCAAAACTAGAACCAGCCAAAGTATTACTATGTTTGCCAGCCAAAGTAGAACCACGAACTTCTGGCACATTGTCTGTAGTATTTCCATTGAAGATTCTCACCATCTCAGCTCTCTGCTCTAGTGAAAGGCCCTTACAAGTGCCAACCCCCTTCCTGTAAGGTGCAACAAGTGTGCATTGGTCCTAGTGATATTGCCATGCCAAGTCAGTGCACATATGTTGCACTTCCATACTTTGCTCCCCCTCGAGACTTGGAGATGGGGTTATCAATTATTTGGGCAAATTGTTGCAATGACTTCTTATCAAATGCTCCAATGGCAAATTTGGACAACATTTGAGAGGGGCAATTGGTAGCACTACCAACTGAACTACCAGTTGCCGTTGCCACTACATTTTGTGTCCCTTCTCCACTCTCCCCCATTGTGGCATCACCAACTCTTCCACGGCCACCTATCTCAACTTCCCGTTCAACCCTCTCCTGCTCTGATTCATGCTCTGATTCATACTCATACTCAGAAGAAGAACTCATGGTGATGATTGCTGCAATGAATTAAAAACAACCATAACTATATGATTGATTGATTATGTAATGAATTAATTTTAAAAAATATAACCAATATGCATTTTTTTAAATCCTACAAACTATATGCGTGATTATATTGTGAATGTAGATGCAAATGCTAAAAAACAACCCCTAAAAATGCAAATATAATATAAATTTTAAACTAGAAATAAAATGTAATTAAAAAAACGTAACCATTTACAACCAAACCCTATGCAAGATGCATTTTTTAAATCCCACAAACTATATGCATGATTGCATTATGAATGTAGATGCAAATGCTAAAAAACAACCCCTAAAAAATGCAAATATAATATAAATTTTAAAATAGAAATAAAAATGTAATTTAAAAAAAAAACGTAACCATTTACAACCAAACCCTATGCAAGATGCATTTTTTAAATCTCACAAACTATATGCATGATTGCATTATGAATGTAGATGCATATGCTAAAAAATAACCCCTAAAAAATGCAAATATAATATAAATTTTAAAATAGAAATAAAAATGTAATTTAAAAAAAACGTAACCATTTACAACCAAACCCTATGCAATATGCATTTTTTAAAATCCTACAAACTATATGCATGATTACATTGTGAATGTAGATGCAAATGCTAAAAAACATCCCCTAAAAATGCAAATATAATCTAAATTTTAAACTAGAAATAAAAATGTAATTAAAAAAAAATGTAACCATTTACAACCAAACCCTATGCAATATGCATTTTTTTAAATCCTACAAACTATATGCATGATTACATTGTGAATGTAGATGCAAATGCTAAAAAACAGCCCCTAAAAATGCAAATATAATCTAATTTTTTTATAAAAAAACTTTAACAAGTATTGTAAACAAATAAAATTATAAATACCTCTTGCTTGCTCTTGCTCTTGCTCTCCCTCTCCCTCTTGCTCTTGCTCTCACTCTTGCTCTTCCTCTTGCTCTCTCTCACTCTTGCTCTCTCTTGCTTGGTCTTGCTGATCCCATAATGTAAATTTATAACATAAAATTGCACTTTTAGGGTTAGGGTTAGGTTAGTAATGTTGTTTTTATATTATAAGTGATTTACAATTAAAAAAATATAGTTTAGAGTGTTGTTTTTATGTTTTTTTATTTAAAAATGCGGCAGACCACGTGGGGGCGTCCAAACGTCCCCACGTCCCCACACATTTCCCAAGTCCCCACACGTTTCCCACATCCCGTGGACATTTCTCTCCCTCTGCTGGACATCCCATGACGTTTCCCACCAAGCATGCATCAGGGAAATGTGGGGCGTTCCCCACGTTTCCCCACGTCCGGGACATGTAAAAATGGGGGACGTGTCCCAGCGTAACTATGAAATAAAGTGTTATTATAATATTGGGATCCTCGTGTGGATGGATACTACAATTTGAATCAAGCCTTCAATATTATGATATTATGATATGTTAATCATGCTGACCAAAAGGGTATTTAGCCTTAACAAGAGGTCTTCCACTTGTGACGATTTGGGTGATGCAAGATCGCACGAGCCCTCGAAGTTATAGAAACCTAGTCAATAAAGAGTGTAAACCTAGTCCATGGAGCTACAAAAGCAAACTTGTGCTGCACACGGGGCTCATTCCTATATTATTTCATTAGCTTTCTTAGAGTTTATCCAATGTAGATAATACTTCACGAAAAATCTATATACCAAATGTGGACATTAAACGACCTTCGCTATTAGGAATTCAATTAGTGTCGATTTTGCTCTCTTTTGAATGACATAAAACCATGTAATGAAAGTGATTAATAGTTGTTATGGTTAGCAAGATGACCTATATTCCCCTATTCGTCATCATCGGCTTTGTGTCTTTTAGGAATTTTGGCTAAAAGTGAAGGTCGAATAGTTAGGTGGTCATCCCATTGACTAACGTGTACTAATCCAAGGACGTTGATCTACTTGTTTTTCCAAAGCCAATGCCGATCTTGGGTTTCATGCCCACGACTAGCCCGACCTTGCTCGAGGATGATGCGCAACTAAATCCTTATGACAAAATAGGGACTCGCTTTAGTGTTAGGCGGGGATTTAATGTAACACCATGCTAGGTTAGGGATTGTACCCATGGGGTTAGGGATCACACATCTAGTGCTTATTGGGCTAGTGAGTGCTCACGACCATATAAGCGGGGTAAGGGAAGGGTCAAGTAGGGCATGTTGCTGAATCTCATCTCATCTCATTCGTTTCCATCCTCAACCACTTAGTGATGGTGATCCTATAGATCGATCAACAAAATAGTCTACTTACATAGCCTACTCAAACTCACAAGAGTATGTGCATCGGTTTGAACACATTCACATGGGTTTATAGGTCTTGGTAGACCTTGGGGAAGCGAAGCACTAAAATGTGCCACAATTGATTCTATCCCATTCCAACCTTGATTTGTGAATCCATATTGCTTGAGAGACATGGTCAATGCTCTGCCATGCACCATACAATATGAATGTTTGCTATGAATGCAAATGATTTGGGTGCAAACAATTGGTAAAGGGAAATTGGATAGATGATTCATACCTCGAACCATCGCCCAATAGATCTATGGAAAGCTCTCTATTGTCGACACTCAACTTACTTTAAGGAGGTTGAGGTTCTTCTCATGATGGCTCTATATAGCTATATAACTAGAGTAGGAGGACCTCTATCTATATATTGGGTGAGGACCCTCACTGACAACATATGTAGTTGGGCGAGAAGGGTCTCTATTTCTATATGGGGATATTGATGCTCCAAAGCCTTGATGCATGCAAACTAATATTTGAAGCTATAAACAATCGGAGAGACAAGTTCCTTTTTGATCCAATTCGAATGTCAGCCGGTTATAGGTTATATAGGAGTTGAGTGTTGTCATGAGCACATAAATGCAAATGGATTCTTCGTTATCCAATTCGATTGATGTCATAAGTGGTGAACGATAAATGGATTCTCCGTGATCCTATTCTTGTGCTCATGTCACGAGTGGTGAGCGCATAAATTAATATATACTTATACCCTTCGTCGGAGACTTGCATAAATCAATAACTTCTCTCCCATTTCATATCTATATATAGGGGTGTCTTCATCATATTATAGGAGCCCAACATTGTATATATAGCCCAAGCAAAGAGGTGAGTGCCGAATGGTTGATTTATTCTCTTGAAGAGTGAATAGAACCTTCCCGACTTGAGAATACTAGTAACTAGTAACCTTTATTCTCATTCCCACCAAATAAAGAGCGACTTTCGAAGGATCAAAATAACGAGCACTTCACCATTCTATCATCTCCCACCTATGATATAAAGTGGATAGTTTTATTCTCCTACAATATGAATGTTGATTGTGAATGCGAATGATCTGGGCACAACAAATGGGGAAAGGGGGAACATGGCAGATGCCAATTCATTCCTTAAACCATCACCCTATATATCTATGGAGGATGAGTCTCTATCATCGACACTCAACTTACTTTAAAGAGGTTGAGGATCCTCTTTGGATGGCTCTATATAGCTATATAGCTGGAGCAGAGGCCGTTTATCTATATATGGGTTCGGGACCCTCTCCAACAAGATATATAATCGGGGGAGGAGGGCATATCTCTATATGGGCGTATTGATGCTTTGGCACCTTGATGTGGGAAATTGATATCTAAAGCTATAGGCAAATCGTAGTGATAAGTTCCTTTTTGATCCGATTCGAATGTCAAGACCGGTTATAGGTTATATAGGACTACTTGGCCTCCCAAGTGCTCTAAGAGTTGAGTGTTGTCATGAGCACATAAATGTAAATGGATTCCTCGTTATCCGATTCGATTGATGCCATAAGCGGTGAACACATAAATTTCTATTATCCATTTTTTGTGCACATGTCATGAGCGGTGAGTGCATAAATTAACATATACCCATACCCTTCGTCTAACTAAGTTCAGCCAAATGTAACTCTATGTTATATTATAAGGCAAGTTATGTTTTATTTATTAAAAATAAAAGTGACTTTTAACTAAAGTAAGTCGGCCACCAAAATTGAAAGAAAGAGGAAAAGGTATAAAAGGAGGTGTGGGGGTTCATTTCAAGGATGACTTGTGATATGTATTCATTTCTATTTGGAGATTGGAGCTTCTTGCACTTTTCAATATTGAGGATGGAAATGGTTCACCCAGATTTCACCTTCGAAATCTGCGATACCCTATCCGAAATTTTTCGTACTTTTAAAATAATGGGTCGTTTATGTTTTTATTGCCTAAAAGTTCTTGTATTGCGTCAAGATAATCCCAAAGAGCCATATTAGCCTTTTTCGCCAAATACCCGATGCCCAAAGTTATATTCCTCATTTCGGGATTTGTCATCGGGAAATTTGTATTTAATTATTTTGAGCCCGTATGAGGCTATTTGCGCTCGTTTAACTCTATTATGAGCGAATATGTTATTATTCCTATGTGCCGAGAAGGGTTTTAACTTGGAATAAGTTTTGGTGTTTATTTGTAACTTTTGGCAATTTTTCGTGTTTTTGTGGTGTCCCGTTTCGTTTTTACGTGAAATTTCTGAAACAATTCCTTTGCGGGTAAGCCCGATTTTTGGCTTGGATGAGCAACTTTGGAAAACATATACGCACATTATGCCCGGAGGAAGTCGCCATCGGAGGTCCTGGATCATTGGGAAAAAGCAAGTCGTGCAAAAAGCCTTGTGGGGATGGGCGCATTTTTGAAAAACAAAGGATTTAAGCTGAATGGGAAAAATAGAAACCGCAGTGCGGTGGAAATTTTATACCTGCCTGAAGGAAACTTTTTCCCGTGTTATAAAAATCACTTAAGTGCGCAAAAAATAGAGGCGCATGGTGGGAATTTATTGTCTACCAACCTAAGAATTCCCATGATAAAATAAAAGGAAAGTGACTTAAGTGAAATCATGGGATTTTAGTGCCTGCCTTGCAAGGTAAATAATCCCATTGTCAAAATCAAATCACTTAAGTGGATCATGGGATTCTAGTGCTCCTTGCCAATGAGGTAAAAGAATCCCATTGTGAAAAAATTCTTAAAAATAGAATTACATGTGCAAAAAAGTGCGCCCCCTTTGGTGAGAGAATGGCAGCCTTGAAATGATTATTTTAATTAATCTATTCTCTCAAAAAGTGCGCCCAAGCTTGGAGGAAGTCAACAAGTCAAAGTTGGAATAAAAGAAAGGATTAAAAAACATTAAATTTAATTTATTTAATGGCTGCCCCCTTCCTCTCAAAAAGTGCGCCCCATTTGGGAATTATTTAATGTTTTTTAAGGCATTAAAACATTAAATTAATTTCTATTTTCAGTGGCTATGGTCAAAGCACACTGTGAAGCTTAAGTGAAGTGATGTGTGAAGGATTAAATTGGATTAATTTAATTTATTGGATGGCTGTCCTTAAACATGCTATTTTTAAAAGAGAAAAGCATGATTTTTAATTAATTAATTGCCTTTAATTGTTAGGGCAATTATTAATTATAGAATTGTGAAGGTTATATAAGCATGGGCAGCCATATGGGTGAATTATTCAAATCACAGGTAAAGAATTGCAGCCAAGTGGAAAAGTGCGCCCCCATTAGAAGAAGGATTTTGCTCAGACAAGGTGACAACAAGGCTAAAAGCTTCCAGATTTGGCGCATGCTTTGAAGGAGGTTGATCTTTGTCTGCATAATTGTTTGCATATGTGTTACAGGTGCTCAGGTGTTGTTGAAAGGATTCATGCTCTCTTTATGTGCAAATTAAACACCAATTTTTGGGGCAGCAGGCTTGAAAAGTGCAGATTTTTACAATTAAAATTTACTATTCATTCTCCGTGGCCATTTTTGTCTGAATAAATTGCAGGAATTCAATACAGGTGCTTTATAAAGGAAAAGGAGCTTTTATCAATGTCCAATACATTGCATATATCCTCCGAATCTGAAGAATTGTCCAGATCTGCACCAATTTTGAAGAAATCCGGCCAAGTAAGAAGAAAAAGAATTATTCAGACAAAGATAGACAAAGCCATGGCGAAGGGAGATGAAAAAGAAAGCACGATGGAATCATGCATTGCTTCCAAACTTGCAGACATAGGAGACACAGATCTAGGCTGGAACCTCTTGCCGATTTGATTGATAGATCCAAAGCGGGAAAGACTTCACTCATGCGTGCGGTCAAAAGCAGTGGAATTATCCGAGCTGCAGCTTTTCCATGTACAGCCCAATTGCTAGAGTTCGTGATGGAGTGTGCTAGATCTTATCATCCTTCATCCAGATCAGTGCGTGATGCTTCGGGAAAGACAATAATTCGTTTGGACACAGAGTTCATCAATTATTGTTTGAAGATTCCAGTGTGAAAGGTGGTGACTTCTATTAGCATTCAGGATGCTGACAATAGATGGGAGAAGCATAGAGCTGATTGTGTGAGCATAATGAATAGCCGATACATGAAGAAGCCTAGATCTCCTTCAAAGTTCCCGAGAACTCTTCCACGGTCCAATTTGGTGCAAGAGGTAGATGATGTTGTCAAATTGCTATGCAAGATGAATGGCGAAGCGAATGCTTACACTTTATGTACATGGATGTATGCTTTCATCGGGACCATTGAAATCAACAAGGTTGATTCTATAATCAATTAATTGGAAATTATTAAAACATCGGTGAGCAACTCCGGGCGTGAAGCGTACTTTCACTTCAAGATGACTTCATACTTGGTGTATCTGCGGCTTCACAGTGGCGTCTTTTCCAAGCCGGGATAGATGTGGCGTTCTTTCCAAGGACCCCATTTTCAGTGCTACCCATGCTTTACCGTACTGCGTGCGAGAAAGACTTCAAAGTGATCAACGATGACTTCTTCTACGATTTCATCTGCAAGTGCTAGACAAAGACTTGAAGGCCAACAGGTAAGCAGCGCATGGGAAGGCTGTGTCCAAGATTGGTAGTCTATTCATTCAATTTGCAGATTTCACATACCTCGTGGTTACGGGCTTTTACGGAGAACCATAAAGATGCCCGGTATCCGAATGATAGATTGATCGCCATGGAGCTAAGCAGGCAACTTGTGGAGTTATACGACCTTCAGTCAAAGCGGCACAAGTCTACGGGCTTCTTCCCAATAACTGTGGGATATTACAACTGCATTAGCATTCATAGAGCTCGGGGATGGAGGCACAAATGTTATCTCGAGTATGAGCAAGAGTTCTTCCCTACACGGCTGAACTTCGATCCATTTGGAGTAGCCAGGAAGACAATCTCCCAAGAGTACGCACATGTGCCTTCATTAGAAGATTTCTGGATGAAGTGCAAAAGTGAGTACGAGGTTAGAAAGAAAGATTTCAGCAAGCTATCAGCAAAGCAAGTGTTCGACTTTGGACTAGCACGGATACCTGCGGATCTTAAAGATGATGGGAATGTGGTACTTGATACTTACCATCAAATGGGAGGAGATAAAGCCATATACTGAGAATAACATAGGATGTTGCAACACAATATTGAAGAAAGGTCGAGTTGTGTTGGTGAATACTTAAACCTGTTGTTGACAAAGAGATATTGCCTTGATGAAGCATTGATGAATCAAGTCACGGGCAACTTCGCGCGAGGAGATTCCCTCAGCGAAAGCACGGAGGAGAAAGCATAGGGAAAGTCGAGAAGTTGAAAGTGCATAGAAGATCTCAATCCAGGAGAGGATCACTTCTCTGACCATGACTTTAACTCCGGTTTCTCCGAAACTGAATGCTTCACCAACTATTGCACCGTAGCGGCGGGGGATGCTTCCATGCCTCCACTGAATCCACATTCATCTTCTCCCCTCTCAGCCACTTCGTTCAGCGCCTGTTCCAAAGGATACGTTGAAGCTGCAGATGGCGGAATTCGAAAGGGCTTTGTCCTTGGATGACTCAGAAGATGGCAGCCATAACACTGTGGCACTTTCTGACGGAGAGGATGTAGAGTGGAAGATGGTAGTACACTCAGCGACTTCTCATTCTCCGAGAAGTAACTTCTCGGAATGGTTGGCTTCGCAGTTGGTTCCAGAAGCGAGAATGGAGATGAACTTAGAGGAGCACGACTTGCAGCTACTCCGAATGCAGGCGAAGAGACAGAGGCCTAAAGTTGCAAAGCAACTTCGGGTTGATCATCGAGGATTCGGGAGAGAAGTTTCTTTGAGATATCAATTCGGTAGAAGGAAAGATAGAGGAGGAGCTCATAGCGGAAGATGTGACAAAGTGACCAAAGTACCCTCGGTCGAAGCCACCACCGAAGGATTGAAGCAGAGATACGCAGACATTGATGGATGTTTTATTCCTTAGGCTTGCAGGTGAAAAGGCGGAGAAAGAAGAGCTGCAGAAGCAAGTATCTCAATTATGTGAGATCATAGCGAAGGTTGCTAAACCTTCCATTCAGCCCATTTCAGAGAGCGGTGAGTGATCATCTTATGCGGGAAGCGAAGGATGCAAGCAATCAAGTAAAGGCTATTGACGAATGGAAGGATTTGATTATTCGTCGAAGCTTCTATACTGACTTGGGAAGTGCCACCGCTTTAAAAGCTTATGAACGATGTAGCAAATCAACTAAAGCAATTGATGGCAAACATAGAAGGCATGAATATAGTTGCAGAGAGTAACCTGAGTATTTTGGCCGAGATCAACAAACTGCCGAGAGATGTATCGATTGCGGAGCAGTTATGCACGACGGATCGGTCGAGAAGGGGAAGCATTAGAGTTTGCGGTATTTTTCCGTTTGGAAATCTGCAAAGTTTTGCTAAAGAGGATGCAAGCACTTGAGAGTAGAACATCAGATTTACCAGACAGTGTCATTTCTTTCACTGAAGAGATAATGGACGGGAATGTCACTTCATACGTGCGGATCGTCTCAACTAAGGTGCCTAATTCCTGGAAGGTTCTCTTACGATGCTACTGAAAGAGAATTGATAAAGCTACCAAGCCTTTTAGGATGAATTCTATCAGTAGACTGGTGGCGCTGCAGCGGACATTGCAAGGTTTGGGCCGAGCTTGGAAGATGTGGAATCGTGCATCAAAGTGTTGAATGAAGGGTTAGCTGCACTGTGACAGAGAAAGAGGCGATGACTAAAACAAATGGAGGATGCTTTGAATTACATGTTCGACAATTATATCCGATATCAGAAAAAGAAGAAGACATAAATGTTACAGCTGGCATGACTTCTATTTCTTTCTTCTTCTATTTTCTATGTTCCTGGATGAAATTGTAAAACTTCTAAGTTATTGGTTTTGCAACCATTATTTAAAGTCATGTGAAACCATTCTATTAGTTAAGTGATACATGTGTCACTTAAGGAGAAGATAGTTGAGGATGATTGCCAAATGTCATCGTTACTTGTTGTTTATGTTTCGATTCGATTGAAGTTTTCCATTTGTACTTTCCCTCCTACATTTTATAAGTAGGAGAAGAACCTCCGGGTTAATGATGGATTAGAATTTGTAAGCAACAATCTTGTGTTCTAGACTTTGTGCTGAACCCCTGAGAGCAACTTGGAGCAAAGGAATACAAAGGAGCAGGGTTTCGGAGAACTTTGTGTCACGGTGTATTTGGTTTCTTGTTTTTATCTTAGATCTCTTAATAAACTTTGTGTTATTTTAGATCTGATCTAGCTGCCTTTGCTTTATAATTCGTGTGTTCATATCTATTAAGTTTCTTCTATGTGCATGCAATTAGCTCTGCTATCTACTAATTGGGATGCACATCTTCTCCATTTCTTCTCTTGTATTTCCTTTACTTCCTTCATCTATAACTTTCCTTTCTTGAACAGTTTGCACATACTTGTTGCAAAACTTCTTAGTTATGGTTCATGAACTAAGTAGTTAAAGTAAAACCCCGATAGATAATAACACATTTTTATTGATAAATCTGACACTGGAGCCTCACCGGTTAAATGAGGGAGATTTATCTCATGATTTGCCTAAGTTTTATGCTATGCGTAAAATCTAGCCAATGACGAAACCCTCCTTGGCATCCTATTGGGGACGAACACCTCGATAGATTACAACACTGATTGGGATGAAAACCCTCAATATCTACATTGATGGCTTCATTCGGAGCTCACAATTGGGCTTCACTTTAGTATTTTAGGGCTGCATTAAGAATTTTCAATGCTAGGGCACCATTTCAAATGAGTGCTGTATTTGTGTTTTGTAAGGGCTCACGATCGCCTTTGGTAACTTTTGCGTGGGCGACCCACTTGTGAGGTTGAGCGAGCCACTTTGGGGTCTTCATGGCTCAATTTTAAGGTTTCTTCATTGTTAGGGTTTCTTTAGCTCTTCTTTGTAGCCGAGGGCATCATCACTACATTTATTTTGGTTTCAAATGCTCCTGACGATCATCTCGTAATGAATCCTCTTTTTCTATCGTAAAATTGGAGATATAAAATCAGATTTTGGTCTAAAAATTCATTTGTTTGTTTCTAAAAATTCTATTGATATTTCTAAGCATGTGCCTTCTGGGTATTGTTGAAATCGAGTTTATTGGAAATATATTGTAAAAATCCGATTCTGCACCTTGTGGCTAGGGTTTGCAATCCAATAATAGGTCATTGCCCTAAATTTTGCACTAAATCTAATTGCTTTCACAAAATTTCAGAAGTCTATATGTTGCTTGTCATAATTTTCAGTTTTCTATCATTAAGGTTCGGGAAACTTCCAAATATTTCAGATTTGAGCTTGAAAGGGACATGTCAATGGTATCGAGCACTTGATCTTACCAATCTGTGATTCAGAAGGAGAAGATAAAATGGCGGACATAATTTTTGATGATGCTAGGCTTGAGAGGTTTGCGCAAGGGCAAGAGAGATTGGATAATATGATGGCACAAGTGATTCATACCATGCAACATCCAATGGTGAAGGAATCTCTTCAGGAAAACAATAAAATCCAGCCACCCGTAACCGTGAGTGATTTTTCATCTAGGTCTTTTTCGTTCTACTTTCCTTCCAAAAGAGGAAACCATTATGGTGAGGGAAACTCAATCCTCCATCTTGGATGACATTGCTGCCAGCTACGCTGAATATAAAGCCTTCCTAGTGAGATCCTAAAAGAACTACCACTTGCCAACTTCATAGGATTGAAGAAAATTCGAGTTGGAATTGGACCAAGTCCTAATTCACGAGCTACACAAGGAAACTTGCAGCATGTCTTGAGGAAGTAAGAGGAAAAGAACTTTTGAATAGTAATGGAGCAAGAAGAAAAATCAAAGTTGTTGGACATTGAGAAAGAGCAGCCCATGGAAGCCCTAAAAGCACCAATCAATCTTCCTAACATCAGAAAGTTTGAATCATTACCTTTTGAGAGAGATTTAAAGAGTTCTCCCTTAATGATGAGAAGAGAGGAAGAAATCTTGGGGCATGAACTTAAGAAAGAAAAATCAGATCTGTAAGGAGATTTTGAGGTGGAGTTCCAAGAATACCATGTTGAGGGGTGGCATGCACATGAGAAATGTGAAATATCCCTTGTGGGATACCACTTAAAAATGCACAAAATATTGAAAACTTGCAGCCACATAAAATACTGATTTTACCAGATTTTTACAATAAGGACAACAAACTAAATAAAATCTATATCTCTCTAAATATTCATTCGAATTACTTGAAAACTTGAAGAGGGCTTGATATTATTATAAAGGACATAATAACATTGTTTTTGGAGTTTTACATAAATTAAAATGCTGCCAGAAAAAGCACAACGTGCCCTAGACAGCTGGAAACTTCAGAGGCTCGTAACTCTCCAAATACCGGAGCAGAAATTAAGGGTCTTTGGTAATAACATTAACAAAAGGAAACAATATTTCCACCTTCAGATCTGAAATGACCGACTGGAAAAACCCCAAATAGAGGCTGCAGGTCGCCACACTTGGAGAAGGGGTCGGAAAATGATGGACACGCCTTCAGCGTGCTGCCACGCCCAACCCAAAAGGTTGCCATGAATCTGATTGGGGCCCTCTGCTTGTCTTCCCCAAACACCCCCAAAACCCGCGAGATCCTTCACGAGATGCCTTCAACGAGCGGCCACACTCTGCCCCAAATGGCTCACCGTGGATCTGATTTGCTGCCGTGATTCTGATCTGGAAGCCCATTGATTATCCTCTCCAAATGCTGCCAAGAATCTTCAAAACCCGTATTCGAGACCTCTAATATTGTCTCTCACACAACCCCAAAATGGATCCAAAATGATGACTAGGGTAAATCTCTCACTATCGAAGAATGCCCTGCTAGCTAGAACGATTCTCTCACCACCGAAGGTAGGGTCCTCAGGGATTTGACTCCACAAGTTATGATGCACAACAACAAAGAAATTTACTGCACGAGAAGGGGTCAATAAAATGTATGTCAAAAGTTCATTTTCTTCCTCCCGCTCCTTATATACTTCTCCTCGGCAAACGAGCCCCATAACCCTAAGTGCATTTCATTCCAAGGAGGGGCCAATAAAATAAGAGTAACTATAGTTACTTTTTCCCTTTTTGAGTCACCCTATCCAAAAGTGACCCCCAACGCAAAACTTGGGATATTAAAACCACGGGGCCCCTTCCCAAAAGCTTCCAGTGTCCACGGCCCCCTGGGTCTGACCACGGCTAGGACTCGACCTGGCCCTTAGGCCTTAAGGCGCGAAAAGGGACATTACATGGTCCTCCCTTCCCGAGAAATGCTTGACCCCAGCATTATCATGTCTCTCTACTACGCAGTGAATACTCGAATACCGCGCCGTAAGTTTCTCCATCTCACCCTACCATCCACCAAGGATCTGTGTAATCCGAAGTAGCCAAGAAACCCCATGCCGTCATCATGACCTCCATATGGTACCGAGAGCAATGTTATCCGTGAAGCTAGAATGATACCCAAACCGACTCTCCACTGGTACCCTGCACCGAAATTTCCAATCGGTCCAATCCTTGCCAATGCAAGGTCAATGAGTGTCATCACTGGAATCACCCACTACCTCTCAATAAACTCCTACAGGTATGAAAGTTCACTCTGAATCCTGTAGAGTCCCCGTATTAGCCTTGTGAAACAACCTGTTTACGCACAAATGGTGCTAACTCTCCCACCTGACCTGCACTCGTGTGAGAGCCAGGCTCCTCATACTGTATCTCGATGTGCCCCATGGAGGAAAAGTCCCAAGACTCCAGTAGATAGTCAACCGGTAATATCAGCGCCACATAGTCCACCTCTTGCGTTGAATGTGAACCGACTGAATAACCATGGGTCACATTCGTCTCTCCACTGAACTAACACGTGGGTGAAGTGCTCACTGGGCATAGAAGCAAGCAAAAAGCATAGGAGTGTTGTCCCATGTTGATTCAACAAATGATGAACCCGTAAGCTCTGACTCGTCATAGTGACAAACCATATATGCCTGTATAAAGTTGGGGATATCCTCCCTCAACTTGTGCCATATGAACCTCTCAGACATGAACCTATAGGTCTCATCGCAGCTCAAATGCCCCATCACGGAAGGACAATGCACATGTCGCAGTATCTCCATCCACAACCATGAATCTGACACGAGGCTCAATCTTCCCTGATAGAGGAGCATCTCATCCTCCAATCATAGTTGTCATCCTGTATGTGACCATCCAGAATCTCACAAGTGTGTCGGTCCTTGGAGTACTCAACAAGCAAATGAGGTCTCCAGTCTACCGAAACTTCAGATAACCAACATAATGATAAGCTCGGATGATCTGAACCTATAATCCCAATCTCAGTAACAACCTCATGTGCAACATTGCTGGCCACACCCACATCCATCATACTCCACATCGATCCGCAATAATAAAACTCCTCACCATGCCGGATCATCCTCTCCTTCCCCTCAGCTGTAACCACCCTTGGTGCTCCTGCAGATACTCCCTCAGAAACACATTCCTGCCCTCGGACTTAAACTTCAGCTCTATCATCTAAAAGTTAGTTCGAGACTCACCAAGAGAGTGAAGCCACTGCACTCTCAGCGCTATGTTGGTCACTCCATACCAACAATGTGGAAATCATTGGTAATTGTCTAGTTACCCATCATGATGCCCACTTGGGGAACCCACCGTGTGCACCTCAAAGACTCTCCATTGGCTACAACCCCGTTGAGGCCCTCAAAATCCTCTGTCTGTAGTCCTCGCCTCTCAAACAATGAGGCATCAATACAGTTGTGGGTTGCCCCACTATCAATGAGTACCCCAACTCGTTGACCCTGCATAACTCCTCTAATCCTAAATGCCTTGTACATCAGAGTACTAGACAATGTGGCTATAGTTTTCCGAGGAAAAGTCTCCTCCTCCTGCCCCGCATCAACACTATCCAACGCAACCCCATCTCCATCATCCATCTCGCGAGTCTCTATCTCCTCACCTCTGTCACCCTTGCTCTCCTCATAAGTCATCATGGTGTGCTCTGTGTCTGCAGCAAACAACCCGTCGGAATAGGAGTCATCAAATATCCCACTTGTCTCATACCTTGTGATGTCACCATGAACCACAAGAGGCTGCGTTCCTTCACAATTTGACCTCCTGCAACGACATGCTTCTTTCTTCACCAATCACATCTTTTGCGATCTGCCCTTGTATACCCTGAAATTTGATTTCTTTGTTTTCCTTGAAATTTTTAGTTTATCCACATGAGGGATGAATGCAAATTTCCCAAAAGATGGAAGCCAATATGTCCAATGAATGATTCCAACTTCAAGTAACCCAAATGTACAAACACATTCAAGTACTTCACATCTCTTATTGACAATAAAGAAATGAGTTACCTTCTTTGTGCAAGACATATCTTTCCATGGACATAACTCATCAATTCCTTGTATGTTGGGAATACACATGGCTGCTCCCTCATCATACTTTATTCTCTTTCCCCATATTTTCATTTCACCGTAAATGCAAGAGAAAGGGAAATCAATATTAGAACTCATGCATCCATAAACTTTATCATAAGGAACTTCATACCCTTTGTTGTACCCATTGATTCTCGTCATGAGAGAAGACAACACATCGGAAATAGCATAATTGGGGCTGCTCATCATGCCTTTGCAACTCAGAATTTCTGATATAGGATCAACATCTTCATTCTCCTTTGATTTTTCAACCCATGCATCATCATTTTCCTTAACATCATGCAACCATGGCATCCCAAAAACAGCCTTACTTCTAGCAATTTCAACCACAATAAATACACCACATACCTCATGTCCTTTCAATATCATGGGCCCCTGCATTATTTTCTTTGCCAACATATGCTTATTGGCTGAATCAAGAGCAATGTGAATGGAAGATGTGTTTATTCCATCTAGCATACCTTGAAACGTGATTATGAAATAGTCTTCCTCAATCATCCAAGCATGTAAATGTTGTCCCAAATAATAGAAACATGGCAACAACATAGAAGAACTCAACAAGCTAGGAAGATGGTAACCATTCTCATACCTTAGGATGCTAAAGTCATGAATGCACCTTGAATTCAACTCTTCTTTTTTAACAACAAAGTGCACCTTGATTCTTTGAGCACTTTGAGGACCAAATGCCCCCACTAACCCTTCCAAGGGTTCCACCATGTAGCTGGTATAAAAATCAGTCATGGGCTCTATTAATAAAACATTTTCTCCTCTCTTTATGACTGCTGTTATACACAGTCCAGCAGGCTGAAGATGATTAAAAAATATTCTCTTACCCTTTTTAGCAATCAGAAAACCAACGCTGGTACCTTGAGAGTTACTCTCCCTTCTTGAACCGAGTCCCCAATGAAGGAATCATGCTTGCCAACACAAGACACATTTGAATTCCTTCTTTTGCTTATGAACTCCGTCACAAAGTTTTCAAAATCAGAATTGATAGTTTTGGATAATTGCCACATATTACCAGGATCCCATAGCTTATAATGCCCATGAGCCCTTGTATCTGTTAAGTGAGCTACAACTTGCCACCATATATCATCCACAAGATGCTCATATACACATAGTTGGAGCAATGGTCCAACAAACTCCTGATGAAGACTTCATCATCTACCGTACCATGCATCTCATGATGGAAATTTTGGAACAAGCAACAATAAATAAGACACATTAGTGTGCTCTTCATACCTTTCAAGGCCATCAATGTCCTCCGTGTGTTCAAGATAGACATATGTTGAGCTGCCCCCAACATTGTTGCCAGTACATATCTGAAAGCTGATCAAAAGTTGCTGGTTTGGAAATTACAGTAGGCTGCAATTTTACACCAGTGTCCATGTGAGGCTCCTCCTCATGTGCCAAATCTGCTCTATAGAGTCTTTTTCATGGGTGTAGGATTTCTTGCATCATTTGCCCACATCTTTCCTTGAACTCTGCAGTGTTGACTTTCTTGGGCAGCTATCAAATTAAGAAGCTCTAGCTCCGCTATTTCATTCCTCACACCGTTTTAGAGTTTCCATTACATCATCTTTTCTCTGAAATTCTTCTTCTTCAAATGAGTTCTTTTGTAATTCAGTACGGCATATGATGATCTCGCTTGGGCTTTCTACCAATTTTTATCAAGCAATAATTTGGAAATGACATATTATCTCCGAAACCCCTACTCAAAGATTGGTATTTCCTCTAACAAGAATCCTCATCTATCACCTCTATTGGCCGCCCTTTATCACGTTGTTCTCGTGAACGACCCAAAAATACCAACACAAGGACAACACGGTGAAATACAGGGATAACTTTTTTTTTTTTTTGACTTGCTTTGACTCCACACGACACAACATGTCGTCACAAGGTTACTGACCAACACTAGGAACCACTTGTTACGGGGAGACCACAAGGTCGAACGGAAACGCTCACAACTATCATGACAATTTACTCTTCTTTTGACAAGACAACATGGAAGTCCAACCACATGACACACTTATAGCTAGGCAAACCACGGTAAGAAATGATTGGAGGTTATTTATTTTGACAAGACACCCTTTATCTCATGACTTATGTTTTCAGAGAGATTTAATATATGATTCACACAATTTCAACTTATAAACTGAGTTAATTCCTTATACACTGCAGAGTAGTTCACTTAAAGTCTTCCCCTACTTGCTAAATATTAGAAACTAACTATTGTTTCCTTTAGCTTGTTTTAGGCGTTTCCAAAAGAGTAGTGTTCACTAGTTTAGCTAGGGATATCAATTTATAAAGATTTACTTTACAAGGATAGTTTCACCTTTGAGTACTTCAGGAATCTCTTGTTCTCAAGTAAGTCATCTCTATATTATTTTACCTGAATACACATATTTTGGTTAACTTCTATAAGGGTTAACCATTCCATTTAATTTTACTTATATCACATCATTACAAGGTGTCAGAGAGTTTTGACTTAACACTTTATTCTCAAAAAAAAAAAAACAAGGTATTACAATATTTATGCCAAGGTAAGGATTGAATATCATTCCTCACCCAAGATAAGTTACTAGTCTAACAACAAAAGGGAAAGAACACTTCACTACGTAGTTTTCTGAACATACCAAGGCAAGAGATCTTCTAAACTCCTTGCAAGCAAAGTTACAAAATTTACAACGCATTGAACTTTCTACAAAGAACTTCATAATTTGAACTGATGAAACTTTTACACTCTTTTCCTTTAATCTACTCGCATAATCCATCTGCACAAATATTTACTAGAGTCAGTTCGCTAGAACTGAGCATGATAAGATATAAACCTCACCTAATAATTTATGCCATCTAGTATTTAAATAAATGAAAGTTTGCAATACTCCTTATCAAATAAATTTCTAACATACATTTAAAACTTAACTGTACATCTCATGATAATACATTTCCTATTCATAAATGTTCACTTCCTTAAGATTTGCTTACCTAAGACACAATTCCAAGTGACTAGATATACAATCTTAACCATGCAATCAATCATACTCAAATTACAGTAATAATAATGACGCTCACCTAATACCCTCGACCTACTTCGCATATTTAAGTACCCAACAATATTATCTTTCAATTAAATAAAAGCACCAACGACATTAAGCTTATATAATAAATACAAGTACCAATTTTATATTATTCATCGATATTACCCAAGTATCAAACCTTCATAGAAACTCAGTGATATGAAGTATAATTTGGATATTTATTTCACAATTTTAAGGATATACTTATGTTAACAAAGATTCCACCAATCCACAAGTTCGTATAATATTTAGGTATCCTTTTGGTTGCTTATTCCATGTCTCTATATATTTCTTTTAGTACAAGGGTCCAACTCATTGGAATGAGCTACGATCAACAAAATTGTCATGTTTTGCTAATATGTCAAAGATACATTTGACTAACTAAGATAAGTAAGCGCAGTCAAGAAGCCACTATAAAATACAAGTACCAACATTATCTCAATGCTCCAGTTGAGATGCATCATATCAAATTTTAGCTAACATAATAATCATCGTAAATACCTATTCCATTCGTTAGCCAAGTATTGAAATAACATAATTATCCTAACATCATACATGGTATGCATAAATCCCCATTATGGTATGTACCTTTACTTGAGGTCTGTTCATGAATCCATTTTAGGGTAATTATCTTAACTTCCCTATTCATCTGCTTTTTCTACCAAACGTCATCGACAAGCTTCAAGGTCAAGTATAAGATAAATTTATAATTTCATATTTCGGGCATTGCCATGCAATTCATATGCGCAGAGGGCATCACATATCAATCAAACTTGAGGAATGTCGATGTATCCGATATTACTTTAACCGATTCAAGGATCCAAGTAGTGCCTCAAAAATTATGCACGCAATTCATTATCCACTGGCAGCAACTAAAACTTTATCTCGTTCTTCTATTACAGCTGCAAGATTTTGCACAACTGATCACGATTGGTCGCGTGCAACCAGAACACCAGGATCAACACCAATGGCTCCCTGGGCTCGCCAACATAGCAGCTGCCGCACTTACTCTCCCTGGAGGCCACTGATTTTCTGAGATAAGTTTACTTCTCTACCCTGTAGAACTTGAATCTCAGGATGCATTCTATACTGAACCGAAGCAACATAGTTGAATGCATGTAAATGTTACAAAGCCACGATTTTGAGAATCCACTGTCCGGTAACACGCCAGATAGCCTAGCCTTCATCTGCAAACATCTCGATGGAGCAAGCAAGCATTCGTGGTTCAGGGCAGGAAGAAGGAGGCGTGCAAGGGCATGAATCGTGAACTGCAAACACACATCAAAGATAAGAAAGACTGAGTCTCGTGGAAGGGATAAGAAATACGTGACGTTTGAACAAGTGGGAAGGAGGTTTCCTCAGCAACTTCCTCACGACACTTTCTTAGGAGAATTTCAGTTCACGCTCCACTGAGAATCTTCTGCATACGCATTTTGAGGATGCGTTCAATCATGAATGACCAGAGTTGGACGAACACACTAGCTTGTAGCTTCATCAAACCATCATGTCGACCCATGCGCATTGGCAATCTAGTGGGGTCACCTTTTTGAGGATGCTAAGTCTAGGGACTGCTTTTATGGATATGGAGTCTGTACTCAGAGATTTTTTTGGGTTTTAAAGCCATCTTCTCACTTCGTCTCAACTAGGGCTGCTCCTATTATGAGAGCACCAAGGTTAGGAGACCGATGAAGGATAGAGGAATTAAAAAGGAACTTGGATGCGCTGGTTTAAAGGCACAAAATGGTGCATGCTTTTGTGTAGGTGGCAGATCACACCCACGGCACAGGGAGATCTATGCAATGTTGAGAAAATGTCTTGGGAGATGAAGGTAGCGAGATATTTCTCGGATCCGTAGTCTTGCATTGAGTTTGTTCATCCAAACCGATTCGTGACAGTGAGGGTGTTGCCAGCTGACTGATGAAATTTATTTCTAAGATTCTCTATTGCTTTCTTACTTGTTTACGATGTAACTCGTGGAAGAGAGCCTCATAGAGGCCGATTTGTTTCATATCGAATATTCATGAAAAACAATTTGCTTCAATTATATGAGTTTCTTCAACGAGTCACTAAGTTGGCAGTGCATAAAGGTTTCGCTGAATTATCACACCTTCAAGCTACGGCTTGAAATGTTTGCACCGAGTGTTTGATGCTGCCCTCAAATCTGCTGAAGGAAAAAGGTTTATCCATCAATACGGTAGATGCCTTTCAGAGCCAAGAGCTCTGCTATCTTTCTTGTCTTTTGGGTTGTCATCAAATCTGCATTTTATGGTGGCCCTATGTTCCTTATGCCCGGTTTGGTTATTGCCTTGTATGTAACAGGAGCACTAAATGCTGTTTTAACGGAAGCGCATCAAAAAGAAATGTGTCGTTACTTGTACAATCATTAGGCATAATGAAGACGGTGGATGGGGTCAGCACTTTGAAGGTCACATGACAATGTTTGGGAAATTTATGTAACTTTGAGACTTCTTGCCAAGGGTCCGATGGAGGAGATAAAGAAACAATGGAAAAAGGTCGTGTATGGATTTTGGACCATGGCAAGTCTCTTGCTTATACCTTCATGGGGAAAAATGTGGCTTTCGGTGCTTGGAGCATTTGATCGTCCGGAAACAATCCATTGCCTCCGTGAGATTTGGCTTCTTCCATATTTTCTTCCCATCCATCCAGGAGGATGTGGTGTCACCGTCGAATGGTTTATTTGCCAATGTCATATTTTTATGGGCGGAGATTTGTGGGACCTATAATCGAGGCTCATGTGTTTAAGAAAGAGTGCAATGCCTTATGAGAAAAATAAACCGGAATATAGCACGTAATATGTGTGCTGAAGTTTACCGAATGGTTATTGTTCCTCTTCGCTGGTATTGGGACACCGTGGGTGAGAAGCGTTACAGAAATAATTTTGGGACTGCAATTTTACACTGCAAGTGCGTGGCCATGAGATATAGCGTCGAGCATGATAAGCCCTAACCCTCTCTCTTAATGATTTATTTCTTTTAGCATTTAGATAAATCAATATCTCTGCAACTTTGTTCGAATGTCAGAGATGTGGGTTTCTTTTGGAATGTGGATGTGTTTTTATTTTACTAAATAGATAGCGTTTGGACTCTGGATATCATATAACATGTATTTACACATATGAATCCTTCTTGAAAGAGATGTTAAAAAAAAAAAAGGACGAGCTTCCCAAAATGACTTTAATCATAACTAGAAGCTGACTCTCCCCCTTTTACAATTTATTTTATTTAATGTTTGAAGTAGAAGAAATCTCTACATCGATTTCCATTTTACATGTTGGTTTTCTTTTGCCCCGATTATTCTTCTGATGGTTTCTTAGTTGGAGCGTGAATGAGGTTTATAATTTTTCTTTATTGTTTATATTATGTAGAACATGGCTTGAAAAGGGAAATTCATATGATGATTTGGATTTTACCGTGGTTTTATAATAATTTAAACTACCACTAGGATCTTTCCATTTGGGAAGAGTCATACTAGTTTAATTTCTTCTAGATAGCTCCATCCGAGTCTTTTGATTATCATTACCTCTATTATTGAAAACCCTCACTCACTATTAGATTACTATGAGCTTATTATTAGATCCAAACCCTCTGAAGAATGCGTTAATCTATGACCTCTACGAATATGTTATGCCGCAAGTAAAAAAAAAGTTATCCCTTTTCATGTTGTCCTTGTGTTGGTATTTTTGGGTCACAATTCTCACCATGTCCCTTATTGTCCCAGATTTCTTTGATTCACATTCTCGAGTGAGCCGGCTCAAATAAAGGTTAGTGGCTTCCTGTTGTTTCACCATGTTGGTGAACATTTCCTTCATGAAACCCATATTGAGATCTTTCCAAACTACCATATTTAACCCACACAGGCTAGAGGAACAACAACTCTGATACCACTGAAATATCCCTTGTGGGATACCACTTAAAAATGCACAAAATATTGAAAACTTGCAGCCACATAAAATACTGATTTTACTAGATTTTTACAGTAAGGACAACGAACTAAATAAAATCTATATCTCCCTAAATATTCATTCGAATTACTTGAAAACTTGAAGAGGGCTTGATATTATTATAAAGGACATAATAACACTATTTTTGGAGTTTTACATAAATTAAAATGCTGCCAGAAAAAGCATAGCGTGCCCTAGACAACTGGAAACTTTAGAGGCTCATAACTCTCCAAATACCGGAGCAGAAATTAAGGGTCTTTGGTAATAACATTAACAGAAAAGGGAAACAATATTTCCACCTTCAGATCTGAAACGGCCGATTGGAAAAACCCCCAAATAGAGGCTGCAGGTCGCCACGCTTGGAGAAGGGGTCGGAAAATGATGGACGCGCCTTCAGCGTGCTGCCATGCCCAACCCAAAAGGTCAGTGAATCTGATCTGGGGCCCCTCTGCTTGTCTTCCCCAAACACCCCCAAAACCCGCGAGATCCT
Organism: Taxus wallichiana var. yunnanensis; assembly: GCA_018340775.1. Classification (NCBI taxonomy): domain Eukaryota; kingdom Viridiplantae; phylum Streptophyta; class Pinopsida; order Cupressales; family Taxaceae; genus Taxus; species Taxus wallichiana. The sequence continues at coordinate 299,524,634 of CM031240.1, read as the reverse complement.
TCACGAGATGCCTTCAACGAGTGGCCACACTCTTGCCCCAAATGGCTGCCGTGGATCTGATCTCATTGCCGTGATTCTGATCTGGAAGCCCACTGATTATCCTCTCCAAATGCCGCCAAGAATCTTCAAAACCCTGTCTCTGAGACTTCTGATATTGTCTCTACCACACAACCCTGAAAACGGATCCAAAATGACAAACTAGGGTAGATCTCTCACTATCGAAGAATGCCCTGCTAGCTAGGGACGGGTCTCTCACCACCGAAGCTAGGGTCCCTGGGATTTGACTCCACAAGTTGTAGATGCGCAACAACAACAGCTGCACGAGAAGGGGTCAATAAAATGTATATCAAAAGTTCATTTTTTCCTCCCCAGCTCCTTATATACTTCTCCTTGGCAAACGAGCCCCATAACCCTAGGTGCATTTCATTCCAAGGAGGGGCCAATAAAATAAGAGTAACTATAGTTACTTTTTCCCTTTTTGAGTCCCCTGTCCAAAAGTGACCCCCAACGCAAAACTGGGATATTAAAACCACGGGGCCCCTTCCCAAAAGCTTCCAGTGTCCACAGCCCCCTGGGTTTGACCACGGCTAGGACTCGACCTGGCCCTTAGGCCTTTGGCACAGAAAAGGGGACATTACAAAATGGGCTATACTGGTTGCTAATGTTGATTTTAAGCTTGCTGAAATTTTCAGAACAACCTATGGAAAGCAAATTGATTGTGTTCATGACTTTAGCAAGAATCATGAAGATGTTTTATTGATGTCTAACGTTTGAATGTGTAGAGTCTAAGGGGAAGGAGAATGCTGATCCTAACTTAGAAATTCTGAGTCACAAGGATGGAGATGTTGAGGATATCTCAATCATTCTTCATCCGGAAAAGGAAGGTGGGCAAGTTGTGGACAGCCAAATGTATGAAAGTGTTGTGGATTTGTTGCTTCCTATTATGTCATTTCAGATTTGTGGTCATAATGGACAACATAGTGAAAATGGTGATAGAGTGAAGAACCCTTTGAGGGAAAAGGGCACATATATACTTTCATACAAGTTCCAAATTTCTTGTACATGAATGTTTGGGATCCGAGTGATCTTTGGAGATTCAAGAAGGCAATAAGAGGAAGTTGGGTCACAAGAAAGATGCAAATTCCTCATCCGGTCATTGATGAGGCTTTTGCAGCTGGTACAAGATGGTTCCCAGCCACCACAATCCCAATGTTGAGTAAGAAAATACAATGCTACAGCTATGGTATGATGCTCTTTCTAATTTCATGAGTTGGAATGATATTACTTTCCTTGGACAGAGGTAGATTGACAAGTATGATGAAGTTCTCTTGGTCTAACATGATGTGTGAAAGGGGTCACTTGTTGAGATCATTAAGTACAAACATTCCAACACCCTTAAGGTTATCTCGGGAGGGAATTAAGAACAAGGGTGGATGACTACTACCTCCCAAGAAAAGGAGAACATAATGGGGATAACGATGCCCCAAACTTTCAGCTTGAAGGCTAAAATCATCACTACTTCCATTCTTACACCGCATCATCATTTGCAATGCGTACAAGTACTTTCAATTATAAAATTGAATGATTTTTGTTTGTTGCTGCTAATGAAGAATTTCTTGTCATTGTTTGTTTGTTTCCAGCCCTTATGTTACTAACATTACTGATCTTTGCAAAGTATTTTCAATATTGCATTTGCAACACTCTTTTCCATTTATTGAGCCCTAGGGTTTCTAATTTTGGACTGATGTCATCCGTCACATACAACCATAGTATAAGTCCTTTGCCCTTGCAAAAGATTGAGGATATCCTCAAATGTTAAAAGAAAATTCCATCTACCAACAAATCGGAAGGAGCATAATGATAGTTGGTGGCAACCATTGTTTATTCCCGATCAAGATTGCAAGGGGTGATCACGGACTTCATCATGAGCCTTCCCAAGAAAAATAGTAGTGATACTATCATTCATGAGCTCATTTAATGGGCAACTCCAAATATTTACACCAAGGATCATTAACAGGATATGAAGGCAACAAGTGGTGATAGGATTCTACTAGCAAAGGGCACAAGGAGCACACTTGGGACAACAATGAGTATGATTTTTAGTATGACTATCATTACAATTTCAGCCACCACATTACCTCATCATACAAGTGGGTTTATAGGTGCCTTTAGTTTGTAAGTTCTTTTTAGCTCGTGATTGCTAATATGATATTTGCAACTACTTTATATGGTTTTATGCATACATGGTAGGGATAATGTAACATTCGGTACATGTTTTGAATTCGGGTGTGAATTTCAGTAGAGTTTTTTGAGCATAGCTGTTTTCATGTGAGAAAGTGTTGATCCTATATATTGAAGAGCCGTGGCTTGTGCCCAAAAATTTGAGCAAGTGATTCTTGGTGGACATAGCCCAAATTTGGTGAACCCGTTAAATGGTTTTGATCTCTTTGTGTTTGTAAAATCTGCTAAACAGTTGTTATTTTATATGGTTTTATTTATGGTAGATAATGTAACATTGCGATTTTTAATGCATATTAGTTTGTTGACTATCAAACAATTTGTGAGGGATTGTTCAGATATTTTATCCCTTAATTCCTAGCATTTTTGTGTAGCCAAATTCATAAAACGTAACAAGTATAGGACAATTTTACTCAGCTAATGAAAACTACGAATTTGAAAAATAAGGAAAGTATTTGATGGAAGATTCTTGGAGAAAGGGTTCAATCAAGAAGATCTCCATGGCAGCCACCAAAAATACCTAGTTGGATGAAAATCATAGTGATTTGTGGTTGTTATAATTCATCTCCAGCCAATCCACCATCTGATTTTTATGAGATATGGGAGGACCAACTTGCCAAATCGTGGGAGGAGCCATCGAGACCGAAGGATCTGGTATCCCAAAACCTTCTTTGCATAGGAGGAGCCAAGTAGGACAACAACAACACAATGACATGGGCAAATGGCAGCCTTCAGTCTTGCGGGAGTATGCGGATGTTTCCAGGTATCTAAAATGTTTTGAGGATCAACTTGAGGTAGAATAACATTCATTATCCATTTGGGATATATCATACTATGTTCTTTGGCAGGAGCTATCCCATTTGACAAGTACAAGGTCCAGCTCTATGAGCACTACAACATGACTCATCACTTTGGCATAGTGATACTTGTGCATATGAGTTGGCATTTGCTTGAGGGAAAACAAATTTGGGAAGGGCAGATTGTAATGTCCCCTTTCTAGATTAAAATAATTAATAATATTATTTAAGTTGGGCTTAGTCATTTCTAATCTTTGGGCAACTTAATAATATTATTATTATTAAAATAAAAAGTATTTTTAAATACTTAAAATAAAATTAATTATTTAACTAAGTCGGCCAAATGTAACTTTATGTTATATTATAAGACAACTTATGTTTTATTATTAAAAATAAAAGTGACTTTTAAATAAAGTAAGTCAGCCACCAAAATTGAAAGAAAGAGGAAAAGGTATAAAAAGAGGTGCGGGGGTTCATTTCAATGATGACTTGTGATATGAATTCATTTCTATTTGGAGATTGGAGCTTGTGCTTGCAATTTTCAGCCAATGAGGACAGAAACCCTCCTTGGTATCCTATTAGGACGAAAACCCTCAATAGATTACAACAATTGAGGACGAAAACCTTCAATTTCTGCATTGGTGGCTTCATCTGGAGGTCATAATTGGGTTTCACTTCAGTATTTTAAGGCTGCATTCAGAATTTTCAGTGCTAGCGCACCATTTCAACAAGGGCTTGAAAGAAGAGATCAGTTGAAGAGTTTTCAGTGTGGAACAACCACACATTTTAGTATTTGTGTTTTGCAAGGGTTGTTGATCAGTTTTGGGCCATTTCAGCTTGGGCGACCCACTTGTGAGATTGAGCGACCTACTTTGGGGTCTTTGTGGCTCAATTTCAGGGTTTCTTCATTGCTAGGGTTTTTTAACTCTTCTTTGTACCCTAGGGCATCATTGCTGCATTTATTTCAGCTTTGAATGCTCCTAACGGTCATTTGTAATTAACCCTCTTTTCTGTCATAAAATTGGAGATATAAAATCAGATTTTGGTCTAAAAATTCATTTGTTCGTTTCTGAAAATTCTATTGATATTTCTAAGCATATCTAGCCTTCTAGGTATTGTTGAAATCGACTTTATTAGAATGATATTGTAAAAATCAGATTTTGGACCTTGTGGCTAGGGTTTCATGACCAAGATAATAGGTCATTGCCCTAAATTTTGCATTACTTCTGATTGTTGTCATAAAATTTCAGAAGTCTGTATGTTGCTGTCATAATTTTTAGTTTTCTATCCTTAGGATTTTGTGCAATTTCCGAATATTTCAGATTTTAGCCTGAAAGGGACATTTCATACATCTACATGTATTGTATTCTTTTTCTGATAATGACTCATGGAGTGTGATCCAAAACATCCATAAAAAACAATCTACATGTATTGTATTCTTTTTCTGATAATGAATCATGGAGTGATCCAAAACATCCATAAAAATAATAACAGTTTTTTCAAGAATTTGTTTCTAGTCATATGGATTGTGGAGACATCATATCTCTTACATATTAATTATCGGATCTTGGGATGATGCAATCATTCTCTTGGGATGGACTACAGATATGATCCCTCGATCTATCACCCCATTCCTCGAGTGCCTAGAGAGATGGATGAGGGCGGTCTATAGACTATAGATAGTTTATCCCACACTAGTCAAGTTCCTCCCTAGCTACAAGCTATATATAATATGGTAGGCTATCAACAGAGTGCAGCTACATCTAGTTTGCTCCCTCTTTATCTATATATGATGGCGGCCTACCTAATGTATATAGCTTAGCTTAGACAAAGATGGTCCCATATATATAGGGCTCATCCTCCTTAAATTAGTTGAGTACATGATCCATTATATATGTGATGCAATATGTGATACAACCACCAGTCACCTTTCTCAATCTCCAGTCCATCGTTTGTCATGATGCATGCCATCTACACCTACATAACATACATTTACGCCCATCTATTATAGCTTCTCATTGACTTCCGTAGAGATAGACGGCGCTTAAGCCGTTGTTTCCATTTACTTACTCTACTCTACTCTTTACTATATAGTTCTCGTTGATGTTCCCCTAATGGCTTAAGCTACTTGCTGACCCCTATAGAGATAGATGGGGCTTAAGCCGTTGTTCCCATCTTCCCAATGTGAATGGTACATACTCATCGACTGCTGCCTCCCATAGAGATATACGGGGCTTAAGCCATTGTCCCTATTTTACCAATCCCACCATCTCTTATGGCCCTCATGAGACCACCCTTTGTCGACTATATATAGTTTCCCTCATCTACTAGATGGCTAACCACCCAAACCACAATGATTTATCTCATCCTCATTCCAAAGTGGTTTCGCCCAAAGCATCAAAACAAGAATCACCAAACCCTTCCTTGTCGGGATCTTCACTCATTTGCTATGTCTCGCTTTTGTTCCAAACAACTACCTTCCCATGTGGTACCAATCCACTCAAGTACCACGCTTACTAATTAATAACATATATAATATAGATATGATGGTTTGTAGTCACTATCAATCTACCATCTAACATCTAACATCTATAGTTTTTATCCATTATGCGTCTATAATTGTCATTTATTAGTCATGCATGAGTCATTCAATCAATGAAAATTATATGGTGTATGGGTTTGGTTTAGATCGATTGTTGGATGCAGCATACATCGTATATCCGGATGTAGTTGATTGCCATATTCAAAGATATGAAGGTTCGTCGGTTCATGGATTCCAATATCCAGAGGTTAATCCCGTCTTGAATTCTAATATTGATTCCTAATGGACTATAGATACAATGATCCGATGATATAATGCAATCGTATATAGTTGTATAGCTAAAGGCCCCAAGTCAAGCTATATATAGGTTATATTGCCCTAAGGTTAGTCGAGCGCTTAGAGTTGGGTGGCCAAGTCTCTTCTAAATAGTATATTTACTTGTTGGTTGGTTGAATGGATTGAGAAGGGGGAGTGAGGAACTTATCACACGCTCGACTAATCACCCTAGTTGGTTGAGCACCTTTCCCTAGAGGTAAAGGCTCGAGCCCTATCTATTCATGAGGCACTAGTTTGACCTCTCTTTTCAATTTATAGGGAATCGTTGCCATAAGCCTAGAATAAAGGGCTCAAGTCAAGAAACAACGAGACATGCACTACAAACATGAACAAAAGCTACAACAGGATGACACTGCCTGTAAGGTAAGTGGAAAGTGAGAACCAAACTACTATGGGAAAACTAATCCCCTCGTAGTTCTCTCGAGAGCGTATCCATATTTCATAGTCAAAGGTGCCATCTCCTCTTATCTATTTGAGTATTATTTGAGTGAGTGCTTTGCATAAACGACCCCATATAGTAGGCGGCCCTAAAATCAGTAAAGTCCTTGGTGTTGTATAAAAGACCACCCACTCCGTGATCTAAGTGCCTTTGTTTCCATAGTGATAGATGCCCACCTCGATTAGACCACTCACTACAACCCCATCATTCAATCACATCAATTACTATATATTCTTATTCTTGTTGTCATTCGATCACCCGACGGTTTTAGACGATTATGGGGACAAATACTCCATGGACCAAATAGAGTAGAAAACCCGTTCCTTGAATGGAGCGAGATTCATCAATATTCATTGATATGGCAGGGTTCCCCCTTGTGGAGATCCTTCTGGACTGTATCCAATCATGCCATTTGTAGATGTCTAGATGGGTAAATGATGCCACATGGTATGACATATCATTTGATCTTGATGGAGTGAAGGGTTTCCCTTGATCTATAGGGAGAGGAGGATGAGGGCCGTATTAGTGCGACCACCCCGCCCCCCGCCATATATAAATAAGGGCCCTCCATAGATGTGCATGGATAGGTCATCGATAACATACTAGATATAACACCTAACTATAGATAGAGATGGCCTAATAGTGTAGGTCGGGGATGGGATCTCAAGTGAACAAGAGCCCAACTTTGCAACCTAGAGTCTCACAATGGAAAACAATTAAAAACATCTCTTTTCTTTTATATTCATATCCTTAACGACATATAGAAACATTCTGCCTCTCTCCTATCTTCTTTTCACTCTCCTAAGCCTCTCAAGGCTTTACAACTAGTTGTAGACTCTTCAACTTCCCCAAGACTGTACAAAAGTCTTTCACAATATCTCTAAGGCTCGCATTCCTGTAACTATAGTAAAGAACAATATTAAGGACAATGCAACCAATAAAAATGCTAATAGATTTGCTAGCCTCCAACCTAAGAATGAGGATACAAACACTGATGATATCATAGAATCACAAATACTAGAGACTCAGATGAATAAACTTGGTCCGAAAGTAGAGCAGAAAGAAATAGTGGAAAATAGTCAGCTAGTAGTGATTCCGGCCACAACTATGATGGATGAAGCTAACAAAAAAATGAAAAGCTATCAATGAAAAACCAAGTTTTAGGAGCAATTTGCCCCTAATCTTATACATGATGTAGGAAAAGATGGGCTGAATAAACCCTTGATGATTATGCCCAATCCTTTTGACTTTGACTGAACATGTAGATTTACCTTTAGGAGTGTCTCAGAAAAAGTAATAAAATGAGAGTGGATACTGATGCTAAGCTAGGAGAAAATCAATCAGATCAACTTACAGGAGGAATGCCAAAAGCTGAGTAAAACATGAACAATAAGGTATTTGTCCCAAATTTTTAATCAATCTTCCCAATGAAGTTAATTACATGGAATATTAGAGGGCTGAAAGGAAGCCCTTCTAAGTTTAATGAAATGTGAATAATCATTCAGAACCATCATCCTCAACTGGTGTGTGTTTAGGGAACAAAGCTTCGATTGAGCTAATGGATGTTCTAGCTGATAGGGTATGGCCTCATGCATGGGGAATATCTCTTAGTTCTCATGGAGCGCCTTGAGGTGTGACGTGTTTCGGGATCCAAAGACGCTTATAGTGTTAAATTCTTGTGGAAGTAATGGAATTTGTTGTTGCACGCTTATTCAGGGGTGGATTCTCAACAACTTTTTTCATTAATGCTTATGCGCCTACTTCTACGAAGCCAAACTATTACAACCGTGGCATATTGCATTTATGATCAGGTCGTTTCTTGAGGTTCCCGTGCTTTTAGGAGGTGATTTTAACACTATCCTAAGTCTAGAGGAAAAACAAGGAGGAACTACTAACCTAGATGTCAGTTCGAATAATATGGCCAAATTTGTCCAATCTCTTCATTTAGTGGATGTTCCAACTGGTAATGGGATGATGACTTGGTCCAATAAAAGACAAGGTCTTGATTGTATTCTTGAGAGGTTGGATTGTTTCCTGCTTTTAGAAGATTTGTGGACAAAGGAGTTTATTCCCAAGGCCCAGATTCTCAACAATATTGGGTCTGATCATTGGCCAGTTTGTTTGGAGATGGGGAGAACAACCCCTTGTTTTGCTTCGTTTAGATTTCAATTGATGTGGCTTTGTCATGACAACATTAACAATCTTATCAATCAATGGTGGCTGGAAGGTAAACCTAGGTATGGCACACATATGTACTCCTTTGCTAAGCGCCTGAATTATTTAAAAATCAAATTAAAAACTTAGATGAGAAGGGAATCCATTTGTCTTTTAACTAGGAATCCAAAATATCAAGACAAATGGATTCCTTATTGGGCTTGATTTGAATTATTGGGACTCTCAAACAAATGGATTCTCTATGTCAGAAATTTATTTGGACTGGATTATAGGAGAGAAGAAGATGGTGGTTAGTTAAGTGGAAGATTCCTTTGACTCCTAATCAATTAAAATACTGGCAATGGTTAATAAATAAAGCTAAGATGAAATTGTAGATTTGGATGAACAAATGCCTTTTTCATGAGGAAGAATGACATTCGACAAGGTAGTCCTTCAGGCCTTGCCGATATATGTCTCATCTATATTGAATATTATTCTTGGGACTCTCAAACAAATGGATTCTCTATGTCAGAAATTTATTTGGAGTGGATTATAGGAGAAAAGAAAATGGTCGTTAGTTAAGTGGGAGATTCTTTGTCAGCCGAAAAAAGGGAGGCTTAGGATTCAGATCTATTTTGAAGCATAATAGAGCATTAACAGCCAAACTTTATTGGAGATTGCTAGATGCTCCGCATGATTTATGGGCTGCTAATATCAGAGCTAAATATGTAGAAATTACTCCCCCTAAGAGGATCACTAGGTTGGTTCTTCGTTCTAAAGGCTCTCCAATTCTTTCAGTACTAAGACTAGGGGAAGAGCTCATAAAGAGGCATTGCTTCTGGATAATCAATAATGAACACACAACTAACTTTTGGACAAATTCTTGGGATGTAAATCCTCCACTCATAACTCAGCATACACTTAAAGAAGGTCATGGGAGATCTTCATGAAAAGGGTTGAATTAAGGTAGTCAAGTATTGTAAGCCTACTATTCACCAATGGAAAATTGGTCATTGTTGGATCCCTACTCACGATTGACCAATTCAGCTTGGTGAGGATCATAAAAAAATGTTGGATAATATACTTTTGTCCCGACCTCTTTCAACTTTTAGGTGACCAAACTCTTTATCATGGGAAAAAGTTCCACGCGTATTTACTTGGTTTCTTTTGGATACGATTCTCTATGTCAGGTAGCTTCTCATCCTTTGAGGGACATTTTTCAACAACTGTGGCAGCAAGCTCTATGGCCCAAAGTGAGCTTCTTTGTTTGGTTGGTTTTAAGAAGAAGAATCCTAATGGGGGATAGGCTCATGAAAAGAGGCTTTAATGACCTTTTAGATGTGTTCTATGCTTAGAGAATGATGAAACCATCGATGAATATATTAACAGATTTATAGAGAGAGATCAGAGAATGAGACTTGTACGAATAATCTTCAATATTTCCAATGCAATTCACATTGCAAAACTACTATATAAATAGGAACATAGCCATCCTAAAATATAGGATGTGGCTATAACAATTCAAACCTCCTACGTGAGTTTGTTGAAACTCACATCCCCAAATATAATTTTGTTATTGTTGTTTTATATACCAACTAATAACAAATTACTAACTTATCTACTAATCTTCTAACTTACATTCTTACATAATAAGTAACTACCAATGTAATTATTATTTACACACATACACATGTGGAGCACTAACATATGAATTCCTAACATTCCCCCTTAGTGCGAACATGGGAAAACCTATCTTTGTACTTGCACCTGCTTTCATGAATAGGTGATTTTCACAGGATGATCACAAACCCGACGGATGGTTTTACATACGGTTGACCACGAACCGAGAATGGTGGTTTTACAAAGTGGAGTACCACAAACCAAAAGGTGATGGTTTTGCATATGGTTTACCAACAACCAAAAGTGGTGGTTTTACAAAGTGGTTTACCACAAACCAAAAAGTGAAGGTTTTCAAGTGGTTTACCTACAACCACATCATGATGTGCCAAGTACTATTATCAACCCTCATCAATATCTCACTACAGGGAATAACATAGGAAAAATTGTTCACACATTACAAACTGAAAACTGAAATGGAACATTGGATTATGTTCCCCCCTCAATGTGAAATTTCCACTTATTGAAAATAGGAACACTGCAAACTGGCAACACACCACACACAACTGAAGCAAACACACAACTGAAAAAAATGTGCCACCAAACCTTTGATGCAGCCCTGTCGTTGGTGATTGATGAGAGGTCATTGATTGACCTCCAACCTCCAATGCCTCCATCCTCTGCGTCTACTTAGAACAAAAATCGTCAGAAATATAGCCGCATTCTTCATTCATGGGTTCTTCCTCTGTCTCTGATTCTTCCTCTTCTGTGATTATATTGGCTTCATTTGATTTAAGTTTTCCACTGAGTAGATCTTTAGCTCTATTTTTGCAATATTTGGAAGTATGTCCCTTTTTCTTGTAGTAGAAACACTCAACTTCCCCTTCATTTTTAGAGGAATTTTTATATTTCTTTTTCACATACATTGGCATTTCTTCTTCTATATCTTCTTTGGTTCTCTTCTCTTCGGCTAAAAGAGCAGATATCATATCATCTAAAGTATGAGTAAGCATTTGTCCAAGGGTGAATACAACATTGCTATACTTCGGAGGCAAGCTATTTAAAAGGATTGCTTTTGCATCTTCCTTGTCAACTTTTTCTTCCACTTTTGCCAGTTGTCTCATAAGAGACCTCAATTCATTTATGTGACTTGACATGCTTATACCATCATTCATCTTAAATTTGAACAATTGTAACTTTAAAGAGAACTTAGCATTCACAACTTTTCCACCAAAATTTTTGTTTAAAAGCTCCGAAATTTCCCTAGATGGCTTTTCGAGATCTACATGATGAAGGTCAGAATCTGATTTTGCAAACCCTATTATGGCTTTGGCCTTATCATCTCTAGTTTGCCACTCTAACAATTTGCTAGCATCCACAAGCTCTTTTTCTTTGCCACTAACTATTCCCCAAAGATTCTTATTCATCAGTTGCATTTGAATCTTTACTTTCCATGTATGAAAGTTGACTCTATTAAATTTATCTATTGGTGCAACTGGTGTCTCCATACAAAAAACAGAAACACTTACTTGAGAAAGTAGAAAATAGACTCGTTCTTCTTTACCATAGAGATCATTGGCGATCAGAGAGAGATTGCTAGCGATTGAACAAAATCGCAGACGATTACTGTAAAAATACAATGCCACAGATCTAAGCTGACTATTACCAAAACAAGATCTGGATGCATATTTGAGAGACAATATGGATGCAAACGTGACTGTTTTGAGTCGTATCTTGAATGCAAAGCTCTGTTATATTACTTTCATGATTTGATAGATCACACGACCTCCTTTCTTCTCAAGGTTAGGGAACTCAACCAAAAGTAGATGAAAATGGAAGCAAGGAATTGGGTGAAGAAATTCCTTTGCTGGACCTACACGCTCTAATACCAGATGAAGAATATACAACAGATTTACAGAGAGAGATCAGAGAATGAGACTTGCACGAATAATCTTCAATATTTCCAATGAAATTCATATTACAAAACCACCATATAAATGGGAACATAGCCATCCTAAAATATAAGAGGTTGCTATAACAATTCAAACCTCCTACGTGAGTTTGTTGAAACTCTCATCCCCAAATATAATTTTGTTATTGTTGTCAACTAATAACAAATTACTAACTTATCTACTAATCTACTTACATTCTTCAATAATAATAGTTACCAATGTAATTATTATTTACACACATACACATGTGGAGCACTAACATATGAATTCCTAACCACCATAACTCATCTTTTTATGCAATGCCCCTTTGTAGTCCAACTCTGGCAGCTTTTCACTAAGTTGTTTGAGATACCTTGGGTTGGAATTCAATCTCTTGAAACTCTATTTAGAGAATGGGGAAAACATTTGCCAAAGGGTCAAAAAAATTTACCAGCTTTTTGGAGTGGTATAACCCTCCTTCTATGGAATACTTGGAAAGAAATAGAAGAATTTTCAAACAGGAAGTTAGAGACATCTCTTTTGTGTGGGAGAAGATAAAAATGAATGTTGCAGAATCTATTAAGCACAAGCTCCACCTACCTCAAACCCCTTCAACTGAGTGGGTTCATCTTTTCAAAATGCTTCCTTTACAGCCAATGATAACCAGCATGGTTGCTTTTAGAACAAGAAAGAAAAGACAACTGAATAAAATGTGGACTCTTTCGCTGGATTTGGCAAGTTGAATACTATGGTGCTTCCAGGAAATCTGGTTAGGCCGTATGGGAAGAATGGGTAGAACTCCTGATGGTTCAAGTGGCCTTCTTTTCTGAAAAATTGGGTTGTTCAATGAATAACTTAGCTGAAATTAAGGCAGTCTACAAGGGTTTACAAGAAGCTTTGAAAATAGGGTGGCAAAAACTTCAAGTTGAATCTGATTCTCTTCTGATAGTTAGTTTGTTATCCAATCCCGAGGAGGTTTAGGGCAAAAATTGGAAAATTGTAAGAGAGTTGGGGAAAATTCAAAGGTTGAAGGAAATATTCCAAGAGATCTACTTCAATCATGTTCCTAGAGAGCTCAATAATGTGACAAATTTATTAACTAATTGGGCTTTTAAGAACCACGATATCATCTATTATGGTCCTCCGCCATTATGGTGGTCGACCAAGCTTCAAGAAGACCTTAGACAGATTCTAGATAAAGATTTGCATCAATGTTAGCTACTAATATGTGTGCTTTTGTTTATACTGCCCAAGTTTGGACTAATAGTTTCCATATTTGGCACAATCGAATATGTACATTTTGATTTCTCTCTATTATAAAATTTATGTGGCTTTTTAAAAAAATAAAAAAAACTACCCATTTTGTTGTTCCCAACTTAACTACCCCTAATTTCTTTATCTCTATGTACAACGAACTTCAACAACCTTCAAACAACCTTGCATAATAGTAGCACTACTTAGCATTACTTTTTTAAAGACCCAAAGAAAGTTCTGATATCCTCTATTTGGGAATGTCCTCAAAGACAGTTAATTTTCTTCCAAAACCAATAAATGAGATTCTGAATAAATGAGAAATGTGACCACATAGGTATTAAATCTTTGAGACCCCTCCTCGAGCACATTGCTCTGTAATCCTCATGTCATTGTGTCTCAATAGTTTTTTTGAATCTCGGACTCACGGTTACAATCCATGATTTTTATGGTCAAGCATACTATCTCTAACCACCTCCCAATGCATCCGATGTAACATGTGTTCGTGGAACAACCAAAGCATTGAATGCAAGTTGTTGGAGGTTGTGAGGAAACTTGCATGTGAAGAGAAACGGTCTCAATGGACTTAAAATATGAAATTCCTCTCTTACACAACCAATCGCTCCAAATCAAAGCCCAATTGAAAGCTCTCTTCAAGACTTTCCAACTAGCTCAATAACGAACAAATCAAAGCTTCCTCGTGAAAAATATGGATGGCATAATTTCTCACGAGTTGTTTTCCACCATGAACTTTTGAGCATGTGGCCCCAAATTAGAGTTGATCTCCAAGTGACAACTGACATCTCCTCAATAATCCGGAGTTTCACACTTTCCATGCCTTTCTCTCCTTTTCTTTGTGACCTCCATGAACTCCATGATAAACTCACTAGTATAGTGACACACGTCAGAGTCTTGTTGTTTCACTACAATGCTTCCCCCCTGACCTTTGACTTGAGGCATTCCAAGATGATGCCATGTGGCATCAACTCGATCTTTTCACACGGGGACCTTCCCTTTTCTATTGCTTTGTGGTCCCAACTTTGTGTGGAGTCCATGAAAGGATTTTCCAAAATGATGACAAGTGTCACTAACACGGCCTCCTAGATCACACACCATATCAATGCGAAATGTCACCACAATGTTTGTGAAAACCTCGTGAAAAGATCCGACAGGATGGTGACACTTGTCACCATCTCGCAGCCTCATGGAATACTTATAACCATGGCCTTCCTTTGCCATGTGACTTCTGTGAATAATTTTGAGGAGCTATAAGATTTTGACACTTTTCGCAATCACGGTGTCCCAAACTTTCGCGATTTTATTTCCTGCACCTTGTGGGCTTCATTGAGCCCACTTCACTATGAACCTGTCTACTTAGAAGTGAATAACAAAATTGAACTTTGATGAACTCTATGATCTATTAAAGCCCCGTGAACACTCAAGTGAAGAAATGTGGCTTCCACTCATCAAATTGTTTTTGGTTGATCCAGATTGCTGTGAACCCGAATGCTCCGACATCATACACCTCGGTAATTATGAAAACTTGAGCTTCTCGCTCAAGGAATCATAATGCCATACCTTGTGGCATCTGTGACACTCAATCAAGTTGCATCTTCAATATATTTCCTTTTCCACTTGACCAAAACTATTTATACTCCTTACTATGCTTTTGCATGATCCTCGGTGTCAATTATCCTTTCCTCTTCTTTGCACACATTTTTGGCATCTTTTCTCTAGAGCCATATTAGCCTTTTTCGCCAAATACCCAGATGCCCAAAATTGTTATATTCTGTCGTCGGGATTTGTCTGCAGGAAATTTGTATTTAATTATTTTGAGCCCCGTATGAGGCTATTTGCGCTCCGTTTTAACTCTGTTATGATCGAACATGTCATTATTCCTATGTACCAGAAGGGTTTTAACTTGGAATAAGTTTTGGGCTTTATTTGTGACTTTTGGCAATTTTTCGTGTTTTTGTGTTGTCCCGTTTCGTTTTCTGTGAAATTTCTCTAGAACAATTCCTTTGTCGGGTAAGCCCGATTTTGGCTGGAGCAGCTGGAAAACATATACGCACGTTATGCCCGGAGGAAGTCACCATCGGAGGTCTGGATCACTGGGAAAAAGCGAAGTCGTGCGGAAAAGCCCTGCGGGGTTGGGCGCATTTTTGGAAAACAAAGGATTCAAGCTGCAATGGGAAAAATGGAAGCAACAGGCAAGGTGGGAATTTTGTACCTGCTTAGCAGGGTACTTTTTCCCGTGATATAAAATTCACTTAAGCTGCAGTGGGAAAGTTAGAGGCTGCAGGCAGGCGGGAATTTATTGCCTGCCTTGCAGGGTAAAAATTCCCATGATAAAATAAAAGGAAAGTGACTTAAGTGAAATCATGGGATTTTATTGCCTGCCTTGCAGGGTAAATAATCCCATTGTCAAAGTCAAATCACTTAAGTGGATCATGGGATTTCCGGGGCTGCCTTGCAGGGTAAAGAATCCCATTGTGAAAAATTCTTAAAAATAGAATTATATTGTGCAAAAAAGTGCGCCCCCTTTGGTGAGATGATGGCAGCCTTTAAGTGGATTTAATTAATTATTTCTCCTTCTAAAATAGGCGCCCAAGCATGGAAGAAAGTCAAGAAGTCAAAGGGGAATAAAAGAAATAGAATTAAATGGATTAAATTGACTAAATTTAATTTATTTAAAGGCTGCCCCCTTCATGTCAAAAAGTGCGCCCCATTTAGGATATATTTAATGATTTTTGAGGCATTAAATCATTAGATTAAATTCTATTTTCAGTGGCTATGGTCAAGGCACACTGTGAAGCTTAAGTGAAGTGAAGTGTGAAGGATTAAATTGGATTAATTTAATTTATTGGATGGCTGTCCTTAAACATGCTATTTTTAAAGAGAGAAGCATGATTTTTAATTAATTAATTGCCAGGAATAGGAAGGGCAATTATTAATTATAGAATTGTGAGGGTTATATAAGCATGGGCTGCCATATGGGTGAATTATTTAATTCACAGGTAAAGAATTGCAGCCAAGAGGAAAAGTGCGCCCCATTTGAAGAAGGATTTTGCTCAGGCAAGGTGGAAACAAGGCTAAAAGCTTCCAAATTTGGCGCATGCTTTGAAGGAGGTTGATCTTTGTCTGCATAATTGTTTGCATAGGTGTTACAGGTGCTCAGGTGTTGTTGAAAGGATTCATGCTCTCTTTATGTGCAAATTAAACATCAATTTTTGGGGCAGCAGGCTTGAAAAGTGCAGATTTTTACAATTAAAATTCACTATTCATGCTCCGGTGGCCATTTTTGTCTGAATTAATTGCAGAATTCATTACAGGTGCTTTACAAAAGAAAAGGAGCTTTAATCAATGTCCAATACATTGCATATATCCTCCGAATCTGAAGAATTGTCCAGATCTGCACCAGTTTTGAAGAAATCCGGCCAAGTAAGAAGAAAAAGAATTATTCAGACAAAGATAGACAAAGCCATGGCGAAAGAGAGATGAAAAAGAAAGCACGATGGAGTCATGCATCGCTTCCAAACTTGCAGACATAGGAGACACAGATCTAGGTCCGAACCTCTTTCCGAATTGATTGATAGATCCAGAGCGGGAAAGACTTCACTCATGCGTGCGGTTAAAAGCAGTGGAATTATCCGAGCTGCAGCCTTTCCATGCACAACCCAGTTGCCAGAGTTTGTTATGGAGTGCGCTAGATCTTACCATCCTTCATCCAGATCAGTGCGTGATGCTACGGGAAAGACAATAATTCGTTTGGACGCAGAGTTCATCAATTATTGTTTGAAGATTCCAGTGTGAAAGGTGGTGACTTCCATTAGTCTTCAGGATGCCGGCAGCAGGTGGGAGAAGCATAGAGTTGATTGCGTGAGCATAATGAATAGCAGATACATGAAGAAGCCTAGATCTCCTTCAAAGTTCCCAAGAACTCTTCCATGGGTCCAATTTGGTGCAGGAGGTCGATGATGTGGTCAAATTGCTATGCAGGATGAATGGCGAGGCGAATGCTTACACTTTCCGTACATGGATGTATGCTTTCATCAGGACCATTGAAGTCAACAAAATTGATTCCATAATCAATTGGTCGGAAATTATTAGCGACAACATTGGTGAGCAACTCCGGAACGTGAAGCGTACTTTTAGCTTCAAAATGACTTCCTACTTGGTGTATGTTGCAGCTTCACAAGGCGTCTTTTCCAAGTTGGATAGATGTGGTGTTCTTTCTAAGGACCCCATTTTCGAATGCTACCCACAACTTATTGTACCTGCGTGCGAGAAAGATTTCAAAGTGGTCAATGATGAATTCTTCTATGATTTCATTTGTAGGCTAGACAAAGACTTAAAGGCCAACAGGGTAAGCAAGGAAGCGTGGGAAGCCGTGTCCAAGATTGGCAGTCTATTCATTCAGTTTGCAGATTTCACATACCTCAGGGTTACGGGCTTTTCTGGAGAACCAATAAAGATGCCCAGGTATCCGAATGATAGATTGATCGCCATGGAGCTGAGCAGGCAACTTGTGGAGTTACACGACCTTCAGTCAAAGCGGCACAAGTCTACGGGCTTCTTCCCAATCACTGTGGGACATTACAGCTGCATTAGCATTCATAGAGCTCGAGGGATGGAGACGCAGATGTTATCCGAGTATGAGCAAGAGTTCTTCCTGCACGGCTGAACTTCGATCCATTTGGAGTAGCCAGGAAGATGATCTCCCAGGAGTACGCACATGTGCCTTCATTAGAAGATTTCTGGATGAAGTGCAAAAGTGAGTACGAGGTTAGAAAGAGAGATTTCAGCAGGCTATCAACAAAGCAAGTGTTCAACTTTGGACTAGCGCGGATACCTGCGGATCTTAAAGATGATGGGAATGTGGTACTTGACACTTACCATCAAATGGGAGGAGATAAAGCCATACTTCAGGATAACGTAGGAGGCTGCCATACACTTGAAGAAAGATCTGGAGCTGTTTTGGTGAATACTTCAAACTGGTTGCTTACGAAGGGATATTGCCTTGATGAAGTATTGATGAATCAAGTCACGGGCAACTTCGGCGCAGGAGATTCCCTCAAGCGGAAGCACGGAGGAGAAAGCAGCAGAAAGTCCGAGAAGTTGAAAGTACACAGAAGATCTCAATCTAAGGAGAAGATCACTTCCACGGACATGACTTTGGTTCCAGCTTCTCCAGCACCCAGTACTTCACCAATTGTTGCACCTCAGCAGGACACTTCCATGCCTCCACTGAATCCGGTGACATTCATCTTCTCTCCTCAGCCACTCCGTTCAGCACCTGTTCCAGAGGAGATGTTGAAGCTGCAGATGGCGGAGTTCGAAAGAGCTTTGTCCTTGGATGATTCAGAGGATGGCAGCCATAACACCGTGGCACTTTCTGATGGAGAGGAGGCAGAGCGGGAGATGGTAGTGCACTCAGCGACTTCTCATTCTCCGAGAAGTAACTTCTCGGAATGGTTGGCTTCGCAGTTGGTTCCAGAAGCGAGAATGGAGATGAACTTAGAAGAGCACGACTTGCAGCTACTCCAGAATCTGGGTGGAAGAGATAGAAGGCCTAAAGTTGCTAAAGCAACTTCTAGGTTGATCATCGAGGAATCAGGGGAGAAGTTTGCTGAGATATCAATTCCGGCAGAAGGAAAGAAGGAGGAGGAGCTCACGGCAGAAGATGTTACAGTAACCAGAGTACCCCTCGGTCAAGCCACCACTGAAGGATTGAAGCAGGACACGCAGACATTGATAGATGCTCTATTCCTTAGGCTTGACAGTGAAAAGGCGGAGAAAGAAGAACTTCAGAAGCAGGTATCTCAGTTGTGCGAGATCATAGCCAAGGTTGCTAAGCCTTCCATTCAGCCCATTTCAGAGCAGGTGAGTGATCATCTTATGCAGGAAATGGAGGATGCAAGCAATCAAGTAAAAGCTATTGATGAATGGAAGGATTTGATTATTCGTCAAGCTTCTGTACAACTTGGAGAAGTGCCAACCCGCCTAAAGGTTATGGATGATGCGGCAAATCAGCTCAAAAGAACTGGTGACAAGCATAGTGGACATGAACACAGTTGCTTGAGAGTAACCTGAGTACTTTGGGAGAGATCAACAAGCTGCCAGGAGATGTATTGGTTGCAGAGAAAATTGTACCGGATGGATCAGTTGAGAAGGGGAAGCAACTAGAGTTTGCAGTATCTTTCCGTTTGGAGATCTGCAGAGTTTTGCTGAAGAGGATGCAGGCACTTGAGAGTAGGACATCATCCTTACCAGACAATATCATTTCTTTCACTGAGGAGGACGTGGTCGGAGGTGTTACTTCATACGTGCGGATCGTTCCTAGCAAGGTGCCTAATTCCCTGGAAGGGTCTCTTCTGATGGTACAAAAGAGAATTGATAAAGCTACTAAGCCTTTCACGATGAATTCTATTAGTAGACTGGTGGCGCTGCAGCGGATATTGCGAGGTTTGGGCCGAGCTTGGAAGATGTGGAAGCGTGCATCAAAGTGTTGAATGAAGGATTGCTGCAGTTCAGGACAGAGAAGGAAGCAGTGGCTAAAACAGATGGAAAGATGTTGAATTACATGTTTGACAAGTATATCCGATATCAGAACAAAAGAAGACATAAATGTTACAGCTGGCATGACTTCTTCTATTCTTTCTTCTTCTATTTTCTATGTTCCCGGATGAAATTGTAAAACTTTAAGTTATTGGTTTTGCAACCATTACTTAAAGTCATGTGGAACCATTCTATTAGTTAAGTGATACATGTGTCACTTAAGGAGAAGTTAGTGGAGGATGATTGCCAAATGTCATCTTTACTTGTTGTTTGTGTTTTAGTTCAGTTAGACTTCCCATTTGTACTTTCCCTCCTACATTCTATAAGTAGGAGAAGAACCTCCGGGTTAATGATCAGAATTTGTAAGCAACAATCTTGTGTTCTAGACTTTGTGCTGAACCCCTGAGAGCCACTTGGAGCAAAGGAATACAAAGGAGCAGGTTTCCGGAGAACTTTGTGTCACGGTGTACTGTGTTTCTTACTTTTAATCTTAGATCTCTTAATAAACTTTGTGTTATTTTAGATCTGGATCTAGAGCTGCCTTTGTTTTAGAATTCTGTGTTTATATCTATTGGATTCTTCTATGTGCATGCAATCAGCTCTGCCATCTACTGATTGGGATGCACATCTTCCCCATTTCTTCTATATGTTTATGTAATTACCTTCTTCTATAACTTTTCCTTTCTTTAAACAACTTGCTTACTTGCTGCAAAATTATTCAGTTATGGTTCATGAACTGAGTAGTTAAAGTAAAACCCCATTTAGATATTAGCATACTTAAATTGACAAATCTGACACGGGAGCCTCACCGGTTAAATGAGGGAGATTTATCTCATGATCGCTTGCTAGGTTTTATGCTATGCAGAAAATCTAGCCAACAATTTTTGGCGACTCCACTGGGAAACAACTATCTTTTGCGATCAAAGCTTATCTATCAAGATCGGAGCATTTCACATACAAATCTCAACACAGGTCGAACGTCCATTCACCCGATCTGTGAAGGCACAAGGAAGGACTGATCATTTCTTCAGATTACAGGAGCAATTCAATTTCAATCATCCTCCTCAAGTTAGAAGCCACAGATCTAGTCTCTCACTAGGAAGGAGAGTGCACACCCATCTAGATCCGGATCGTCTTCAACATAATCCGGCGGCTGGAATTATCCATCAAGTCTACACAAGGAGGAGACGTGCTCAAGTCAACATGGGGCATCAGCTAGTACCTGTTCCATGGGGAGCAGCTTTTGGACCTCTGAACTTGGCTCCACCTATGCACGATCTGCCAAAGGGTTCCAGAAAGAATTTCCCAAAATTCTTTGGAGATGGAAAGCAAAACCCGGATGATCATTTGGCGGCCTTCTTTATAACTTGTGGTGTGCTTGCAGTAGAGCATGAAGATGTCTCAGTCAGGCTCTTCATTGAGACTATACACGACTTGGTTGGAGAATGGTTCTATCGGCTAGCTCTTGGCACCATAACCAACTGGGCGACTATGCGTGAGCAATTTCTGAAAAGATTCAAGCCCGCAGAGGACGCTAGCACATTGATCACCCAACTGACGCAGTTGAAGAAGGAGCCAAGCGAGAACATGCGGGACTTTATTGCAAGGTTCCAAGGATTTTATATAAAATCCCCACTTCTCGCATTGAGCGACGAAAATCAAAAGACGTTTTTTATAAACACTCTATTGCCCGAAGTTGGATATCAGCTGAGAAGGGCAAGACCTGTAAATCTACTTGAAGCACAAAATGTTACCATGGAAGTTGAGGATGACTTGATCATGGCTGGGAAACTCAAACAACCATCTCACAAAGGTGATGGCACTTCTTCTAGTACTTCAGATCCTTTGTTGCAGAGATTGGCTAATGACATGCTATAGATCAAGCAGATCTCTCAAGCAGGGAATGCAACCCCCTCAAGAATAGCTCCTACCCGGACCTTTAATGGTCAAAATCAAAATCAAAACCGAAATAGACTTGCTGCTGCACCACAACGGTTGGCAATAGAAGTTTCTCCAAGGAATAACTTGGAAACTAATGAAGAGGATCTTAGCATTGATGAATCATTCGATGATGAAGACTTTATAGATCCCGCTGGCGACTCCAATATTGGTTACCTGGACTACGAATCTGACGATGGCTATTATGAATCTTTTGAAAATTCTGATGGTCACACATTTGCGGTGTTTACAAGGTCTCGGCGCGCAAAATGCCGAAGCATCCACAAGCGGCCGAAGAGAAAGAGAAGATCCTGGCCTAGATGTTACTATCTTGAAAAGAGGTAGCACTCTTCCTTCTTCATTAGCGCCTAAGGATAAATATTCAAATTCTTTCAATTCGCAGCAAAGGGCCAACGCACATCCTGCTGAAGCAAGTCAAGCTTTTGACATAATTGATCACATCAAGAGGAACAAGGTCCAAATGTCAGAAGCTGAGTATTTGAGAGCATTTCCTGATCAGCTGAATAGATTGGTCAAATATGTGCAAAGTAACGGTCCCAACCCAACAAATAATACTTCACGGGGTATCTTGTCAAATCCAAAGAATACTCCTTCAAATAATGCGGCTGCAAGTTCTTCTCCTTCTACCTCTTCTCCTGCTACATCAGAAAGGATTGAGCCATTTTATGTGTCATTGCTTATCAACGGATATAAATTGAGCAATTGCATTTTAGACTCTGGAGCTTCTGACAACGTCATGCCTGCCAAAGTTGCTGATGCCTTGGGTCTCACATTGACAAAAACCATCGGAAGATGCTATTCCATGGAAAGACAAGTTCCTCTTGTTGGAAAATCAAATATGCGCAGCGTGAAGATTGCTTCTTTTCTAGATAAAAGACCGAAAATGACTATCCTCAGAAGCAGACATTCCAGTCTCTTATGGCATGCTGTTGAGTAGAAATTTCTGCAAAGAGTCATGGAGAAGTCAAGATGGATTGGTCTTGTGCGCACATACCAATCAAAGGAGTAAATCAGAAACTAGAATCTGAGAAGAAATCTAAGTACACAGTATCAAAGTCTGAGGATCCTAGATCTCAGATCTTGTTTTAGGAATCGGATCACGGAGTCTATTATCTAGAAATGGATAAAGAAGATGTTCAACCGGTGATTCAAGAACCGCATCAACTTGACAACAAGATTTGGACTCTGGAATTTGATGGCAGTCTGCTGTTCATTTGGATCCGGCGCATGCGTTGTTCTTATCTCTCCTGAAGGGAAGGTGCATGCACACTCCTTCAAATTGATGTTCAAAAATACTAACAATACAAACAGTATGAAGCGTTGTTGTAAGCATGGAGTAGGCAAGAACAATGGGAATCAAATTATTACATGCAAAGGGAGATGCTTAGTTGATCGTTAAGCAGATAAGAGGTCTCTATCAAGTAAAAAAGGACAAGCTGCGGCATTATAGAGATAGAGTCTACTCTGCTATTCTGGATTTTTCAGCTTTCTCGGTATCTTACATTCCGAGAGAACAAAATTCAAGAGCTGATTCACTTGCAGTGACTGCAGCCTTGTTGAATCCAGATCAGCCTCCCGCATTCTTTAGACAGGAGACTACAAAGTGGAGATGGTCTTCCGCCCAAAAGTTCCCGACAACGTCCAACAATGGCAGGTTTTCAACGATGACAAGCAGATTGTGCGTTTCTCCAATAGAAGGACAACTTTGAAGAAATCTACTATGAGGGAAGCAATTCTCCTCCTAGGCAAACTACTGTGGGAGAAATGGATGCGGACGTCTCGGAAGTCAGGAGATTATCCAGCTAAAGGGAAATAAAATTCCCAAAGGCTTGGTATCTCTTGAGGAAATGTTTGATAAGCATGATCAGATGCTTAAGAAAAATGAAGAAAGTGGGGAAGGTTCTTCCTCCGACACACAATTACTAAATTTGGGAGCCGACAATGATCCCAAATTAGTAAATCTGGGTAAGTGTTGTTCAGAGCCGAAAGAGAAGCTTTCACTGAGCTTCTTAAGAAATATATGGATGTTTTTTCCTGGTCTTACCAGGATCTAAAAACATATCAGCCTATGGAAGTTCAACACTACATCCCACTAAAACCAGAACAAAAGCCTTTCAAGCAGAAGCTGCGCGGCACAACCCTACCATTTCGGGAACCATCTTTACAGAAATCCAGTAGTTGTTAGACGCAAAGATTATTTATCCTATACATCATTCCGAATGGTTAGCCAACATAGTTCCTGTGAGGAAGAAGAGTGGTGAAATTAGGTTGTGTGTGGATTTTCGCAACCTTAATCAAGCTTCTTTAAAAGATAACTACCCCATCCCCATCATGGATCACACTCTGCAGGTGGTCACTGGATCTGAGATGCTTTCCATGCTTGATGGCTTTTCAGGCTACAATCAAGTCAAGGTGGCCGAGGAAGATCAATACAAAACGGCGTTCATCACACCTTGGGGAACCTTCGCAGACGTAAAATGCCGTTCGGCCTGATTAATGCGATGCTACATTTCAAAGAGCTATGGATCTAGCCTTTGCTCATCTCAAAGATATAAGCATAGTGGTGTATCTGGATGATCTCACGTCTTTTCCAAAGATAAAGCACACACATTTCAAACTTGGAAGAGGTTTTCATACGAGTGTCGCAAGCATGACATTTTTTTGAATCCCAAGAAATCTATCTTTGTCATAACCGAAGGAAAGCTGCTAGGGCACATTGTTTCCAAAGAAGGAACAAAGATAGATCCAGAGCGTGTCAAATCCATTCAGACATTGCCTTTGCCTACGTCCAAAAAAGGAGTTCACTCTTTCTTTGGAAAAGTTAATTTTCTCAGGAGATTCATTCCTGACTTTGCTGAGCTAACCCGTCATATTTTGAATATGATGAAGAAGACACAAGATTTTAAATGGAGCGCAAAGGAAGGAAACTTTTGAGAAAATTAAAGAGGCCCTGCAAAAGCTCCGGTCTTGGTTTCACCCGACTTCAGTAAAGAATTTATTCTTTATTGTTATTCCTCCGAACACACCATGTCAGCAATACTGATGCAGAAAAATCAAGAGGACGCAGAAGCTCCTATTGCTTTCATGAGCATGCCCCTTAAAGCCTATGAGTTGAAATACACTCCCATGGAAAAACACGCATATGCAGTGGTGAAGGCGTGCAAAGCATTCAGGTATTATATTCTTTCCTCGCACACTGTGGTTTTGGTTCCAGATACTGCAGTTAAATCCATCCTTACTCAAAGAAGAGTTAGGATTATTGAGAGCCACTGGAGCAAAGGAATACAAAGGAGCGGGTTTTCGGAGAACTTTGTGTCACGGTGTACGTGTTTCTTGCTTTTAATCTTAGATCTCTTAATGAACTTTGTGTTATTTTAGATCTGGATCTAGAGCCGCCTTTGTTTTAGAATTCTCGTTTATATCTATTGGATTCTTCTATGTGCATGCAATTTAGCTCGCCATCTACCGATTGGGATGCACATATTCCCCATTTCTTCGTGTTTATGTAATTATCTTCTTCTATAACTTTTCCTTTATTTGAACAATTTTTACTACTTTGAGAATTATTCAGCTTATGGTTCATGAACTAAGTGATTAAAGTAAAACCCCATTTAGATATTAGCATATTTAAATTGACAAATCGACACGGGAGCCTCACCGGTTAAATGAGGGAGATTTATCTCATGATCGCCTAGGTTTGATGCTATGCGCAGAAAATCTAGCCAACAAGTACGATTAGTTGAATTAGTACTTGCATAAACTCTACTTACGCCAACCGAAAGGTCTGGCTTGCCTCCCACCAACGACCTTAGTAAGTTTCGAGACTCTTCTTCACCACCTCTGTCACATCAATTAGTCTTTAGATGGTACACCAAAGTAAATTGCAACTTCATGTTCATTTTCTTCCACATTGTCTACCAAAAATGACCAACAAACAAAGTGTTCTTGTCGACACAATATTGTGCGAAAGAATCAATGCAATCTTACAATCTCCTCAAGAAAATATTTGTGATGCATGTCGCATCACTAGTCCTCCTGCAAGCAACAAAATGTGCCATCTTAGAGAATCTATCCACCACAACATAGATGGAATCAACCCCTCTTTGCATCTTGGGAAAACCCAAAACAAAATCCATACTGATATCCTCCCATGGCTTCTCCGGAATGGGTAAAAGCTAATACGACCCTACATTCTCGAGATCTCCCCTTAGCCAATTGATATATTCTGCATTTTTGGACAAACTTATGCACATCTACAGCTCATTTGTGGCCAAAAATAATTATCCGCTACTTGCACTAACGTTCATCAAGCGAAATCTCATGCTAATCCATCACCGTACTTTTCTTTCACCAAATTCTCCCACATCGATCCTATGGAAATGGAGAACCGATTTCCTTGAAATAATAGGCTTTCCCGCAAAAACAATCTATCAACAAGGTCCTATCAACACTGCAGTGCCGCACATGCCTACCATGCTCTCCGAAAGTTTTCATCGTATGGATATAACTCCTTTATGCATTCAAAACCCACCACTAACACTCTTATTTGAATCAACAATATACTACACCTACTCAATGCATCAACTCTATTAGATTTTCTACTTCTATGCTTCAATACATATGTGTGTAGCCCTGTAGGTACTCAACCTGTTTCATTTGCCTTTGGTTCAACTTCGCACGATTGTTAGTAAAGTGCAATGCTTGATGATCATAAATAACACATATTCCTTTACCACAACATGTAGTGCCTCCACTTTTTGAGTGCTTGCACAATTGCATAAAACTCCTAATCATACATCCCATACTTCTTCGCATCATTCAATTTCTCGCTAAAATAAGCTAATGGCCTCCTTCTCGACTCAACACTGCACCAATGGCTAAACCACTAAAGATCACAATCCACTTGGAACACCTTCGCAAAAGCGATCAATGCCAAAACATTTTCAGTCTCCTTCCTCTTGAGTTTCTAAAAACTATTCTCTGCACAAAGGATCCAAATCAAAACTCTTCCTATCGCCGCATGGTCTCTTTGATAGCCACACGCACTCCACTAAAGTCCTTGATGAAGCTATGGTAAAAGCTAGCCAACCCATGAAAATTGTGTGCTTTAAAAGCACTTCGCGACGATGGCCAATTCACAATTTTCTGACCTTCTCTCGATCCATCTTCAACTCTCCATTGGAAATCACAAATCTCGATATATCAATTCTTCCCGCATCAAAATGCACTTTTTCAATTTTATCCTCAATTTCTCCTTATGCAACCGCTGCAACACTTGTCTTATATGCAACAAATGTTCTTCATACATCCTTCTAAATATCAAGATATCATCAAGGTACATGATCACAAATTTACTCAATTTTGTTCATCAATTTCATAAAGGTATTCGACGAGTCAAGCTCAAACCGAATGGCATAATTAGCCACTCATACAATCCTTCGTGCATCTTGAACACAATCTTCCGTTCATTTCCCTCTCTAGCATCAATTTGATGGTATCCACTTTAAATCAATCTTGCTAAAATACTTTGTGTCACTCGGACAATCCATGTGTGGCAATGGAAATCTATACTTAATGGTGATCTTGTTTATGCCTCTCAAATTTGTACACATTCACCACTCACTTCACTGGGAACCTTGACTGCGATGCATCATCAATGGATTGGAAACCTTGTTAGATTTACAAATCCTGTAAGCGCAACACAAACTTATAGCCCTGTAGGTACTCAGCCCACTTCATATGCCTTTGATTCAACTTTCCTTGATTGTTTTTGAATTGCAAACCTGATGATTAGTGTACAAAAACTCTTTCAGCAACAGGTAATGCCTCCACTTCTTGAGTGCCTATACAATTGCATAGAACTCATGATCATACACACTATACTTCCTCTTTGTGTCATTCAAGTTCTCACTGGAATATGCTACAGGACTACCCTCATGACTCAACACTATGCCAATGGTTGTGCCACTAGCATCATAGTCTACCTGAAACACCTTCATAAAACCGGGCAATGCTTATACTAGTTGTTCAATCAGCTTCAACTTCAACTCTTGAAAACTTACTTGTAAGGCCCGACTCGCATAAAAATCCGTCTTATTCCCTCTCATGGCTTCGTGATAGGCACACACGTTTCATTGAAGTTCTTGATGAACTTGTGGTAGAAACTTGATAAGTCATGGAAACTCAACACCTCAAAGAAACCTTCGGTGACAGCCTTTCCAATGTTACTCACACCCTTTCGGGATCCCACGTCCTGTTGGATACCGAAAATGTCATCTAGGTATCCAATCACAAACTTTCTTAGAATGGCCCTAGGACTTGATTCATCAATCTCATGAAAGTACTTGGTGTATTGCTGAATCTATATAGCATCACAACCCATTCATACAAGGTCCCTACGTTTTAAACACAACCACAACTCATCCCCTTCTCTTATGTGGATTTAGTGGTACCCATTCTTCAAATCAATCTTGGTGAATTATCTTGCCCCACTCGAACAATCCATGACATCAATCGTGCACGGTAATGGGAAATCGGTACTTCATAGTGATATTCACCTATCCCAATGGTGCTCTCCTTAGGAGAAAACATCCACAATTGAAGAAAGCATTATTTGGCGTCATGCATAGCTAGGGTGAGCAACCGTGAAATCCTTATATCATTAGAGAGGGACCAAATGCTGCAGCTTTTGTTCCAAGCGGTTAGATTTCTAAGCGAAACATAAACAAAATAAAGGACCATCTTTTTTGGCATTGAAAGTGATGGGCGGTGATGACTGATGAAGCTTATCACTCATTACACATCTCCAACCATTCAACACCATTGTTGGCCAACCTAGTAAGTGGGGCAGGTTTCCTTGTTAACTTTAGAGTGTCCCCGATCCGTTGACTTTCAGTAACCATAAACACGGGCAACATGTCATGCATAAATTTATAACTTATGAACTTTATAATTGAGTGAATATAGATGATACAACTAATGAGATAACTAGCCTGTCTAGATCTCTAAAGATGGGGTTGGGCTGCCACCCTTCATCCCAAGTCGTCCAAGATTCCCCGATAAATTTCATCATCCCAAAATTGATTCACACTTAGCCAGTGATTCCTTCACCAAGACTAATTCCTTATCGGCTAGAGATTCCTTCATCTCGGATTGAATGCTTGCTTGAGCTAAATACCCGAATGGTTGGTTGTTTAAGCCTACTTGATGAAGGGCCTTTCTTTCCAAATAACCTATCTATATAGGGCAATCGGGGAGTACAAGGAGAGGGAAATTGTCCCATCCGTCTACGGTATTTTTGTTCATTCATTTGTAATGCCAACTTGTCCTCGTATTTCACTTCATATATTACTTCATACTAAAACCACCTTCACCTCTAATCGATTTGGGTGTAACTAATAGGAAAATAGGATGGCCCCTCTCCTAGAGCAAGAACAAAACTTGGTCAGTCATCCTTGAATGCAGAGATGAAACGTGACCCACTGTGCCCCTCCAAACCTTGTCAACCGGTGCCTCGCCTATGGTGGTAACTATAACTATGGGTAGATAGACGTGGCCATCTATCTATATAGTCTAGTGCGGCTATATATCGTAGAGAGTAGAGCTTAAATTCCTCTCCCAAATCTAGCGACTTGGATTGCTAGTTTTATAACAGGGATAAGCAATATATAGAATTCTAGTTGTGGCACCACCTTACAACTAGAATTCCATAATTAGAATTGCAGTGGGGTGATCGTAGCTACCATGGGCCCCTTTAAAAGTCGAGAGGGTGTAATGTCCTCTTCTCGAAAGTAGTCTAGAGAAGACCTTTAGCGTACTTTTTATTTCCCGTAGGCGTAAAGGGTGTGGTAAGGGGAATAATTTAACAATTTAAGTTGTCGAAAAAGTAACTTTATGTTATATTCATAAAGTGACTTAAGTTGTTGAAAAAGTAACTTTAAGTTATAGTTATAAAAAGGCAACTTATGTTTATTGTTAAAAGGTGAATAGAAGTGGGACATCCCATTTCAGACCTATCCTCTTGAAATGTAGCATGGAAAGTTATAAAAGAACATGAGGGGTCATTTGAGCTCACTTTTGGACTACATTTGATTTTGTACGAAACCCTTTGGTGTATTCAAATTTGAGGATGAAAACCCTCTAATCTTCAAGGGTGACTCCATACAAGAGTTGCATTTGGGCATCCATTTAGAGTTTTGCAATCTTAGATTTGATTCAGCAGCTAGGGCATGTTTCAGATTAGTTTCCAGGATTTTTCAGCTAGGACATCACATTCCAGGTCAAATTTCATGATTATACTAGGGCATCAAAGACACCAATTGGGACAACGAGTTTTGGGGTTTTACCCTTATTTTGGGCAGATTTTAGTTTTTGGATGATCCCCATGAAGGATGTTGCAATGTGATTTGAAGTGGGTTGGGTGCCAGGGTTTGCAAATAGCCAAATTTTGCCCTAGAGCCCCATTTGCAGACATCTTGAGCCATTTATTTGCAAGATTTTACCAATAATGGTCAGCTGTACTTTTTATTTATTTTCAGTCTAAAAATAAAAAGGAAAAAATCAGTTTTGATGTAAATCTGATCTTTTCAATCAAATCCATATTTTGGAGGTGTTATCAATGTTTTCCAATATCTGGGTAATTTTATTTTGAGGGTTTGCATTAATAAATCAAAAAAATCAGACTGCTGTCTTTTTATTACAAGGGTTTATTGAAGAAAATCAGATTGTTGTTATTTTGTCATAAGGGTTTTCTAGGAAATTCAAATTTCATTAATTTATGCCCTTAAGGGACATTACAGTGGTATCAAAGCTTAGATCTTGCCATCCTGCAGGGTTAGATCTAAATTTTAATGTAGCATAATGGGAAAAGATGTGGAAGATAAGCTTTATAGAGTAGGGAAAAACTAGAGCATCTGCCTCAGTCAAGGGATGACCTACTCAACATTTTGGAAGAAGTGGAAAATTGTTTGTCCAAGGTAAAATAGTCACAATATGTGACTATGAAATGGGTGGTGAAACCCTCAATGATTTCTTTGGTTAAGCCCAAGCTTTTGAGACACCCAGACAAAGAGGTAAGGCTTGTAGTTATCACTTGTATTAGTGAAATTACAAGAATAACAACAATTAAGTTCCATATAACAGCGAAACCATGAGGGAGATATTTCAGCTGATTGTGGAAAGTTTTCAGGGTCTAGAGGACATCAAAAGTTCTTTTGCTAGGAGGGTCACAATTCTAGAAACTATGACAAAATCAGGTCATGTGTTGTGATGTTGGATCTTGAATGTGATGATCTTATTATTGAAATGTTTCAACATTTCCTTGCAACTGTCAGTAAAAATCATACAAAAATGTAGTAGCTTTAATGTAGACACTTATGACTTTGGTTTTGAATGAGAGTGATGAATGCCTTTTGTTTTGAATGAGAGTGATGATATTTCCCAGCAATTATTATCTGTATTATTGGCTGGTTTTGAGTAGGAAGCTTCACTAGTTGCACATACACTAGCTAAAAATGTTGTTGAACAATGTGTAGAGAAGCTGAAGCCATATTTGATATTGAGGAACTTCTAGTGATCAACAGGAAAAGAATTCTTCCATTGTGAGAAGGAAAGAGGAAGAAATCAGGAAGCAAGAAGAACAAATTGAGCAAGAACAAGAAGGAACCAACATGCAGGTTGAAGGTAAAGATCCTTTGATAGTAAAAGATGTTTTATTGACTTCTAATAATTGCATGTATCAACAAAATAGTGAGGGAGTCAAAGAGGATTAGACCTTTCTTGTTGAACACAAAATTGGAAAGGATATTACAGTTGATACAAGATGGGTTCCAGCCACTACAATTCCGATTTTGAGCAAGAAAATGCAATGCTCCAGCCATGATTGGGACAACATGGAAGGAACCTGTGGAGTCCAAGGTAATCATTATAACAACAATATAGAAGAGGTGAGTATAGTTGTTGGCATGCATTGGTTATATTTATTTGAGAGGCTCATTACTAAGAAGGGGTTCAAGGTGAAGGGGGTTGTGTGTCAAGGAAACTATCTTATTAGGGCAATCATGGGCATCACATGGAGACTTCAAGGAGAAGTTTACATCAAAATCAAAATGGTGCAGCGGACACATGGTGAGGTAGCACCAAACTTGGAAGGTGGTGCAAAGATTCACCCACACGGAAAGAGGAGAGCAATGGTTGATGATCTCCTACCACCCAAGGAAGGAGGGAACATACTTGGGACAACCATGTACCAAATTTCCAGCCTTAATGTTGCTGTCATAATCATTATCAACCCCCATACCACTTCAATACAATTGGTTTTGCAGGGACTCCCAATCATGAGAAGGAAGGGGTTACAGTTTATGATTGCTGATAAAACATTTCAGTTCCTACATTGTACACACCTTTGATTTTGCAAAGGAATATCAGTTTAGCTGCTGCTATATCATTACCAGGCTGCTGGAACAACTGTTATCAGTCATGCATAGCTGCAAGTTTGCACATTTTAAGGGGGTTTTATCATTGGATGATGTGGGCAGAAGGTTTCTGCTGAAGGGAACAAACATTTCAGACACCATAGTTCTGATTCGGTGAAATTCCATGTGGGTGGTGGCTGTTGTAACTTGTTTCCAGCCTATACACAGTCTGATTCACACCATATCGTGGGAGGAACAACTAGCCATAACATTGAAGGATCCATCTCAGCAAACAAAATGGAGGGTATCACAGATAGTAGTACTCTTTCTAGATCCCAATTGATTCATGACTCAACTATTCTGGATGCACTCATTGAGATTGTTGAAGGAGCTTCACCTGGTGTAGAATCTTCTACTCATGTCAGAGGGGTGCAACAGAAGCCAATTGCTTCACAAAGCAAAGCAGGGGTTGGTAATTGCCAATCTCCAAGATTGATTTGGGATCTTGGGATTTGCAGAAAGGTTTAATCCAAAGGAGTTGAAGAGTTGAGCTTGCAATTGCTTGAGGGCAAGCAATTTTGGGAGGGGACCTTTAGCCTACTTTTTATTTGCCGCAGGCGTAAAGGTGTGGTAAGGGAATAATTTAGCAGTTAACTCAAGATGTTGAAAAAGTAACTCTATGTCATATTCATAAAATGACTTAAGTTGTTGAAAAAATAATTTAAGTTATAGTTATAAAAGGGAACTTATGTTTATTTTAAAAGGTGTCTTTCTAATAAAGCAAAGTCAAACATCAAAATAGAAGTGGGACATCCCATTTGGGGACCTTTCCTTATGAAAGGTACCATGGAAAGTTATAAATGAACATGAGGGGTCATTTGAGCTCACTTTTGGTCTACATCTCTCTTTCATTTTGATGAGTTTGAGCTTTGTGCTTCAACTTCTGCATTTGGGGACGAAAACCTCCTTTAGAATCTAAATCGAGGACGAAATCCCTCAAATCTTTAAGGGTGACTCCATACAGAGTTGCATTTGGGCATCCACTCGGGGTTTTGCACTATCAGATCTAATTTAGCAACTAGGGCATCAACTAGGGCGTGTTTCAGATCAGTTTCTAGGATTTTTCAGCTAGGGCATCATATTCCAGGTTTAATTTCATGATTATACAAGGCATCAAGGACACCAATTGGGACAACAAGTTTTGGGGTTTTACCTTTATTTTGGGAACATTTTAGGGTTGGATGACACCCTATGAAGACTGTTGCGGCTGTGATTCGAAGTGGTTCCGATGTTAGGGTTTGCACATAGCCAAATTTTTCCCTAGAGCACCATTTTCAGTCAGTTGGAGCCATTCATTTGCAAGATTTTACCAATAACAGTCAGCTGTACTTTTTATTTATTTCCAGTCTAAAAATAAAAAGAAAAAATTCAGTTTTGATGTAAATATAATCTTTTCAATCAAATCCATATTTTTGGAGGTATTATCAATGTTTTCCAATATCTGGGTAATTTTATTTTGAGGGTTTGCATTAATAAATCAAAGAAATCAGATTGCTGTCTTTTTTATGACAAGGGTTTATTGAATAAAATCAGATTGTTGTTAATTTGTCTTAAGGTTTTTCTAGAATAATCAAATTTAATTAATTTATGCCGTTAAGGGATATTCCAAAGGGGTATATTCTAATCTATATATGGTGCATTCCTTCTTCCTACCATTCACGTGAATGGGATAAGGCCAATCGGATCTACTTGAGGAGCAAGCTAATCTTGAGCTAGTCGATCCTCGAGGTGAATTGTAGAAATGGTTCCAATCCATTCCACCGTATTCGTGATGAAAGGATAATGAATGCGGGCCTATGTCCCTATGTTGTAGCGTCGACGACTAACCACTTAGAGGATCGATTATGCACCAATTACAATGGGCAAAGAGACAACTACAACTATTAACAGTTGTTATACTTAGCGAGATGAACTATATTCCCCTTGTTTCGTCATACCACTTCGTGTCTTTGGGGAAGTTTTGCTAAAAGTGAAGGTCTATAGTTGGGTGGTCATCCAAATTGTCTCGACATGTCCCGATCCGGGGACTCGATCTACTTGTTTTGCCAAAGCTAATGCCGATGTTTGGTTTCATGCCCACAACGAACCCAACCTTGGCTCGAGAGGTTGATGCGCAAGTAAAGCCTTATAATGAATTGGGGATTGGGTTCCGTCTTGGCGAGGGATTTAGTGTAGCACCATGATAGGTTAGTGATTGTACCTGTAGGGTCGGGATCACAGGTCTAGTGCTTCTGGGCTAGTGAGTGTTCGCGGCCCATCTAAGTAGGGTATGGACAAGGGCATGTTTCCTAAACCAAATCTCATCTCCTTCGTTTCCCTCCTTAAACACTTTGTGATGGTGATCCTATAGATCGATCAACGAGATAGTTTACTCACACTCACAAGAGTAGGTGCATGGGTTTGAACACTTTCACATGGGTTTATAGTTCTTGATAGACCTTGGGGGAGTGAAGCACTAACACATGCCACACTTGATTCTATCCCATTCCAACCTTGATTTGTGAAATTGTATTGCTCGGGAGGCATGGGCAATGCTCCCCCATGTGCCATACAATATGAATGTTGGCTATAAATGCGAATGATCCGCGTGCAAAAACAATTGGGAAAGGGGAAATGGGCGAGATGCCAATTCATTCCTTGAACCACTTTGCCCTATTTATCTTGGGGACAACTTTCTATCATCGATACTCAACTTACTTTAAGTAGGTTGAGGATCCTCTCTCGATGGCTCTATATAGCTATATAATTGAAGTAGGAGGGATTCTATCTATATATTGGGTGAGGACCCTCTCTAGCAAGATATATAGTTGGGGTGGTAGGGCCTCTATCTATATATGGTGGTATTCATGCTCCGAGCCTCGATGCATGTAGTTGATATTTGAAGCTATAGACAATCGTGAGTGACAAGTTCCTTTTAGATCCAATTCGAATGTTGCACCGGTTATAGGTTATATAGGACTACTATAGCTTCGTCGTGTTCTAAGAGTTGAGTGTTGACATGAGCACATAAATGTAAATGGATTCCTTGTTATTCAATTCAATTGATGTCATAAGTGGTGAACGCATAAATGGATTCTCCATTATCCGATTCCCGTGCTTGAGTCATGAGCGCGGAGCACATAAATTAATATATACCCAAACCCTTCATCATGGGAGTTGCATAGATCAATTGTTCCTCTCCTATTGCCATAGCTATAAATAGGGGTGTCTCGCCTATAATATAGGGGCCCAACTATATACATATAACCCAAGCAAAGAGGTGAGTGTTGAATGGCTGATTTGTTTTCTTCAAGAGTGACTTGAAACTTCCTAACTCGAGAATACTAGTAACTCATAACCATTATTCTTATTGCCACCAAATAAAGAGGAAATCCTAGAATGATCAAAATAATGGGCACTTCACCATTCTATCATCTCGCCACCTATGATATAAAGCGGACTATCTCATTCTTCTATAATATGAATGTGAATGATCTCGGTGAAACCAATTGGGAAAGGAGGAACTGGGCCATCGGAAAGCGGGAATGTGAATGGTCGACGATAGAGAGTGAAGGGAAGGCGAGCCATTGGGAAAGGGGAATGTGAATGATCTCGGTGAATCTCTATCGTCGACACTCAACTTACTTTAAGTAGTTTGAGGATCCTCTCTCGATGGCTCTATATAGCTATATAGCTAGAGTAGGAGGGCCCTTATCTATATATATGGTGAGGACTTTCTCGAACTAGATATATAATTGGGGGAGGAGGGCCTCTATCTCTATATAGGGGTATTGATTCTCCAATGCCTCGATGCGGGAAATTGATATCTGAAGTTGTTGGCTAGATTTTTGCGAACCGAAAACCTAGGCAGTCACGAGATAAATCTCCCTCATTTACCGGTGAGGCTCCCATGTGTATGATTTTTATCAATTATGGATCTGAGTAACTATTTGTGGGTTTTACTTTAATTGCAAAGCTCATGAGCCATAGCTAGGCAATTACAGCAAGTAAGCAACTGTAAAGAAATATTTGCAAAAGGGGGAAATAATTGAATTGGGAAGAAAGCAAAGAAGATGTGCAATCCAACCAATAGTTCGCAGAGTTGGTCTCATGCACATAGATAAAACAAACAGATCTCACAATACAAAATTTAAAGAAAGGAAAGTTTCAAATCTAGATTTGAGATAACACAAAGTTTATGCAAAGATCTACACAAAAGTAAGAAACAAATGCACCATTGACACAAAGTTCTCCGAAATCTACCTCCTTTCAATTCCTTAGCTTTCAAAAAGATATCAAGGGTTTCAGCTCAAAGTCTAGAACACAAGAATGTTGATTACAAATTTTGATCCTTTAACCCGTAGGTTCTTCTTCTATTTATAGTGCATAGAAGGAAATTACAAATAGGAAAGCAATAACTGAACTGACACATGTGGAAGCTATAAAGAAAACAACTGACAATCTTTCCCTAAAATTTCTCTCTACATGACATGCATCTGAAGACTAAATCAAAGCTTTGCATGTCTGCCACCTATTCTCAATTAAGGACCCTTTCAAATAACTAAAAGTAATGGCTTTTAACCAATTACTTTAGTTTTACAATTTTGTCCGATAAAATAAGAATAAGAGAGAGAAGGGAAAAAGAAGAAAAATGTGTCGGCCATCATACTCTACGTTTTTTCTTTGTTTTGAAACTGAATATACTTGTCAAACATGTGACTCAGTAACTTCCCATCTGCTTTAGCAACCGCTTCCTTCTCAGTCTTGAACCGCAACAATCCTCTGGACAAAGCAACAGTGTTAGCTTTCACCCTCTCCAAACCAGGCCCATACCCTTCAATATCTGCATGAAGCTTTATGAGTCTTGCATTGAATCTAATGTGAAAGGCATGACAACTTCATCAATCTTCTTCTACACAACCAGAATGAATCCCTCACAGAAGCAGGCAATTCATCTGGAATGTTCTCTGGTACTTCCCCCATCTCGTTTTCCAGCAACTGCATCCTCTTTAAGCATAAGCTTGAGGATCTCCATGCGGAAGGAAACTACTATCTCTAACTGCTTCCCCTTTTCTATCAATCCATCAGGTACAATTTGCTCTGTAATTAGCACATCCTCTAGCAATGAATGTATCTTAGCTAAGGTATCCAGATGACTTTCAACAACTATGTTCTCATCTTCTATCCTTGTCATTAGTTCCTTTAGCTGAGATAATGCCCTGTGCATATTCTCCAAGCCAGCTGGTATTCCCTCGAACTGCTCTGAAGCTTGGTGAATAATTTGCTCTTTCCATTGAGCAATAGCTTTGACCTGGTTCCCTGCATCTTCAATCTCTTCAACCAAACGGCTGCATACCTGTTCTTGCACTAACACGGGCTGAGAAGAAGGTTTAGCAACCTTAGTGATGATCTCACATAACTGAGAGATCTGCATCTGAAGCTTATCTTTCTCTGCCTTCTCTTTGTCAAGCTTAAGGAATAAAGCGTCTATCAGTGTCCGTGTATCTTGCTTTAATCCTTTCGTGGTGATTTTCCCCAATGGTACTTTAGTCACCGATATGTCTGCAGCAGTTAGCTCTCCCTTTTGTTTCCCTTCAGCTGGAACTGATAATTCAACGAACTTCTGCCCTGATTCTTCAATAATCAACCTTGAAGTCATTTTAGCAACTTTAGACCTTTTACCTTTACCTTCCAAGCTCAAAAGCAGCAAGTCTTCCTCTTCCAAGTTGATTTCTTCTCTAGCCTCTGGAACTGACTGCAGAGCCAACCAAGATGAGAAATTGCTCTTTGGGGAATGGGAAGTCGCCGAATGTACCACCATCTCATGCTCCGACTCTGCTGCATCCGAATTCACCACAGTGTTATGGCTGCCCTCTTCTGAATTGTCCAAAGACAATGCTCTCTCGAACTCTGCCATTTGTGCTTTCAACTTCTCCGCAAGGGAGGTGAAGATCTAGGTGGCTGAGGAACAAATACGAACGATGTTGGATTCAACGGTGGAATAATAACCTCTGTTTGAGGTCTTGGGGCTGCCGAAGTGCTGTGAGTTGACACTAGAGAAGCTTCGTTTGAAAGTAGTACTGGTATGATAGATGTAGACTTGATTTTCTCCAGTACCTGTGACTTCTTGTATACTTTAAGCTTCTCTGGTCTCCTGATACTTTCACCCTCATGTTTCCTCTTGTTGGAGTCTCCTGCAATGAAATCACCTGTGATCTGATTCATCAAAGCTTCGTCCATGCAATACCCCTTTGTTAACAACCAATTTGAGGTGTTAACTAGAACTGCGGAAGACCTTTCTTCAATCGTCTGACAACCGCCTACACTTTCCTGAAGAGCAGCTCTATCTCCTCCCATTTGATGGTATGTGTCAAGTACCACATGCCCATCATCTGCGAGATTTGTAGGTATCCATGCTAAGCCATAGTCAAAAACCTTTGTTGCGCGCTAATAACTCCGCTGAAATCTCTCTTTTTGACTTCGTATTCGCTTCACATTGGAAATATTGTCATTGATGTCAAAGGCTTAATCATTGATGTATTTGGTTAACGGAATCGTGTAACGGAAGTTGACGAAACTACTGACGGATGTTGACGGATTTTGACGGAAATGGTAGAAAGTAATGGAAATAACCAGCAGTATAGAAGGGCTGAAAACGAAAGTTTAAATACATGAAAAGAAGTGTTTTTGCATAAGGATTATCATGGTTTAAGCGAGATATACACAGCTGTACATAGGAGAGAGATATCAACATTTTAAGGTGTTCATATGCCATGTTTTATGGGGAAAACGAAGATTCAAATGACAGAATTAAATCTCCATGTTTTAGTATGATAAGGGGTGATTAAAGGAGCAATAAATATGTCCATAGGATGGTTTAAAATACATATAAAAATGCTGTTTTTATTTTGGACGACCCCCTTTGGAAAATAGCGCCACTTTATAGTTATGGCCGACATGTGTATTTGCATTATTAAAATAAAAGATGGTTAATTAAATAATGGAAAGGTTGTGTTGGTTGGAATGATGTGTCTTTTCAAAAGGATGTGAGAAGGAAATATAAGGAGATGGAATCATTTGATTTAGGCAAGCAATTTGAGTGCTTCATTCAAGTTTAAGGGAGAGAAGAAGAAGAACAGAATATGAAATATAAAAAGGAGTGAAGGGCAGATTTATTTTTAATGAAGAGTTGCAGCGATTTATATATGTGAAGGGACTTAAATAAATCAGAAGAATATTCTTAACAACATTTTTGTTCTATCATCTGTTGAAGCAGCAACAACATAAAAGATAGGAAAGAGTTTGTTTTTCGTAAGGAAGGTTGGTGTAGTGCCCCTTATTCTCGTTGCCGTTTGCATTTTTTTGGTAGCAAGTTGGTCTCTGGCGTGTTCGTGTTTGTATTGTCCCTGCCTGCCACACTTGGTCAGAAAAAGCTTTCCGAGGGTCATCTTTTGGCTTTGTGACTGTTTCAAACATTTTATGCCAAATTATTAAATCAGTTCATTACGGATTCTTAGTACTAGTTATTCTTATAAAACTTAATTCCGCAATCAAGAACTAGTTACCTTCTCGGATGCCACATTCTAGCTTCGAGTCCCGGACCTCGAGAACCTTGGAACACATAAGTGTTATCGCTAGGGCGTGGTTTCAATCTTACCTTGTCAATCTCGAAGATGACTTTGGTCGAGTCAATCTAGAACCCAATCTCGCAAGTTTTAAACTTTTTTTTATAAAAAGAATAAAAATAAAATAAAATAGAGGAGGAAAGAAAGATTATTAAATATATTTGTAAAAGGAAATTAAAAATAAATAAATAAAATAAAAGAATTAAAATTAAAAAAAAAAAAGCCCGTGATTTTGGGGCGGTTAGGGCAAAGGGGGCTCCTTATGGTTTTTTTCTGTCTTATTGTTGAATGAAGACAAGTAGCGCGCTACGCCAGGGAGGGAGGGGGTAACTTGAACTGGCCATTGCGCACCCACCAGATGTGAAGAAGGCGTGAAGGAGGAGGTTTTGTCTATTGTGCAGATGGAAATGCGCAGGGTAAGGGAAAAATGCCTGAAGGAAACGTGGTTCTATGTAATGCTATGGCCGCAGCTTTTACACAAACCAATGTGCTTAAGGGCGCCTTTTGATTGTCTTCAAAGAAATGCCTCACCAGATGTCATCTCATGGAATGCCATGGTCGTGACTTATGCGGCCTGTGCCAACATCCTCCCAGCCTATGTCAAACACGAACCCCAGACCTGCGTGGACATCTAACAACGCATAAAAGTCAGTGAGGAAGCCTTTCCCGGTGATATTCTCTATGTTTTTGTTCCCCGGTGGCACTTTCTGGCAAGGGCACCTCACAGAACATG
This sequence comes from Taxus wallichiana var. yunnanensis, assembly GCA_018340775.1. Taxonomy (NCBI): domain Eukaryota; kingdom Viridiplantae; phylum Streptophyta; class Pinopsida; order Cupressales; family Taxaceae; genus Taxus; species Taxus wallichiana. The sequence continues at coordinate 299,484,003 of CM031240.1, read as the reverse complement.
GGCGCTGTTACAGTGTTTGACCAAATGAAAGAACGAGACAGCTTCTCATGGAATATTATCACGGCAGTGTACAGAAGACGTGGGGTTTCCTCAGGAGACAGTCACACTGTTTCATCCATGCAACAAACAGGTCTCCAACCTGATGAGTTTACATTTGCCAGCGCACTCCTGGCCTGTGCCAAAATACGAGCTCTGGGACAGGGTATGGACATCCATCAAAGCATATTGGAAATCTGATTTTTTTTTTTCACTTTGCTAGCTCCTCCCAATCTGCGCCAAAAATGGGGATTTTTACCAGTTTTGTAGTTGTGAGTGCCCTGACAGATCGACCTACAACTTGTGGAAGCATAAGAAGGGCATGTAAACTTTTAAACAAAAACAACTCCTGAGAGAAATGTGGGTTCGTGATCTGCAACAGTGTAGGTTATCGATGAAATGGGTATGTTGAAAAAAGCTCGGAAACTTGCAAGCAACTACATTCGCAGGTGTAGAGCCTCCTGTCCTTTGCCAACATTCTCTCAGCCCGTGTTCAAGTATGGAGCCTTGTGCAGGCCCTAGAAAATTGTCAGAACATAATGGGCAACATATTCTAGTTGGAAAACTTCAAGTGATCGGGAAGTTTGTGTGACGTGGTGGAGGTTAGATCAAGGCTCGTGAACTGGTTGACAAAGTGCCAAGCGAGATGTTGAACCGAATCTTGCGGGTTTGACCGACTCCGTTCCTCCTGGCATGGTTCACCTCCCCTCATCTTTCATAACTCTCGTACTTTAGTTTTTCGTTTGCAACTTAATATAATTTTAAAATATTAGGATTATAATACAGTTAAATGTTTTTATCAACTCGTTGCAAAACAATGAAATGTCGTGTCATAACTCACGAAGTCAAAATAACTCGTTTGCATTAAAACATGAACTTCCACCCTCATTCTGAGGTGATGTAGAAAACTTCCTACCCAACTAGATCGCTACAATATTGTTTTATCGACCAGACGAAATTGACTTCCTAGTAATAAAGTTGATCATCTCCCGGTTTAAATAGTTAATTTTTGCATTTTTCGGAGACTCATTAAGTACCCTTCGTAACTCTGAAAACGAGATGTTAAGCTTCATTTGTGTACCTTGTTATGTGAGGAGTCACCTTGACCTCTGGATTGACCCCGAACGAACATATGTGATCTTTTTGACACTCTTATAGGAGCCCTGTTACACTGTTTTGTAGTGGTAGGAAGTTAAATCTAGAAAGTTGGCTTTCGTTTTGAACCGCCATTTGAAACCTGGATAGAGAAATTATTTCCGTCTTCGCAAACCTCTAGTGTTTTTACTAGACAATTGCATGGGACCTTCAGTTTAGGGAAAAACACTTTTCTTGGATATTTTGACGACGACATTTTGTAGGCCTCTGGTCGCAGTTTGACAAGGTCAAACTGGACCAATTAGGACCGTGGCTTTAGAAAACTTGTCACCGTTTGAAGATCCCATTTTCTAGTTAAATTTCACAATTTTGTTGACTTCTTCGTATATAGGAAATTTGTAGGAAGTTTCTCGTTGCGCGTTCATCCATCAAACATAAATTTTGGGCGTGGTTTTATGAGCCCTCGAGCTAACTTTTGTTCATTTGCACGGGCCAACTGACCAAAGTGGCGCCGGAAAACTAGCCATGGCGTAAACCGTTAAGCTAGTTTCAAATTCCGTCGATTCTTATGAACTCCTGGTATATAGGTGGACACATAGAAATTAAATCGTGGTGTGTGTTCTCATCGAAAAACAACTTTTAGAAGCGGTTTCTTAGCCTCCAAGCCCGTTTTGAACGTTTTGTAGCTAGTAAGAAAATGTAAAAATAGAAAGTTGTGGAACCCTCGTCGGGTTGCCAAACCACCGTGGAAACTTTTGACACATGTAAATAACTATTTTAAAACTCTATAGTGTAACTTGTGTGAAATAGAACTTTTGACAAAATGGTGTTTTCTCTCTCTTCCCTTCTCTTTCTCTCTCTGGGTTACAAAATGAAGTGAAAAGAAATGTAAGGAATACATGTCTCTAAACCTTTAATTTCGATTACAAATTGTAATTATTATCATATGTAAATGGGAAATTGAAAAATGATAATTATGTTAGATTAGGGTGGATGCCATGCCAATGATTTATCGTTGATATCATGCTCACGTGGTTTTGCAGGATGAAAGAATGATGACGAAAAGGCGATGTGTAATTCATTTATTATCATTGTAATTTATATAGTTCATTGTTAAATGAATAAATGTATAATATAGTATCATGTTACAGAAGGTTATATTTGATAATTTGTTGATATGTATGAGATGCTAGTTTTAAGGACATCTAGGAAATGTGCATTTAATCATAGGTCAATTTGATTTATAGTACCCACTGTAAAAAGGTTTGATATTTATATAAGGTAAATAAATTTGAAGTAATATCTTGTAGTGCATATTTAGTGTTCAATAAATGATTAATGAGTCATTTTGTGCATTCATACTTTGTAAATGTAATAAAGAGATTTAATCGAAACACTCTACGCTTGTTCATATCGAGGCATAACTTGTTTTTCATGTGTGATACTCCTTACCGTAGAAGACATTGAAAACCGTAGAATGAACTTATTGCATGTTGGTACAGGGTTCCCAGTATTCATTACAAGTGCTTATATAAGTGAAAGGGAGCTCAAATCAATGTCAAATACATTGAATATATCTTCCGAATCGAAGAAATCCCCAAATCTGCACCAATTGCAAAGAATTATGGCGGAGAATAAAAAGAAAAAGAGTTGCTCAGACAAAGATTGTTCCAGCCATGTTGAAGCATGATGAAAGAGAAAGATCAGCAGAATCATGCATAGCTTCTAGATTTGCTGAAGTCAATGAATCTGAGACATAGGCCGATTGAATTGACAAATCCATATCTCATAATTGCAAAGACTTCCAAAGAAAAATTCATCCTCTTGTTTCTAACGCAGCTCGTGTAGAAGTTAGTGCATGGAGAATTCCTTCCAGGATCTTGTGCATGTGCTCCCAATCTTCCATTTTTGAAACCTTCATTGAATTTGCATTCACCCGGAGTGCTTTCCAAAATTTTTAATTGCTCATATGCAATTAAAAATAAAAATGATGAGTTATTTACGGCAAACATTGCACTGATGCATGTACTGGAGAAGAACTACAAAAGCTTTAAGGATAAGAAGGAAGACAAGTCAAAGGCAATACCCATGAGCAAATCACGAGTCACTTGCTTCCGAGATCCACCACTTCCGAGATCCGGTTTGGTGAGAATCAAAGGCATAAGAGTCAACCGCATGCACCAAAAGAAGAACAAGACTGGAAGGGTTGCAACTTTCTTCTTATTTCTTTTCCTCTTTCTTTTATGTTCTCCGACAAAGTAATTGAGCAATCAATTAAATTATGAAACTTAAGTGATTGGTTTAAAAGTCGTTACTTGAAGAAGTCAATTATTTGGAAATAGGTGGTAGACATGCAAAATAGAAGGTTCTTTTTTTTCATTATAAATCATGCATGTCATGCAAAGAGGAATTCAGGAGGAAGATTGTCAGTTGTTTCCCTTTTCATAGCTTCGCATGTGGGAATTCATTTAAAGCATCCTATTTGTAATTGTGCTTGATACACTATAAATAGAGGAAGAACCTACGGGTTAAAGAATCGGAATTTGTAATCAACATTCTTGTTTTCCAGGACTTTGAGTTGAAACCCCCGATTTTGCAAGCAGAGGAATAGAGAAGAGATTTCCGGAGAACTTTGTGTCAACGGTGCATTTTGCTTCTTTTTCTTTCTAGATCTATTCATAAACTTTGTGTTATTATAGATCTAGATCTGAAAGTTTTCTTTGCTTTAAATTTTGTGTTTAATAATCTATTTGTTTTAATCTATTTGCATGCGATCAACTCTGTAATCTATTGATTGGGTTGCACATCTTCCCTCTTTCTTTCCTGTGTTTTTATTATTTCCTTCTTCATCAAATATTTTCTTTCTTTAACAGCTGCTTACTTGCTGCAAAACTATACAACTATGGTTCATGAGCTGCATGGTTAAAGTAATACCCACAAATAGATACTAGCATATTTAACTGACAAATCTTACACAGGAGCCTCACCGGTAAATGAGGGAGATTTATCTCATGACTGCCTAAGTTTTCAGCTATGCAAAAAATCTAGCCAACAATTTCCCAACTCATTATCACATTGAGAAACAATGAAGTATGTGATGATTTCTATGTTGTGAGTTTGAATAACATGGATGTGATGTTAGGATGTCAATGGTTTTACACATTGGGAGAATTCACTCTCACCCTAGAAAAGATGGAGCTCAAATACACCAAAGAAGGCAAGGAAATTGGAATCCAAGGTATAAGAACAAGTTTGCCTAATGATGAGTCTTTGATTATTGACAATTTGCATAAGGAAGTTCCTTGCCATGTTCCATTTTGCATTCCGAGTAGTTGGATAAACTTTATTGCTGTTATGCATAAGAAAAAACAGCCACCTCATGCTTTTCTTATAGATAACCTTGTTGGTACAAAGGCTCGAATATTTTAGTTTCTCATGTCGTGACAAATTGGAAACTTTTTATGCATGGACTAATAAAAAGAGTGCAGTTTAAGGGGGCTGCCAACAGTAATTTTCTAAGAGGGCTGCAAAATCAGTTAGAAACATGCAAGCATGGGTTCAAAGGGAATTTATGCAAAGTTACAAAACTATGAAGCCAAAACTTCTCTGTGAAGGCAAAGGAATAATGCTCGAAGGACTCATGAAGAACCACAAGAGGGATCGGTTAAGGTGCTGGGAAAGGCCTTTAAAGTAGGCCAAATTGCATGGGTAACAAGCTGCCATAGCTCAGACATGACAGAAATTAGGGGGCTGCAACTTCCTTACGATAAGTTACAAGCTAGTTTGGGTGAGTATGTTCATGTATTTGATGTGCTTCCTTATGAGCTACTTCCGGATAGCGGTTTTGAGTATAGTATGGGGCAAAGTTTTGAACATGTTCATGAGGAAGAGGAGAGAGGTCAAGAGGTTGTTGAGGTATGGAAGGAATATGACAAAAAACATCTTATGGGGATGCTAATGCTTGCTTTCATAAATAAATTTATTGCTGGTCCGTACATTTCCAGATTGTTTTTTCATGATTTCACATTGCTATGGGGATATGTTGACAAAAGGAAGGGGCAGATTTTGAGCATGGTTATTTTAGGAGTGTTTGAGGTACATAAAAATGCATTTCCAGCAGTTATATACTCATGGTTGGGGTCAAAAATCACATACTACAGCCAAGCACATGATTATGGGTCCAAAGAAGTCCCATATGAGTATCAAACAAGGTTGTATGATTTCGAGGTAAAAGATGATGCTTGGGTCTTGAAGAAGAATGATTTATTGTTAGTACAAGCTGTCATGCAACATAAGACTGTTGTACTTATCATTTTCAGTTTGCTACCTTCTTCATTTGTTGTTCCTTATGATCATGGACCACATATTAGGAAGAGTGATGAAGTTTCTAACTCAAATCCTTTTATGATTGATAAGTTTTTCCACATCAAATGGAGTTTCATGAGGAATTATGCATGGCTTATTTTTATAGCTAACATTTCTTGGGAAAGTGTGTGGCAAAGGTACAACCAAATTTGGAAGCATATGACTGAATTTTTGGGCAGCCATTGCAAGATGATCTTGTTGCTTCAGCTCTCTCACCTGACAGGCACAAGAGCTCGCTTATGGAAGACATTACACTTGGATATTGAAGACTTGGACCAGCCAAGAATCCTTTTGCTTGAGGACAAGCAAATTCAAGAAGGGAGGGCTGTCATGTCCCCTTTCTTGGGACAATTCTAGCGCTGGGAGTTGAAGGCCTTTTTGTCCCTTTCCCCAAGGACTTAAGGTTTAGCATGGGGTTTATTTTATTAATTAAGTGTTCTTGCTTGTAGAGTGGTTATTATCATTGTGGCAAGGATATTTAATTAGTGAAATAATATGGCTTAATGGAATTGATTAATTAATCCCTCAAAAGTAATTATTATTACTATGGCACATTTGAGGAATTAATTAGTTAATTAATATTATTATTTTATTATTTGTCTTAGAGTAATTATTATTACTCTTGCACACTAAGGCATCTAATATTTTAATAATAACATAAAGCAATGCTCTAAGGTTGGCTAAGAAGAAATAAAGGAAGATCACTTCCCCAATGCAAGTCGCCACATTAAAAGGAAGGATATAAAGCCAAAGGAGGAGCGACCAAGGAGGATATGCTGATTATTATTATTGATGAATTAATTCTTCATGCTTGAAGAATGGGATGCATGCCCGTGATGTTCTTATAGGTGTTTATCAACACCACCTATTGAAAGAAATAGCCACTTCGTGTTTATTGCAAATATCTATCGCTGATCTCTATCATTGGCGAATTGCTTGTGGATGTTTTGTGGATGCTTGTGGATGTTAAATGCTTCTTGCCCAGCGACTGGTGTGATTGGGTGTGGTGTGCCTAATTTACAGCGATTAGCATTGAGCGACCACATTCAGGTCTGATTTTGAGTGTGTTGGAGAGTCACGATTTGGAAGGAAAACATATTAATCCTTGCTGGCTGGCTGGGCCACCCCATGCTAAGTGAATTGGACTGTATTTTTGGCAGCGATCTCATTATATTTTAACTCCTAGCTTGGGCGACTGGTTTAGGAGTGTAAATCTGGGTGCTAAAGCCTCTCTAGGGCAGCGATTGGATGTATAGAGCTTGGTTGTGATTACTAATCTCTTGCCTTGTCCCAGACGACCTGTTGGTGCATGTTTTTGGTGCTTAAAGTGACTGCTGATCTCTCTCTCTTTTAGCGACCAGTATTGAAGTACTTCCAGATTTGTCTATGATGCAAGTTTAAATAATTATGAACAGCGAATTCATCCTATAATGATTCCTAAGGGGATCGATTGGGTTTAGAGTGTGTTGGATGCATGAAAAAGTCTCCCTGTGACAGCGAACTGTATTGGACTCACTTGGCAAGTATTCCGTGATTTATGCATGTTATTTGGTGACACAAAAGTGATTTCATTGATGGCTTAATCCTCATAATGGGTCAGATCTGTATTTTGTCCATCTTTGGGTCTTCTTTCAAGTAAGTTACTGAATTCTGGAAATTATCTCATACCCCAACCGTCAAGGTTTACAAATGTCTGAGGGATGCTAGTTGTTGTTAGTTTGCTTTATCACACCTGCAGCGATCTAGTTGAGGGATCCCTATATTTGTTCTAGTGGCTGGGTTTGATCCGAATGCATGAAGTTCTCATTTATTTATCAGCTGGTTATGCATTCCTCATACCTTTGACAAGAGAATTTGTGGTGTTGCTTGATTAAGCTAATCTTTTGGGTGTTGATCTCTAATCCTTATTGCAAATTCTTATTGGCCCCATAAGAGGGACATTATAGATTAAGAGCATTTATAAGATACAAAAGAGTCATTTGAGGTTAGTGTTCAAGTCAAAAGTTAATGTTCTAGAATATCATGTCCTCGAAGGAGATGTCTCATATTATCTTTAATGTCAGAAAATGGAGACTTAACATGGAGTAAGGGAATCAAGTCACAATTTCCACCTTTAAAAAGGGTTAACATTCTACTCGATAACAATCCCATTTCTTAAGGTTTAGATACAAAAATTATGTCCACACATTAACCTTAAAAAGGAAGTCCTAGGATTAGTTGTAAAATTTATTTCCAAATGCCCCAAGGGATCTACGCCCTACCACGAGCCAAAGCTAGTGTTCAACAACTTAATCCCCATGACCTCCAAAACTCAAAGGTGTTCCTATAATCAAAGGATAAAGAAAACACTTCCATTCCTAAGGCGTAGAGATGTCCCAAGTGGTGTTCGGTTCCACTAAAGAAACAAGGCATGAGATTAAACTCAAGGGGACCATCCCATACCACCAGGGTTGATATTTCAAACTATAAGTTTGGTTGACACTTTCCGCCCAAAAGGGAAACACACACATACAAGTTATAATTTTCTTTGAAGGCTAAGATATTTCCTAGGTCCATACACCACTAGCATATAGATGAATTATGCCATTACCATATTACTACCATCAATTTTATTGGTACAATCACATCCAAGGTTATGATGGTACAAACCATTTTAATTAACAATATTTCAATTTCATTCTCTTGATGATGATTTGGATATAATAAAAGGGATCCTCTTACATCGTTTTCAATGCAACATGATACAATCAACTTCATTTACCTAACCAAATATAATGAAATACGACTAAGTGTGGAATTAGTTAAACATGCAAAAGTACAACTACGTAAGAAATAGTACATTTCACCAATAGGCAACAAGATTGAATACATCATGGAAACAATGAAATAAAGTATTCTATTCATAACTATATCGCTAGTATATTCTATGCAATATTACGTGAATTCCAAAATAATCCCGTGGTTACAGAGAAACATAATTAACGCTTCCATTTTCTTCTCGTCTCGTGTGCCTGCAACCACCGCAGGGTCAATCCTAGAACTGGTATGGAAATCCCCTACACTCAGCATAAATCCACACATTCATCATTTCAAACAATTTCAAACAAGGAAGAGAGAGAGAGGTAGAGATAGGGAGAGAGAAGAAAGAGTTCATTTCTCATGCATTCATATTTTCACATTCATTCACACTTTACATTTTTGGTTCTAGAGAGAGTACGAATGAGAGAGAAGGTTAAGAGACATTTTAATTTCCATTTACAATGTCATAACCATTTGCATTTCATGTCCATTTTCATTTCATTTCAAACCAATTCACCTTTTTCAATTCATTTATGTTTTAAAAAAATCAACCAAAGTATTGTATCCATTTCTAGAGAGAGAAGAGGGAGGAGAGAGAAAACACCATAGATTTCAAAATTCATTCATACAAGATAAACATCGAATAATATACATAGTATTGTGACAGTATTACAAGGTCACACGCGTGGTTAGAAGTCAAACGGGACTCTCAGAAGGAGTTTCTAGCTAAAGTAGCAAGTTGAGAAAACTGACCAAAACAACAAAAGTGCTTACAAACTGGGTCCCGAAAACACTCATCTTGAGTTCAAGCACAATTTTGGACGAATCCTACTTATTCCCTATATACAGAGACTTCATCGCATTCAACGGAATCGAATACAACGAACAATGCTCAAGTTATAAGGGTATCTCTGGGGCTGATAATCATAAACGCAACTAAAATTTCTTGTCACACACGGCCGGAGGGCCTCAAAACCCACTTGCAAAACTAATCCCCGATAGTTTTTTTGCATAACTGAGAGTTGGTTCCAATTCTCTTATTGACATTCTAGAGGTAGATGGCGGTAGTTTTCAGTTTCTCTTAAATGAAGAGTCATTTCGCAAGCTTGAATTGATCGTATTTTATTAAATTGTACACATTACTACAACTGGCAAAATACCAAAATGGCTTCAAGACTCGACTCTGAAAGGCATAAAAAGGTTCAAACAATTGAGTTAAATTTCCCCACGGTGTCCTACGTTACTAGGGATCAAAATTTGAAGTTCCAAATTCACGGTATATAGGGTGTGGTGCTCCATGCGCACGATTTCCGAGGCCAATTTTTTTGGTTAAGAAGGTTTTAAGCATGGTAGAAATTGTAACATTCATTCTAGATGAATTTTTAATGATCTAAATTTATTGAATCCCAACCACAAAGGACACGATAGAATGCGTAAATTAAATGCAAGAAGAAGGGGAAAACCATACATATTTCACGCAATTCACCGTCACCGCATTTGAAAGACCAAAACCCGTTGGAGCATTTCATCAAACATATCACAAGCTTCCACGGCATATCTATCGTGGCACTAGCAGCACAACATTTGGAAAGAAGGAAAACACTCCTAGTTTTGCTTTGTTAGACGTCCCACCCTCGCTTGAAATCTCTCGTTGTGGCGTAGGCAAAAGAGGAATTGGGTAAGGTTTGAGTTGACTTTAAAACTGCCCAAATTGCTTTTACCTCGAAGCTTCCAAAGTCAATTCAGCGAACCCATGTAGAGCATACCCAGCCACCATCTAAGAACACGCGACCACTATTTTTTTAGGCATTTTAGGGGACAAAAAGGTGCCTTGTGCAGAAATAATCAACAACAAATTCAAACAAAAATTCCCCCATTCCCAAGCACATTGCAGCAAACAGTTCTTTGGGCGTCCACCACACAACCCACTCACATCTAGAGTTTTTGTTTTTTTTTCTTTGGAAGCTTCCAGATCCTTTTTCAACAAATCCATTATGTGTAGCACTCTTCAATTCCCCAATAGTCCATACGGCCTCACTTTTGGAGATTTTTTTAAAACAATCCTTAGGCATCCAAAACCAATAAATTCTCCCACGTCTGCAATTACATAGCCAGGGAGATTGTACTAACCATATCTGCCCAAAAGATTTCATTTCCAAGAACAACCAAACAAAAAACTCTGTGGACGTACATGTCCAACTCTAAGCTCCCAAATTGGCATTGGAAGGGATGGATATTGGCATGGTCGTGTGGGTCTGATTTACCCTAGAGAGCCGCATTCCTCCAACAGGATGCAAAGCCTTCATAATCAAACAAATTGAGAAAGACCTGCAACTAAGGCTTCCTCTCACCATGAATGCTCCAAAACAAAGCCAAGCGTAAGCAAAACAACATCCCATGACCAAACTGGAACGCATTCATCCCCACAAAGACCAAGAAATTCTCCAAAATCCTCCTCACAAATGAAAACTCTCATTACCCAAGAAGAATTTCATTAATTCTTTCTTGTAAGGGGTTTTCCCACACCCCAAGAATTGAAAGAATTTAGGAATATTTATTTATTTAATTATCTTCATTTTTTTTTTGTTAATATTTTAAACTTTCAATGATTTAACTCATTCACTTTTCTCAAACATTTAAAGAAAATAACTTATGGTCATGATCGTTGTATTATTTTAAAATTCATTTTAACCAAAACCTCACATGTTCCCATTAAAGCACTCACCTATCGTGTAAGAATCCTCATTTGAAAATTACCCATAACACATTTATCAATACCCGAATTACAATCGCTTAGATCAACTTTAACGTTAAAACCAAATATAGATATATATGTTTCAACTTCAAGATTCGCAAATGCTCTCAAGTCGAAGGGATCACAAGAACACGACAACCCCACACAAATCAAAGAGACAATGACATTCCAAGGGTTCTCGATAGGTTTAGTCTACATAAGAACAACTATTATCCTTATCATTTTATTATCTCAAATGTTAATTTCCTTTATTGTTGCTTTTTGTTTATTTATTTACGATTGGTATGAACGATGTCAAAACCATGACTCGACATGGGTGTTTTTCAACGATCCTCGCAAATCGTCAAGGTTGGGGCAAGGGAAAATTTTCCATGAGCCGAGGGGCACTACAAGATTATACCATGTGGCATCATCTCGGTATTTTCATGTGGGGACCTTACTTTTCTCTACCGCTTGTGGTCCCAACTTTGTGTGGACTTCGTGAAAGGATTTTCTAAAAAAATGACAAGTGTCACCATCGCGGCTTCCTAGATCATGCACCATATCAACGGTCGGTCACAACCTTTGTAAAAACCTCATGAAAACAACCGACAGGATGGTGACACTTCTCACCATCTTGTAGCCTCATGGAATACTTATAACCATGGCCTTCCTTTTTCCCCTGTGACCTCAATGATGACTTTTGAGGCACTACAAGATTGTTACACTTGTCACAATCTTGATGTCCCAAACTATTGATAATTTCTCACCTTCACCTTGTGGGCTACTTGAAACTCAATGGACACGTGAATCTATAAAATATGTTAGATATCACATTGAGTCCACTTTCTACTTATCCGTGAATAAGGGAATTGAAATTTATATGAACTCTATGATCTATTGAAGCCTGTGAACACTCAAGTGAAGAAATGTGGCTGCCATGACTGCTATATCATCAAACTATTTTTGGTTGATCTAGGATTGCCTAGGATCTTGAATGCTCCATCATACACCTTGGGTAATTGTGAAAACTTGAGCTCCACTCAAGGAATCAAAATGCCATTCCTCCCGACATATGTGGCACTTAGCCAAGGTGCATCTTCAATATCTTTCCCTTTCCACTTGACCAAATATTCCTTATTGCGCTTTTGCTTGATTTTGTGTCAATTATCGCTTTCCGCTTTTTTAGCACCTTTTCTAAGCATCTCTTCTCTCCATCCACCTTGCCATCTTCTAAATTTGCATCTTCATTTCATCATACCGCATGGTAGTGATATAGATCCACCACATTGAATATGTTTGAGATGTCAATGGCTTCGTGGACATTCAATCTGTTAGAAGACGTATACAAGGAAGAAATGAAGAGAAGGCGGATTGCACACATTTGAGATTGTGTCCATCTATTTATTATAAATGAAATAGTTACAAAACGGTTGATGTAGTTACAACCGGTTACAACCAACTTGTAGTTAGGCACCTTATAAATAAGTCTTATATTCTCATACCCCCTCTTAAGACTTATTCTACATAAAGCAAAAAAACAAACAATCTAACAAGACTAGAACAAAATAGAACTACGCAATCTTCAGACACTTTCACTTTGAAAGCAATGCTATGATAAGGTAGGGCTCCATCAAGCTACTTCAGTAAAGGTGTAGCTCTCGAGCTGAATTCCCGAGTTCCCGGATTCCACCTCCCCAACTCCCGAATTACGAATCCCGATTATTGGATAACCATCCATCCAGCCATCCACAAGCTCCATCAAGTTGTCTCATGACCCTTGTGAGGGTATAATTCCTAAGATCCACAGTCTCCCGAACTATCTGAGCAACCATCCATACCGAGCTTCATCTACTTTGTATCCTTTCTTGCCTTCAAAGTTTAAAGCATCTTTATATTGCATATTCACACGTCCTCACTACCTTCTCGCATCGGTGGGTCTTCAACCATGGCTATATTGGTTGTATTTGATATGACTTTACCCTTAAGCACATCATTGGCTCGAACATGACAATCCCATGTTGTGTGACCTCTTTTCTTACAATAATGACATTCAATCTCCGACTTATCTTTATCTGATCTTCTACGATATTTTCTGGTTCTAGAATAGAATGCACTTTCTTGCTGGGAATGACCTTTTGCATCCTTTGTAGTTCATTTTTCCTCAGCTAGAAGAGTTGTTATCATATCATCCAGAGATTGAGATTGAATTTGACTGAGGGTAAAAACTACATTGTTGTATTTTGAAGACAAACTATTTAATAGGATAGCTTTGGCATCCTCATCCTCAATCACAGCTTTGACTTCTACTAGTTGTCTAATCAAGGACCTTAGATTATTGATGTGGCTTGACATAGAGACTCCTTCATCCATTTTGAACCTATATAACTGAAGTTTTAGGGAAAATTTGGCATTGACTGCTTTCGCTCCAAATAATTTATTTAGAGTATCCCAAATTTCCTTCGATGATTTGTCTAGGTCTACATGATGAAGTTTAGAGTCGGAGAGAGCAAGGCCAATAATAGCTTTCACTCTATTGTCTCTTCTTTTCCATTCTAACAATCTCAATGCATCGGTAGGTGCTTTCTCTTTCCCGTTTACAATGCCCACAAATTTTTATTCAAAAGTTTCATTTGTATTTTCACTCTCCATGTATGAAAATTTAGACCAAGATATTTTTCTATGGGCATTTCCATTTTGATAAAATAGAATAAATATAACTGTGTATTTTTGGAAATGAATAAAAATAAAATAAAATACCAGTTGCACAGTTTTGTGCGCTAACATAAGCAGGTAGTCTTTTTGCTTTTGCATCTTTCCTGCCTTATGTCTGTGGAAAACGTCTGTGCCCTTCCAATTCGTGATTGTTTTTGGCTCAAATACTGACTGTAATGGCCTTCAAATGTTTGTGAATCGTGACCCTATTCGCGTCTTATTTCGTGCTCGAAAATGGTGTTATTTTTTTGAAAAAACATGCCATTCCGCGACTTAGTTTGTGCTCCAGATTCATGACTCCTATGACTATGTTTGCAATCTGGTACTCTCGACTACGTTTTCTACCTTCAAGAACACGAGCGTGCCCTACTATTCGTGACCATACGTTTTCGAAAACAAACTTGTTTGCTTCGAGAAACAAAAACGAAAATGTCTTTCTTTCTCCTTATATTTGTGATTGTATTGTCGATTACCTTCACTTTGATTCAGCCTCGACTGTGCCTTCGAGATGCCCTAGAAAAAACAAAAATGTGTTCGTTTTTTTCTTATGCTTCAGATTTCGTGCCCTAATGTGGCAGATTTTCTACCCACTCTCTTTCCTCGCTTGCCCTTGCTCTGATACCACTGTTAGAAGACGTATACAAGGAAGAAATGAAGAGAAGGCGGATTGCACACATTTGAGATTGTGTGTCCGTCTATTTATTATAAATGAAATAGTTACAAAACGGTTGATGTAGTTACAACCGGTTACAACCAACTTATAGTTAGGCACCTTATAAATAAGTCTTATATTCTCATACAATCTCATACGTGTTCCGCGCAAACTTCCTCGACACCTTACATGGTCCAATTTTCTTCCATTTGAGCTTATTGTATGTCCCTTTAGGGAATCTTTCCTTCCACAAATGGGCTAAGATCATATTTCCAACTTGATATTCCACTTCTCTTCTATTCTTATTTGCATGTTGTTTGTATTGTGCATTCATCCTCTCCAACTCTTTGTGCACTTGCTAGTGCACTTCCTCCATATAATCTGCAAAATCTTCGCTTCAAAGCATGCCTTCCTATGTTGTGCAAGAACTCTCACAATTCCTACACTTCTTGCATGTTTATCCCATTCACAATATGTAATGCTATTTTCCTTGTGGTATGATAAGATAAATTACTACTTGCAAACTCTTCTTGCGTTGACGTGAAGTTCCATGTTCTGGCTTGTTTCCTACCAAATACCTTAGTAAGTCTCCAAGAATCCTCTTCACCACCTCTGTTTGTCCATTAGTCTGTGGATGGTACACCAAACTAAATTGCAACTTCGTGCTCATTTTCTTCCATAGTGTTTGCGAAAAATGACCAACAAACAAAGTGTTCATGCAGAGACACAATATCGTGTGGAAATCCATGCGGTTACAATCTCCTTGAAAAAAATATTTGCGATGCATGTTGCATCACTAATTCTCTCAGTAAACAACAAAATGTATCATCTTAGAGAATTTATCCACCTCAACTCTAATGGAATCAACCCCTCTTTGCATCTTGGAGAAACCCAAAACAAAATCCATACTAATATCCTCCTAGGGCTTCTCCGGAATGGGTAAAAGCTAATATGATCCTATATAATGAGATCTCCCTTTAGCCAATTGACATATTTTGCATTCTTGACAAACATGTGCACATCTATAGTCATTTGTGGCCAAAAATGATTATCCGCTACTACTGCGCGCTAACATTTTATCAAATCTGAAATACCATGCTAATCCATCACTTTGCTTTTCTTTCACCAAATTCTCCCGCATCGATGCTATGGAAATGCACAATTGGTCAGCCTTGAAATAATAGGCCTTCACACAAAATAATCCAGCAACAGGTCCCATCAACACTCACAGGTGTTGTGCATGCTTCCCATGCTCCCCTAAAGTTTTCATCTTGTGCATATAACTCCTTCATGGATTCAAAACCCACCATTGCCACTCTTATTTGAATTGACAATATACTATGCCTACTCAACACATCAACAACTCTATTAGATTTTCCACATTTAAGCTTTAACAAATATGTAGCCCTATAGGTACTCAACGCATTTCATATGCCTCGGTTCAACTTCCGTGATTGTTAATAAAAGTCTGCAATGCTTGATTATTAGTAAATAACACAAATTCCTTTGGCAACATGTAGTGCCTCCACTTTTTGAGCACTTGCACGATCGCATAAAACTCCCGATCATACACATTACTTCTTCTTTGCATCATTCAATTTCTTGCTAAAATAAGCTATTGGTCTCCCTTCGACTCAACACTACATCAATGGATAAACCAATTACATCACAATCCACTTGGAACACCTTCGCAAAATCAGGAAATGCCAAAACTGGTTGTTTAGTCACCTTCCTCTTCGCCTAAAAATTGTTCTTTGTGCATTGGATCCAAAAAAACTCTTCTTTTCGCCTTGCATGGTCTCTCGATAATCACACACACCGCTAAAGTCCTTGATGAAGTAATGGTAAAAACTAGCTAACCCATGAAAATTACATGCTTCAAAAGCAATGCATGGAAATGGGTGATCCTTGCTCTTTCTTCAATCCATCTTTCCCTTCATTGGAAATCACAATTCCTAGATTCTTCCAACATAAAATTGCTCTTTTTCAAAATTTTCATCAATTTCTTCTCAAATCAATATTCAACCCTTCTCTTTTATGCAACAAATATTCTTCACATATCCTATTCAATATCAAGATATCATCAAGGTACACGATCACAAATTTTCCCAAAAATGGTTTCAGGATTTCGCTCATCAATCTCATAAAGGTATTCACAAGTTGTTCAAACTGAATGACATAACTAGCTGCTCATACAATCTTCCGTGCATCTTGAATGTAGTCTTCCTTTCATTTCCCTCTCTAGTATGAATTTGATGGTATCCACTCTTTAAATCATCACTCATAAAAAATCCATGATGTCATGCATGTGTGGCATTTCCTTTATTGCCCTATTCACCATTTATGAATAGAAGTTGCATTTCCTGCTAGACTTCTGCTACATTCTTGCGTGTTAGGTTCATTCCATTCAATAACCCATGCACATTCTTATAGTCCTTGTTGCTCCAACTAGCACATGATTGTACCTTGCACATGGTCCTAGGCCCCTTGTTGTGGATCACAACTTTTCTCCAAAGTTAGGTACTTGTTCTTTAAACTGATTCATAACACACTTGCCTCAACAACGCTTACGGACCTTGGGTTTCAAACTATCTAAGATGGACAATTTCTATAACAGCAAGGACTCCTTTTGACACTTGTCATAATCCATAAAATTTGCAATAGGGCTTCCTACAATGCCAAGGATGATTTTATCACAATCCCAATGCTCAACAATTGTCAAAATCTTGTGACTCTACACATTATAATTTTACTAGTCAACTTTTGCACTTCTTGCAGAGTGAGAATTTACATATTGGCCATTATCCTTACAAAATGTGATTTATGACTACTTGTGTTTGTTATCTCTTAGTTCTTGCTTTCATAGTCCGAGAACTACAAAACATGTCCTCCCTAGTCATGTAGGTCTGAAAAACATGATTTTTCCTTCTTTGGTTTTCTTTGTGAGTGTTTTTTACTTCTATGCGTTTTGGATTGTATGATTTTTCCTAACAATGGCCCCACCATGGAGTATGTGAGGACATGCATAATGTCAAAAGTAATGCCAACGAGCCAAAAGCAAAAGGATGAACCCATAGTTGAGCCCCATTGTCAACTTATCAAATGATCGACCCCATGCTCCTGACAATGTATCTAGCCCAACAACCAATAGTGGTGCATATGGAGATATCCGGAAAAACACAACGAACACTAGGAAGCCTTGTGGAGCCAACTATATGACCTTCGACATTCCAACTAGTGGGAGTATATCAACATGGTATGAAGTTGCTAGAAGTACTTACAACTCAAAACGTAATTATTGGCACCCAACCCTTTATGCTTAGTTTTGTAGCCATCTTGTTGAAATAGAAGGCCTAGTATTAGGTCGTGGATTGTATATAACAGCCAAAGCTGAACATAATTGGAAAAATATATGCTCTTCAATGAAATCAAAGGTCAGGTAAGTATATCATAGATTTGAAGAATAAAAGAATCACTAGGAAGCAGCCTCATTTAACTTATCTGATTCGAACTCAAGAAGAATGCTCAATAAATGGAAACTAAGGTACAATGGAGGCAAGGGTCATGGAGTTGCAATCATGCTATGAAGATGAGACAAACTCCTTCAACGGGTTGACCCATTGGTAGATGGAAGACTATGAGGTGATCTAGCCAAATTTCAAAAGAATTAAAAGTTATGAAGATAAATGCATAATAAGGCTTGCAAAGAGATAGCCAGAAATAAATTGGCAATGCCAATTTTTAAACCATCAAAATTATAATCAGATTACCCACTTGAGTTCACTATATACATCATGGATGCAAAGTTCAATGATAAGTTAGCCCACTAGTTTGAAAGGGTTGCTAACACAAAGTTGGCTTACCAACCTGAGTTCACAAGATACAATGTCAGGGATGCAAAGTTCGATGATGATGCCCACCAATTTGAAGAGATAATCAACACGAAGTTCAAAGAGCCAGCTACAATAAGCATGAAAGTGTGATCTAAGGATAAAATAATAATATTATGTCAAGTAAGTTATGACCGAAAGAGATTAGAGATTTCGAAAAACCCACTCAAGCAATAGGATTCTCTACGTATGGCCCGTGGTCACTAAACAAATCTCGCCATTGCTTTACCATCCACTACTTTTCACACCGCTGAATGAGTCCCACTCATTGTACATACTTCAAACAATATAACTATAGCTTGTTATTCCCTGTTTTCTATTGATGAAGAACGACCTTCTATAACATTACATATTTATCATGCCCACACTTCCTCCGTCTTATCAACACATGCCCTCAATTAAAAATTCATGTGCTGGAAGTTTTGGTCACCACAAGCGATAATACTTCCTCTATCTTGACATAACCTTGGTCAACCAATGTGCCATGACTCTCTGCTTCATCTAGGGCGGGCATTCATACATTCAACTATATGTATGACCCGCGGTCACTAAACAAATCCCACCTTGCTTTACCATCCACTACTTTTCACACCACTAAATGAGTCCCACTGTTGTACATACTTAAAACAATAAACTATAGCTTGTTATTCCCGTTACTTGTTGATGAAGAACAACCTTCTAATGTACAACCTATTGTTGAAGTACAGTTGAATGTATGAATGCCCGTCCTAGATGAACAAAGAGTCATGGCACATTGATTGACCGGTTATGTCAAGATAGAGGAAGTATTGTTGCTAGTCATGACCAAAACTTCCAACACATGAAATTTTTAATCGAGGGCATGTGTTCAATAAGACGGAGGAAGTGTGGGCATGATAAACATGCAATGTTATGTAGTGACACGCCCTAGATTCTAGTGAAATCCAAACGTTTTGGGGACAGGGACATGGGGGGACATGCCCATTTTTTATTATTTATTTTTATTTTTAAATTTTTCTAACATTTTAACTTTAAAATGAACAAACTCCCCAAAAAATTAGTATCTTTACAAAAACATTGAATCCTATTTCCAAATGTAACCTAAAAACTTTAAATAAGTTCAAACCCATAAATTTCATTGAATAAATTTAAAATATTTAAATAGTAATTTTACATATTATTTTAATAGACCCCTACTATCCCTTTGAAAAATTTTGCCATCCCAAAACCCCATTTTCCTACTGATATCATTGAGGGTTATGATATGTTTTTAATCTTATTTCTGCTTAGTGTTTATGTTTCCTTTTAATGTATCTAGAATTCTATCAATGGGTAGAAGGCGAGGTTTTCCTCTAATATTAATGATTTCAACCTTAGAAATGAGAGAAAAATAAATTATTGATTTTCCCTCAACTAAGACAACAAAATTATGATGTTTCCTTTCAAACATCTCAAAAGGACAATACTTCACGAAAAATTGAGCACGTACTCAAATCTTGATTTCAGTTTCAATAGTTAACATAAGAATGTAAAAGTCTTTCAAATATAGTACAAATATAAGCATTAAAAACTTGCATAGAATATTTTTATCCTACAAGCGTGTGAGAATTAAACCTTAGAATCTGAAGCATGTGGGGATTGGTCAATCTGTCCAACATTTGATCTTCTGCTAGAGCTGCACTCCTGTGTAAGATTTTCTGGAGTAAATGCTGCTCCACCATCCACATTTAGGATTACACAGTAACAATGGTCTCTTTCTGTGAGGACCTAGAGAATAGACACAACACATTTCATTGTAAACTTTACTTGACTTTCATCAATTATTACCTTTCATAATTAGATCGACTATGTCTTTCAAACATGCTTCAAAAAATATAAGCAAATCAAAATTATGCATATTGTTATATGTTCTAAAATAATATGTAAGATTATGCATAATAGAAGACCAAGCAATGAAAACAACTAATCCAGTGATCTGCAATTGCTCAAGCTATGACTAAAACAATTCACCTAACAAATTTCTATAATGAATGATGCCCTTTTATATCATTCGTATGACTAAAATTTGAAGTAATTAAAGATGAAATTATTGAAATTAGCTCTCCATTATGATGAAACTATTGAAATTAGTTTTCCATTCTAATACCAGATGATGCAGTCACAGTTAGTGGGTCCAATGAAGGATGGTCATATACCGTGCAGCCTACACAACAATAGGCATTTACAGTCCATGTGCAAGAGAAAACAAGAACAGATCTTTATTGTATTAAATGAAAGAACACACACACACAGAGCCTAATAGGCTTACAAACACATGTAAAGTTACACCCCTAGTCCTCTCAAGGACGTGACTCAACTCCACAGTCCCTTTCTCATATCTGCAAATAGATCTTTGCTTGTAGCACTCTCTAATGGCTGCCTATGAACTGTTTCTTCCTCCAGGAGTTGAATGATTACCCAAGATGCCTTGAATCCCTTGAACAGATTTGCCTCAAGAAACCATTATGGGAGTAGTTGCAACTCCTCCAGATGTCTCAAGTTCAACCATTGTTAGCCATTGTAACCATAAGATTCTCTCACAGCTGGCAAGTGGTTACCGGAACTAGTGCATGTGTGCGCAAGGTCTGAAGGCCCCAACAAAAGGTGCACAATGGTGCAAACTTGCACGTACAGGATCCTTCTTGCACAGAGAACTTGTACTGAAGCTTGTCGGCCCGCTTGCACAGAAAGAAGTCCTAGGCAAATGTTTGCACAGGTCAGTGTGCATAGAAGAATGAGAGCTCGCAAGAGTTTGCAACTCTTTGTAGCATCTCATCATCAAGGGAAATGATGTGCAGGGCTGCGCACAGGACTTGCAAAGAAGATGAGGCAATCACCCCATTGTTGCACGAAACCGAGCCAAAACCTCGAAATCTTGCGAGAACTCTGCAAAAGGCTTTCTTGATGAATGGAAACACAAAGATACCTCCTAAGGTGCCTCCTTGCGTGAAGGTGCATAAAAAAACAAGCATTTGCACATTTCTTTGTTACACTTGCGTTTTGGGTGATACAACTCGGATGCTCCTGCATCACTCCAAGAATTTGTGTGAGCATGGTGCTCACACAATCGGTGATGGGCAATTACAGGAACTAATGCATGTTTGCGCAACATTTGAATGCCCCAATGAATGGTGCGAACTTGCACGTGTGTGATCCTTCTTGCACAAAGAACTTGTTTGGAAGCTTGTCAGACCACATTTTGTTTAGAGAAGTCTTATACAAATGTGCGGGCAGGACAGGGTGCACAGAAGAATAAGACTTAGAAAGACTTTGCAACTCTTCATAGCAACTAGTGATCCAGATAAGCACTTAGACCCATGCCAACATTCAAAGAAAGATTTATGAAAGTCTATTTTTGGAAAGTATTGAAATCCATTTTTAGTAGTCAATAGTTCATATGAGTGTTCAGAGCAGGAATGATCCATATCATATCTACCATTTGGCTTATGTTGTTGTCTTATTACCTTTCTATTTTTTTTTCATTTCATGATGTATATGGAATATATCTACACAGTTTCAGTCCATTGTGTCAAACATTCAAGGAATTAGAGTTTAATGGAGTGCAGAGTTAAATGTGGTTTGTTTCTGCCCTCTTGGCCTTTGCATTTTTCCTTCTATTCCTCATCTCAAGGAGAGAGACCCTTCTACTTTGGTGCATCACCACACTACTTTCAGTTTCCCCTTACCCTTTCCTTGTCAAGTTTAGTTTAATCATAGATTAGAGTAGTTTGGTAGTTGGCATTAAAGTAGTTAGTGTAGGATTCAACCTTTCTCCATAGGTTTGTCCCATTTGATTCAAGTCCCAAACTTTAGAGATAATCCCATGGTGTTGCTGAGATGCACAAAGTCCCCAACTTTATAGACATTTCATGGGTGCACTTTTTAAGTGACAACAACTGTCAAATTGTGGATATCTTGAGGAGTCGTTCCTATTGAAAATGCCAAGTTGCCGATTGTAAAATTGAAGGTTGCTTCAACAGTGTTGTAGTTAGACAACAGAAAGTTGAGAAAATTGGTATCCATTTCATACTGAGGCATGTAAATCAGACTCAAAAACTACATTGTTAATTCATGCATTGTATATTTCCTTAAGTTGAAGTAATTTTATGATTTTTGGGCACATCATGTTTTTGTATGTGAATTTACGCAAGACGGATGTTGTTAGAGAAGTCATTGTCATAACAAGAAATGTCATTTTTATGGTGGGTAGGCGTGGCAGGGTCGCTAGGTATTGGAATGACGAGGGCATAGGCAAGAAACGATGAGAAAAGTGATTAAAAAGGGTCTCTATCTATATTCGTAAAGAAAGATGGACATGTGGAGGCATCTTATTGGGTGACAACTTGACATGTGTAATGTTTGCAACCGGTGACCTAACCAGCCGGATGACTGCATATCAACAACACCATGTGTCTTTCAGTCTAACGGTTAAACATTTTTTAACTGAATGTGTCACACAGACAGTCGGGTGTATGGACTGCAGGCATTTGGAAGATTCACAGGTGTGCAACCGATTGATTGTGGTTTGTAACTGACTGGCACATGTCCGCCCGCAGTAAACTGACTCTGTAGATATGGAGTTGTCTGGTTATAGTCGACTAACTTGTGTCGGCTGGTTGCAGCAGTCAAATTCAATTTTTCCGGCCTTCCATCATTCACACTTTAGATTCACCTCCACAACTATACACATTTTCCTTCTTTTTTCCCATAATTTCTAAACACGTCTAAATAGATTTGCTAGGAAAATAAACCTTAAATTTTCAAAGGACTATAAAAATTTACGCTGCTTTTGAACAAATAACAAATAAAGTTTTATGTTCCATGAGGCATTGATCATGACATAAATAAAAGAAAATTAGAACTGATTATTGAATGTTTTGTACATGGATTTGAAGAGGTGCCTTAATGACTCATAATAAAAAATTTATCCAAAATTAAACCATTTGAATTTCCGAAGACAAGTTTTGAAAGGGAATAAACATCCCAACTTTATAGTGTGGTTGTAGTTATCCTATGGCACGACCCAAATATTTTTATATGTGAATATTTTTAAAATGGAACTATTAAACAAATAAAAAGATATTGCAACTTACATTACAAATGTTTTTTTCAACAAGGACATTAATATTATCCTATAACAAGTCTCATACAACAAATTTCTAGTTGTGCATGGGTAGCTTTATGAAATGTGAATTGAAAGGGAGGAAAATTTATGTCGGAGATGTTAAATACAAACCAAATCTAGGAAAAATCTTGAAGTCTCTAATTGGCTATAGAGCTTTAAAAATGAATTTGAACATTGATGGACTATTTTAAGAACACAATAAAAATATTGTTGTAACAATGAGACAATTAGGTCCACCAACATTTTTTGAAACATTAACAAGCATTAGATTTTTTAGGAGCCATTATGCCATGCACTATAAAATATTGTTCAAAACAACCAAAAACACACAACTATAGCTACAACTATAGAAAAATCCACTCCTTTGTATTAGTTATTTCAATCACATAAAAATGCATTAAGGAAAATGATGTTCGAAAATAAACATTTATTTGTAAAAGTTTTTACATTACTTGTTGTTGTAATAGAATTTTAAATTAGGAAAATTATCATGTTCATTTCATGATTTAGATACTTGATGAACCTATATATAGCCAATGTTTAAAAATCAAAGGTGATTTTTTTAATGTTTTTTTTTTTTTTTTTTTTTTTTTTTTTTTCAGCGATTTATCATTACTTGACAAGAGCTTAGAAAAATGTAAACACGTCATCACACATGAACATGCAAAAAGGCATTCGATAGATCACGACTATAATTTTTCATTCTTTCTAATAGATAATATCACATATTTGAACCCTTAGACAATAAAAATGATGAAACAATAGGCTAAAATAGTATTTTTGTAAAATTGCATTCTAAGGAAAACTATTTAATGTTATCCCAACTTTGCATACCATTGAAAAGATATCCTTTTGATATTTTTGATTGTAAAGCACACTTTTATTAATAGAAATAAGGTAATTACAACGTTGATCGTACAAAAATGGGTGGAGGAGATCACACCCCATAACACATATCGCATCAAGCCAACAAGGCCTTGAGAAGGAGGCCAATTAACTCAAAATAAAATTGTGGACCTCAATCAAAAAAGGGTGAACAAAACCAGAGCCAAAAACTAGGCCATAACGACAAACTTGGCATGGTGGAGGAGGCAGAGGACTATCCAAATTATCTCCCCACCCGGCCTAACTGGGGTGAGTCGAGT
Source organism: Taxus wallichiana var. yunnanensis (assembly GCA_018340775.1). Taxonomy (NCBI): domain Eukaryota; kingdom Viridiplantae; phylum Streptophyta; class Pinopsida; order Cupressales; family Taxaceae; genus Taxus; species Taxus wallichiana. The sequence continues at coordinate 299,459,429 of CM031240.1, read as the reverse complement.
CTGGGATAGGCTCCCATCCGGTCTCTCGCCTTGTTGTTGTTGTTGTTGCTTAGGATTATCACTATCAAGGAGAAATAGAAAGGGCCAACTACAAAAAACTTGTCTTGTTAAGAGGTAGACCATCCCGCTTCGCCGTAATCACCAAGATGCCCAAAACCCCGCCATAGGCCGGGGAGGGGCCCGAGATCGAGCGGACCACCAACGATGAGGAGAGTGGATCCTCGGCTCCATGATTGTCTCATGTGAAACCCCGCCCACGTGGCGGAGGAGGAGAATGGCGCAACCTAGGTGGCAAACGACGGTAAAGCGGGAACATCAAGAGGAACCCAACTAACCATGCAAGGGGCGGCGAACTAGTGGTCGAGTAGCACTCGGAGGTGTTGAACCTCCACCAAAATTTATCGGCCTGTTTTGAATTTGGAGCATCATAGTGGAGAGAGTAGCCACTTTACTAGTAACAGAGAAAATTCTATCCATAGGAACATTATTAAATATGACATTGTTTCTATCTTTCCAAAGACGAAATCGAATATCATCTCTGAATATGTGCTATTTTTTTGTACATTACAGAAGCGGGTCGAGTCCCCTAAAAGAACCATCTTCCAGGTAAAGAAATCAAGAGAGAAGGGTTGAAAAGGGAGTGAATCCATTTCTAGGCCGATTGAGCACACAAATAGAACCAAAAAATATGCTTGATAGACTCAGGGTTGTGGCAGACTGTGCAGTGAGGTTCAGCCCCATATGCTTAATTCAATCCCTACACGGAGCCCCCCTGTGTAGAACACACCACAAAAAGTGATCTTTTTGTGGGCTCAAAGAAGAAATGAAAAAACCCTTTCAAATCGTCATTTCCACATAGATGCTTGGGAGGTGATTTTCCAATGGTGATTAAGCAAGTCCACATTCATCGATCGTGTGGTGAGCAAAGAATAACCCAAGCAGGGCTCAGGTTTGTGTTGCAGAGCAGCAGTAGTAGAGGGCGCCTCAGTCACGCCACCAGAAACACCTAAAGTGATGCCAAATTTATGAATATATTCCATGTGTATTGAGAGCAATGATTTTTATGATTGTTTCAAGATCTTGGTGGTGAAGGTATAAATATAAGAAGCCCCCAGAAAGCCAAGACCTAGAGTGTTTGTAAAATAAATCACCCACCACTTTAATGCCTTTTCTGAAGAGTCGAATGGCTTTAGCCCAAGGAGCTAGAGCGAGAGGGGCATCGTGGAAGGTAAAAATAGATGACCACTAGAGAGAATATGATTTAATAAAAAGACCAATTTTGAAGCCATAACTCTTCCAAATTAGGTGTGACTTAAGCAACTACCAAGATTTCCAAATACTTCAAGCTATAAAAGTACCTTTGCTTTTGACAAAAATAGGGAAAAAGAAAGGACTAGAATTTTAGGCCTTTCCAAGCTTGTCTTCCTAAAGGATAACCTTGATAGATGCAATGCCATATCATAATCATCTAGGATTCATTCCTTACAAGATATGCATCAACCATTCGACACAAAGAGCTCGTCCGTGAAGCTTGATGTCAAGCATTCTAAGGCCACCAACTTCTTTGGTTCTGCAACAAATGTCCCAGGAAACTCAGAAACCCATCAGACCTTCGTGAGTTAGCCCATAGAAAGTCTCTTAGAAGTTTCTCAAGCTTGGAATATGCAACATTAGAAGGATCCCAACAAGAGGAATAATACACATGAGTGACAAGCTAACACCTTGGAGCAAATTTGAAATTTTCTGCCAGAGAGAGCGGTTTGGTAATCCAATAAGAGATTTTGTGCTCCACTCGTTGAACAACATAGCTCCAAATTTGTGCACAAGTAACTTGCAAGGGAAAATGGAATGCCAAAGAATTTGAATTGAATACCCGACTAGATCCACCCCCATTGACATTTCAACCACGGAGGAATAAGGGATTGCATTTATCGATAACATTGGTTTTGTCCCATTGAATGGAAGAACCAAAAGCCAAGAAGAAAGTGTCAAGATAGTCCAAAGTAGTTTGAACAGATTGTTCTTCTTCAAGGAGAGTGAGAAAGGAATCATCTGCAAAGTGGCCATTAATGAGCTACCGATCAATGATGATGGTAATGAAATCCCCTTGATAAGACCTTTGGAAGCACTTTGGGCTAATAGGTAGTTAAAGCCTTCAGCTTCCAGTACATAAAGTGAAGGGGCCAAAGGGAACCCTTGACAGATGGATCTGAACAGACCAAACCTAGAGGATTGAGCTCCATTGATGGTGATGTAGGCTCTAAAGCATTGTTAATAGGTATTTGCACGGGTGAACAAACCTCGGCCCAAACCCAAGAGCTTGTAGCATATCCAAAATGAAAGACCAATCAATTCAATCATAAGCTTTGGCATAATCAATTTTGATAAATAAGGCCTTCTGGTTTGAGAGATGAGCCCATTCCATACCTTCCCACACAACAATGATATTGTCAAGAATGTACTGTTTCTTAATGAATTGTGTTTGTTCACTATGAATAATAAGAGGAAGAAGATTGACATTCATGTTAGACAAAGCTTTAGCAATAATTTTATAGGACACATTAACAGGGTGATGGGTCTCTAGTTAGAGATTTGCTCAGGGTCTCCAGACTTAGGGATAAACTTGATGTTACCTTGGTTGATTAGTTCACCCAAAGAGTTAGAAGTGAGAGCTTCGAGATAGACATTATACATATCATGTCCCATAATATCCCACATGGTTTGATAAAATTCAGAGGGGAAGCCATCGATGCCTGGGATTTGTCAGGAGCCATTTGAAAGGCAACATCCTTAAGCTCAATGAGAAACAGATGTCTATCACACGCAACTTGATGGGAATGAGTGACTTCACAAGGCACAACTTGTAGGAATTTAAGAAGGGCCTCTTCCCTAGCAGGGGTAACAAGTTGGGAGGCAAAAACACCATGATAAGGGTGGATAAATACTTGGAGGATGTCCGGTAAGGAAGTGAGCCGAAAATTTCCTTAGAAGATACTTTGATCTGTATGGCAGAGTGTTTGGCTCTAAGCATAGCCAAAAATTCTTTGGAAGATCTGTCTCTGATTTTGAGCCAATGCAAATGAGCACAAAGTAGGTAACCCCTAGCTTTGTAGGCTTCCTCAATTATAAGTTTGTGTCTTCTATGGGTAGCCTGAGTTACAAATTTTGATTGAAAGGAGAGGCATTAAGCTCTTGTGAGATTCGTTGGAATTCATAATATGAATCATTGTGCATAGCCTGTTGAAAATGAGTAGTTTTCTTGCCATGAATACGAAGGAGGATGTTGGTCCCAGTGATGGCATCATTCCACCAAGATATCCAACCTTCTTGACCACTAGGGCGAGGAACTAAGTTCCAAATGTGTTGAATGTGTGCCACGCTAAGCATGCTTCAGTATTGAGATAAAATGAGAATTGACCTTGTGTTTTTAGTAGAAGCAATCCAAGTGATATCAAAGAAAACAGGGAGTGATCGTGATCATGAATAGGTCAAACAATGACAACATGTCACCAAAACTGGGGAAAGATAAAAGTCTTGGATTTGCATCAAGACACGGTCGAGACGCTTGGGCATCATGCTCTTACCTTTGTCTAAAATTGGACCAGGTGAACCATGAAGAGGAGGAGTTATATTTAAAGGGGATTTTAGAATCAAATGATTTGAGCTTGTGCCCTAGATAGAATCAAGCCTCTCATTCTCCAACACACCAACAAGATAGGCAAATGACCGGGCCTTGTCTTCCTGTATTCAACCATATTAAAATCTCCAGAGATAATCTATAGAGCATTAGTTAAGGAGTCGCAAGTCATCTCTAAAACAAAGCTCGCTTAATATCATCATTTGATGCATAAATATTAGCAAGCTCGAGGATGCGCCCGTCAAAATAAAAAAGAATCCAAACCACATGGTGGGTGGGGTCAGAGCCCCAAGAAATCAAATGTTGTGCAAGCTCGGGGAAATCAAAGTCACGAATCCTCCACGACTGTGTCATGATTAAACACATGGTAAACAACATGGGGAAAAATTGTGTGAGATGCAAATTGAGTAAAAATCTTGCAAGTTTAACTTCCTATAGACAAAGAACACACACATGCCGAAAGTGAAGAGAACTATCCCTAACCGATATCTCTCGGTGGGATCAATAAGGCCACATATGTTCCAAGAGTACTCGTTGATGTGTAATCACAACACCCCCGATTGTTTCGCAACTCAATACATCAAACCGGTGTGATTACATAACATAGAGCTTTTCCAAAGTGTGGGAATTTGCACCGGGAAAAGCTCTCTAGATGAAGGGCGGTTCTTATTCCTCTATTCTGGATACACACATTCAAATTGTAGAGGATCTATCTTAAAATCTACTCTAACTTGCCAAGGAGACAGGTTGAAAAGATTGCAAGAAATTAAACCTAAGCTACAGGAGGTGATGCACCAAAAGAAATGTTGAATAACTTTCCTTGCATGGAAATGAAAGTGAAACAAGATTGAAGAGGATGAACATCAACACAAATCAGTTTCTTATCACAAATTCATTCACCATTAAACACAAACTTTCAAAACATGTAACACAACCTAACATGCACAATTAACCAAAGTTGTAATGAGAGATCGAAGATGCAATGAACACAAGAGAGGGTTGAAATTCATCCACAAACTTATATTATTGCTCCATAGATTTGATATATCAGCATTACAATAGCCAAGAGGCAAAAATTGCATTTACAAGTTTGAATGGGAGGTTTGAACTCCACAAATTCACTTACAGATAAGAGAAGAAGGGAGGGTGCAAAGCAAGATTATCCAACATTAGAACAATGCCCCTCATTACAATTTGTAGAATATGATTTACAAAGGAGGTGAGAAAACAAAATCCCAAATTTGCCCAAAAATCATTGTTTAATCTTTTAATGAGTGCATTTTGATTTTCAAAATCTCCCTTTTCATTAATGACATGCCCTGTACTTGAAGCAATCTGTTGTGATTGTTCCTCTTGTCTAGTCTAGGCCCTGTTGTTATCATGATGACTCCTACTCCTCACCAACCTTCATTAATGGCCCCACCTACCATTTCATCTCTACCATTTCGGAGGTTCAGAACCCCCGAAATCCAAAATTTGATGGTCTCAAACTGTGGATCTCGAAATCACCTTTCCAATGACTGTAATTTCGCAAGAAATGGTTAAGTACATTGGAAGATATGCATGTTTTTCCTTGGTTGTTGACTAACATTTTGCCTTTCATCGCTTTCATTCAATGGCGATCAGATTGCTCATTTTTTAATTATTAAACCTTATTAAAATTAAAATATCCATTCCTTGTTGTGTAGAGGACACTGAGAGATTTCCAAAAGGTCCCATTTTGTGCAAATCCGAGCTCCCAATCAAAATTTATGGCCATCCAAGATGAGGGTGTCATTCTCGCAAAAATTATGAGTCATTGACCTATTTTGGACTCCGAACTCCGCATCGCACCCCCTTCGAAAGTTAGATTTTGAACTTTCGAGATTCGAGCTTCAAGTTTTGACGCTTCGGAAGTTGCTGCACTATTCACCGCGAATTGGCTTCAAAGTTCCAAAATGTTGAACCTCCGAAGTCCGAATTCGATTTGGAGTTCGACTCAATTTGTTTTGTGCGCCCATCGCTCATTCACAAAACCCCTGAAACCTCCGAACCTCCAAAACCCCAAAGTCTGAAATTCAAACTTCGGGTTTCGGACTTGCGCCTTCGGGCTCGTGACATTGTTCACCCGATCAACCCGCCGAGACCTCCGAACCTCCGAACCTCTGAAACCCCGAAGTCCAAAATTTAGACTTTGGGTCGCGGACTCCGCTAATGCCGCACCCTTAAAGGCTCGAAAGGGAGTTGACTCAAACACCGAGCCCTTTCGGACTTCGAGGCTTCGGGCTTTCAGGATTTTTCCGTATTTTTACCCGCTCATCCACCGAAACTCAATGTCGCCTCCAAAGTCAACCCCCAAATGGTTGACCCCGAACTCAAGTTTGATCCCAAACACCGAGCTGGGCCTTTTGGGTCGCCATTCCATTTTCTCCCCTCCTTGTCTCTCGAAATGTCGAATGCCTAAAGTATGAAAACTTCGGCTTGGGCCTCCATTCTTTTGTCGACCTTGCATTGCCATTGTCGAGCCCACCCGCAACCCTCGACCACTGCAATCGAAATGTGAGCTCCCATGGCTGAATGACCCCTCCAATTTCTCAGTGTGCAAGTTCATGTTTGTTCAATTTTTCCTGAGGGGAAAAATTGGATAACAATTTGACAACTCGCGAGATCACCTACATGTTAGTTGAAATATCGCTTGCCTTAAAGTATCCATTGGGCACGGTTATGAATGATAGCTGGGTATTAATCTTGTACTTGGTTCTCGCCCGACTACTGCAACCTCACGACTTCGAACTCGTTCGCTGCCCGCACTCTCATTTTCATAAGAAAATCTTTAAAATGAGGTTTGTGAGAGTAGAAAATTGTGTTGACATGGGGCTTTCACCTGTTCCTGAAATGGATTGCCCAAAACCTAATTTTAGTTGCTTTGCATTTGTTTTCCTTTGAAATTAGCAACTACTTTCAATAAGTATGAAATTCTTCTTATTCAACATCCATCTTCAAAGGCACACTAAATGCACAATGATACAACCTCGAGTAAAAAAACCTATGCCAAGGCACTTACGAAAATGAAACCTAAATTACAACAAGACAATGTGTATACATAATTAGAGGAATTAAAATCCTAAGCTAATATTTACAAGGGTGAGACCGTTCTTTTCAAAGAAGAATGTTTAAGATAGATCTCACTCACCGAAATTGGAAGTTCCTCTCCATCCAAAGTAGACAATTGGAAGGAATTGTTGTTTTTACATCCTGCAACCTTGTAGGGGCCACTCCAAATGGCATCAAACTTGGAATGTTTGCCCGTTTTTCCCGATCTGCATCCCACTTTAGAACTAAGTCCCCTTCTTGAAAGGTCCTTGCTCTTGCTTTCTTGTCAAACCATCTTTTGACTAAGGTCTAATCTTTCTCCATCATCTGCACTGCATGTTCTCTGATTTCTTACAATTCCATCAACTCTGCATACCTAGCTTTCATTGGTTCAAATTCCAACAACTCCAATTGCCTCATGAACTCCAATGCGGGTAGCTCCAATGATATAGGTAACACTGCTTCCTTTCCGTAGACTAACTTGTAGGGAGAGCTACCTGTTGACCTCTTTGGTGTTATCCTGTCAGCCCACAAGGCTGATTTGAGCTTGGTATGCCATGTTCTTTGATTTTCATCCAGAGTCCTCTTAATGATCTTCAACAAGTTCTTGTTCGTGGACTCTGTTTGTCTGTTACCCTGGGGGTAATAGTTAGAAGAGGTACTCAAATAGATTTCATTCCTAACAACCCATTCTGTGATCTTAGAACCAAGGAATGTCATTGCATTGTCTGATATTATAGTGGTGGTACACTAAACCTTGTCAATATTCCTTCGTAGAAGTCTAGTATGCTAGACTCGTTTTCTTCCTTGAGTGCTATCGCCTCGGTCCACTTGGTGAAATAGTTTGTTGCCATGAGAATCCACTTGTGGCCTTGGCTTGAATTTGGATTGATGACCCCGATGAAGTATAATCCCCATTGCATGATTGGCTGATCAACTGAAATTGGGTGCAATGGAATTGTTGTTAGTCTTTCCTTGCCTATGAAGAATGCACATTTTTACACTTCTTGATCCAAGTATAGCAGTCATCATTGACACTGTGGGCCAATAATAACCCGCCTTCATTATCTTGAGAGTTGTTATCTCGTAGGGAAAAATGACCCTTTGACCTCTTCATCGTGAAACTCTTGTAACACTTTCTCGATTTGACCTGTTCCAATGTACCTCAATAGAACTCCATTGATGTCCTTCCTGAATAAGATGCCATCAACAAGCACATATGGGATGACTTGTAATATGAAGTATCTCCTCTTCGTTTTGCTCATTTCGAGGGCGCAGCCTCATTTGTAGGAAGTATATCATGTTCTGAGTCCAACAAGGAGTGGGCATATTATCATTTTCTTGCTCTTGGTCATCCCGTAACACCAAAACAGTTTCTTTTCCATCACCTGCTTCAACTTGTTGACTCGAGGCTAGTTGTTCACATAATCCTTTTCCACGACCAACTTAGTGACTTTAATTTCAATGTCATATTCCATGACACGAGTGATCCATCCTACACGTTTCTCATTTAAATCCTTGTTTAGAAGGAAGTCCTTGACTCTCGCATGAGAAACTAGCAGTTGGATCTTGTTGTTTGAGACTAGGTGTTTGAACTTCTTTAAACTCCTGATTACTGCAAGGACATGCTTCTCAATGAAGGAGTATCTCACTTCATATTCCTCCAAACTTTGACTAAAGAAGGCAACCGACTGTTTAGACCCCTCTTTGTTTTGTTGCACTAGGATTGCAGAAATCGTGTCCCCACCACCAAAGGCATAGAGCATGAAGTCCTTGGAGAAGTTCGGATTAATGAGAGTTGGGGCTTGAGATATAGCCTCTTTGATAGCCTCAAAACTTGCTTTTCCCTCAGTTATCCACTTAAATGTCATGCTCTTCTTCAACATCAGTGTTATTGGCTTCACAAGAGCGGAAAAGTTTGGTACAAATCTGCGGACAAAATTGATCCTTCCTAAGAAGCTTTGAAGATCCTTCTTATGACTTGCAAGGGCAATGTTTGAATTGCTTCAACTCTTTTTGGGTCAATCGTCAATCCTTCCTTTGACACAATATGACATAGGAGCTTGCCTTCATGTGAGGCAGAATACACATTTTTGGGATTCAATGATACCCCAAATCTCCTACACCTTTGAAATACATGTCTCAGATGAAAGAGGTGATCTGCTACATTTTTAGAGAACACGGTGATATCGTCAAGATACACTAGCACTATTTTGTTGATCAACCCCTTGAATGACATATCCATTGCCCTTTGGAAAGTGGCTCCGACATTTGACAATCCAACACATCTTCCTATAGGCATAGGTGCCCCATTTAGTGGTGAAAGCTCGTTTTGAACTTGTCATCTTCTTTCACCATTATCTGATTGTACCCCGAGTAGCCATCTAGGAGAGATAATCTTTCCGATTCGGCTACCACTTGTAATATTTTCTCCATTGAAGAGAGTGGGTAGTTGTCTTTGAGAGATGCTTTGTTCAAGTCTCGAAAGTCCACACACAACTTGATTTCTCCATTCTTCATTCCTGACTGGTACCAAGTTTGTAACCCATATAATACTTGCCTCTATCAGCTTGTTTAGCTCTTTCTTCATTAGAGGCTCAATGTGAGGGTTGACTGGTCTTTGCTTTTTCCTGATGGGCTTAACATCTAGATCCAGTTCTATGGTATGTTGTGCCAACTTTGGATTGAATCCTTTCATGTCCTCATAGCTCTAAGCGAAGACATTTGGAAACTCTTGGAAAATTTGTATGAACTCATATCTCTCTTGCTCAGTGGCCACTTTGCCAATTTGGAGTGTTTTGCCTTCCCTAACCAAAATTGGCTTTGAATCTTCTCCCTTGACTTGTATGTTGGCTTTCTCTTTACGAAATTGATCATTCAGGTTGAAGATGGACTCCAATGTAACCAAGCCTTTGGGAAGCTTGTTGGTTCGCAGCTGCACTACTTGATCCCCGTACTGTTGCTCCAATTTATCTTGATTCCTAGCTGAGAATTCAGCCTCTTCTTGCAAGAAATTGATGATTTGTTGATCGTTCTCAAACACTTGCCAGCTTGTGTTATTATCTGGCATTGTTGGCCTTACAATCACATGGATATGTGGTTGTGTTTTGTCTCTTTTGATACTATCCACTACATCAAATGTTGCCCCAATGATTGCGAGTCTATATGTGGCTTCATTCTTCTTCCTGGGTATGGACTCAATGTTGAAAGCTTTGAAATCCTTAATTAGGTCCCATACTTTGTTTTTGTAGCTCTTTAGTAGGTCATTCTTTGCGCAAAGCATGTTGTCCCCGACTTGATTGAAGATTAGCTCGCTATCCCCGAACACCTGCAAGTTTTTTATGCCTCTTTTCCTGGCCCAATGAAGTCCATGAATCAAAGCCTCATATTCAGCTGTGTTGTTTGAACAGGAAAACTAGAAACGAAAAGTTGAATAATACTTGATGTTCTGTGGTGAAACCAACATTGCACCTCCTCCAACGACCTTGTTTGCTTCTTGAACCATCGAAAAATAGTTTCCATACTTCATTATCATCCTTATTTTCGGCTTAATGATATTAGGAATGGGTGAATTTTCTTCGTGTACACAATATACACCCAATTCTGATTCTTCCATTTCTTTGTATGGATCAAAAGCATGTCTTTTGTTTGCCCATTCATCCAGAGTCAAATCTAGAATACCCTCAACCTTAGTACTTGTTTCTAGATCATTTGAACACTCTTCTTGATCAAAGGCTGAGCAATTTGCGTTGATTGGGCTTGGCACATGAGGCTCAATGTGGAAATTGGCAATTGTTTCGACTTGATTGTGGCCTTAGCTCCATATCTTGTTCTGAATAACATGTGTGACCAGTCTGTAGATAGATATCCACCAATTTTGGTAGTGAAAACTTTTGACAAACATATGGCAAAAGTGGCGGAAGGTCAATCACAGACACATCTTGCAGAATTGTGACATTTGGGCAAGCATGCAGTGTTAGGCTTAACCCTTTGATGACCCCAACTGTTCCTACTGTTGTTCCATCCAGTTGCACTACCCCTTTCAGTATTGGCTCATACTTTAGACCTAATTGATCTGTTATTTGCTTGAAAGATCACCGAGCTACTTGCCCTCAAATCGATCATGTAGTTATGTACCAAGTGGTTCTGACAATTAATGACACAGAGAATGTTGAGGCTTCAGATTATTGCGTGGTTGACCCCCATCTTGTTGCACTGCATTAGTGATAACTTTCTCCTGTCTTTGGTTTGATCCATTTGAGCTGGACCAATTGGCCATATCAGCATCTTGCAAAAATCTCATTGACTTGGGATTTCCAATGACTCCCACATGGAAATGCTCACATGTGTTTTCTTCATCTGATTGATGATGTTGAAAAGGGATAGATTATCTTTTCGCCGCCCTTACTTGCACGACCTTTTCTAGAGCTTGAATAGGTATAGGTGTTGTTGTAATAGGTGCCTTAGATTGATTTGATACATTTGGAGCTGCATTTGGTCTACTAACTCCTTGTTGTGTAGGAGTGGAATGAGAGACAACTGGGTTAGATGGTTGACCCTCTTCTATGTTCCTCTTCTTTGACCGTGTATCGGGCAGCTACACCCGGAAAAGAGGTTGATTAACTCCACAGAAGTCTTTTGCTTGCCAATTGACCAACGTGGTCTCCGTTTGAGGTACCTCTTGATGGGTCTCTTTCTGCTGATTTCCTTCTTCATTGGCTCTTGGGGCACACCAATGGTTAGCACCATTAGAACCTGATTCAAAGCACCATTGAAACACGTTGATTGATTATGAGGTATATTATAGGGGTAACACCATTTGTACTCTTATGCCATGTTTTTTTCAGTTAGAACCAAGGCTTTTAATGTTGAAACCGCATTTGGATCATATGGTCAGAATGGCCTGGCAGCTTGAGGTTGTCCTTGGTTTAGATTTTGATTTGCAGCCTGCCTTGGTGATCTTTTTTGCTAATATGGGGGCCGGGTTGATACTAAGTCGAGGCTAATATGGTCTAGAACTTTGAGCTTGTTGTCTCTTGATAGTCACTAGCTCATTTCCTAGGTTCTGGAGTTGCTTTATAACCTCCTACAATTCTTTAGAAGTGTTTGAAGAAGTAGAAGCTTCATTGTTGCTTTGATTTCTCAAAGCCGAAATGGGATTCAACTCGGGGTTTCACTAGTTGGAGGAGTTCCCATGTTCGGATAGAGAGACATTGGTGGCCTTGGTGCAAGCTTACCACTTGAATCAAATAGTTCTCTACTCTGATAGCTATGTCATAGTCTCCTAGAAGTGTAGTTCCTCCCATTGATTGGATCATCATAGCAATGTCATAATTTATAGCCTTCAATAAGTAAAAGAATGTACCTTCGCATTGTTGGTCTAAAAACTATTAGAATCCTATCCCATGTCCGTTGGAAATGGAAATTAAAATCTATCATTTGCTCGTTAGGAGCCCTTTTGATTGTTGTCAATTGTTCCAATAAAGATAGATTATATGCCCTCTCTCCGAACTAGTTGCAAAGAGTCAACACAATTGATTCCACTCGAATAGAACTGTTGTTAGGCTCTTAAACCATTGTAAGGCCTTACCTTTAAAAGATGAAGCCAACAATTTGACTACAACATCCATTTCATTAATCTCGTGAATCGCACAGACATTTGCAATGTCTTGGATGTGGTCAATAGGAGTAGTATGATTTTCTCTCGTGAAATAGGGAATATTTTTAGTGCTGCAACCAAAATTGGGTTTTGAGCATTTAGGGCAAGTGGACTACTTGCCCGTGAAGTTGACAAAGGGATTAGGTGGTGGTTGTTGTTGTAGATGTGCCATTATGATTGGCCTAAGAACCTTGGTTGATTGGAGAAAAGGTCTACCAGGTGGAGGTGTAGACAAAGTCCTATTAGGTGGAGATGGTGATCTTTGTGGTCTTCTTCCTCTCCTTCCTCTTGCCTGGTGATAATTGCAAATAGACAAATAAGCCCTCTTCTCTAGTATTAGACCTTGTTCGAATTCTTCTCATGTACTGGGCGACTGTGTCGCTACACTGCTGAATTCTATCCCTTCGAGTCGCTAGATGTGTTGGGGAATTAGCCTCAAAAGGCGAGGGTTTTGCCAAGTCACACACCGAACTCAAAAAATTAGAATGGAACTTTGAGGACCTGTATATTTGATATTCTGAGGTTGAAAATTGTTTTGAAATGAAATTCCTGAAAACCCAAAATGCAAGACTTCCAAATGTCCAAAACCTTGAAATTTGAAATTTGGAGAACCCCAAAATTTTGAAACCCAAAATCTCGATATGTCCGAAATCTCGTAATCAAATTTAAAAAACTCCAAAATTTCAAAAAATCAAAATTTCAAAAACTAAAAATACCCTTTTGAAGATTAGCCCCGATCTATCAATTGGTGAAATTTGGACTTGTTTTTAGCAAGTTAAGCCCTTGAAAATTGATTTCGAGTTCAGCCTAAGAGGTGAAAAGTCCAAATTTGAAATTTGTAGTTTTCTAAGTCCGAATTTCTTGAAAATGCCTTCAAATCTCATGAAATGACTATTGCTCCCACTAGGCGTGCCAAAATTGTTGAAGTGTAATCACAACACCCTTGGTTGTTTGCAAGTCAATAGATTGAAATTGTCAGTGTGATTACATAACATGGAGTTTTTCCCAAAGTGTGGGACTTTGCAATCGAGAAAACTCTTTGATGAAGGTCAGTTCATATTCCTCTATTCTGATACACACACTCAAATTATAGAGGATCTATCCTAAAATCTACCGTAACTTGCCGAGAAGACAAGGTCGAAGAGACTACAAGAAATTAAAGCCAAGCTACATGAGGTGATGCACTAAGAGAAATGTTGGATAACTTGCCTTGTGTGGAAATGAAAGTGAAACAATATTAAAGAGGGTGAACATCAAGACAAATCAGTTTCTTATCACAAATTCATTCACCATTAAACACAAACTTTCAAAACATGTAATACAACCTAACATGCACAGTTAACCAAAGTTGTAATGAGATATCATAAAGATGCAATGAACACAAGAGAGAGTTGAAAATCATGTATAGACTTATATTATTGCTCCACAGATTTGATACAGTGCATTACAATAGCCAAGAGGCAAAAATTACATTTACAATTTTACTGGGAGGTTTGAACTCCACAAATTCACTTACAGACAAGAGAAGAAGGGAGGATGCAAAGCAAGATTATCCAACATTAGAACAATGCCCTCATTACAATTTATAGAAGAGGATTTACAAAGGAGGTGAGAGAAAACTGAATCTTGAATTTGCCCAAAAATCCTCCAAAATCATTGTTTAATCTTGTAATGAGTGCATTTTGATTTTCAAAATCTCCCTTTTCATTAATGACCAACCATGTGCTTGAAGCAATATGTTATCATTGTTCCTCTTGTCTAGTCTAGGCCCTATTGTTATCATGACGACTCATACTCCTTACCAACCTTCATTAATGGCCTCACCTACCATTTCATCTTTGCCATTTCGTGAGGTTCGTAACCCCCAAATATGAAATTTGACGATCCCGAATCACATTTCGAATGACCGTAATTTCGTAAGAAATGGTTAAGTACATTGGAAGATATGCATGTTTTTCCCTGGATGTTGATCAAGTTCTACCTTCCACCGCTTCATTCAATGGCGGACTGTATTGCTCATTTTTAAAATATTAAACCTTATTAAAATTAATATATCCAATCATTGTTGTGTAGAGGATAGTGAGAGCTTTCCAAAAAGTCATATTTTATGCAAATCCGAGCTCCCAGTCAAAAGTTATGGCCATCTAAAGATGAGGGTGTCATTCTACAAATATCATGAGTTGTTAACCTTCTTTTTCGAACTCCGAACTCGCATCGCACCCCCGAAATCTGGATTTCAAACTTTGGGATTCAAGCTTTGAGCTTTGACGCTTCAAAATTCGTTGCACTTCACGAGAGAATCGGCTTAAAAGTTCTGAAATGTCGAATCTCTGAAGTCCGAATTCGGACTTCGGATTTCGACTCAATTTTTTTGTGCGCCCATCGTTCATTCACAAAAATCTCGAAACCTCTGAAACCTCGAAGTCTGAAATTTAGACTTCGGGTTTCAGACCTTAGACCTTCGTGCTCGTGATACATTCACCCGACCGACCCGCCGAGACCTCCGAACCTCGAAACCTCGAAGTCTCAAATTCGACTCTGCCGCATCGTTGACCTCGAAAGGGGAGTTGACCCTGAAACACCGAGCCCTTTCGAACTTCGGGCTTCGGGCTTTCGGGCCTTTTCCTTATTTTTTACCCGCTCATCCGCCGAAACTCCAAATTCCGCTTCCGAAGCCAACCCCAAAATGGTTGACCCCGAACTCAAGTTTGACCCCGAAACATCGAGCCCTTTCAAACTTTGGGGCTTCGGGCTTTTGAGCCTTTTGGGTCGCCATTCCATTTTTCCCCACCTTGTCTCTCGAAATTACGAATACCTGAAGTTTGAAAACTTCGGGCTTAGGCCTCCATTCTTTTGCCGACCTTGCATTGCCATTGTCGAGCCCACCCGCAACCTCGACCGGCGCCGTAATCGAAATGTGAGCTCCCATGGCCGAATGACCCCTCCAATTTCTCAGTGTGCAAGTTCATGTGTAATGTCCCCTTTTTAATTAAAAATTAAAAAGAAGAGAAAATCGATTTGCACAAGTAAAATTAAAATAAAATATATTTTTAATGTGCAAATCAAAAATAAAGGAAAAATTCGATTTCACCTTGGGATAATAAATTCATATTTTAAAGGTGAATTAAGTGACTAAGCAAGTTGCATTTTTCTGGGGGATTATTTAATGTTGGATATTTAAAATAAAATGATTTCTTTTAGGCATGGGTCGATCCATATGGGCCCTTTTTTATTTAAAATCCCTATGCATTTAATATTTGTTGTTGAGTGTGACTTTCAAGTATTTTTAAAATAAGATTCCCTCTTAGAATATGGCGCCAAAGATGGAGAAGAACTTTGGAGGATGTGCAAGGAAAAAGATATAAAAGAAGATGTGGATACTCCTTTTTCGCATGTTGACGGTTTATGAAACTTATCTTCATGCTTGAAGAAGGGATGTATGCCCACTTATGATAAAAAATAAAAGGTGTTCTTCAACACCACCATTTGTGAAGTGTGTGTGCCCATTTGAGCTTGAATTAATAAGTTTTGCAATCATTTCTCTATATATATGTAAGTCGTCATTTTTGGGAGAGGACATAAGCTTGTTTTGAGAGAGTTTGGAGTGAATATCATTTATTATATGTTGTTGGTTTTCCCTTGATGAAATCGACTTGCCTAGGGCAATTTTAGAGTTGGTTTGGAGGTGTTTTTGTGCCCAAATACTTGTTGTTCATTTCCATAATTTTTGTAAGCTCAAATCGACTTGGTATGAAGCATTTTGGTATGATTTTACGAGGTTGCATATGGAGGTTTACATTCGATTTAATTATGCTTATTATTGGGGCATATTGTGGCCATTTTCATGCTAGTTTGGTTTACTTACACTGTCTGGAATTTATTTAATACAAGTCGACTTACCTGGGCATGTATTAACAGTGTTTTGGAGGGGTTTGAAGTGTTATTAAATATGTTGTTACAGATCTATTGATTACAGATCTTAAAACTACGTTTATTGACTTTTAAAGTGAAGGAAAAGTGCTAGAATTATTTTGCATAATTTGCCCTAACCCCAATGACTTGAACTGCATATTCGGGGTTGTTTTGAGTGGGTTTCAGTGGGTGGAAAATTCTGATGTTGGTTGCATTTAAAAGCTCATAATTTTATCTTTCTACTACACTTTGTTTCAAGCTAAAAGAGTTAATATTGTGGGAGTTATTAATTTTCAAAGTTTTCAGTCAATTTCAACAGTTATAATTTATTATTTTACTTCTGCAAAGTTTATTGGTTAAAAGAGTGTAAATTCCAACTAGATAGCCCATCTGAACCCTTACTTTGGTTCCTTCCAACCCTATTTGGGTTGTATTGAAGCCGACACTGGGTTAGTTGAGGTGAACCTAGAAGGGTTTCTCTTCTAAATTTGTTTCTTTTGCGAGTAAATTAATAATAATTAGTTAATATCCCGCACGGGATATTACACCATGTTTAAAATTGGATAACAAGTACACAATCATTAGGCATAATCAAGGTACATAGATCCCTCATCATCAAGATTAGAGAGGGTAGAAAACTAGTTATGAGACGAAGTGACACAGGGAAACGCGTCGCCACATCGACCACTTTATCTCGTGTTTTTCTTGCACAAGTTTTCGATCGTGCGCGGATAGGGCTATGGAAGTGGATGAGGTGATATTTTTGGGAAACTAATGAATGTTATCTTCCATGAATGTCGCTTCTAGTAATTAAAGGGGGAAGGATACTAAGCACGTAGAAGAATTCCCAGGAACCACAATCAGGCAATGCTAACTGAGAGTGGGAGAGCAATGGACCCGAGGGCACACGAGGCACAAGTTGTTTGACCGAGCGACATAAGAGCTTACACCATTAGTATTTACTAGTTGATAAGATAAAAGCCAAAAATTTTGGAGGGCCATAGGAAAAACCTCTTTTGTTGGTTATTGTGGTCCAGTCATCCCAGAAGATTGTGATTTTTCTTCGACACGATGGGATTCGACCATGAGAGGACAATCGTGAATTATGTGGTTAGACGTTTAGCAACAAAAGTAGGTATTGGGTAAGTTAATGTAGAGTACATATTGAGAAAAGTGAGTTTCCCCAACTTGTATTTCAATGGTGTCTTTCAGGTCTTTGGATAAATCAACTTCAACGCAAACCCGGTTTTGAGGACGAGCGTTGAAGCATATGGGTTGTTCCAAATGCACAAGCCTCCCCAAGGTTTTGATCAAATATTGAACAAATCTCCACAAAGGGAGAGGAAGCCCAGGGAATTCCACCCAAACTGGGATTTTAAGTTTGGCTTACTTTGAAACTTGAAAGGCTCGGTCCAATGCGAGAACGCCACCAAGGTGTTTTGAATAAACTAGGGACCGTGGTTAACAATGGATTTACTGAGGTGCTCGGCATTATTGAAATGAAATAGAAATAATCCCTTAATGAGGTTTTACACTCCTTGAGTTTGACACCATGATATTTGCAATGGTTGTGAACCCATTGTTTCAGCAAGCTTTCAAGGGGACTCACCAACAAAGTACCCCCACAAGGGTAAAAGATTCGATCCAATTGCAAGCTTTATCAAATTTTGGTAAATTAAGAACAACATCAAGTAAAGGAGTCTCATAGTCAAGGTGATTACCTCATCGAGGACCTTCAAGATGAACTTCCTCACTTTCTTGGGAGCCATGGGAGCCAAGCCTTCCTTCAACCAAACCTACACCAATAGATGGAGGCGCAGAGAGGGAAGTCATAATTATAGGTGTTATGTTGCCCAAAGTGCGGAGTAAATGGCCAACTCAGTGAAATAACTATGTGAAAATATCAAAAATCCTGCCAAAATGGTAGTATGACAAAGCATGTCAAGACAGCAACAACAAGCATGGACCTAAACCCCAGTAGAGTCCTCTCATCAAAACCTCATTTCACATTACACATATTTACCCTATGAGTATATAAAAATTAATCATTCCCTCTCCTTTTGATATTCGGACAAACTATTTTGCAACAAAATATCCCAAGATTTGGTAAAGACGCAAACACATATATAATACATTCTTTATTTATATCATATTACATTTCATAAATGACTCGAGTTATATCATACATTAATAAAAGCATTTCATGAAATACGTGAGAAATTGGCATATAATAATGAAGGAAAATTCCTATATGTATGAAAAACTTGATAATGCTCTTCTCAATCACAATAAATTTCCATCCCTCAAGCGGTTCATATTGTCCTCTCCTTTCCATTCGATTATAATTCAAGGAACTCTATTTCCATAAGTATATCACCATTAACAACTAGACAATTCATTAAGGACCTAAATTTTTAGTGCAAGAGCACCATGACTTTGAATACATAGTATGTCTTTCTTTCACTTGACAAATATAATGCAATACCTTCATCCTTTGAGCATATCTTCTTAGCATAATATTTAACATATCATGCTTGAATATTGAACAATATTAAAAGATGAATGAAACTATAAATTATGGGATATGTTAGATACAATCAACATATTGATCTTGAAAATTATTATAGGGAAAAATAATGTTGTTCATGTTATATCTAGAAATTAAAGAATCATTCAAATGAGAATTTTTAAATGTGAACCAATGATTTTACATAGGTATCGACATCTTTGCCTCATGATGAATAGAGTTAACATATAGTCGATGAGTAAGCATATATCTATATTGAAGCTCTTTTTGGCTAAGAAGTGATGACTAGGCAACATCAAATCCATCAAAGTTACGTAAGGAACGATCTTAGCCCTATATGTTTAAATTTTTATGTCATACATTGAGAGGGATTTATACCATTAGACTACAACCCTTTCAATTAAAGAAATAATTTGAAATATGATCCTCAACATATTTTGCTCATAAGACACATAAATAATAGTCTAATTTCATTACACGACACTACTACTACAAATATTTAGATTAATTCAAACGTGCTATTTGACATTGAAAATAAAAAAGGAAATTGGTAAGCCATTTGTTATTATTGGAAATTATGATATTACAATTGATCTAAAGTACTAAAATGATAAGAATAATTGATAGGTGTATGAAAGATAAATTTTAAATAATAAAACAACCATTTTGTATGAATAAAGAATAGTACTTTAAATCACAAAAATATTGAGCAACTAGTATTCTAAGACATTACAATAAGAAAATTGATGCCTTAACAAATATGAGAAAAAGGAACATTAAAAACATATACAACAAAATTAACATGATAAGTAATATCTTATTTTTACAATAAACCATTAGATAATGACCCTCTCAAAATACCCTCACTTAAAAATTACATAGGGTTGAAAGGTTGACAATTGACATTGTTTTTTTGGCAATTTCTATCCAACACAACCCATATATGACCATGGATTCTTAGTCAACCATAAATGGTAGTGAAACGATGCCATATACATTTTGGAAAGACAATGTATAATTCTTTCAATTGAAATAATTCATGAGATATAATGACATTCAATTTGTCTTTATTCTTAAACATGGCGTAACTTGTCACCAAACAAAAGAAGACATTGAATATACGAATTGTTAATGTTGCATAACAATCCATATTTGTTTCATACTATCAAATATGTGCAAGACCACAATGACAAAATGCTTGCTCTTTTGATTGAAAATTATACAGACTAAATGTAGATGACATAACAATCAATTTTATATATGACTAGTTTCATAGATAATCAAAAACATTGTTGCCAAATATAATAACTTGAATTGATTGTTGGTAATGCACTTATGAAACATAGTAAGGGATTGTGACCTTGCATGAAAGCACATGTTTTATGTTTACAAGAAACTTGAGCCATGCAAATACCAAATAAGACATTGCTTACAAAATAATACATTGTTCATTTGCAATGAACATCCATGTCATTATGATATGCCATAAGAAAATTGTTATTGTAGAAGACACTAAGAAATTATATACAAGAAACATGGAAACTATTATAGTTGATATATCGTATTTAAACACACACATACAAATACTTTACGAATGACAAATATATAATTGACACCATTTTCTCCTCAAGTAGATAGTTTAATGTTAATAATAAAATTACATCATTTCTACTACCTCACATAAACTAGCACTTGGTGCGGACTTTAACATTGATACAATACAAGATAAAAATACATAATCAAAACTTCTTCTATGTATGAAAAAACATAATCTTTCTCTTATATCAAAATTTCCAACAAAATATCATGCATGTACTATGATAGACCATTTTGGACAAATATGAATATGCAAAGTATGCAATTCAATGTATTTAACACCTTTTGTATCTGATCACTATGCAATTTTCATTGCATTTCATATTTAGATAGTAATTTGAAAATAAACTTGTATGACAAACAAACATTAAAAAATCAAAATTGTAATGAGTCGAGACATACATCTTTTCACAAAAATAAGTACATGTGTCAATTCTTTCTACAATTCCCATGGTTATAAATATTATATTTTCAAATATGTATAATTACTTAACTAACATCAAATTCCATTAAAATGTTTTATTACATTCTTGCCAACACTTTTACCCACATTTTCAAGCAATAAATATGGAAAAAGGTATACTATCTTAACGTGGACATGAGAAATTGGAAAGGCATACCAAAAGGTATGCACATGTAAATTCTTTATTTCCATATGTTTATAAATGTCAATGTAGACTAATATCAATTCGAAAAAAATGCAAACAAAGAAAATATTGTAATCTAGTGATTGTACTACCCGAAATTTAGTCCTAAGACACTTGGATGCCCAAATCTATTAAAGATACCACTAAAGGGATATTTTCATACCTAAAGATGGCTTTATGTTATTATGGCCTTCAAGCCCCGCCAAAATGCGGGGGGAGATTTAAAATGGTTGTAGACATGAGGATGAGCTATTAATAGTGGTCCACATTGAAATCATGGTAGTTTTATACAAATGGCAGCTTGATCTTCATCATTATCCCCTTAATCTCTTTATCTTCCATTGATTAAAGGTAGAACTTATCTCTAAGAAAAAATATCGACTTTCTCTTGTGCATCGAAAGTGATGGACCATCATGATGTGGAATATGCTCTTATAGGCGCTTTTGGGAGAGTTTTTCAAATGTGGCATCTTCCATGGCATATTTTTAGTTTCTTGATCTTTTTATAGGATAAGGATGAAGAATGAGATATTCTTCATCCTTCTCTTCTCCTCTCTCTTCTCTTTGTTCTATAAATCCAACTTGGTTTTTATGCAAATAATCCTCTCTTGAATGTAAAGTTACCATGCCCAAATGGTGGATGAATATTTTGAGTTACAAACCTCTAGTTTGAGCTAGTGTAATACGTCCAATACCTTCCAAATGACTATAAGAGATTGTGTATAATCCCACACAATGATATTTATTTGTTTTTGGATCATATCTACCATTTGACTTGTGTTGTCTTAACACCTTTCTATATTGTCATTTCATGATGTGTATGGATTATATGTGTGTAGTTTCAATCCATTGTGTCAAACATGCGCAGAAATTAGAGTTTGATAGAGTGTAGAGTTGAATGTGGCTTGTTTATGATCTCTTGGCCTTGCATTTTTCCTTTTATTCCTCATTTCAAGGACAAAGATCCCTTCTACTTTGGTGTATCACCACATTGCTTTTAGTTTCCTCCCTTTCCCTTTCCTTTTCAAGTTTATTTTAGTCATAGATTAGAGTAGCTCGGTGGATGATATTAAAATAGTTAGTGTAGAAGTCAACCTTTCTCCAAAGGTTTGTCATATTTGATTCAAGTCCCACACTTGAGAGACAATCCCATGTTGTTGTTGAGATGCACCAAGTCCCCCAACATTGTACACATTTTAGAGGTGCACATTTTAAGTGATAACACTTGTGTAACAATGGATATCTTGAGGATTCATTCCCATCAAAAATATCAATTGTTGATTGTAAATTTGAATGTTGCTTCAAAAAATTGTAGTTGGACAAGAGAAATTAGTATCTGTTTCATATTGAGGCATGTAAATCAAACCTCGAAAACTACATTATTCAACATGTCAACCCGAATTTCACCCCTTATAATTTTGGAAAACTTATCAAATTTTGGACTTAGGTGGATTTTACTAAAAATATGTGGAGCGTTGGAACAAAAGGAATGACTTCGGGATGCCCAAAAATGACCAAGTGTGAAAGTTGTAAAGACAAGTTGCGGAAAATATAGCATCTCACGGATTCTCCTAATCCACAAAACGAAGAGTGTAGTTAGGGTTTTCCATGGATATCAAGGGTGGTCTCTGCGGGTTTGAAATGAAACAAAGCTCCACGGAGTTATTCACATCTAAGCATAGTCAAAATTATCTAAGTACCAATTCTATCGGGAAGAAGTGAAGTTAGTGCTTTGAGGCCATGGAAAAATAGTTTTGTGTGGACTTGGAGAAATTTGGTGTTCTGCAGAGTTGGTCACAAACCCGTGTAGTGAATAATGAATTTCTCTAAGCAAAAGCCATGATGCATAGAGGGGAGTTCCACTAGGCACAATGTGGAAATGAAAATAAAGTTGGAAAGAGATTAAGGTTGAAAGTCGTGAAACACTATCCCAATGTTTCACAGGCTTCCCAATTGTAGAGTTTCAAAAGTTGGTCTCAATGCCGCACAATGAAGGAACATATTCGCATGTAAAGTTTCGCGGAAGAATAAAAGAATATCTTTGCGATAGTGGGAGCGATAAACAGCTAAGTGTGGGAATTTTCAAAGAGGTTGTGGAAGGCTGTGAAACGTTCAAATGTCATCAAACAAAGGAAAATGTCACATAATGTTGTCAAATCCGCATAAGAAAGAAACTCTATATATGAGAGTGTAGAATCCGTGGGAAACCATGAAAATCATCTGAAGTTCATGGAGCACACAGAGCTTCACCTAATTTGAAATCAAAGACTCAACCACTCCACCGAGCATAATTTAATGAAGTATGCGCATCATTCCTTGACCTTTAAATCTGCTAACGTACGTTAGGATCCATGTCGAGCACCCATACCTATCTACGAGCATCTATGCCAATTGGTCCTTGGTGGTTGAATCTATCTCTTGTTTGTGCCCCTCTCTCCTTCTATCTTCTTCTTCCCATTTTCGATAAGTATGGAACTCGAATTCATAGAAAATTATCTCTCATTTGTTGTAATAGCACCATGCCAAAATGGTGGTCAACTTCCCATGAGTTCCAAACCTCATATTTGGTTTTTGTAATGTATTTTCAGCTTCTACCATGAATGTAATGGTCTATGCATCCTTGAACAATAAAATATTATGTTTGTGGCTATTTTCTGCCCCATACTCGTGTTTATTGTATCCTTGCCTCTTCATTCTTTCTCCGGTATGTTATGTGTGTCTCGGTTGCAAGTTTTTCCATGTATGTGTTGTAAATGTGCGGGAAGGGTTAGTTTGTGTGGTTTCAAGTATATGACACGTTTGTCTACCCTTCCCTCTTGTAGTTTCTTACCTTTCTTCCCCTCATGGAGAGTGATTGATCCTCTCTTTTGGTGGTATCACCGCCCCCTTTTAGCTTAGGTTTTACTCTCTCTTGGTCCCTAGTCCCTTGGATGTGTTAGAGTATGTTAGCTTAGAAGTAGTGTTAGCATTAGGTTAGATAGGTAGAGGATCCACCTTCTCCAAAGCTTTGTCTTAAGATGCAAGTCCCACACTTGAGACAATTCCACATTGTCCCATGATTCTAAATCTTTCGTGATCTAGACAAGGGTGCAATTATGAACTACAACACTTTGGCACACTTGGTGGGATGAAGATTGAAGTGTTTTACAACTTCATATCACCAAGTTTGATGTGTTCTTGGTGATATTCAACCTTTGGAGAGAGTTCTTAACACATCCGGTGAATCCACTTAATCAAGTAACCCATTATTTGAATTTGCAAACCATCCCCACCACCTTTTCACTCATTTTCATGTTTCCATTCCTCTCATGGATCTCCAAAGAGCTCTTATGTTTGCTCATTTCAATTCTATCCCCCTTCATTTGCAGTAGTGGGATGATATCCCCAAAATAACGCTCATAAGCATGCCTCTCTTTCATGGAAATGGAGATCAATCTCCTATTGATCACATTCAATACATAGTTAACCATTGTGTCATTCAAAATATCATAGAAGGGAACATTTTCCTTAGACTTCTTGTTTCATCATTCATAGGTACAACAAGAGAATGGTACAATAGTTTGGCTCCTCAATCCATTTCCATGTGGAATCAGCTGGGAGAACAACTACACAACTAATTCAAGGAGAATACATATATCATTTCTCTCATGGAACACCTCAGCAAAATATAATGAGATTCAATGGAGTTCGTCTCTAATTTCAAGATTAGATTCACAAGGACATGGAGAAGAATCCCTCAAGAATTTAGACCCTCACAAGGTATGGAATTCTTGTATTATTTAAGGTCCTTGGATGTTTATTTGGTTGTATTGATCCAAGCTCTAGGAGGAAACATTCTTCTTCGTGCTTTTGAGATTGTTATACAAGCTAAGAAGAGTCTCATTCAAGATGGAAAGAGGAAACCCATCCCCATTTCTCCCATTCTTCCCTCACCTTCCAAAACACTGTGTATAATAATGCAATTAATCAACATACCCTTGTTTATGTCTCATATCCAACCGGTTTCACCAAGGATGATGCCTACAAAAAAATTGAAAAATGGTATGATTTTGATTGAGAGGACGAGATTGTGCAAAATGTACAAATGAAGGCATCTACTTCAATTAGACATTAGTTAGACCTATAGGAGGAAGATGAAGGAAACCCACACCCAAAGGTGGGAAAAGAGATGTTTGTGTAAGAGAAAGAAAAACAAAGTCCAATTCAACTTGCAAACATCCACCATAAGGACGATCTGCATGATGACCCCATTCATGGGGATGAGCTTAAAGGAGATGGGCAAATCACAAGAATCGGTCCATCTATTCAAAAGATTGTGTGCCCAATCAAATATTTAGTTGGTCTAAAGCCAAATTCGAGTTTTCACTTTGGTCATGCTCACTCTAGAGCACGAGGAAAATCATCAAAGTCCCAAAGGTCAGCTAAAACACCACCGAAACCAAATCCATAGCAACTTGAGGAGGTATTCTTTCTTTTCTTAGATGATACTTTGAGTAACAAGGGAGTGTGGATTATGATCACATGGTCATATTTTGTAAGAAAGGGAAGCTACTTTTCCCACTTTCGTATTAGGTTTTGTTTAGCTTCCTTTCCTTTTGGTTAGAGTAGGAGTAGATTAGGTTTGTTTATTGTAAAACAAGTGCTTGTGCACACTTTGCATGTTTCCACTTGGAACATGTATGATTTTCATACTTTGTACATAGTTTTGTGGCCCTTTGTTGTTGTTGCACAATTCAATTTCAAGGCAGGAGTTCGATGGAAAAAATCGATATGTGTGGTAGTTTTTAGTATATATTCTTTCAAATCCAAAATATCAATTTAAATCAAGTCTAAGTTCATGTAGATTCAGGATACATAGTTTAAAGGCTTGAGATCAGTTTTCATCAAGGTTATGCTTGACTCCATGCCTAATGGATGCTTCAAGGTTGTTGGTCTTCATCATCTAGAAGGAAAATGTCCCCTGGAGGTCTCTAAATTGTTGACCCAAATTGCACCCCTTGAATTTTTTGACAACTTATTAAATTTTGGACTTACGCAGATTTTTCTCAAAAGTCGCGGATTGGTGGAACAAAAGGAATGACTTCAAGAGGCAAAAAATTGGTTAAGTATGAAATTCATGAAGACAAGTTGCTAAAAATGTAGCATCCCATTGATTTACCTAATTTGCAAAATGAAGAGTGCAAATTTGGGTCTTCCATGGATATAAAGGGTGGTCTTCCGTGGGTTTGAAGTGAAACAGAGCTCCGTAGAGTTAATCTCATCTAAGCAGAGTCAAAATTAGTTGAGTACCGAATCCGTGAGGAAGAAATGAAGTTAGTGCTTCACAACCGGGGAAAATAGTTTTTGCGGACTTGGAAAAAATTGGTTTTTCGTGGAGTTGGTCACAAAGCCACACAACGAAGGATGAAATTTGCCAAA
This sequence comes from Taxus wallichiana var. yunnanensis, assembly GCA_018340775.1. Lineage (NCBI taxonomy): Eukaryota > Viridiplantae > Streptophyta > Pinopsida > Cupressales > Taxaceae > Taxus > Taxus wallichiana. The sequence goes on along the minus strand of CM031240.1, from coordinate 299,432,961 downwards.
CAAATGACCCAATACACAGAGGGGAGTGTTTCTAGGTGCCGCGTGATAAAGGAAAACAGGTTGGAAATTGACTAAGGTTGAAAGTTGTGAAACACTATCACGGTGTTCTCATGGGCTTCTTGATTGTAGAGTTCTATGGAGTTGGTCTCAATGTCACACAACAAAGGAACATAGCCGCACGTAAAGTGCCTTGCAAGAAAAAGAGAATACATTTGTGGGATAGCGGCGGTGATAAACGACTAAGTGTGGGAATTTCCAAAACAATGACGAAATCAAAGAAACATTCAAATGTCGCCAAATGAAGGAAAAAGCCGTGGAACGTTGTCAAATCCACATAACAAAGAAACTCTACGTATGAGAGTGTAGAAGCCATGGGAAACCATGAAAATCATTTAAAGTTTGTGGAGCACACATGAGTTGTATCTAATTTGAAATCAAACACTCAACCACTCCACTTGACTGAATTTAAGGAATTATGGTCACCGTTCCTCAACTTGTAAATGTGATGGTGTACATTAGGAGCCATGTTAAGTGCCCATACCTATATGGAGGAATCTATGACGATTGGTCCTTGGTGGTTGAATCTCTCTCCTATTGGCATCTCTCTCTCCCCGTTGGCATCTCTCTCTCCTTCTCTCTACTTCTTCCCATTTTCTATAAGCATGGAACTCAAATTCATAAAAATAGATCTCTCTTTTATTGTAATTCAACATGCCAAAATGGTGGTGACTTCCCACGAATTCTAGACCTCGATTTGGTCTCTTCAATGTATTTTCACCTTCTACCATGAATGTAATGGTATGTGCATCCTTTGAGCAATAAAATCTTATGTTCGTGGCTCTTTTCTCCTCTATACTCATGTTTATTGCATCCTTACATCTTCATTATTTCTTGGGTATGTTGTGTGTGTCTTAGTTGTAGGCTTTTCCATTTATGTGTGTTGTAAATGTGCGAGAAGGGTTAGCTTGTGCGGTTTTAGGTCTGCAGGCACGTATTTCTACCCTTCCCTCATGTATTTTATTCTCTTTCAACCCATCATGGAGTGTGATCGACCCTCTCTTTTGGTGTTATCACCGCCCCTTTTTAGCGTAGTTTTTTTTCTCTCTCCCTGGTCCCTTGGATGTGTTAGAGTATGTTAGCTTAGAAGTAGTGTTAGCATTATGTTAGATTGGTAGAGGAGCCAACTTTCTCTGGAGGTCTGTCTCAAGATGCAAATCCCACACTTGGAGACAGTCCCACGTTGGCCCGAAATCTGAATCTTCCATGATCTAGAAAAGGGTGCAATTATGAACTGCAACACAACCCATGCATTGTATATTTCCTTAAGTTGAAGTACTTTTATGATTTACGGGAACATCATGTTTTTATATGTGAATTTACACTATACAAATGTTGTTAGAGAAGCCATTTTTATAATAAGAAATATTATTTTTTTGGCGGCTAAGTACGTGGAGGGTCATTAATTATTGGAATGACAAGGAAAAGTGATCTCAAAAGGATCTCCATCTATATCTATAAAGAAATATGGACATATGGAGGCCTCTTATTGGGTAATGTATACAACTGGTGAGCTAAGTAGTCGGGAGACTGCACATCAACGACAACATGTGTCTTTTAGTCAAACGTTTGTGCATTTGTCACGCAGATGGTCAGGTGTATAGACTACAGGCGTCTGGAGGATGAACAGTTGTGCAGTCGGCTGACACGTAATGGCACATGTCTACCTGCGGTCATTTGATTGTGTAGATAGGTATGGAGTCGTCATGTTGCAAATGTATCTACTTGTGGATGGAGTTGACTGGTCATGGGACATGAAGTCATCCAGTTGCACATGATGACTGGTTGCATGTGTCGTCCGGTTGCAGCAGTCAAATTTACTTTTTATGGCCTTCCATTATTCGTAATTCAAATTCACCTCCACAACTATACACATTTTCCTTATTTTCCATAATTTCAAAACTCATATAAATACACTCATTAGGAAATATACACCTTAAATTTTCTAAGGGCTCATAAAATTTACCTTGTTTTTGAACAAATAACAACTGAAGTTGATTTTACATAATACATTGATCATGACATAAATGAAAGAAAATTAGAACTAATTATTGAATGTGTAGTAGATGGCCTCAAAGAGGTGCATTAAAGAATCGGAAGAAAAATATATCAAAATTAAACCATTTGAATGTTTCAAACCATTTGGAATTTTTGAAGACACGTTTTTAGAGGAAATAAACATCCCACATTTATCGTGTGGTTGCAGTCATCCTAATGACATGACCCAAATATTTTTGTGTCGAAAATAAAAAAATCGGAACTATTGAACAAATAAAATGATATTGCAACTTATATTACAATTTTTTTTTCAAGGACATCAATATTTCTTACAACAAGTCTCATACAACAAATGTGTAGTGCATTCGTATGTATATGAAATGTGAACTGAAAGGGAGAAATATTTATGTCTCGAGATATTACTTGGAAAAAACTTAAAGTCTCTAATTGACTATAAAGCTTTAAAAGTGAATTCAAACATTGAATGCTTATTTTAAAAACACAAGAAAAATATTGTTGTAATAATGAGACAATTAGGTCCACCAACATTTTTTGAAACATTAACAAGCAAGGAGCCGTATGAGGTTAAAATCTCATGTACGGTTTTGGAACGGAGATCATTTCAATTGAATGAACGACCGTAACGGATGTCAGCTCAATCCGAAGGGGAATATGCGGAAGCTTTACAAAATTATTATGAAGCCATGCGATTGGAAATCGACCCTTACGACCGAAGTTACATACTATATAATATAGGTCTTATCCACACGAGTAACGGGGAACATACTAAAGCTTTGGAATATTATTTCCAGGCATTAGAACGAAACCCGTCTTTACCACAAGCTCTTAATAATACGGCCTTGATCTGTCATTACGTGCGGCTATCTGTACTATAGAATGAATTCGTTTAGAACTACGGAGAAGAACAAAAGAAGAGACTTTCTACATATGCATCGTCCAAAGGACGGTTTTTATCAGCTGTAGTAAAAAGAATATCCCTCATAGGAGCCCAAATATGAATGGATAAATAGAGCCTCAATATTCCATGGATAAAAAAGAATTTAATCATTTAAATTGATGGGGAAAGCACCATAAAGATCAATTATTGAAAGTTGGGACTGATACGATCAAATCTGCTCACTGACAAATCAACTTATGTAATATAGTTGATTTACTAGGCTATTGAGCAACGGTGTAGCATCAGATCCTAAAGATGTTAAGTACTCTCCTACAAGTTGCAGATGGAAAGTACTATTCGAAATTTCTATACAGAACATAGATAGTTACCCCTTAAAAAGACTTCTATCCGGATAATCTGAAGTAGATCTCGTTGTTTCTATATTCATCTTTATGAGGGTGGGAGAAAAGATAAAACCTGATCATTTATCGAAAGTGAAGTTTGAAACTCATGTCATTGACCCTTTCTGTTATTTCGGTTAACCTGAACTTATTCCCTATCTTCTAGTTTGGAAGTTTGGGTAAAGGACTAAAAAATAGTGAATTGAGCCGTATGAGGTGGGAAACTCTCAAGTACGGTTCTAAGGGAAGAAGACTTTTCTAAGTTGACCTATCCCGACCGAGGAGAACAGGCCATTCGACAAGGAGATCCTGAAATTGCGGAGGTTTGGTTCGATCAAGCTGCTGAGTATTGGAAACAAGCTATAGCGCTTGCTCCAAGCAATTATATCGAAGCACAAAATTGGTTAAAGATTACGGGACGTTTTGGAGAATGAAAATATATTGATTACCATACAATCGTCAGAATTATGAAATATTTTCTACATCCAGGATAAATTAATGTCTCATACTATTCGATCGAATTAGCTTCTCTTATTGAGTTGTCATTTTAGACATAATTATATTGACAATATAACAAAGAATACCTTTTATGGATCGTTAATGAAAGGGATCTTTTGAATAGGGTTAAATCCCGTCCGGAGATATAAATATTGATTTATTAAAGATCTATTAATATTTTGAATAATTCAAAACTTTTGTGATTAATAAATGTGATCTAGGACATAAATCTGGATATGAAGATAATAATGATATTACAAATTACACAATTATTTTTCCCACCCAATGAGAAAGCTTTACCATATCGTAACGGTCCATTGAGCACCTGTGGGATATGTCATAATAAATTGGAACACCTGCCTCAGAGCGACTTCCGTATAATAGTCGCTCCAGTCCTGAACTAGGAAATAAAGAGAGGAACGAGTTGAAAACATATAAATTCGTTTGGCGGGTTTTTTCTCATGTCTCGTCTGGAAAGAGGAGAACTCAATGATCATTCGTTCACCGGAACCAGAAGTAAAGATTGTTGTGGAGAGGGATCCTATTAAAACATCTTTTGAAAAATGGGCTAAACCCGGTCATTTCTCAAAGACACTATCTAAGGGACCTAATACTACCACTTGGATCTGGAACCTACATGCTGATGCTCACGATTTTGATAGCCATACTAATGATTTGGAAGAGATCTCTCGCAAAGTATTTAGTGCTCATTTTGGTCAACTAGCCGTCATATTTATTTGGCTAAGTGGGATGTATTTTCACGGCGCTCGTTTCTCCAATTATGAAGCATGGCTGGGTGATCCTACTCACATCAAACCTAGTGCTCAGGTAGTTTGGCCAATAGTAGGTCAAGAAATTTTGAATGGAGATGTAGGTGGAGGTTTTCGAGGAATACAAATAACCTCTGGATTCTTCCAGATTTGGCGATCATCCGGAATAACTAGTGAATTACAACTTTACTGCACCGCAATTGGTGCATTGATCTTTGCAGCGTTAATGCTTTTTGCTGGTTGGTTTCATTATCACAAAGCTGCTCCAAAATTGACTTGGTTCCAAGATGTAGAATCAATGTTGAACCACCATTTATCAGGGTTATTAGGACTTGGGTCTCTATCTTGGGCAGGACACCAAGTACACGTTTCTTTACCTATTAACCAACTCCTAGATGCTGGAGTGGACCCTAAAGAGATACCACTTCCTCATGAATTTATTTCAAATCGTGAGCTTTTAGCTCAACTTTATCCCAGTTTTGCTGAGGGGTTGACCCCATTTTTCACCCTAAATTGGTCGAAATATTCAGAATTTTTGACTTTTCGTGGAGGACTAAATCCGGTAACGGGGGGTCTATGGCTGACCGATACTGCACATCACCATTTGGCTATTGCAGTCCTCTTTCTGATTGCTGGTCATATGTATAGGACTAATTGGGGTATTGGCCATAACCTCAAGGAAATTTTGGAAGCTCATAAAGGTCCATTTACAGGGGAGGGTCATAGAGGTCTTTACGAGATCTTAACCACCTCATGGCATGCTCAATTAGCTCTTAACCTAGCTATGTTAGGTTCTTTAACTATTGTCGTAGCTCACCACATGTATTCTATGCCCCCTTATCCGTATCTAGCTATTGACTATGGTACCCAACTCTCTCTGTTCACGCACCACATGTGGATTGGTGGATTTCTCATAGTTGGCGCTGCTGCACATGCAGCTATTTTTATGGTAAGAGACTATGACCCGACTACTCAATACAACAATCTTTTGGATCGTGTTTTGAGACATCGTGATACAATTGTATCACATCTCAACTGGGCATGTATATTCTTAGGCTTCCATAGTTTTGGTCTGTATATTCATAATGATACTATGAGTGCTTTAGGACGTCCTCAAGATATGTTTTCAGATACTGCTATACAATTACAACCTATCTTTGCTCAATGGATACAAAATACTCATGCCTCGGCTCCTAGTTTGACAGCTCCTGATGCAACAGCAAGCACCAGCTTAACCTGGGGAGGTGGTGATTTGGTAGCAGTAGGTGCCAAAGTGGCTTTGTTACCTATTCCATTAGGAACTGCAGATTTTTTAGTGCACCATATTCATGCATTTACTATCCATGTGACTGTACTAATACTACTTAAGGGTGTCTTATTTGCCCGTAGCTCTCGTTTAATACCTGATAAAGTAAATCTTGGTTTTCGTTTTCCCTGCGATGGGCCTGGGAGAGGAGGAACATGTCAAGTATCTGCCTGGGATCATGTCTTCCTAGGTTTATTTTGGATGTACAATGCAATTTCGGTAGTAATATTCCATTTCAGCTGGAAAATGCAGTCCGATGTTTGGGGTAGTATAAGTGATCAGGGAGTAGTAACTCATATTACAGGAGGCAACTTTGCACAGAGTTCCATTACAATTAACGGGTGGCTCCGTGACTTTCTATGGGCACAAGCCTCTCAAGTAATCCAATCTTACGGTTCTTCATTATCTGCATATGGTCTTTTATTTTTAGGTGCTCATTTCGTTTGGGCCTTTAGTCTAATGTTCCTATTCAGTGGTCGTGGGTATTGGCAAGAACTGATTGAATCTATTGTTTGGGCCCATAACAAATTAAAGGTTGCTCCTGCTATCCAGCCCAGAGCCTTGAGTATTGTCCAAGGACGTGCTGTAGGAGTAACTCATTACCTTCTGGGTGGAATCGCCACAACATGGGCGTTCTTCCTAGCAAGAATTATTGCAGTAGGATAATGGCTAGGAGGATTTGAAAAGCATTATGGCATCAAGATTTCCAAAGTTCAGCCAAGGCTTGGCCCAGGACCCAACTACTCGTCGTATTTGGTTTGGTATTGCTACTGCACATGACTTTGAAAGTCATGATGATATTACCGAAGAACGCCTTTATCAGAAGATTTTTGCTTCTCACTTTGGTCAGTTAGCTATAATCTTTTTGTGGACCTCTGGTAATTTATTCCACGTGGCTTGGCAAGGCAATTTCGAAGCATGGGTCCACGACCCCTTACATGTAAGACCTATTGCTCATGCAATTTGGGATCCTCATTTTGGTCAACCGGCCGTAGAAGCCTTTACCCGAGGAGGCGCCCCCGGTCCGGTCAATATTGCTTATTCTGGTGTTTATCAGTGGTGGTATACAATTGGCTTACGCACTAATGAAGATCTTTATACCGGAGCTCTTTTCTTGCTATTTCTTTCTTCTATCTTTTTAATAGCGGGTCGGTTGCATTTACAACCTCAATGGAAACCAAGTGTTTCATGGTTTAAAAATGCCGAATCTCGTCTCAATCATCATTTGTCTGGGCTCTTCGGAGTCAGTTCTTTGGCTTGGACGGGACATTTAATTCATGTCGCTATTCCTGAATCAAGGGGGGAACACATAAGATGGGATAATTTCTTGAATGTATTACCGTATCCCCAAGGTTTAGAACCACTTTTTACAGGTCAGTGGAATCTTTATGCTCAAAATCCTGATTCTAGTAATCATTTTTTTGGTACCTCTCAAGGGTCGGGAACTGCGATCCTAACTCTTCTTGGAGGATTCCACCCACAAACTCAAAGTTTATGGCTAACTGATATTGCTCATCATCATTTAGCTATTGCATTTGTCTTTTTTATTGCTGGTCATATGTATAGAACCAACTTTGGGATCGGACACAGTATAAAAGATATTTTAGAAGCACATATTCCTCCGGGAGGCCTATTAGGCCGCGGACATAAGGGTCTTTATAACACAATAAATAATTCTCTTCATTTTCAATTAGGTCTTGCTCTAGCTTCTTTGGGAGTTATAACTTCCTTGGTAGCTCAACACATGTATTCTTTACCCGCCTATGCATTCATAGCACAAGACTTCACTACCCAAGCTGCATTGTATACTCATCATCAATACATTGCCGGATTCATTATGACAGGGGCGTTTGCTCATGGAGCTATATTCCTCATTAGGGATTATAATCCAGAACAGAATAAGGATAATGTATTGGCGAGAATGTTGGAGCATAAGGAAGCTATAATATCTCATTTGAGTTGGGCTAGTTTATTCCTAGGTTTTCATACCTTGGGACTTTATGTTCATAACGATGTTATGCTTGCTTTTGGTACTCCAGAAAAACAGATCTTGATCGAGCCTATATTTGCTCAGTGGATACAATCTGCTCATGGTAAGACTTTATATGGTTTTGATGTACTCTTATCTTCAGCAAATGATCCAGCATTCAATGCTGGTAAAAGCATATGGTTACCTGGTTGGTTGAATGCTATTAACGATAATAAAAATTCACTGTTCTTAACAATTGGTCCTGGAGACTTTTTGGTTCATCATGCTATTGCTCTAGGTTTGCATACAACTACATTGATTTTAGTAAAAGGTGCTTTAGATGCGCGTGGTTCCAAGTTAATGCCTGATAAGAAAGATTTTGGTTATAGTTTTCCTTGCGATGGTCCGGGACGGGGTGGTACTTGCGATATTTCGGCCTGGGATGCTTTTTATTTGGCAGTTTTTTGGATGTTGAATACCATTGGATGGGTTACTTTCTATTGGCATTGGAAGCATATCACCTTATGGCAGGGGAATGTTGCGCAATTTAATGAATCTTCCACTTATTTAATGGGATGGTCAAGAGATTATCACTCACACAACCTCTACTCTGTGAAGTCACGGTGGTTCCATAAAAGTTCTCATCGTCATGCACGCTTAATACGAAACAAAACAAGAAATTGTTTCTTTTTTCATTTCAAGGTTTCGAGATCACCGTCAGTCTAACTTAACCATTTTTCTAGAATAATGAACATGTTGAGGGTATGTTTTACAAGTCTTAATAAGGAGAAAACATAGTTTGGGTATTTCTAGATCCATTTTTGGATCATATAATAATGAAGAAAAGTCCTATCTATATGAAAAACTTGATAATGCTCTCCTCAACTCACAATAAATTTCCAGCCCTCAAGCAATCCATATTTTCCTCTCCTTTCCATTCCATTATAATTCAAGGAATCCCATTTCCATAAATATATCACCATTACCAAATAAACAATTAGTTATAATCCAAGGAAGTCTTGAATTGTTAGTTCAAGAGCACCATGACTTTGAATACATAATATGTCTTTCTATCACTTGACAAATATAATGCAACACATTTATCCTTAGAGCATATCTTCATAGCATAATATTTAACATATTATGCTTGAATATTGAACAATATTAAAATATGAATAAAACTACAAATTGTGGGATATGTTAAGATGCAATCAACATATTGATCTTGAAAATAATTATAGGGAAAAATAATGTTTTTCATATCATATCTATTAACTATATCTAATCATTAAAACAATAATTTTTAGATGGGAAACCAATGATTTTACATAGATATCGACATATTTTCCCTATGATGAATAGAGTTAACATATAGTCGATTTCACTTGTTGAATAAGTGTATATATATCGAAACCTTCCTTTGGCTAAGAATTGATGACTAGGCAATATCCAATCCATCAAAGTCAACAGGAACGATCCTAGCCCTATATGTTTGACTCTATGTGTCGTGCATCTAGATGGATTTGTACCATTAGACTACAACCTGTTTCAATTAAAACAAGAATTTGAAATATGCTCCTCAACATATTTTGCTCATAAGACACGTATAAATAATAGAGTTTAATTTCATTACACGACACTACTATTACAAACATTTAGAATAATTCAAATATGTTATTTGACTATGAAAATAAAAAAGAAATTGGCAAAACGTTTGTTGCTATCGGGAAGTATGATATTGTAGTTGATCTAAAGTATAATACTACAATGATAAACATAATTGATAGGTGCATGAAAAACAAATTAAAATAATAAACAACCATTTCGTATGAACAAAGAATAGTACATCAAATCACAAAAATATGTTGAGGAACAATTATTCTAAAACATTATAATAAAAAAATTGATGCCTTAACAAATGAAAATAGGAGGAGAAGGAACATGAAATACATATACAACAAAGCAATATGATAAGTAATATATTATTTTTACAATAAACTAATAGATGATGACCCTCTCAAAGTACACTCAACTTAAATATCATGTAGGGTTGAAAGGTTAACATATTGACTAACTAATGAAAAAACACCCGAAAAAAGTGGTAAAGAGTCCATTGGCTTGATAATTAAGCTCTTCCCTCAAAAGAAAGGTATCATTATTGCATACATTGGGAAATCCACATATAATACAACTAGTGCAAATGCACACATTTTGTCTTCTACTTCCATATCAATTGTAGGAAAATGTTTAGATATCATGACTACATACTATGAATAAATTCACCTATCGCTTATATATGAAGTATGCTTCAAATAGGAAGCAATATGATTCATAACATTAAAAAAATAATCCATTAAATAATGCATACCCTCATACAATTATTTGGAAATTTGACATTATTTTTTGGCAATTTCTATCCAACACAACCCATCTATGACCATGGATTCTTGGCCAACCAAAAATGGTAGTGAAACGATGTCGTGTACAATTTGGAAAGACAATGTAAAATTATTTTAATTGGAATAATTCATGAGATAAAATGACATTCAATTTGTCTTTATTCTTAATCATATCGAACTTGTCACCAAACAAAAGAAGACATTAAGTACACGAATTATTTAAGTTGCAGGTACATTCCATATTTATTTCATACTATCAAAAATGTGCAAGACCACAATGAAAAAATGCTTGCTCCTTTGATTGGAAAAATGTCCATACTAAATGTAGTTGACACAAAAATCAATGTTATATATGACTAGTTTCATAGATAATCGAAAACATTGTTGCCAAATACGATAACGCAAATTTGTTTGGTAGAATTGATTGTTGGTAGTTTCACTTATGAAACATAGTAAATGATTATGACCGAACATGAAAGCACAATTTTTATGTTTACAAGAAACTTGAACCATACTATAAATATTGCATTTTCATATATGTATAATTACATAACTAATATCAATTTTATTAAAACATTTTATTACATTCTTGTTGACATTTTTACCCACATTTTCATGCAACAAATATGGAAAAAGTTATACTATCTAAACATGGACATGAGAAATTGGAAAGGAATACCAAAAGGTATCCATATGTAAATTCTTTATTTCCCCATGTTTATAAATGTCAATGTACACTAACATTAATTCCAAAAAAATGCAAACAATTTTTTTCTCTAATATAGTGATTGTACTACTCGAAAGTTGGTCCTAAGACACTAGGTAATAATCATTTCACATTTATCTCATTTACACATTTATTGACTAAAACTAAAATGCATTTTTCTCAATCCCACACTATGATTCCAATGGGACATGGTTTTCTCTTCATCTTAGCACCTCTCTCAAATCAATGCACCTTGTACATAACACAAATTTAATGTCTTAGCAATCTTCATCATGTCATAGATTAAATTCCATCATAAACATGTGTATGAATGTGCGGTGTTTAGTGGATGAATGTGTATGTTTGACCAATGAACATGTCTATTGTACTTACAATGCTCACATTTTAAAATGTGCAAGTTACCTAAGTCATCTTAGGGTCAACCGAGTGGGAAAACATTCACATAAGTCACTTACATAAACACATGCATCCTAACATATTAGGGTCATCTAGGGATCCCTTATTCAAGCGCACCCTAGGAAGGTCATTGAGCACAATCATTGAAGCTTATCTCCTTGGAGAACATTACAAAGAGCTATGAAAATCTAAATACATCATCATATGCTAAGAGTGTAGTCAAGCATCATTGGCATGTGTTAAAGGCATTATTAGAGATTCATCATTTTCACATGCTCTCACACACCTACAAGGAGGAATAACTACATGGGTTTGAGGCCTATTTGAAGTATTGTTATGTAGGCAATATGCAATCACCACTAAGGAAGCTTGACTCACTTGCAAACTAGCCCTTTTTAGGTCACAAGAGGAGAGCTAGGGTTTCAATGCAAGAAGAAGACATTTGTAATCACATAAGAGCGGTCATGCAGATTCAAATATAGATCCTAGGTCTAGAGACAATTACAATTGGTGTCATAATTGGGTTTCGGGTTAGAACAATAGAGGATGTATTCACCAAGTGAACATGTCCTAGGTGAGAGGACATGCCTTTCACTCAATTCTATCCTCTCATACTTGAAAGATGTCCTTACGACGCTCTACATACCATCCTGACCTAATTTCAAATCATTTTCACACCCTTGCATATAGTAGAATGGTGACTTCTTTCTAAACCCTAACCTTAATTTCTTTTATACACTTTCTAGAAGTTTCGTTTAAGCATAAATATCAACATACTGGGACCGCATTTCCATATTTATTGTTCTCAAATTATAGTTGCACATATTGTAGTATCTTAATTAGATTAACCCTAGTTTTGGTATTACATTTTGGTGAACCCATTTTATCTATCGATCACGTCAACCCACAACTTTTCCCCTCACCCCTAAGATTTCAAGTTTCTAAATCTAATTTTCAATACCATACCTATTCTTTGGGATCTTCTCAAATCCCTATCTTGGCATAGCACCGTAATCATGACAATACATATCTTGCACATATTATGCATGGTACACATTACATCTTAAATACTTCCCATGACTACTCTCTAGGAGAAAACTTTTAGCTCCCCTTTTTCCCTTCTCACATACCCTTAATTCTAAGAATACATATCCTAGTTATTCTACGTTTAATATCAACCAAATAAATATACAAGATTTTGCAATGAAGAAGAGCCTACCCAAGCATTTGTTCCACACTTTGACAAAACACACCTAGACATATAGCCATCATTCCATGAAATACCTCTCAAATTCATACTTGAGAGGTTGGTGAGAGTAGTAACACTAAGTGTCTTCCCGTGATTTTAGAAGCCTAAGTGACATTAATGATTGTAGTACATTACTTTGCACCCCTCAACAATATGGGAAGTTAACTAGACCTCCCAATCTAAAGGAAAAAACATCATACAATATATATCTTCAATGTTCCTCACCTCCCATAGCTACCTTATAGCATTATGACTTTGGATCAACATGCACACAAAAATAGGATGCAAAGGAAAAGTCTAGGTAAAAAGAGTAAGGCATTACCAAACCGATTGAACTAGATTAAACGGTATTAGGGTTTAAAGAAGAAAAACCATATGATATTCCCTTTCAAATAGACCATGGATACGTAACCACATCTAATAACATTTCAAGACAATAGCCACATTTCACACCCATAGGATTTATGAGATCCCCAAAGACTTATGATCAACATGACAATCACATTACCTCACCAGAGTTAGTTTGTCATGACCTCATTGACTTTGATGCATTTCCCCAAAAAGTGGGACACTAAATAATTTTTACAATTGCAAATATCTTATGGAATGCTTGGGCACATATGCAAATCCCCCTTCCTTCTATCATAAGAAAAGGTTTCTAAGTAACACAAATGCCCATGCATACTTCAACGAGTGAAGATACGGATTATGAGGTCAACTTAAATACCTTGAATACATCACCTACTACGTCATACGTGGAATACTAGTCCTCACACATCCTAAGATAAATTCTTAAGGGAACTATTAAACGGTGATGAAGATAAGAAGATACAAGCTACATTACAATATTTTCCTAATTTATCCGCATGGTCTTACAACAACATGCCATGTATTCATCCTAAAGTCAAATTAGAGAACATGGTCCCTATCTAGATGCAAAACCAATTAAGTAAAAAATATGAAAGATGTATCCTACCGTGACATTGTTATTCAATGATAATATTGAAAAGCTATTAAATGTAGGATTCTTAAAGCCTAGTAATTATCATGTTTGGATATCTAATATTGCCCTTGTAGCTAAACCCAAGGGTTGTATTCAAATACATACAATTTTTTGAGACCTAAACAAGGCATGCTCTAAAGATGACTTCTCATTTCCCAATAAACATGGATTTTCATTCTACCATAGTACATGAGATACTTGCATTTATGGATGGGTTCCCGAGGATATACCCAAATTAAAATTAACCTTGCGAGAAAAGGTAAGACTATTTAACCATTCTCGCTAAATTCATGAGGTATGATCTCAACATCATCCATCCCTTTTTGGTGTTGGGGCCTTTGCACTTGATAAGAATTGATCCCTAGTGGGCTCTTTGTGAGCCAAGTAACTTCACCAATTGACCAACATTTTGACACTTGTATAAATGTTTAAGTAAATGAAACGATAACTCGTATACACAAGAGGAGATGAAGACTTTAGTTGTGCATGTTAAAACAAAGGAAATTTGCATGTGTAGATAGATGGATAAGGCATATCAAAATTGTAGATGCTTCGTTATCAATAGTGAAATTGGAAACCGAGTTGATGCATTTCACCATACAATTGTTGTACGATCTAGCCCTAGAATTATATTTTCCTAATCGGATCTCTATGGTTTTTTACCATTCTCGCACTCAAGTTCGAAACTTCATGTGTGCGTCACTTTTCTAAAAATGTACTTCATTGTATGTCACTCTTATTCGCACAACTTGTAATCACCGTAAAAGTGGAAACCCTAAACACCTACAATACCCTTCATCAAAGCATTAGATAACAAAAGGAGAAATTATGTGTGTGGTAAGGTTGGACTACCCTTAGTGGTCGACCCTTGTTGAACCAATCCAAGTGTTGTACTACGTGCCCTCATGTAGAATCAAGTATCATGTAGTTTTGTTAGGTGCTTGTGTAAATGTGAGTGTGATCTAAGCCACCCCCTATGGGTGCCCTTGTGTCTCTTGACACAAAGTTAATAGAATAACTATAAAATAGAGAATGTACCTAGTACAGTAGTAGTGTGGTGTAGTGTGCTTTAATTTTGTGACCTAACCCTTTGTCCCTTGAAACCCTTTGACAATGCTTGGAGTGACTTTACTCTCGCTAAGAAATGGCTCTAGGACTTTTGCATGCTTGAAAATGGAGGAAGATAGAATTTTTGACCTAGTTGAGTGCTTCAGACCTATAGTAGTGGTTGCTCTAAATGATGTGCAACTGATTTAGGAAGATCTAGGAGAGCCTTGAGTGCTTTTGGAGTGATATTTGTAATAATAAATTGTAAGAGTGTCGGATGAGGTATAATGTGATACTAAGTTGCATATATAGCCTTCTATAGGTGAAATATTATGATAAGGTTGGTCGTAGGAAGATGAAACGATTTAACAAAAGATATTCAAATTGAAATTTGAGTCAAAAGATAAGAAAAAACATGATTGTACAAGTTGGCCAAGGCTACATAACACATATCAACCAAACCGTATGGTACAAGGCACGAAACATGTGATGCAAAATAGAAAGTTCTAGAATGATGCTAAAGGATTATTTATTGCTTTGGTTAATTCATATTTCATGAGTTTACGACAAAGCAAAATGTGGAGATGAACAAGTCATGAAAGAGCTAGAGAGATGTACTTGATTTGGACTTAGTAAGCATTTCTTAGCAACAAAACACAATCAAACAAGTCATTGCCAAAGGATAAGATACCAAATTTGAATGTCTACAATTACTAAGGATGTAAGGGTGTTGTTAACCTCCAATTTGTGGATTAAAGCATGAATTCTAAATGGAGTTGTAGGATATATTTGAAGTATAGTATACAAACGCAAGAGTGCCCCACTATAACTAACATTTGATATGGTGGAATTTAATAGCTCCTTCGAATGTAATTGAAGGTGCATCTCCATGTATAATTCCAATTACACCAATGCAAAGAGGATGCACGCCCTAAAACAACAATTGATATACGACAAAAAGAATGAGCAACCCTGAGTAAAGTCCTTGGAAGGACTAAGAATGTTGCTTCCATTGTCATACGACCCCTATGGAAAGACGAAAACACGAAAACAACTTTCCAAATGAAAAGCTATTGACAAAATATCCATAGTGTTATGTATTCATTGTCTATTGACGAGAATATTCATTTTTAAAATACCTTATACTCCTTGCATAATTTGGATGAATAAGAAATGCTTCATTAATTATCATTTAAAATGTGATATATATTACGCATTTATATGAATGTGAAATGCTTCAATAATGGGAATTTAATGTGATGTATATTACACATATAGATGAATATGAAATGCTTCATTAATTGTCAAAAGAAAATATTTTCATAGTATATACACAATTTTTGGATGTGAAATCAACATTTTACATGCCACACCCATATATGCTACTAGAATATATATTTTAAATACATCTATATAAAAGATATCAAAAATATGACTATTATGGTGCATATCTAAACCATGAGACAAATCCAATATAGACACCTTGAGACCAATATCTCTCAATGTCTTTTCGATAGGTATTTAAGATATCTACGATATTGTATCATTCAAAATCTTACATGCTTGAAATAATCAAATGAAAGATATTAAGAAAAAATATAATTGTTAATGAAGAATATCATTGGTTCAAAAACATCCTCATCATTTGTTTTTAACAATTGTAAAAAGCAAATATGTATATCCAATTTATTAGTCGCATACTTTCAGTTATATATTTTATGTAAAAATAGTTTAATCTATTACTATAGTATCAATCATTACAAAGATAGAGGGGACATGAATTTAATTGAGATAACACTAATAAAGATATTTTCAATATTTTTATATGAAAAATGTCAATAATATAAATCTCGACGCATCTTAGTTTTGTCGCATAGTTTCACTCTTTGAGGAGTTCATTTACCGGTGATAGACGATCTCAATTTACTATATTATCTATGTTTACAAAGTCGGGGGGAAATGAATTTAAATGAGACAAATAAAGATATCTTCAATATTTCTATCTGAAAATTGTTGATAGATATAAATCTCGGTGCATCTTGGTTTTGTCGTATAGTTTCACTCATTGAAGAGTTCCACATTAATTAACAACTCCGCCACCTTCTCTATGGTGGTATCCATCTATCGCTGATAGAGGGTCTCAATCTAACTCCACCCCTACATTTGTTTGGAAAAACCTAAAGAAAAAACATTAGACTTCATATGACACTATATGTATAGTATCACTAGTTTTCAATTACCTTTCTCAAATAATAAAAAAACTGCCCTTGTAATTGTCAAATTAACATAAAATTGTAAGTCGACACATTTTATTGACATCTCATACTATCACTCATGTTTGAATTATGGTATCAAGTCATATTAAAAAAACAAAAAGCACACCAATCTTTTGGTTATACCTACAAGCACCCTTAATGCTGCCCTTCTAATTCATGACATTAGATGCTCCACTTGTCAGTTATTACACATCTAATTAACTCATAGCTCTCATATTAAGATGGGTTATTGCTGGGTACTTAGTTTCATCAATGACTACTGTTTTCTTAAGATAATTTCCTTTGCAACCCTATACCATAAATAATAACCCGATATGACCCAATGAGCATACAAACACCTCTGAATATTTGTTAATGTGAATATGTTTGGGGAATGTTGGATCATAATTATAGCATAGAATATGTTGAATCGTTCGTTATTCTTATTGTTGATTTCCTTGTCATTGTGAAATTGATAAACATTGTTCTATCGTAGCTTTCAAATTTATTCTCTTTTATTATTGGCAAATAATTTCTTTAAACCATTAATCTTTAACTTGATTACAGAATTGCTAACCCTAGATGTCAAATGTGATGTCATCTTAGTGCCTTGATTTACTTCTCAAGATTATTGACCGAGTTAACTCAACAAAGCATTATAAACTATACGACGCAAAATATGAATAAAGAGGCATGAAAACATATTGATGTGAAAAGACAACTATGCTTTGACACAAATAAATATGATTAACGACAGGATAATGGGAGGACAACTGTGCATTGTAATAGGTTTTCTATTATTTATAATGGAAGTACAATCAAGCACCATTCCTTGGACCTGTTATATCATCTATTGGAGTCATCATGAAAATGACTGTTAATATCTTATATTCCTTCATATAAATCAATGTTTTTACATTGACAGGCATGACCTACAATAGCAGCTGGCGTTATTAGATAGGCAATGGATTATAAGTGTAGCATTAATTAGAATGTCAACATTAAGAGTGCATGTAGGTCTGCCTTGAATGATCAATAAACATAAAAAACAAAACAATGGTTTAAAATGCAAAAAAAATAAATCTTATTTTTTTAACTGTTTTTACGACCTGCCACTTGCTAACAAGCGCACCAACCACTGCACGGCGTGGTTTTTAATGTTATTTTTCAAAAAAGTTGACTTCATTGTCAATGTGTAAACGTATGTGATGTTTTGGGTGAACACTGCCCAAAGTGATTGGATGATCAACAAACGTAAAAAGAAAACAATTGTTTAACATACAAAAATGTCTTTTGACTGATTTTATGACTTGATACCATAATCTTAACCATAAGCGATAGAATTGTTTCAATTTATTGAATATATAATTTTTAACAAATATATTAAAACTACACAGCCTAAATTTATTGTATATTTCATGCAAGCACATTTCATGTCCTTTGGCTTTACAAATCTGATTTGCATTGACCAAGAATCGATGGGTGCTGCCTCTATATTAATTACTTAAGACTGAATATTTCTTGCCTATGCCAAGTTCCAAAAGTGAGTTTTAGTAATTCAAACATAAAATCATTGCTTAAAAACATTATCAATTTATAATTTTATTATTTAAGTAAATTAATATCATTGCCAGAGTTATTCATCTCTCAATGTTTAGCTAGATTCTACTGCAACACCAGGATGGTTCAAGTCATTGGCTCACTCGCATAAGATGAACTATCCATCAGACCATGCATCATTTTTTTGCATATAATTACTAGAGTCCTTGATATGATGGGATAAAACGGTAGACTTTTAGTAGTCCACGATGAGTACATTCTTGTGCAGACCAAAAAAATTGCCAGATGTATAAATGAATTTACAGGTAGCTCACAGAAATCATACGGATCCTATGATAAACACATTTTGTCAATGCTGAACCTAGTCATAAATTTTTACTGAGCCAAATA
Organism: Taxus wallichiana var. yunnanensis; assembly: GCA_018340775.1. Classification (NCBI taxonomy): domain Eukaryota; kingdom Viridiplantae; phylum Streptophyta; class Pinopsida; order Cupressales; family Taxaceae; genus Taxus; species Taxus wallichiana. Next base: position 299,414,038 of record CM031240.1, on the reverse strand, counting down.
ACCTATAAAGAAAACAACATTCGGCACATCATCACCACAACAAAGATTCAGCTTCTCTCAAACTTCCCTAGTAGCCCTAGCTAATTGGAGGTCCGTAATTCTGGCTTTTCTCAGAAGGTTAGCTCATGCAGTCGGTTATATCTCAGAAATATATACCCAACTTCAAAAAACGGACTCTATTGAATTATAGCACTTGATAGCTCTTATATTCAGAGCAATCAGATGAAATACCGCAGTATGTTCACAAAAACATTGGTGCCATAACCAATGTAATAGTTGCAAGCATCTTGATAAGTACATGAAGTGATGGTCCAGCAGTATCTTTGAATGGATCTCCAACTCTGCATCATCATTTGGTCATCCAGATCAGTATCATGATAACTAAATCACAAGGATTTGACACAGAAGCTGCAAGGAATGAGAAAAAATAAAAGAAATATGCCAATGCATCTCATGAGCTGCATGGCCTTCCTTTAACTTACGTGTCTCCTGTAACTGCTGCCTTATGAGCATCACTTCCTTTTCCACCAAGGGCACCACTTTCGATGTACTTCTTTGCATTGTCCCAAGCACCTCCGGCGGTATTTAGAAACAAGGCCATCAGGATACCGGAGACTGTCGCAAACATTAACATTGAGGCAACAACTTTGGCGCCAAGTAAAGGCTGATCTGTATATTGTCCTAGAATCTTAAACAAGATACCTAAATACAACAGATACGAATTTCAGAAAAAATAAAAAAGGCACTATCATCAATAACAAACGATAGAAAGAAAAATAATCTGGCTATAAATTTTATCCAGAGATTAAGAAGCAAATACATCTAATTATTTTCCTTTAAGCATGATACCAAAAACAGTTTACTATCCTATTTTACAGATAACAATTCTTGGGTAAGCCATGTGCCTGTAGAAGGGAAATATTTAAATAATTCTGCTTGCATTTAAAATGCTGACATGAAGGTTATGGATGATCTGGACCATAAAAAACATATCAGCTAAATATTAACTTAAACAATCAAAAGTGAAACAAATCAAATAATCCTGATGATAATCATGAATCCAACCATTAAATCCAACATTGCCTGGCATTAAGGTTGAAATGTTTTACCAGTGACAATGGGAGATAAATCAAATAATCCTGATGATAATCATGAATCCAACCATTAAATCCAACATTGCCTGGCATTAAGGTTGAAATGTTTTACCAGTGACAATGGGAGATATAACTGCTAAAGCGCCAGGCTTTATCATCTCTCGAAGGGAAGCAGATGCTACTATTGCAACACAACGCCCATAATCTGGTTTCTCTTGGTACGTCTGCAACAAGCATTGCAAAATCTTAGTTACATTTTCCAAGATATGGATTAAAAATCTTTCTTCAGAAAATGACACTTCTGTCATTATTCTCGAAACAAAAAGGAAAACGACCCCCATGAAGGCAGGCAATGCAAGCATTTCTTTTTATGCTGAAGAGAAATGAGACATAAGGACAAGTTTGTCTTTCATGCTAACCATTATGCCAGGACGGTCTATAAATTGCCTCCGCACTTCATTGACAACTTCCTGTGCAGTCCGACCAACAGCAGCACATGCCCATGCACTGAACAGATATATAAGCATTGAACCCAACAAGCCTCCAACAAACACCTCCGGAATAGCTATATCAACCTGTACAGAACTCCAATTTATGTATTAGACATGTAAACCCTTGCAAAAGCTTTGCCAGACCTAAACAAACTGAAATTATTGAATTTACAGTCATTACAAGGCAATCAAGCATCTCAAACAAGTAAATATAGAAACCAGACATTTTTGAATTCTTTGCTAAGTAAAAAACAATAGTCGTGACTAATGCTGATAGAATATAAAACAATAGATATGCTCACTTCAAAGCTTTGTACAGAAACTGGAAAAGTAAGCAAATAAATAAAATTATATTTGAATATTTCAGTAAGCCTCCTTGCAAATATTATCCTTACCTAGAAGCTTCAAACACAGCTTCAACCTACTTTTGAGATCACCGGAATCTATTTGAAACTAACCACAATACAAAGCATTCATTATGCTGGGTAACAAAGTGTATAGGGCCTAGACTAAAATATTTGCTTGTTTGCAGATTGCTTTTAGCTCTCACAATAGGAAAGCATGTTTTCTGAATGCATTCAACCTTTATTCTTTAAGTTAGCAGGTGGGCACATGATGCAAAAACAGTGTTAAAGGCTAACTTGTATTTCATCAAAAACATCTCCAAAGGTTTTAATGCTGATTAATCAAGGCATGTTTACCAAATCCAATTTTTCAAGAATTTGCTATCCCATGATCTTTCTGTTCAACATGAATATTCATGTACATATTTGCATATGAGTTGTTGGCCGCACAAAAACAAGATCTAATGAATATTTTTAATCAAAACTAGTCAAAATAGCATATATTTTTCGTCATTATTGGTTTTAGGGTTTTATACTTTCAATATGAATATCTTCTCCAATCACATGCATCAACAATGTCCAAAAAAAAGATTTAATTTGTTAACCACTTTAAGAGTCAAACTTTCCTATAAGACAGGTTTATTGTGGATTTTGAACACTGAACTACAAAAAGAGTTACTTTTGAGATCACCGGAATCTATTCGAAACTAACAACAATACCAAGCATTCATTATGCAGCCTTCATTATGCTGGGTAACAAATTGTATAGGGCCTAGACCAAAATATTTGTTTGTTTGCAGACTGCTTTTAGCTCTCACAATAGGAAAGCATGTTTTCTGAATGCATTCAACCTTTATTCTTTAAGTTAGCAGGTAAGCACATGATGTAAAAACAGTGTTAAAGACTAACTTGTATTTCATCAAAAACATCTCCAAAGGTTTTAGAATGCTGATCACTCAAAAGCATGTTACCAAATCCAATTTTTCAAGAATTTGCTATCCCATGATCTTTCTGTTCAACATGAATATTCATGTACATATTTGCATACGAGTTGTTAGCCGCACAAAACCAAGATCTAATGAATAGTTTTAATCAAAACTAGTCAAAATAGCATATATTTTTGTCATTATTGGTTTTAGGGTTTTATACTTCCAATATGAATATCTTCTCCAATCACATGCATCAACAATGTCCAAAAAAGATTTAATTTGTTAACCACTTCAAGAGTCAAACTTTACTATAAGACAGGTTTATTGTGGATTTTGAACACTGAACTACAAAAAGAGTTACTTTTGAGATCACAGGAATCTATTTGAAATTGTAACAAATTGTACAGGGCCTAGACCAAAATATTTGTTTGTTTGCAGACTGCTTTTAGGTCTCACAATAGGAAAGCATGTTTTCTGAATGCATTCAACCTTTATTCTTTAAGTTAGCTGGTGGGCACATGATGCAAAAACAGTGTTAAAGACTAACTTGTATTTCATCAAAAACATCTCCAAAGATTTTAGAATGCTGATTAATCAAAAGCATGTTACCAAATCCAATTTTTCAAGAATTTGCTATCACATGATTTTTTTGTTCAACATGTATATTCATGTACATATTTGCATATGGGTTGTTGGCCGCAGAAAAACAAGATCTAATGAACATTTTTAATCAAAACTAGTCAAAATAGCATATATTTTTCGTCATTATTAGTTTTAGACTTTTAGTTTAACACTTTCAATATGAATATCTTCTCCAATCACATGCATCAACAATGTCCAAAAAAAGATTTGATTTGTTAACCACTTTAAGAGTCAAACTTTCCTATAAGACAAGTTTATTGTGGATTTTGAACACTGAACTACAAAAAGAGTTACTATTTTAGTGTGAGTATGATAGTCCAGCAGTCTGCCATAATGATTACTCGGGTTCAAGCCCTGCTGAGTATGCTCCATGTGTTGATGCACCCAAGATACTGCAGGTCATACAGTCGAGGCTGGGGGTAAGTACTAGGTAAATTTTGGCAGAATAGAAACCCTCGGACATGGCATCTAAGCTGAAAGGTGCTCTAGGCTTGAAAGTGCCCTCCCAGTATGTATGTGATGCTGGTGAGTGTTATATAAAAACAGTCCATGGAATTCAAGTGCGCTTTTTGTTGGATATAGAAGTACTTTTCCATAACAAGAGTGATTTACTGAAAAGTTACATATTTTCTCGCGCTTATTGCAGATACAGAATCCATAAACATTGAATTAATAACTTTTTCCATCTGACAATGAGACAACATGCATAGAAGATAATATGCATGCCGCAGCCAGTAGGCCATATGGTTGACAACATTTTCATCACAACTTACTGAACAGCAGCACAAATATCACTCATAACTGATTCATATAACTTGATTGTTAATGTACCACAGTAATAGCCATAGAATACTTATTTATCAAAATTGGAGCAAGACATAGAAGTCACTATTGATTGCAGAACCACTGGCCAAAGAAAATGTAAAAGGAATAGTGCCAATAATCAGGTAAAACTTCACAAGTGCTTGCAGATAGCTGAAATTTGACTGTAGCCAAAAGCTTGTCAACTACAGTAGATTGATCTGCTGAATGTTTTACAATATACATATGACACACAGGAGGATGCAAACTTGTCGCAACTGATGGGTGCAGAGATATCAGCAAGGTTCCTCAAAAGTCCCTCGCAAAACCTTTAAATCCTCAACAGTGGCAAACAACAGTAGTAACTTGATGATTCATGGTTTCATCTTAGTTCTTTCTCAGCTTTATCTCCATAATTTGCCGAGCTGCTAATTGTTTAAGTAAACATCTTGACCATAACCCAGCACCACGTGCCTAAACATGTAAGAAGTGTAGCTGCAGAATAGCATAGGAATGAAAAATGAAGTTGAGTGGCTAGAAAAGGCTTAAGAACGGAATCTTGGTAATGAGTTAGAAGTTAGCAACCTGGCAGGATGAGAAGAACTGGGGCCAGTACCAAACAGGAGAGAGGAGTGAGTTAGTGGCTGGGATAACAGAAACAGTAATGGAAGGAACAGCAAACTGTGGGTGCAAGGGACCACATATACATGCCGCTAAGTTCACAAGACAACAGAATGTCCAGATTATGCTGATACTGAAACAGGAAAACAAATGAATACTCAAAACAATCCAGTTCGAAAAAAACATCTCTGTAACTGTTCTATTGTATTGATGAGAACTAATTTCAACTTTGACGATGTCAAGATCTGTCGATTTTTTTAAAAGTCTTCCCATTTGCACATGGCTAGAATTGGCTCAGTAGCAATAACCATTGAATTGGCATTCAATTCACGTGACGATTTTTTCCCGTAAGAAGCATCCCAAGGGCTTTGAAATTAATAGATGAATAAGCCAGAAAACTTGATAAAAACCATGACAGATGTTACAAATATCCTCTTTATGAAATGAGAAGGTTTACTGAACTTGTTATAAGAAACGGACAAGTCTCATGCAGCAGTGGAAATGGGAACAGAATTTATTTACAATTTTTGCCCACGGAGTAAGAATCCCTTATGATAAAAAAATGAAGAATTGTTTTATACAAACTAAAGGTCCCTTAAAATTTACTAAAATTATCTTTATGATAAATTGTTGGTAAACTTTGAAAGTCACAAGCTTTCTACAATATAAAGTAAATCAAGTTTTGCTTCAAAATCTCCTTCCTACGGAATTATAGAACTCTGGGAAACGAAAAGCACTTTTAAGATATTATAAAGCTAACCCTTTTGGGAAATTGATTATGGTTGTATGCTAATGCCAAAGAATTATATGATTGGGGCAGATTTGAAAAATATTAAAATACAATTGACTTTATCTACAACAGTAGAAAGATTAAATGATTTTTTTACCTACAGCTCACTGCCATTCCTCAAACATGATATCTTGATCTTGTGCCACACAAGGAATAAAAACCTAGAGATCTGCCTAAATGTGGAAAACAAGAGCCCCAGGCAGAACCAATGCAATGGAATAGTGAGGCGTCTGTAGAGTTCACAACATCAAGGGTGTTTGACATAGGAACAAGCCAAAACCATTTTATAATCTGGAATAAGGATGTAGTTTGGTGTCGATTCATGCCTACCAGGTTTGTAGCCTTGTAGGGAAAAGTACATTATTTTTGCCAGCTTGGGAGGCAAGACTGCATTTTAGAAGATCTAGACCACAATTTTTCAAGAGAATGCTTTCTTGCATGCATTGATGGAGAGAAAAATAAACTGCTGCAAAGAAGGTCTATGTGCCAAGGTACTGCATTGTGCTAGGGTAGGGAGGAATCAGGGTATAAGATAAAGTTAGTATTAGGCTACTAGCATAATGGCATTTCCATATTGGGCATGCAAGTGGGTTAAGTGAGTGCAAATTTGGTGTGGCTACAATATACACTAAAATTCCTACATTCTTGAGCCCTTGAGCTGTGGTGAAAAGGGTTATCCTCTGTCATGGGGCCATGCTATGTCTCTAAAGGAGAACAAATAATGATTTGTTCTCAAGGTCTCCCTCCAAATAATTTGAGAACTAACATAAACTACACCAAATAGTATTAAAGGAGCATACACAAATCCTTAAAAACCAGACAGTATACTCAAAATCTCACAAAGTTGACAAGAAGACACATGCCTGATTGAAAGTTTGATGAGCAAAAGATGACACTTCATCCATGTACGCACTGAATAAAAGAAAAGAGGCCAATGCAGCAGACCCAATTGCAAAGCCTTTGGTGGTTGCTTTTGTGGTGTTTCCTACCGCATCAAGTAGATCTGTGATTTCTCTCACACTCTCAGGCTGCAAGAAAAAAATTAAAAATGACTGTTAGGCTGAAGTATGAAACCTGGCAGATCCATTACGTTGCAAAAATAAATGGGAAAAAGTAAGCATTATACATTTTTACACGAGCTGTTATATTTCAATTCCAACCTCTCAGATAATAAATTAAGTTCAAAAGTAGCATCAAGTAACAATAGCAGATTTTCATAAACACTAAATCTCATTGAAGTTAATACCTGTTGACTCATTTCCACAATTCCACCTGCATTATCAGCTATTGGTCCAAACATATCCATTGTCAGAACATATGCTGCAGTAGAAAGCATTCCCATGGTGGCTACAGCTGTGCCAAAGAGACCACCTGTTGGAGTTCCATCTGGCTCAACTAGTCCTGAAGTCCGTCCAAGCCAGTAAGCAGAAATAATTGCTACAGAAATAGTAAGAACAGGAAGACATGTCGATTCAAGACCCAAGCTAATTCCTGCAATTATATTAGTTCCATGTCCCGTAGAGCTTGATAGTGCTAATGTTCGTACAGGTTCATATTTGTAATCCGTATAATATTGAGAGATCCATACAAAAACATATGCTGTTATGATTCCTACTAGCCCACACAGTGCAAAGTGTAACCAGGCTGCAGGAGCTTGATCAGTATAAAGAAGCCAACGTGTACACTGCATGCAGAAAACCCCAGATCCACCAACAAAAAAAAAAATAAATATAAATAACAGAAGTAAACAAAATAGACTGAAGGAACGGATATATTTTATGATGTTCATTTGCAATTCAGAGAAAAGAAGTGTTTTAACATTGACACTTGACATCTCATTTCATATATAACACATCTTGAATTTAAATTGATGCATCTAAACCGCTATAGACATTAATCTTAACAGGACTCAAAATGAAAACAGATGGGGACAATGTAAAAATATAAAGAAAACCATACCCGAAAAATGCAATAAGTGCCAAGAGTATAGTGATTGAATATCCTTTCTGGAGTATTGCCATGGGATCTTCGACAGGTGACTTCACACTTGGATCGCGTGTACTTCTAATAGAAAGTATCCCACATGCAGACACTACCAAATCAAGATTGTATAACTAGCAGAAAGAGAATAAAACCAGACGGATCTGCGCCAAACAAAATACAAGATCAGAAGAAATATGTTCTGTAACCACATTCAAAAGGCAATCAAAGAAAAGAGAACCCTATCTTACCACAAAGCTATGGTTCTCGTTAATGGCAATCTTGAGATGTATAATTCAATTTGCATTTTATTAATAGTTATAAAGGTTTTCCACACTTAATAAAATCGGGAATGTTTTTCCAAATCATTGCCATTTAAAAGCAAGGAACGAATATCTACACAAAGGTTACAAAATCACAGTGAGATTATCTATCCGGCTGCCATATTTGATTCCTGAGCAGAAGAAATCTAGTTCGCCAAGGAGACAGGGTGCAAGTCTTGGGAATACTAACAGCTCATAGTGACAGTCTCCATGGATGAGGTCAGGGGCAAGTCCCAGGTGACATGGGGATAACTATCCCTTCACTGTCACATCTAAACTTAAGGCACAGTTGCATCTTAGTTGAAAAAGTTTGGTTCAAATTTTTGAAAAATAAGGTTAGCGCGGTCAATGAAAGCCATCAGCTCCATAGTTTATCTTCCACCCAGGCTAGATCCCCACTTACAACTTGAGCAGAAGACCAAGATTGTAGTGGGAAAACATGACTCTCCCCCAACTACCAAGTTTTTCTTAAAAATGGAAAAAATTGAACCTGAGTTCCTGAAAAACCATGCTCTGGTATACAAGTTTCAAAATTATGCATGCTTGAAAGTTTGGAACTTGAAAGTTGAAACTGCGAAAAGTTGTTAGAAAGCATTAGTAAAACTTTCATATTCAAAACTGTTCTTAAAGTTTCAAATTCAACCTTCTTCATTTGTGAGTTGAGCTTTATAATGATGGATACAAGGTATTCAATATATACCCTTTGCTTTGTCGTGCCAAAGCTGACTTGCCTCGTAAAAACTGTCACTTTTGTCCTTGTTAACTCAACCTACACCCCTCAATTTATTTCTTGTTTTGATCTTATTAACCTGCAAATAGTTGAGGCACCTTAAAAATAAGGAATAAAACTAGGAAATTTATCACTGTTTATCAGCCTTCACAAGCACCTTAGCTACTTATTATTGTATCTATGAAGATTTAGACCTTATCAAATGGCCTGCAATAAAGTACCCTAACAGACTTGGTAGATAGATGTTAAAAAACAGCATTGAGATATGGGATTAATTTAAGCTGCTGACATGTTATCTTCAAAAAGAATTGAGGATTTGTTTAAGCTACTGGCACGTTAATTTATAGCCTTCAAAGACCAAGACAAGCTTGAGGAGGAGGAAGTTTGTCTTCAAAGACAACTGCCAATAATTCTTATAGCCTTTGGAGACCAACACAGACTTGAGGAGGATGTTTTCTTTCAAACACACCAGCCCATAATCCTTATTTCTTTCAATCAGAAATCTTAGGGTTTTCTCACACAAAAATGTTCTAAGCCACGATCATTTGGTTCACAACTTGTTTTTCATGTAAAATAAAAATGTGGCCGCCCATTTGCTGTTTGTTTTTCTATCTGGGAGCAAGGTTTGATTTGATCATGGCCTGCCTCTTTACTGCCACAATTTTTATCCTGGAGCCAGTTTTCTTGGCCATGCTTTTCCAGAGCAAAGACACTGATTTTCTGATAAAAAGCAACCGGGATTTCCACTTCTGGACTGCTCAGGGATCTTCTCGTCATAGACAATACTTGGAAACTCTATTAAAAATTCTTAAGTACTCATTCAAAATTTCCACATCACATGAGATCGTCGCTCTAAAATTTTAGAGCTTCGAAATTTGTATTATAAGTTAGCCAGATATCCAACTTATGACAATAGAATAATAATATTGCAGATTTAGAAACCCAACTTCTAGCAAAAACTCAACATCAGACTTTGTGATCTCCCAAACGCAACCAATGGCTTGGAAACTGGTAATTCCCTCTGCTGAGATACCTGAATTGTCCGCCAAAAAAAAAGAGGAATGTTCTCATCATAGACATTCCTCCAAAATTCCATTTAAAAAGTCCGGACACACATTCAAAATCCCATAGTATATTAGATTGTCAAATTCAATTTTAGAGCTTGAAAATTTGGAGTAGAAGCACGTGATACAAAAGAATAATAATATCACAGATTTAGAAAACCAAATCCAGAAACGAGTTTAGGATTGCAAGAAAAGAAGCTCAAAATCAGACTTTGCAATCTCCCAAAAGCAACAGATGCTTTGCAAGATGGTCATTGATGCCCTGGAAGTGGAATATAGAGCATTGGATACAGCTTAGGTAACCCAAGATACTGCTTTTAAAATACCATTCCAATCAGCAGACAAATTATGACCTGTGGGCCACAGCAAAGATCTAGTTTGATGACAAACATATATATGACCAAGTTGAGTAGCTTGATAAAGCCACAATGATCAACGGCCCAGGAGGAGACCCAGTGGACAACACTCAAAATGAGAATCAAGATGTGTTATGTGTGGAAAACATATTGTGAATGACAGAGCCCGAAGAATAGGCTATATCAAAGCGCTTATGCAGCAAAGAAGAAAGAAAACAAACAAGAGACGCCAAATGTAGAACTATAATGCAAAGTTAACATAATGCACAGTCCTATACAAGATCCGAGACGTCGTATGTAGGATGTTTGTGTATTCCTCACTAGTAAAACTCTAACTCTATCTCTTACAAAGAATAGAAGAATGCCTTAATATTCAAGGAAGAAGATAAAGCATTGGCTAAACCACAACTTCTTCATAACTAATCATCAATCCATCATCTTCAGCTGCCGGTACTACAAAGTTGTGCAATACAGTGCTGACACTGCAAAACTGCACGGAACTAGGCCATATCGCAGAGGAATTAGGACTTAGCGACGTGCATGCATGTGTGTGGTATGATGTTGAAGCCATTGGTGAAGTCAAATCGTAACGCAAAGCAATATTGTGGTCCCGCGAGTTATTCGAGGCATAGTTTACATTCTCTGCTAGTAATCGGCAAGCCTACGAAGAATAATAAAATTTTCCTCCACACGAGTTTTTTTGTTTATACTCATAAGTCTACACTTACAGTCACTGAGTTTTGGTGAATTTTATGAGAGTACTTGTAGCAATACTCCCCAAACTTGCAAGAACTCAGAAATATTTGCCAATACTCGGAAATCAATGTTTTTAAACAAACGTAAGTATTTTATAAGTTGTCAAATATTTGCCAACTTGAATTTATTTGGTTTGCTAAGCATTTGGCAAGTACGAGTATGCGAACTGTGATTTGAGGTCTCGGATCCTCCTGGATCAATTGCCCCGTTGAAAAGCACTTGTCGCCATTGCATATAGTTGTGCAAGAAGATGTGAAAAATCAATGGAAACATGAACTTTTGTGAACCATTTTACTTGAGAAAGTGCTTGACCAACTTTGACAATAACGAAGAGAGGGATCTCTTGTTGTCTTGTTCGTTTGACCCTGCATCAATGACTTTATCCGTTTTAGCTGGCACATTACAATCAGGATTGATTTCTGATTATTGAAGAGCCTCTGCAACATCTGAAGCATCCAACAAGAGTAGGAAATTGGCACAAGAGTTCCACATTGAAAACTAGATGCAACCCTACTTGCTTAGTGATGGTATATGGCCCACACCAAAGAGAATGAAGCTTGCACAAAGGTCCTGTCAGTCTTTCCTTCTACATGTGAAGGCATACCCGATCACCAACCTAGAAGGTGTCCAGTGTGAAGTGTTTGTCATGGCGTTGCTTATATTTAGTATTTGCCCACTGCAAAAAGCTTCGCACTTGCTATGAATGCGTTGGATGTGCTCAATCAACTTAACAGTTTTGTCTACTTCCTTTTGAGTTGAAGGAGTTGGTGCTATTGATGGCAGTATAGGATAAGATACATCATTGGGTGCAGGTGGTTGGAAACCCAAACAAACTTGAAATGGGTTGTGTGCAGTAGAGCTGTGAAGAGCTTTTTTGTAGTTGTGTTGAGTGAAAGGAAGGCTTTCATCCCATGTGCATTGCTTCTTCGAATTGAACATTCTTAGAAGATGCAGATTATCTTGTTAATCACTTGCGTTTGTCCATCAGTTTATGGGTTGAATGCGGTAGACATAAAAAAATGTCTGTCATAAACCAAAGCGCTTTCCAGAAATTCCCCAAAAACCTTGTGTCCCTATCAAAGATAATAGTTTCCAGCAATCCAAAATAGACACGGACATGTTCAAAACTTCAAAGTACAGTTTATTGATTTCCAAAGAGGAAATAGATTTCTTACAAGGTATAAGAATTGCCATCTTGGAGAATCTATCAAATACTACATAAACCAACCATTTTCCATGCTTGGTAGTAGGGCCTCCTAAGTGATAATCCAAGGAAACAAATTCCCATAGTCTCATTGGAAGCAGCAGAGGTGTATACATACCTTGTTTCTTGTTGACTGGTTTGGCAATTGTGCATGCATAGCAAGAACTATTGTACCAAGTGACATCTAACACAAGGTGCGGCTAAAAGAAGTATTTTTGTAGCACCGCAAGGGTCTTTTCAACTCCAAAGTGTCTTGCAAACTTTACTAAAATGAGCTTTCCATATTAATTTTTGTCTCTCCCTCATGTGGTACACACTACTGACCAAGGTGATATGGAAGTCCACCTTGCAAGTAAAAATTTGGAACTGACTTACTAATGAGCATGTTGTGATACATTTATGCAAATTTTGGATCCGAAGGAAACAATTCTGATCAAGCGTTTACTTCACGTCCAAAAGCATCAAGCAACCAGATTGAATCGAAGGTTGACCCAAGCAATCAACTTCTAGATTGGCACTTCCCTTCTTATGCTTCATGTTGAGGTGAAGTGAAACTGTTGAAGATACATAGACCATAGACCATTTCTGATGTCACTCTTGTTACAACTTGTTTTGAGTCTGCAAGAACAAATGCAACTTGTGATCAGTGTGGATCACGGTCTCCTTGCCCAAGATGTAATGCTTCCAGTGCTTACATACTTGAACAATCGCAAAAAGTTGTCGATATGTTGTATAGTTTCTTACCATTGCAGTGAAAGTTTTGGTGTGGCAAGCAACCAGGTGACCCTCGTTTTTGAGTATGCAAAAACAAAAACAACTTGTGATCGGTGTAGATCACACAGTCTACTTGCCCAAGATTTAATGATTCCAATGCTTACATACATGAACAATCGCATAAAGTTGTCAATCATATGTTGGATAGTTTCTTACCAGTGCAGTGAAAGTTTTGTTGTGGTAAGCAACCAAGTGACCGTGTTGAATTAGGACAGCTCTGAGTGCATGGTCGAATGCACCAGTCTCTATTTCAAATGGTTGTCGGAAATCACGTATAGTCAATACAATACAAAACAGAGTCTGCATTTCAATTCTTTGAACTTTTCTAATTGTGCAGTTGACCAGACATGTTGCTTTGGCGCTACATTTGGTACCTTGATTTTATGGCCAAGTGATGTGAGAAAACCCAAGTACAAAACTCGTATAGAAATTTGCTAATCCCAAGAAGCTGTGGAGCTCTGTGAGATTCCTTGGTGTAGGCCATTCTTGGATGATGCGGATCTTGGTTGGGACCACATGAACTCCTTGTGCGTCTATTGTGTTCTAAATGTTGTATCTCCCGCATGGCAAATGAACATAGGATTAGGATGTCATCAAGGTAGATTATAGTAAATGAATGTATGAAAGGTCGTAGAATGTCATTCATCATCCGCATGAATGTGGCGGGTGTGTTAGTCAAGCCAAATGGCATAACCAAACACTCAAAGAAACAAGAATTTGATGATACCCAAACTTAAGATTGAATTCAATGAACTTGACACCATGAAGTTGGTCTAATAGATGCTTGATCCTGAAAAGAGGATAGCGATTCTTCATTATAATCCTATTGAGAGCTTGAAAGTCAATGCACAACCTCCATGTGTCGTCTTTATTTGGCATGTGCACAATTGGGTTGTCGCAAGGCTATGAGCAAGGCCTAATGTGTCATTTATCCACAAGTTCATGTAGTTGCCACTTGACCATTTCATTCTCCAAAAAGGATTTACAATATAAAGATGCATTAGGAAGAGGTAGTCCTCAAATTAAATCTAAGGAGCCAAGTTACATCATGCAACCCCTTATTACCGCATACAAGTCACGTCCCGAAAACGTGCCTAATAAGGGTACATCCCGAAAACATGCCCGAGAGTGGCTAAGGTACGATTGGGACCCCACAAGTACATCTCGTAGATGTACCCAACCATACTTGAGGGGGCCATCCATACCTAGATGCTCCCAAGAACATTTTTGGGAAAAAAAAGTCTTTTTATTTTTCTCATTATTTTTAATACATAGAGTAACAAAAGAACATAATATTTTATAATTTGAAACTCTAAAAGTTAACTAGAATGAACAAAACAAAAGCAAAACATAAAAGCAAAGCAACTTACCTCTCATTCCCTCATTGCATACTTGCCTCTCTAAGCTTTCATTTTGCTCATTTAGGTTTGATACTTCATCAACAAGCATTGCAATCATTTTCTTAAGCTAGTACGAGTGTCCATCCGCTACCAAGGTCATTAAGGAGCTTGAAAGGAGGATTTGTAGATTATTCAATGAAGGTAAGGTTTTGAGTTTTTAACTTTCAAGTTTGATTTTAATTTTTGTTTTCAATCTTTCACACACTCTATGCTTCTTTTTATGTTTTATTATTTTCATTTTAAAATTTTAAACCTTTTTTCATTTTAATACATGTTACACCCTAGGACATAGGGTTTAAGTTTTCAACCATTGTTTTCTTTGCTTATGATATCGATCCGAGAGAGTTGACTTGGATGCTTCTATTTCCCACCCGTCATTAGATGACGAGGCATTAGAGACTTCTTTGGCACCGTGTGACCATATGGTAATGGTAGTGGCCCTAATGGGAGTGGTTCGAGTCCATGTGGTTCTAATAAACCGAGATCATGATGTTCATACTCTCAAAAAAGGAATAAGATGACTATTGAATACTAGTTTGAAGTTTGATCATTAGTGTAATAAATTGAATTCAATATATCATTATATTGTGTTTAATTTAAGCCTTTAACATTTTTGAGTTATTTTTTGCAGCTTATTTAGCTTATTTTGTCTTCCATATGCATAATATGTGGTTACTTCCTATTTAGTAGGTTGGAATTTCTATATTTTTAATTTTTAGAAAAAAAATTTACGGCCATATCCACACCATATCTAGTGCCAAAGTTTTTACCAAATATGGGTATTGGATACTCCGCACTGCACCCATATCCAAAAGTATTGGCAACTTAGGATTAAATCAATTGTATGCTTTACCACGCAATGCATACGCACTTCCTTAAATGACTAAAAAGTATCTTTGTGTTCTTCCAACATGTGCAATCATTGCACGTTTGCTAAAGGAGCCGTAGTATGAGCGTGAGGCGCAATGATGTGTTTTTGTTCATGTTTGACCATTAGGGACATACATTTTTTGCTAGACTTAACTAGCTTATTGCACTTCTTAGCGCTAATGAGTGAGAGCTTAGGGACTACTTTCGGTGTGCAATATCTCACATCACCAACATTTAAGGGATTTGCCAAATAGAGTCCATGTCGATGGTGAAGATATAGTTGATCAAGTAAGACATTACTTTCCCGTAATCTGTAACATTTCTTAGACTCGCATCTTAAAAAGGCTCGATTTGTTCACTAGCGATACTATTGAGAAACACATTTCTTAGAACCTAAGTTGAACCATCCAATTGAGTATGGTTGTGGGTGAGACATTAATGGCAAGTTTAATCTTCAAATTGCTTCGTAAGAAATCGTGGTTCTTTTGACTTCTATTGTCAATTATGAAATGTATTGCTTATCCATTAACCCACATATGAGAATGGAACACATGTTTAGCTTCCTCCGCATTTGAATTGGATGAAGGGGAAATGTTTGCAAGATCGACCATGGCGTTGGGCTAAATACCCATGACTTGTTTACCCTTATCAAATGTCATGATGGTAATATCGGCTACTTCAGCTACGCAAGTAGAGTTTTCTTAGCGTGGTATTGATCTATGGCGTGCTGCTAAAATTATGGAGTGTACACCACTTGCTAATCTAGGATTGTTTATTTTGATCACCTTCTAAGAATGGCACAAAGGGCCATTCCCTTGTTTAGGATCCTACTTTGTTCCAAGCTTGGAATTCTTTGATAGTGGCTTGTCTCGGGACTTGGATTTTGCTAGCTTAGACTTTAGTTTAGTTTTTGCTTTGAATTGACATACACACCTATAGGTGTCCCCAAAGAGGAAATATGTAGGAAGTCATATCAAATTGAATGTGTAGTCTCGAGCCCGCCTATATTTCAAGATGAGATTTTATTCAAATTCGTGAATATTTAGCTTTGCGGCAAAAAAGTGAAAGGTATTCGTGTATTCTTGACCAGATTGAGCATGGCATTGGCACAATTGTGAAAACTTGATGAACTGATCATCATAGTTCCCAACAAGACAATAGGTATTTTTAGTACCTCAACTAAACCATTCCACGTCTATAGAAGTGTCCAAGGTAACATCTTCATGTGTACAGTAAGTAGCTTTCCCACCATTTCTTTACTGAGATAAAAGAACTATCAACGAGCAAATGAAAAAAAAGCTTTATCAAAGAAGTGATTTACCACATGGTATGAACACATAAGGTTAACTGAATTTTCTAGGGCAGCTGCATCTATTTTGCCTTCAAACATAGTTATGCCTAGATTGACTTGTAACTTATATCGTGTGTGACCGCCAAAAGGTCATTGTGAAGTAGGATTGGGACTCGTGTGTACGGGCATGAGAAGTTGAAAGAAGTGATCAACGATACATGTTCTTCTCCATGCATGTGGTTCTTCCAATTCTTCTTGTTGCTTTTGCAAAGCTTCCTCTATCATTTGCTTGAACATATTTGAAGATGGAGTCTCTAAATTTGTAAGGTTTCCCATTTGAGGAAGTGCGAAAGGTTGGAAGAAGGATTGCGAGTTTTAAGTCCTAACTTCTTGTATTCTAAGCTCGTGCGAGTGGGTATACAAACAAAGAGAAAGTTCAGATCAAACTTCAATATCATTGGCATATGATGAGGTGAATATGTTATTTGATACTAACGCTTGGGGCTCAAGAGGAAACCCAAAGACAACACTTTAAATGAGAATCTAGATGTATTATGTGCTTTGAAGCGGTAGTATTGTGAATGACAGAGGCCAAAGGATATATCACAATGCTTGTGCAACAAAGAACATAGAAAAGAAACTGTTAGGAATGTGTTGTATATTGGGGTCCCTTTTATAGGATTTTGAGCTCGTATAGGTGTTTTTAACCTATGTTGTTATGGGTGGTTAGATAATTCATGTTTATGGAAACTGTTATGGGTTGTATTCTTGGCCCATGGTTTTAGTATCCATTGTTTTGTAATACCATTGCAGAACGGTTACCTACTAATGTGCTTACATATAGCTAGACATGCAGTAGGATAGTGCAAAACTGAGGAGTACATTATTGTATGATAAAATAGTTGAGTTAATACAATAAGAAGATAAATTATTGCATTGGATTTTTTCCCAAAATGGTTTCCCATCATGTATCATGTACTTTGTTATTTTGTGTATTTTATTTCTTTATTTTGGATTATCTTAAAGATTTTGTGAAGTATAGTTCATCTCGTATTTGTTTATTGGATCAAATTATTTTCATTTGATATCAAAGATAGGTTCTAGCTTTCTCTAGAGAGTTGGGGTTTCTTGACTCTATTGATAAGCTTTACTTCAAGTGGGAGTTTTGCGTGTGTGAATATGTTCGAGTAGAAGAAAATGACTGGAAGCACCAGGGATCGAGATCAAAAAAAATTAATGGCCAACATTTTGAATGATGGAGATGAAAGATCTTTTTGTGGATAGAGATCAACGAATTGTTGTGTCTGGAAATGTGTTTGTAGAGGATTAGGAAAATATCGATAGGAAGGCAAAGAGTTCAATGAAATTGTGTCTATCAAATTCAATTTTGTTGAATGTATCGAATAAGAAAACCGCTCTTGCGCTATGGGAGAAGTTGGAGACTTTGTATCGATAAAGTCTCTAGTGAACAAATTGTTTTTCCAAGAGAGCTATATTCATTAAGAATACATGAATGTGACTCTATCGCAAAACATTTAAACGTCTTTAATAGTGTGGTAAGTCAGTTGATTTCTATTGATTTTAAAAATGGAAGAAGAGGATAAGTGTATTACTTTGTTGTGTTCTTTACTTGAATCTTGGGATAATCTAGTTATGGTTATACTTAGTAATACGACAAAATTACAAGTTGAGGCTGTAGTTGCGACTTTATTATCAAAAGAAATGAGGCGGAAATCCATTGAGGATTATCAATCCAAGGATGCCTTGTATGTGAGAGGTCGTACCAAAGAGAGAAGCAAGAAGAAGCAAGGACAATCAAAGTCCAAAAGTAAATCAAAGACTACAAAAAAAGATAAGAGGAAATGCTAGAACTGTGGTAAAACGAGGCATTTCAAGAAAGATTGTAGATCTATGGTGGAAAATGGTAAGTCATCTAACAATGCTAATCTTCGATACAAAACCCTCTAATGAAGACTCGGAAGATTTGTTCTTGGCGATGTATGGCTTGCATACATGTGATGGTGCATGGTTGATTGACTCGGGTGCCTTTTTTTAATATGACCCCTCCTCGAAAATGGTTTTGTGAATATGAAAAGATCAATGGAGGTGAAGTCTTCTTGGGAGACAACTTGACCTACAAGATCATAGGTCACAAGAGAGTCATGTTGAGGTTAAGAGATGGAAGAGTTTGAACCCTCCTCTCGTGTTTTGCACATTCCAAGTTTTTCCAAGTTTGACTACAAACCCGGCATCCGTAAGTAAGATGAATGATGCGG
The DNA here is from genome assembly GCA_018340775.1 of Taxus wallichiana var. yunnanensis. Taxonomy (NCBI): domain Eukaryota; kingdom Viridiplantae; phylum Streptophyta; class Pinopsida; order Cupressales; family Taxaceae; genus Taxus; species Taxus wallichiana. The sequence continues at coordinate 299,395,302 of CM031240.1, read as the reverse complement.
GTGTGCAGGTAGTCTATACTAAGGATAGTTGCGAAGATGGTTCATGGAGCAATGCTACTAGCGAGGGGGAGTTTGTACAAAAACACTATTCAAGCTTGAGGCAAGCACTACGCGTGATGAGTGCAATAGCTCAGTATGTGAGTATTGTGTGTTTGAAAAGCAAACTAGGGTAAAGTTTCCTAAAGCGTGCTACAAGATCAAAAGGGATTCTACATTTAATACATAGTGATGTGTTTGGACTGTAAACGTTCCATGACTAGGAAAAGTTTTTATCATGTCGGAGTTTATAGATGATTTCTCAAGGAATACCTAGGTATATTTTATGTGAAACAAGTCTAAGGTTTTCAATAAGTTCAAAGAATTCAAGGCTATTGTGGAAAATCAAACGAGAAAAAGAAAAAAAGATAAAGCTTTTGAGAAATGATAATGGTGGGGAATATTGCTTTAATACCTTTAAGCAACTTTGTAAACAAATGTGTAAAATAGAACATAACTTTGTTGGATAAGGGTAGGAGTATGCTCAGTGGTGTAGGTTTGGAAAGGAAATTTTGAGCGAAAGCAAAAACAAATTGTTTTTACCTAATTGATAGATCCTCCACATCTACCCTTGAAGATAAAACTCCACAGGAAGCATGGACTAGTAAGAAACCCTCTATTTGACATTTAAGGGTATTTGGTTGTATTGTTTATATGTATATCCCGAAAGAGAAAAGGACAAAGATAATAAATCTGCTAAGTGCATATTTATTGGATACTCTAATGGTGTAAAAGGATACAAGTTATGGAATCCAGAAACACAAAAGGTATTACAATTGTAATGTAATCTTCGAAGAAGTTAAGGGGATTCTGAGCATGAAGCGAACCTAAGGATGATAATGGACAAGCTAAGTTGAACTAAAAGAGGGTGACTATGTGTCTAAGTTTGATGCAACAACAAAAGATGAACTAGAGAGAGTTGCAAGAAGAAGATTTAGATGAAGCTAAGAAGGAACCAAATGATGTAGAACCAAAAACTCCAATCTCGAGAAGATCAAATCAGGTGAGAAGGGACCACGATAGGTATAGCCTCCCGATTTCCATTTTGCATTTATTTTATCAACTATTAATGATGATCCGAAGATTGTAAAGGAGGCTTTTGCCTCAAAAACGTCTTGGAAAAAGGTTGTGGGGAAGAAATGGAGTCCTTAAATAAGAATCACACATGGGACTTGGTAAAAATAATCATTGGAAGAAAACTTTGTAATGTCCCCTTTTCAAAATTAATTGATTCCGGATACTTGAAGCCTATATTTATTATGTTCCGTAGGCTAAAGGAAATTAAAAGAGGAAATAAATTAATTTAAGTGGTCCAATGATATTTTTATATTTTATTTTTTAAAATGGCACTTAAATTATATTTTTAATCCAAAAAGCATTAATAGAATAAAATAATAATAGAAGGTTGACTTCTATTATTGGCACCAAAGTTAGAATTAATAAATAAATAAATAAAGGGAGCACCAAAGTTAGAGAGGGTTGCATGAATACCAAAATCCTAATTTTAGGATAGGAGGTGGATAAAATATTTTTAAATGTGTTTAATCCTATTCTTAGGATGGGGCGCCAACATGGAGGAGTAAATTATTTTTAATTGTTCAAAGATCATGCAAGTCTAAGAAGGGGCACCCACTTTGGAGAGTGTTTGGAAGTTATACGGGTAGATTTGGGAATCATTGTACAATCATCTTGGACATTTATGAGTTATTTTCTATGTCTACAAGTAGCAGTGGTCATTCAGGGTGCAAGTGTTCCGTCAGTTCAGCTCCAGAAAATTGTATTCGAAAGTGGTATTTTTATTGTAGCTGGTTGAAAATAATTAAATAAAAGACTGATTTTTACACATTATGGTTTGCTGTTTTTAGTTAGAAACATTAGATTATCATTGTTATAAAAGTTAATTTTATCAATATTGTTGCCCTAGGATTTCACAAAAATATCCACATTTGCTAGAAGTATTTTTTCAGGGATATTATAGTGGTATTAGAGCGAATTTCCTCCCAGCTTGTGGAAGGATTAAAAGAAGAAGAAGAAACAAAACAAAAATTGTTGCTTTGAACTTCATGCAGGTTAGTGACAGAGAAGCCGGTACTAGCAAAGGGAGAACAAGAAAGCTTTATGTTAGAAAAATTATTATTAGTGCTTACATAAATAAGTTTGGTTTGTTAAATTGTTATACCCGTAATAATATAAACGGGTTATTTGTTTCCTTATTTGTAAGAGGTAGTTTTCCTACCTCCATGGCTATATAATAGCCATTGTAATAGCGTAATAAGATATACTATTATTGTGTTTATTTTGTTCAACTCCGCTGCTATACCATCATTTGGCATCAGAGCGAGATTAAGAAGAGGCAGACAATGAAAATCATGGTTTGATAATCTGTCAAATGGGCATTTCCATTGCGTTACAACCCTGAGTAATGAAACTCCATCTCTGCAATGTTTTCTAGATTTCATTCTTCTTCTTGCTGATGTACAGGCTACGTGCTATTCACCAAGAAGTGCAGCAAGCAAAACTTCTCTATTGACAGCCCATGCTGCTCCAGATCTGACTGCGCATTTTTCCTATATCCATTTACATTATTCTCTGTAGAGTGTTGTTAATAGACTCAGTAAAGGCGTCATCTAATCTACCAGTTTATTGCTTTGTCTCTTTGCTGGTGATGAGCCTCAATTCTGATCTGTTTGATCCTGTGAAGCACTTCAAGCATTTTGCCAGTTACATTGAATCATTCATGTCTCTGCCATTTTGCACTCTCTTATATTAAAATCTGTGAACTCTGTTGGGTTGGCACTGTTGGATTCGACCAAGACTGCATCCTACTTGGCTCTCTGCTCTGCATTTAGTAGTTGATCACCCTAATATTTTTGCTTGAAATTGTGTGGAACAACTTTGATCTTGTATCAGAAGCTTCATAACGTCTTTGGATCGGTACTTTGCATTGAAATCGATTGGCCGAGCTTCAGATTCATTAGAACCATTTGGTATTGTTGGAGAGGATCAGATTTTGGCGATGTGTATTCAGTTTGATCTTCCAATGGTTTGCATCAGAGTCAACAAAGGAGTCCATTCTAGCTAAGATCTACCACTTGACTATTCTATTTTGGCTTGACGTCTTACTCAGGGCGACGCCAGCTTCCCCTTGATCCGAGGAAAATCTACAAGCACGTGATCTTCTTTTAGGAGCATGGTAAACTATTGTTTACCTTAAAAAAGGGGAGATCTATTATTGCATGGATCATGACAGTTCATTGAGTCTCGTAAGCAATCTTCCCTTGTGCAATAGCATTGTGGTTGTCTAAGTCAGCTTTGATATCAATGTACTATGAGGTAATCCGCAATTTTAAAAAAAAGTAGTCGGTGGATATTTTAAAGTTTTAAGTCTAGGTTTTATAGTGTTATAATTTGTGGTTATTATTTGTCAATAAGTTGGTGAATGAGTCTAGGCATTCAAATAAAATTTTGCTTCAAAAGTTGTGTCATTAAGAGTAAAAGAATCTTATATATCATCATTATCGTGTTTATCATAAAGTGTCATCATATGTATATATGTCAAAATAGTCATTTTTGCATCTATTAGAGTGTCTAAAGTCAATCTAGTTATTTTTTTAGTCATCATAGTTGTGACATTGTAAAAAGTTCTAAACATAAAAAAATTGCCTCACTTTTCAAATAATTGGACGCATTTCCACTTGTACGCGATGTTCATATTGTGGGGATAAATTATACGATGAGTTCCGTGATCAAATCCAGCTGAGCTAGCAACATGATACTGGAGGCGGAGGCATCGGAAGAAGAGGTTAATCAACGACCTCTCGTTAGTCACCTACACGACGGGGTTGCATCAAGGTTTGGTGGCACATTTTGTCGTGTATTTACTTTCAATTGTGTCCGATGTGTTTCATTTCAATGTTCCTATTTTGTATGGTTCTGGATGCTGGAAAAAGAGTTGTGTGTTGGAGCGCAGATGTTTGTTAGTGATCCTCCTGGCTGGCGTGACTTCGTTGGAAGATGGTTCACTTGTGAATACGTTCACTTGCAATGGTGACCATGTGTAGCAAGATCCGGAGTCGAGTAGTATGTACTTCGATACGCTTCTTCTCTTCTCAGTTTGTGTGTGGAAATTTCACATTGTGGGGGAACATGACACCAATGTTCCATTTCCATTATGCGCCCAAAACAACTAAAGTCAAAGGCAACTTCCATCGAGATCAATTGACATTTTATTATGCAAGATCAACAATGGTGGCTGCAATTAAGAACATTGTGATTCTTATAGGAAGTAATGTGAAATTTGTTTCCAGTATATAATCTATTGTGCAGTTTTGTAATAAACAAGTTGTGATTCCCAATACTTCCCTGATGTACAAGCATAGTGGCAAACAAAAGCACCAGAGTAAGTTAGTTCATGGATCTTGAAAGGGTTTGTAGGAGGATCCAGAAAACCACACGAGGTAGAAAGTTAATGGGGCTTGTTCACGTCAAGGTTTATGGTAAGCTTTGTTTAAAACCATGGAAAGAGAAAGCCTTTCTTTTGATCAAGATCATGAGTCACATTGTAGGACATGTTTCACAAGGGTGATCATACTGCAGTTGAGTGTGTGAATGTTTTTCTACCATGTTTGCACTAAGGGGGAATGTTAGGAAAATTATTATTAGTGCTTACATAAATGAGTTTGGTTTGTTAAATTGTTATACCCGTAATATTATAAATGGGTTATTTGTTTCCTTATTTGTAGGAGGTAGTTTTCCTACCTCCATGGCTATATAATAGCCATTGTAATTGCATAATAAGATAGACTATTACTGTGTTTATTTTGTTTAACTCCGTTCTATACCATCACTTTAAAACAGCCAAAGGAAGGATTAAGTAGCAAGATCCAAAGGTTGTTTTTGAAGAAAAAAAGACCGATGCATATTCTTGTCCGCTTGTGGATCAGATAGAGAAGAAATCCATGACCATGTTTATTCAAGCAAAGTTCTTACAGCGTGAAGAAAATAGAGATCATATTCAAGAGGTGTTGGTAAAAATAGAAAAGTACAAACTTGAGGCCCCCAAAATCCTTGACCAATATCAAGGGATGCCTGATTATCTTAAATCTGAAGTTTCCTTTGATGATTACTTGGAGTTACTCAAAATGAGGAATCCAAATAAAAGAGAGTTGTGTAAATGTGTGAATACATAAGAGGGTTCAAGAAGAAAGAACAATTAGTGTTGCGAAGAAATTAAGAGGATGCAACCCATAAAGGAATCCACTATACTGAGGAAGTTGAAAAAGATGTTTTTATTCAAGAAACACCCATCAATCTCCCAAAGATTGCATTCGTGCCATATAAAGGGGATTTGCAAAATAGATGTAAAAATAAAAATGAGCGAGTTAGGGGCGAAAGGACATCACTTGTTGGATGCAACGACCTCAAGATGGAAGAAGATGCACCAAATCATGAGCAATCCTTTGAACTTCCAAAGGGTTAAGTCATTGATTGATTTTCAAAGTAGCATCATGGACGGATATGCATTGGAACATTTTGACTGGCACTAATTTGGGAGTCTCGAGTCCCAAAGATGGAGTTGGTGAGGGTATCTCAACAATTTCTATTCCGGCACAGGAATGTGAGCACTTTGATTATAGCTTAAGGTATAAGAATATTTCAGATTTGTTGCTCCCTATAACGTCATTTCAAGATAGGGTGAAGAATACAACTTATAAAATAAATGCACGTGAGGAAAATGACTAATCGAGATACTAATGTTGGCATTAAGCTTGTTGAAAATTTCAGATCAGCAACTAATGATAAACAATTTGGACAATAACAATTTTTTCAAATCACATGGGCAATTTGCACAATTATTTATGCCGGCATCACATGAAGCATTGAGGGTTGGGAATTGCAAATTCCCAAGGTGGATTTGGGATCCCGACTTACAATTGCTTGAGGGCAAGCAATTATGGGAAGGGCGGACTATAATGTCCCCTTTTCAGAATTAATTAGGTCTAGATACATGAAGTCTGCTTTTATTATTTTCCATAGGCTAAAGGGAAATTAAAAGAGGAAAATAAATTAATTTAAGTGGTCCAAGGATATTTTTATATTTTAAGTGAAAAAGGACACTTAAATTATATTTTTAATCCAAAAAGCATTAATAGAATAAAATAATAATAGAAGGTTGACTTCTATTATTGGGCGCCAAAGTTAGAATTAATAAATAAACGAATAAAGGGAGTGCCAAAGTTAGAGAGGGTTGCATGAATACCAAAATCCTAATTTTAGGATAGGAGGTGGATAAATTATTTTTAAATGTGTTGAATCCTATTCTTAGGATGGGGCACCAACATGGAGTACGAAATTATTTTTTAATTGTTCAAAGATCATGCATGTAAGTTTAAAAGTGTGCACCCACTTTGGAGAGTGTTAGGAAGTTATAAAGGCAAATTTGAGGTTCATTGTATAATCATCTTGGAAATTTATGAGTTCTTTTCTTTGTCTACGCGTAGCTTCGCTTCTGCAACAACAATAGAAGACGAAATCCCTTATTTGCATACGAATTTCAGGACGGAATCCCTTGCTTCTCAGTTGGGCAATTCCATTCAGGGGTTGCAGTGGTCATTTAGGGTGCAAGTGTTCTACCAATTCAACACCAGACAACTGTATTCAAAAACTGGTATTTTTATCGTAGCTGGTTGGAAATAATTAAATAAAACACTGATTTTTATGCATTATGGTTAGCAATTTTTATTTAGAAAAATAAAATTATCGTTGTTATAAAAGTTAATTTTATCAATAATGTTGCCCTAGGATTTGTGAAACATCAAGATTTGCTAGAAGTATTTTTTCGTAGAGATATTAAAAACTTGTTGGTTGTAAATGGGTATTCAAGATGAATGTAATATCCCTTTCAAGGGCTAAAATTGAAAAGTAGGAAATTAGCATAAACCCAAAGATTATCAAATATGATTTCTAAACCAGCAAACTGAAAATAAAACCCAAATTTGAACAACGATCAGATTTTTAGGACAGCGGTACAAAAATGCATGCAAAACCCTTGAAACTCTCCAAACAACTTTGCCAAAATAGATATAAGTATTTTGGGCATCCACCAAACCAATATTCAATATGAAATATGATCCAAAACACTATAGTGAAGTACAATTGCAATAAAAATTATGAAATGAGGGTTTAGAAACCCCAAACTCCACAAGTAAATATTGATTCCAGCCTTATAAATAATAAGGAAGCCAAATATGAATTCAAATCTGATTGCCATGCCCTAGATGGCACCAAACCCTACACTAATGCAAGTCGCTCCACAAGGGAGAGGCTCAACAATGCATATAAAAATCTGATTGACTTCTTCTCAAATCTGCAATATTCCTTCAAGCCACAAAAGGAGGGTTTCCATCCCCCAACCAACCACAAGAAGGGTTTTCGTCCTTCTTGGAAGATGCCACACACTTGGATTTTCACCCAAGAGTGGAAGAACAATGAGCAAACAGCCCACAAGTCCAATTAGAGTAAATGCGCCAAAAGTAGATGATGCAAATGAGCTCTCTAATCTTCCTTTATATCCTCTCTTTGGCGCCAAAGCCCCAAAAGGACAAGGCCAACCCCTAAAGTGTTCTTTTTAATCTTTAATTGGCTTCATTAAAGCTCCAAACCCAACCGACCTGCTAAAAGCAAAACACACTAAAAAGAAACATTAAAATTAGAAAATAAATGCAAAGGAAGCTCAATTCCTTTTCCCAACTCTTCTACTTCGTTGCCATGGAAAAAGGGAATGGCAAGAAGTCCAAAATCAGGTCCTTAAGTTGGAAAAGGGGACATTACAATGAAATACAATGCAAAAGGGAAAATGGAAAAGTATAAAGCTCGCCTGGTAGTAAAAGGGTTCTCACAGGTAGAGGGACTTGATTTTGGTGAGATTTTTTTCCTGTTGCTAAGTTACATTCTATTAGATTTCTTCTAGCTATTGTTGTTGCTTTCGATCTGGAAATAGAACAAATGGATGTTAAGACTTTTTTGCACGGGGAACTTGAGGAAGAAATCTACATGAAGCAACTAAAAAGCTTTAAGGTTAAAGGAAAGGAAGATTTGGTGTGTAGGTTGAATAAGTCTCTTTATGGCTTGAAGCAATCACCAAGAATGTGGAACTAAAAATTTGATAGGTATGTGTTGGGACTTGGACTTGGAAGAAGCAAAGTTGATCCATGTGTTTATTATAAACAAGAAGGTGAAATTTTTATTATCATTGTATTGTATGTAGATGACATGTTAATTGGTAACAATAAGAAAATGATCAATCAAGTTAAGTCTTAGCTCTCATCTTAATTTGATATGAAGGATCTAGGTGCTACAAAATTTATTTTGGGCATGGAAATTAAGAGAGATCATGTAAACAAGAAACTATGGTTAAATAAAAAGAAGTACGTTGAGATGGTATTGCAAAAGTTTAAAATGCAGGAAAGTAAACATGTCGGTAATCCCTTTTGGTTGGTCAAAAATTATCTATTGACCAATGTCCCAAAACTGAAGCAAAAATTGAGGGCATGTGTCAAGTGTCATATGTTGTGGTTGTTAATTTGATGTATGCAATGGTTTTTACAAGATCTGATATTGTTCATGCAATGGCAATAATTAATGATTCATGTCAAATCATGTAACGGAACATTGCACTACAATGAATAAGATCTTTAGGTTTTTACGTGGGGCGTCTAATTATAAAATAAGCTATCACAAAAATTCTAGTGAAAAAAAGACATTGATCTACATGGCTTTATGGATTCAAACCGTGGTGATCGAATATGTGTAGATCTAACAATGGGTATGCTTTCAACTTGTTTTGTGGAGCTGTATATTGGATGAGTAAATGTCAAGCAAGAGTTGTGATATCCACCATAGAGGTTGGGTACATGGCAACTACTCATGCAAGTAAGGAAGCAGATTGGGCTTCATAGGTTGATTTCCACTATTTCGTTGACTCAAAATGCTATAAGGATTGACCGAGATGAGTCAAAGTGCAATCTATTTAGCAAGGAACCCTATGTATCATTCTAGAACAAAACACATTGATGTTCAACGCCATTTTGTAAGAGAACTGGTGGAGGAGAAGAAGATACTTTGCTAGAGAAGGTGGATGCAAAAGATAATGTTGTTGATTCTTTGACAAAGGTTGTAAGCACTAAGAAATTTTCTTGGTGCAGAAAATCAATGGGCTTGACTGCCCTAAGTTGTTGACTATATGGCCTTGAAAACCCCTATGGAAAGTATTCAACAAGTGGGAGAATGTTAGAAATGTGTTGTATATTTCCATGAGTTACACTCTTTTAGACTATATACCCAGCAATAGGATTTTGGGCTTGTATAGGTGTTTTTAATCTATGTTATTATGGGTGGTTAGATAACTCATGTTTATGGGGAACCATTATGGGTTGTATTCTTGGCCCATGGTTTTGGTACCCATTGTTTTGTAATACCGTTGCGACAATTACCTACTGATGTGCTTACATATAGTTGGACATGCAATAGGATAGAGCAGAACTAAGAAGTGCATTATTGTATGGTAAAACAATTGAGTTAATACTAAGGAGATGAGTTTCTGCCCTAGGTTTTTTTTTTTTTTTGAAAGGGTTTCCCGTGATATATCTTGTGTATTGTGTTATTTTGTGTATGTCATTTCTCTATTTCTGTTTATCTTAAAGATTTTGTGAAGTATTGTTTCTCTCATATTTGTTTATTGGATCAAATTCTCTTCAAAAACAAGAGCCACCAGATGTGGGACTGTAACGCAAAGTTATATCATGCAAAGTCTTGTACAAGATCCAAGAGGTCGGATGCGGGATGTCTATGTGCTCCTCACTAGCAAAACTCTATCTCTTAAGAATATAAGAATGCCTTAATATACAAGAAGATTTAAGTGTTGGCTAAACCATTACAACCACTTTGTAACTAATCATCAATCCATCATCTTCAGCTGGCAGTACTACAGAGTTGTGTGGTATAGTGCTGACATTGCAAAAATTTCGGGTATCGGGGTATCATAAAGGGGGAGTTAGGACATTGTGGTATGCACACCTATGTGTGGTATGGCGTTAGAAGCATTGGTGAAGTCAGATCATGACACTAAGCAACACCGTAGCGTTGCGAATTATGCAGTCTCAGATCCTCCAGAATCACACAAACCCAACTGCTAGGAATTACAACAAATGGGCTATAAATATTACTTCCTAATTCCCATAGATTCTCATTCATCCTTTCTCTTGGGCGTCTTGTTTCTCACACATCAGAAATCATGATCCATCTATAAAATCATGGCCTGGTGTAAATTGCAGCACTGTAAAATCAAAGGCATCCGGCAGAAAAGTTGGGGATTTCTAAGGCAAAAATATCTAAGTCATAAGCATTTAGTTGTGCTTGCTTTTCACATAAAATGTGATCTATTTTCTGCCCATGAGTATATGGTTGCAAGAAAAGGTACTCAACATCGGACTTTGGGATCTCCCAAAACTTTTCATTTAAATCTTGGACATAGAAGATGTAGTGTCGGATACAACTTAGACGACAATGTTATTTTGGCAATAACATTCCAATCCACTCATAATTTATGATGACAATCGTACATGGGTCCAAGTTGAGGAGCTTAAGATGCCAGATACCTGGGTTCTAGCAGCTAGGAGTGACAAAAAGTGGTCTTCAATCCATAGCCTTTAAACTATTAATCATTGCTTACCCCCTACCCCTGCCCACCAAGCTGATCAGGTCCCGAGTCCAGTAAATGATGACATGCCTGTGTCCCAAAAGGATTAGCAATTATCTAGTCTGCATGTTGTAACTCTAGCAGTACTTTGTGGTCCACTTCAGGTGCCTTCCAGGAAACCATTGCAGGATGTGATCCAGATTTTAAAGAAACTCAACGTCCCAAATAAGCATGAAATTGGGAGGCATTTGAGGTTCTAACAGGGTTACTTGTCAAATGTGTAACAGCTTCTGCACTCCAGGATCCTTTTCTGATCCAGGATTCAAAATGCCTCTCCCTCCCTTGACCTGTTCACACTGATGGCAGTTGACTCCACACCAAAGACAACCCATTCCTTAGCTCTTATATACATAAATATCACATTATATATCAATAGGTGACATCATCCTTTTGGCTGATTTTAATGCCAGTAATGAGACCCAGAATGAGGAGTCGGTTCATGAAAGGTACAAAAACTTACGAGCTCAATTTGCAGGATTTTGGAGTGACATAATCATTCTTTAGTTCCACAAATACAAAGCCAGTGTTTCCATCTAAGCTGATGATCCTTGCACTGAGAAGGAACAATCTTTTTACTGTCCTTCACACATCCCTTAAGATTCTCTGAATAACCCTCGTCCCTAATAAAGCCCCTTCCATTAATATCAACTCCTACACATAAGCTCCTGATACATCTAAACTTTGTAACATATCACCGGTGGACTTGAGGGTCTCCTATGGCTGCATTTATCGAGGTTCTCTTCAATGACAAGGTTTGCAAAAAGAGGAGTTGGTTCATGAAAGATACAAAAACTTACAAGCTCAATTTGTAGGATTTTGGAGTGACATAATCATTCTTTAGTTCCACAAATACAAAGCCAGAGTTTCCATCTAAGCTGATGATCCTTGCACTGAGAAGGAACAATCTTTTCACTGTCCTTCACGCATCCCTTAAGATTCTCTGAATAACCCTTGTCCCTAATAAAGCCCCTTTCATTAATATCAACTTACACATAAGCTCCTGATACATCTAAACCTAGGTAGTTGGTACGGGGTACATTGCGGGTACGGGTGCAGATGCGGGATCCAGTACGCTGGTACGGCAAATTTTTGGGGGCCCAGGTACAGCACTTGGGTACGGCAGTACAATATACATATAAAATATTAAAAATATAGCCAAATAAGCAAAAATTCAGCCTTATACATGAATAGAGTAAACAAATTAATAATTAAGTGAAATAGCCAAATAATGTATTAATAATTCAATGCATTTTGTCATGATATTCATTGATTGAACTTTGAACAAGTACATTGTTCAAACTCCAAATGTTACAATGTCCAATTATTAACATAAATAATAACAAATCACATAACTGGACTGGAATTCTGGCTATTACCAGCTCCCTTCAAATCTGGCAGTTCAGATTCCTTTGGGGTTTCTCTTATTATTCCTGCATTAGTCTTACTTGCTAGTGGAGATGCTGCCACTGTGTTTTTTGATCCTACATTACCCAAACGCATCTCAACTGTTGCAGTTTCAGCCATTGTTTTAGGTACTTCTGTGAAGTTTTACCACAGTTGAATCATTTACGTAATCGCATCTATTGACCTTTATTGACCCCCAAAAAATAGTTTTTTTCACAAAAAGTTAAAAAAATTTAAAATTGTTGTTTTTACTGGTGGGTACGGCTGGGTACGCCTGGGTACGTCCAGATGTACCCGGGTACTGCTGGCCGCACCCAAGGCATACCGTACCACTGTACCACATACTGGGTACGTACTGCACTCCTTACCCATGCCCTGCAGGGCACATACTGGCTACCTAGATCTGAACTTTGTAACATATCACTGGTGGGCTTGAGGGTCTCCTGTGGCTGCATTTATCGAGGATCTCTTCAATGACAAGGTTTGCAAAAATTACTCGCCCTCTTGGACCCAAAATATTATTCATGTCCCATTAATCAGGATTCGATTTTTCATCCTAATCTAGTCAGGCAAGGGAGCTCTTAGATGGCCATCCTGGGGAACTAATCCCCTACAAATCCTATCGGTTACAACAGGTCCTAATCTTTCAAATTAATCTGCCAAGGAAAAGTTATGCATATGTCTGATTGTCTACTTCCCAACAAATTCAACGGGTTGTTGTGCAAAGATAAATCCATTCTGAAACATGCTTAGGAGTTTGTTTTGCCAGCAGTGTAAGTTCGAGTTCCCTAGCACTTCCCATCAACAAATATATTAGGTCTGCATTTCACATCCTATACTTACTAAAATCTATTATGCAACTGTAAAGACGTGAAGTTGTATGCAGATGTCCTACATATGCTATGAAAGGGTGACTAAATGGTTATATGCAATGAGCTAAACAAAGAAGTTGACCCAGCAACTCATGTATCCAAACAATTCTGCAAATAATCATTCATTGTACTCCAGAGGTACATGGGTATTATAGTACACAAGGTGCTGACCTCAGCCAATGACCACACAGGACAAGTCTCCAAAATATTAGTATTTAGGGACAAGCGTAGGGTCGAGAATTTGAAATAAAAACATAATTGATTGTAATAAGGAAGCACCAGACATTCATTCAACTGTCTTGAGTGTGTTCAATTCATTGAAAATGCATCCAACTGGTCCTGAAGTGTCACACATATTAAAGGTTATCAGTTTAAATTTTGGAAGCATGTGTTAGCTACAGAAATAAGAAGCAAGTTACAGTGCATGGACTCAAAATAGGGTACAAACAACATTACCTTGTGAACTACTCTTAACTTAGAAGAAGAATGTTATTGCTACTTTTAAAGCAGAACAATAACTTTGATATAAAGCATTCTCGGTGTGTCTTTTTGTAATGTCCCCTTTCCTACGCCATAGGCCTAGGGGCCAACTCGAGTCCAGGCCTTGGTCATACCCAAGGGGTTATGGACGCTGGGAGCTATTGGGTATGAATATCTAGTCCATTTTATTATTATTCTTCATTGACATGTGCATAAGTGGTTTTGGAGGGGCTAGATGTTATGTTTTGTCGTTAGGGAGGGGCCACATGGTACTTATGTTCTAATTTTGCGTTGGGGGTCACTTTTGGACCATGGCGACTTAAAAGGTGAAAAGTAACTTAAGTTACTTTATGTTATTGGCCCATCCTAAGGAAAAATGCGACTAGGACCTTTTTAGGGTTCTTTTGCCTTGAAAAAGGTTATATAAGGAGTTGAGGGGAGAAAGGAGAGGATACTTTATGCATACTCAACTATTTCTTTTCATGTGCAACTGTTGTTTGCAAATCTTCAGCTTGTGGAGTGAGATCCCACAGGAACCCTAGCTTCGGTGGTGAGAGATCCATCCCTAGCTAGCAGGGCATTCTTCGGTAGTGAGAGATCTACCCTAGCTTGTCATTTTGGAGCTGTTTTCAGGGCTGATTCACAGAGATATTTGCAGGGGTTTCAGAGATAGGGTTTTGAGGGTTTTTGAGAGGTTTGGTGAAGATAATCAGTGAATTTTCAGATCAGATTTACGGCAGCAATAAAGGAAGGGTTTGGCATCATTTTCAGAGGATTTTGCAAGGGTTTCAACCACCTACCAAAAAAGGCGACTTGTTTTGGAGATTGCAGCCTTTATTTGGAGGGTTTCCAGTTGTCCATTTTCAGATCTGAAGGTTGGAATATCATCTTATATATTTATAAATATTATTTCCAAAGTTTCATAATTTTTGCACTTGTATTCAAGGAGATGAATTTTAGAAGTTTTCCAGCTGTTTAGGGCACGCTGTAATTTTCTGGCAGTATTCTATTATCTGAAAAATTCCAAAAATAATTTCCTAGTGTTAGTTTTATTGTTAGCAAGCTCTCTATAAATTTTCAAGTGATTCGGGCAAGTATTTTGTGAGTTATAGATTTATTTCTATTCGCTGCCCTAGTTTTATTTTCTGCAAAAATCAGAATTCTGTTTGGCTGCAAATTGTCAGTATTTTGTGCATTTCTAAGTGGTATCCCACAAGGGATATTTCACTTTTTCCTTAAAAAAACTCTTTCCACCAATCATGAGCAAATTTGTCATATATTTCTTTCTGATAGTTTTTATTTTGAAATTCTTTATCTTGTGGATTTCTTCTTTTCCCTATGGCTGCCCCACATATTTGTCCAGCATATGACCTACCCATAATGACTCTATAGTGCCGGTGATACAAGGAATGCATGTAGTTCAGGGGTGTCCCCAGAAGCCCAAGCATTTAAGGTTCTCTGTTATCTGACCCTCTGCGAGGAATCCATGGCAATCCAAAAGCAATTGTCCAAGAGACTTCTACTGAATAAGAAATTGTCTACAACTGAAGGTATGTGGTTCAGGGATGTCCCCAGAAACCCAAACATCTTAGGTTCTATGTTACCTGACCCTCTGCTTTAAAGAGGAATCTATGGCAATCCAAAAATGTAATTTTCCAAGAGACTTCTACTGAATAAGAAATTGTATACACCTGAAGGTGGTCATGCCACCAGAAAGAAAAACATATCATGCACATGAACTAACCTTCAATTTTGCACCGTTTAGCCATGCTTCCCCAAGTATCATAGCACTAATTACCTCCGCAGCAATACTTTCAAAAGGTCAGCACCACGAGCTGCACAATCACCAACATTGTCTCCAACCTGAATAAATGAGAAAAAATCTCATCAAACAACAATCATGAAAATTATGATAGCATTTCAAAGGACATTACCAGAAATAGTATACAGGAGCTATGATGCAGAAAAAAAAAAAGCCATAATAATCATCCACAAATGATTCCGGTAATAATCTATGTGGCCTAAACAACTAACCAATTTAATATCTTTTCACAAAAAAATTGGAAATTTACTTTGGCACCTATTTCTTTGCATTGGAATATGATAATATTATTTGCTTTTGTTGAATGTGCTGAATGCTACTAAATCAATGCACATTACAGGCACACAATTTATCCTGTGTGATCACTAAGCAATTAATACAGAGCCTTAACAAAGTGAATAAAAATGTAGAACAAAACAAATTTATTCACCAACTCCCTAAAACTCAATTGAAGAGTTCAAATTTAGTCCACCTAACTAGTGCTTATTTGATTTGCTTTGGAAGGGACAGTCACTAATTAGTCAACTCAAACTCATTTTTATTCAAAGAGGCCCACAATTACTAACAAATCACATGGCTAAACTAGAGACCACTGTTGTTGCACTGGTCCTGTCCCTAGAACAACAATATTTCCTGTCCCTGCACACTGCAGAAGGGAGTTTGTATGAATTAAACTTAACTTTTTAAAAAGAACTGTTCACCTTCCAACTTGAGCTTTCGTATGAAATGTTCCAGTATAGAGGTGATATCCAGTTATCCCCAATATTGTAAGATTAGAAGATTATTTTACCTTCACTATCCCTGTTCCTCGCCTTATCCCTTTGAAATACTCAAAGAACGTTAACTAACAATATTTTAATACAGCAGTGGAATGCCTAAGGACTAAAGCAGACTGCTAATGAAGAGAAACAAAAAGATGATCTCCTTATGGAACAAAAATGCCTACTCACTGTACAGAGATCCCTTGCAAAGTTTTTTAAAAGCCTACTAAGTCAGCAATAACAGCAGGATTACTACGCTTTCTAACCTAAGAAATAAAATTCAAGCATTACTACACTGAAATGATAACAAGCAAAACATAAATGATGGAGGAGAAAAGCCTACTAAGTCAGCAATAACAGCAGGATTACGAGGATCGTCTTCAGGGATACCCTGCTCCACTTTACCAACCAAATCAGCACCTACATCGGCTGCCTTTGTATATATTCCTCCACCTAGCTGAGCAAAAAGTGCTACAAACGAGGCCCCAAATCCATAACCAACAAGAAGAAGAGGCACTGCACATCAACAATAAATCTATTAAACTCCAAGTTGCAAACTCTCCTTAGTATCAAACCACAAAACAATGATAGATATTTAAATAAAACATCTTCAGATTAGTAGCTATTATTTCATTGACCAACAGATGACAGAAAAGATCTTACATATGCAACAAGGATCAAGATCCAAACCTCTGGCTGGACATGTATACATTAGAACATCCATGAATGAAAGAAACATTCTGACTATTATGAAATGTAATATTGTAATGGATAGTATATACATTCTTACTACAGCATCACAACAACCTACAATTGCAGATTGTTACTCACATGAGCTAATTATTTAAAGGTCGTAGTATGGAACCTCCAAAGTCATAAATGACAACATCGTGAAGGATTTTGCAAATATGAAGCTTGCAATAGGCTAAAACGTACATTAATTGTTATTTGTTACTGTGAAGTAAATCAGAATGAAATAGCATCTTTATCAAGAAAAATCCTGTATCAAAGGTTTGATACCAACTATTAGGAAACCTAAATTTAGAATGCAAAATTTTACAGAGAACTCCGGCTATGAGAATGCAAAATTTTACAAGGAACTCCGGCTATGAGAATGCAAACAAAAGAAAACAATCAAAATTGCAGCAGAAAAGCATAATTTCATTCTGCCCCACTTATTTTTGTACATATATTTTTGTATCATCAAAAATGACAACAAATGGTGAAGTTTCTCTTTCAGAAAATAAGATATAAATTGGTTGAAAAGTGTTTCAAATCTTACATTCAGTGACCTTCATGGAATTTGGCATGTCCACCCCCAGATATACATAGAATGTAGCATATAGAATTGCTACTCCCATGACAGCCATACCCACCACAATAATAGCTGAAAAGCCACCAGCACGAGTGGCAATCTGAACACAAACTCAAGAGAGAAATATCAGAGAAATGTACCACTAATTAGGTTTCCTTAAGACACTGTTCAAGAGTGAATACAAACCAAGCATATGAATACCTGCAATGCTTCTCTAGCAGACCGTCTAGCAGCACTAGAAACCCTGACATTTGCACGCACTGACACCCACATGCCAACATATCCTGCAATTCCCGAACATAATGCTCCAAGAAGGAAAGATATTGCAGTTATGAATGCTAATGCTGACCTGCAAAAATATACAACAATGTAAAGATTTAGCATAAATACATTGTTACAGTAGGTTACAGAAAGATTGATGAAAACAAACACTCAGTATTGTCTATCAAAACAGGATGGATATAAGCATCCATAAGTAATTTTACCTTTCAAGTCCAGATGATTCCTGCTGTGGAGTTGTATTTCTAAATAGATATATACCAAGAATCACAAATGCTAACAAGATTGCCATTTTCGAAATAGTACCATATTGGGTCCTAAAGAAACCCTCTGCCCCATCTCGAATTGCATCAGAAATCTGAATCAAAAGAGTGACAAGAGATGTTCGAACATGTTTAGTCTATATACAATAGCATGCATTTTAACAAATACAATACTTCCTCTAAAACCATTTCAAAAGGAACTAACATACAATAAGCCAAAAATAAAAGATGTGACCAGTGGCAGCATGATTAGGGAAAAATAAATAATCCATGAGACAGAAAATAAAATCCAGATGTCTAATGGGAATTTAAATGAGCTGCGTGTTGGAATATGATCCTCTCTAGAAGCACATAGGTAGATACCATAGTTTACATACTCAACGAGCCTGCGAATAATCACAGAATTTTCCTCTAGGAGAGTTTTTTCCAAATATACTCACGCATCTACAGTCACCGAGTTTTATGAGAGTACTCACGGTTAGTACTCACCAATACTCAGAAATACTTGCTAATACTATACTCAGAAATACTTGCCAATACTATACTCAGAAATTTATGTTTCTTAAAGAAATTTAAGTATTTTTTAGGTTGCCGAGTTGTAATTTTTTTGGTTTGCCGTAGTACAAGTATGTGAAAACTGTGGTAGATAACAACCAGATTGTACCTCAATTTCAGCAGAAAAGGCAGCGTACACAACAAAATGTCCTGCTTCTCATTTCTATCTATTTATTATTGCCATCTCTTATCTATTGCTTTTACAAATATAAAGTTCAAGATTTGTGATTATTTCAGCAATTTCCAGTAGTTAAAAAAACTCAGAAGACAGTTAGATATTGAAATTGAAAAGATTTTAGATATGAGAACTGTATAAGATTTAGATATGGAAACTGTATTAAGATTTTAGAGATGATGAAAAGAATCTGTATGAAATGCTCCACATTGATTAATGCTGAATAGTTCAACGTTGTATGCATCTTGGTTTCCTTATCTATTGTATTCAGAAATTTCTTATGAGATTACATATTAGTTTGTGTGTTGTTCCCAGTTTCCTAAGGGCCATGTGCTAAAGATGACTTTACCACTGTTGGGTAGTGTTTCTAGCAGGTTTGATACAGGCTTAAACATGATAGTGTCATTCTGATTTATTATTGCATATACAATTCTCTGTGTAACTGCAGCCTAAAGTGGGAAAGCTCATTTGAAAAAATAGAATTGTTCTGGAAAGTTTAGCCTATTTCTTCATTGGAACTACTGGGAATAATTTAATCACCAAATTCCTGTTAATTTCTCTCGATATAGCTCAGGAAAAGCAAAAAAGGAGACTTTCAGTTGCTTACAGCATCATCAGTGAAAAACATTTATTTCTCTAATATTTTACATAAAATTGTCCATGCTGAGATTTGACAATCATTTATCTATATAGATGAATTTTGTTTGATTTTCTTTCTTTGACATACTTAGATTATGATGCTTCCCAACATGTATTACCAATTAAGCCTTGATATATGTCATTGATTTTCAGAAATTATATAAGCTTATCCATGCCCAATCTCCACACTAAGTAGTCCATCTATACACAATTTTGTAAACCCGCATTTAATATTTATTTACAATATGTTCTTTTGACATGATGAGACTTGGAAGTATCATCATTGTCTGCAGTTAATTTCTAATAATATTTAGTGCAACAGAGCATTGCACTTAGATATGAAAGTACCATTTGAAAACGAAGAAATTCAATTTCATATTTTTATGTTGAAACTTGACAGTATAAACAGTGCAAAGTTTGGATGATCAATTGCAATATAAATACATTTTAGTACGCAACTAAATATTTGAACCAGGTAGATAATCTATTCAACTCTGAAAATTTTCTAGATATTTATTGTTATTAAAGTATTGAATTGAAAATTGAGCATTTCAAACAACATGATCAGCAACAGTGAGGAAAATGAATTTGAATCTTAATACTAGGTTATCAAAAAGTTAATACAAAAATTTGCCCATGTCTCTTAATTAAAATATACAAAAAAATTACCTGACTCATTTCGGGCGGTCCTTCATCCTTTGCAAGCACCCAGGTGGCAAGATAAAGAGCAAATAATAGACTAAGAGAGCATATGCCAAAGACAAAAACTATAACTGGTGAAGTATTTACTCCAATGTAGAAGAGAGCTCCAAGTGCAAGCATGGAAAGTAGATAATAAACTCGCCTGTTCTGCCCGCAAAGAACCCTTAAAAACTGAAAATAAAAACATTAGTTGGCCAACTTTCAAGGAGGAATATATGCACAAATAAGAGTTAAATTTCAAAGCAGAAACTGAACGAGTTCAGTTGTTAAGAATTTCATTTATGTAATTAAATTGTCATAAGCCCCCATGCAGCTACCTAATTGAAAGGTAAAACCAGTGCAAAGACTTTAAGCCTATTCATTGTATATGGTTAATTGTGGAAATGTGTCCTCATTTCAATATGGCTGTTAGCATACAAATAAATAAAATAAAATACCACTGCATAATTCCCACTAAAATTAAAGTTCAAACAAGTATATTTTGCATTAGCAATACAGAAAAGTACAATATCCATTAATCCAAACAAAGGGAGAATAAAAATAAAGAAATTGTATTAATTTCCAAAGATGACCAAAAGAGGGTCAAAGTGAGTCAGAGAGCACATTCAATCATAGTAGAGAAATACTAGGATAAGAAGATGACATATTAATGTGAGACACAAGTTATGTTTGAATTAAAGAAAGACAGGTATTGTGTTGAAATTGTTCGTTAAGCTCAATCAAAGGTAAGCAATAAAATGAAAAAAATCAATTCCACATAAACACATGCTACTCAACAGATATGGTGGATCACATTAACCACTAGAAACTGACTGTTCCTGTTTGAGTTGAACTCAAAAATGTGTGCAAATACCTGAAATTGTCTACAATTAATATAGCAATCTATAGCATATGGACAACTTAAGAGATCATGAGGTTTCACTTTGAGACCTTAGCAAGTATTAAAACTATCCTAAATTACTTTATATATCCACAATGCAATCATCAATATTTAGCAATTACCAGTGCACATAAATAGGTGCTTACCCATGGTGTATTAGATTTGCTCCGCATGGCCGGAAATGTCCTGGGCTTATCTTGATAAGGTCCAATCGCTTCCTCAACATCATTATCCATCATCATTGTGTAGGATGAGTTGACCCTACGAGCAACAACTGGTGCAGAGGGGTATTCACCACTCTGCAATAAATTGCCCGCTGATCCTAAACGCTCAATTTTGTATGAATTTATTCTGGAGAATGCAGCACACCCTGTGCTGCAGTTCTCCGGTTCCCTCTACAGAAGAAAAGTTTACCCCTCACACCTGATTATCTGGCCGTCACCCTCTATGACTAAAAGCAATAAATTACTGCTTTGACTATCGCCACACAGGAATATCTTTGGCAACTCGGCGGCCTGAATTTCTCGCCGCTGCCTGTACCATGTCTGTACATTAAATCAAACAGTGGTCAGTGTCCCTTCAAAAAAACCTACATGAAAAGATAAAACAAAAGAACACTGTTTATCATGTTGGCAGGTCAATATTTGCATTACAATTCCATTTTTTGTTTAAAATATAACTTTCAACATTTAAGTACAAAGCTTCTTTTTTAAAAGTGGGTGGTACGTTAGCATGACTCAAAACAAAAACAGTATGGTAGCATAACTCATGGACAAAATTGATGGGTACATGGCCGAAGTAAACAAACACTAAGCATCCTAGAATAAAAACAAGGATCTGTATACATCAACTAACAGAATCCGGGCAATAAAACCTAAGGAATGGCAGCTACACCTCCAGCAACAGGATGGGCATGATGATCTTGTGTGGCCTCAACTAGCTCTGTATTAATGTCATCATACTTGCCTATAATCCCAGCAATGCATTTTTATGTGCTATTTTTGCCAACTCGCTACTTTTCAAATCAAAAATCAAAAATTAGATATGTCAATTAGTAAAATTTCCAATTCACAAAGTTATCATATAAAATATACATAAAGTTACTAAATTCGACAAAACATGCATATATTTAATAGTATACTCATTTTTCCTTGAAGCAGTACATAATACATATGTTTCTTATCTTTTGAAGCACAAAGATTCGTCCGCAATTCTACACTTAAAACAAATTCATTCCATAAGTATTTCCTTTTAATTTACAATTTTGAAGATAAACAAGGGCAGCCTGCGGCATTACCATAAATTAACAAGGGTGACTTTCAGCATTACATAGATTAACAAGGGCAGCTTCCACCATTATCATAAATTAACCACAGTGTGATATCTCCATCTCATCAAACAAGATAATCGTTTACATTTTTTTCAATTAAAACAAAATTATTCCCATTTAATCAAAAGTATGACATTCTCTACAGGCTTGTGTTCATCAAAAAGCTCTCAAGACAATTCATTGCAGACTATCGGTATTCACCATAAGCCCACTCCAGATCTTCTCTAAAATTAACTGCCAGAGCAAATTGACCATAAAAATTCACCCGCCTGCGCCTTACACATAAAATAGTGCCTGAATTCAACCTCAAATGCCGCAAAAACATTTAAAAATCTGTATGCACAAAAACAAAATCCAAAACCTTGGGCCATTGTCTAATCCATCAGCATTTACATCAGATCCCTAACTTACCAAACCCTTTATAGCACAGATCAACGATCGATATTCTTAAACCCTTGCAACCCAAATAATAACTTCTTGGGTATTAACCGATTTTGACAAAAAATGTTTAGATTAAAGCTACACAAAACAGAATTTAGCAGCGTATATAGAAAGATACAACATAACAGCGAGATCTGTGAAAGCCTTAAATGAGACGCATTGCATTCAAATAAATAAAATCCAACAGAAGTGTTGTGAAAATTACCTCTGAGAATGCTGTTCATCTGCCAGAGAAGCCAAATGCGGGTATGAAAGGCAACCTGCCAGGGAATTATGATAAATTGCAGGGAACGTGATAACGCCCGATATGATTAATACAATAAAAAGGGCTTTAAGATTTTGTTTCTACATACCGTTAATCGAATTAAGAAAATAAGGGTTTTGCGAATAACGAAAATGATATTCGGATGATATTAGTATTCTTTTCTTTACTTCGCAGAAAAGGCGTTAATTGACGAAGAAATTTAACGACTGTAGGAAATATAATGTTTGCGTTAAATGCACGAATCATGTTTTTGCGTCAAAGAACGGTTTGTTTTTGGAGATAATGCTGAGTCAGCAAGTGGTCGGCCATGAAGTCAGTACCGACGTGTCGTGCAATGTATGAGCTGTCTTTGTTTTATTTGTTACAAGACCCTTGACCCATTATATGGGGTGTTTTTTTAAGTTTTTAAATAAGCCTTTCGTTTATCCGACGGCAAAATTGAATAGTCAATGGATTACTTGTCTTCTATATTGTTTAATGGTGATTATGTCGGCATAGTTTAAGAGGAGTTTAAGGCGCATATCACGGGGAATATTGTCAATTTCTTACTTTCACCCATCTTTTTCTTCCTTTGCCTAAATGGTGGGTAATTTTCCTATTTTAGAATTAAAGAGAGGTTGAATTAGAGTTTTTGTTTTTGAGGTGGTGAATCTTGTGTGCCTTGAAATTTTTGATGTCAACTTTTTCTATTGTGTTTCAAAATATTTGCAAGAGTGTCATTTAATGCCCCTTGAGGGTGGGGAGGGCTCATTTAATGCCCCTTGAGACCAAGAAGGGTTTTTTTAATATTATATTAACTTGCTTCGTGAAATCAAGTGGCAAAAGTCTTGTAATGCGACTTGTCCATGTCTCATGTTAAATTGTTGAATTGTTTTACGCCGAAGGCGTTCTTGTATTGAGATGCACTTGTGAATCTGACAATTGTCAGAAATTTGAAGGTCGAAATTAGTTTGGCAGAGTTTCGTTGAAATCGTCCGGCCAAAAACATTTCACCTTCTAGGACGTCCACGTGGCGGAAACTTATGGAAATGTGGTTTGGGTTTGCGCTAAAACCGGATCTCGAGTTGCTTTTGTCTTCTGTTTTCTTTATATTTGACCGCTGCTTTTTTTTTTTTAAATTCCTTTGCAGGTCGACGCCTTTGGTATGGAAAATGCCCAGATTGGCTCGCTGTTTTTTTATAAAACTCATCCTTTGATTTGTGCAGGTCGCCTTTGGACGGTTTTCTGTGCAAACATTTGTGGCCACTGTTTTTTTATTTTGGCTGCATGCTCTCTATTCGCCATCTTAATTTCCTTTGGATATGTCGAACTAACTGAAGATTCATCTCGTTCGCATTCTCGTCGTTGTCCTCAGAGTTTTAAAGAATTCCTAAAATTTCAGGTCATAATATCGATTTCAAATTTTATTGAAAGATCAATATAATGAGCTGTATAATGCCCTATTGTGTACGTGGATCTTTAAATCCTAAATTTCATGGATCTATGGTACCCAGTTAACATGTTTTTCTTGGCCTACCGATGATTTTTATCTGATTTCGAATATTTGTGGTGCTAATTGGCAACTGATTCTTAGAGGTTCAGTATCCATCGAAGGATTTTGTGTAATTACTAAGGCTTGGTATGCTTCTGAGATTGAGATAAATATATATAAGGTGAAGTAAAGAGGCTTTCTTGTTCTCAAAGTAGCGTTTCAATGGCCGAGGATATACTGGCTGGGCTTGGACCTAAAAAAACTGCCTTTACCCTTTACCATTACTAATAAAATTACAACTAGGAGGAAGTTTGGATCAGTTCCAGTAGATTCATCCTTTGCACACATGATATTTAGTCCTTAAAGTGGATTATGTTCCTCATTGAGTGCACTGACATGTCTCTCGAATGGTGTTGGAAGATAAGCCTACTATGTTTTCTTTGTTCTATCGTGCTCATTTGTCAGGACCTCTGCTTGGCAGAAATTTCTAGACTCTGCTGCTCATGAACCCTTATTTAGCTGGTGGACGTATGGCTACCGGTGGATATCCCTTGCTGGAGAATGTATCCGCAATTTAAATTTTAACTCAGACATTCTAAGAAGCAGAGCTTAGTGTTTGAGTTCTAATCATCACCAAATCAAAACCAAAAGGGATCTTATATTGTTTCTCATAAGGTGAAGATGTCCTTGTATTAGTCGCTCGAATCAGTATAGCTTGAGGTTGCCTTCACCTATTTGGAGTTTGCGAAAAGATATATTTCATTTGACATTCCATTGGAATGTGGCCTTGGCAACAAGATAAATGCATGTTCAATGGCAGCTTAATATTTACATTCTCGTGTTCCATTGTGCAGGAGATGCTTTCCTTTTGAAAGTCAACCATTTGATGTTGTTTCCAGATGTATATTGCATGAAAAACTGTTAAGCTTTATAGCAAATGTCTTCTGTAACCAGGCTCACAAGGATTTTTGTTTTGTGGCTATGTTCTCTTTTTTATCTTTGTACCAAATGTTGTATCAATTATCTTCACAAAGAACATAATTCACAGATGTTGAAAATGGACCATACTGAAAATCTGGACAGAGCTTCTGCAGGATAAACACATTATTACCTCTGGGTGGAGTTGCTGGTGACACAATAGTCTCTGACTCATTTTTTTGCTTGAAACTAAAACTTCTGAAATGTTTATATGATAAAAAATGAAATAAATCTGCAAATTTGACCTCAGGCTGCATGTACATATGTTAGACATGTCTGTGACAGCTACTAATGTGAGTCTAAGCTCATAAATGTCTTGAAATTCTGTGAAATCTGCCTCACTTGACTAGCCGTATGGATATCTCGAAGTTTGTGCTGCTCTTTTTCTTTAATCTGTGCCTCATATTGTGTTGTCTGTTTGATCAAGTCTCACTCAAGCTGATTGAATTTAATTCTCACATCTTGAATCATCTTGCTATGTACCGATCTCTCATCAATCAAATGTTAGGATGAGATTTGTGTATGTCATGCAAGTTGTTGCATACAAATCTTGAGTTTTCTTTGGTTCAACTTTAACAAATGTATGCTTATGTTTCCATTCTAGCGCTCATCTCATAATTATCAACAATAGTTGTCCTGCATACCCCTTTTCAGTATAAATTTACCCCTCCATGCTAGCACTAACCACACAATGATTTGCATTTCATTATTTGTTTTGAGTGTACATTAATGTGAATTATAACAAAAGAAAAGGTGTGACGCATGAAGGTATTTAATTCTCAATTTTTAATTTTTGACTTTCCATTGTTGTCTTCATTTTATATAAAAAATTAGATGTTGACCAATCAAAAATATTTTAGTCGTTCTCAATTAGGTTACGTTCCTAAAGTCTATTGGATCTTCCCCATTTTTTATTTTGACCCCCATTTAACTGTAAATTGCACTCATGTGAATAACACAAGTGACATTTAGATGATAAAGTGGAACATAGATACAGTAATGCGAGCAAGATGGAAAAATTTACTATAACACTATGCGCTTCTCCTCCCTCATACCTCATCTTCTTTGCCCCCATCCTCTCCCTCTTATTCACTTAAATTTTAATTCTTCGCTCTATCCCCTTCGGCGTTCCCATCGTACATTTCACATACGATTGCTAGTTTAAAAATAATTAGCATCAAATAGTTTTAAAAGTGAGACATGTTACCATAAAAAATGGGTTAACATTTTGAATTGTTTTAAAGGTATTACTGTCGTTGTTTTTAAATAATTAGCATCAAATAGCTTCACGAAGACATGAGGCCATACAAAATGGGTTAACATTTGGGGCTATTTTATATTTTGAGTTGTTAATTTAAATCCACAAAAAAAAAATATTGCTCTCCAATTAAAAAAAATGCTTGGGAAATGTTCCATAAAAATAGATTTATCTTGGAGATATATGCTTAGGAGAGAGCTTGGAGTACATGACACTCAATTTAATGAGCATTAATTAACTATAACATCATTTTGTTGTATGGGAATAAGGAGAATAAGTAGAAAAGTCTATCAACTAATCACATATATGAAAATTGGTATTTTGTTGTATGGGAATAAGGAGAATAAGTAGAAAAGTCTATCAACCAATCACATATATGAAAATTGGTATATATATATATATATATATATATATTGCTTAGACCATATGAAACAAAATACTTAAATGTGATTGGTTGAAAAAAAGACACTAATAAGAAAGTAAATAGTATAGTTACCTTGCCTTCGAAAGACTAATAAAACTTTAGTAAGAAATATATATATAGTTTCACTCAAAGCATCAAAGTGTGGGAGAAGCCTCACTCAAGTGTTAGTAGTGGCATTTATGAGTGATAAGCGGTTAGATGAAATGAAGACATTTCTCATTGGAATCTTAGTCTCTGTGGTGTAGTAATTATATATGGGTAAGTGGTTGTACATGATGGTAAAGGGGAAGATGATAAATGAATCCTTTAGAAATGTCGTCAAAAGGTTAACCCATTTCAAATTATAAATTTAGAATTTAAGGTTGTTATGTGGAAAATCATTCCCTTGTCTTTCGCAAAAAGGATATAAAGTCTAAGGAGTCCCATACCGATTCAACCTATGTGAGTAATAAATATCAAGAACCATCATGCATGTGTTAGCATTGTCGGCCCATGCTCACATATGGAGGTATCATCCAAAGCATATGCACAATAGATCATTATGGTCCTCATTATGAGAAATCACCATTAGAAAGTAGTGTGTGTGTGTGTAGTTACCTCGATCAAACCTAATTTTACATATATCACTACAACGTCATCAACATAACATAAATACACCATAACATCCATTGTTACTCAAAAGAACACTATGTTAAAACACAAACCCTACACAAAAACATGCATATCACTTATAACTCAACAACAACATGCTCTCACATATATGTATATGTATATTAACATCGACTACAATCACAATTCCATGTATGTCATGTGTAATATAAAAAAACATATATAAATAACTAATGGACGCGTGTAGAACTCATGCACCAAACATAACCCTTAAGAACTCTCCAAACCCTAGTTAGCTCCTTAGTGTCTTTAACCTTGCCCCTATTCAAAATTTGAAAAATACCTCAAACTCTCCCATATGAGAGTTCCATGGGTGTAATTATACTTTTTATGGACTCTTGGCCTTTTAAATTGGTGCGTGATTATTCCAAAATCCCTTCTCATATACCCTAGAGGATGTATGTTTGGCATTGAGATGTCACACACTTAAAAGGCCCTTATTAAAAGGGAGTGCGATAAAGTGACCCTTGTTAAAAGGGAGTATGAATAAAATGACCCAATTAAATGGATTTTAATATTAAAAGACCCTTTAATAGAGTATAATGAATTGTTAAATTATTCATTATGAATAAATGTGTCGGTTAGCAATTACCCAGAGTAAAATGTATTATAAATATTAAGTCAAAAATTGTGGAAAAGATACATACATTAAGAATTCACTAATGAGATATTGTCCTCGAGATATCTTGTGTGCCCGAGGGTGAAGGCATGTGGTGGAATTTGGAGAAGGGGGCACACAAAGTATGTCCGAAGGCGGGGTACAAAGTACAACCTCAAATGGTTCCCGACTAGGGAACATAAATAAATTATTGACTACTTTTTTCTCTATGCATGGCAACCATAACCTAAAGATCATTTACCTTTACACACAATAGATGGATGGAGCATATGTAATCGAGATTACAAATATGTACTTGTATCCTTGTAAGAACATTGAATTGAACTATGTATTGATAATGATTTGAGAATAATAAAGATGAATATTGTGATTTTTAAAGTTTATTATATTGAATTGTTTCACATAATTATTATATGAATTTGAATGAATGAATATATTTATAAATAGTAAAAAAATGGTAAAAACTTCATGGACTATTAAAAAATACATTATATGTTTATTGGATTCATCATGCAAGCTTATTTTATTGGTCCATGTGTTGTCCCATGGTTCTTTGTGCTCTGACATCCTCTTTGTCATGTTTGGCTCAAAGATCTAAAAATGATTTTCACCGATATTAATCACTAGATCAAGACATTTTTCATGATTTTTCAAACAAAGCCATGAAGAAATCAAAAACATGAGATAAGTTTGAATTTATAGTTGAACTTGCTTATGACACGTGTCTAATCCTCATGTAAATCAAGCAAGGTTTCATGCCTCAAAGAAATCCCTCAAAAAGTTCCCAATTCAACCTTCATCATTCACCATTTTATAATTTGTGTGGTCGCATCCAAAGAACACCATAAGGTTTTCAATTATATTTGGTATTCCTTATCCTTTTGACTAAAATTTTTATTAGATCATGAGAGACCAACACATGTCTAAATCTCGTGTAATTTCACCCATGTCTCAATCCTCAAAAGCATTATGTACAAAGTCCTCATAACTTTAATTTGCACCATTGATCTTCTATCTTTCTCGGTAATTAGACACCTTCCTTCAAAATGATTATATATTTGTCTTGTCAAGCCCCACAAACCTCTCTCTTGTGCTCTAACTCACATTTTTATACAAGTGTTCCACTATATAAAGCACATAAATGTGTGAGTATTAGTACTGTGTAAGATTAAACTCAAATCGTATAACAATTATTTTTGCCAAAATTCCTTGACCTCCAAATTATAAAATCAATCTAATCACAATTACTTGTCCATTCCATTAATTTTCTAATCACCTACAAATCCATATCGGTGTGGTTATCAATCCACCTCTTGTATTATTAATAGTTTAAATCTCAACCTACAAATTTTATTTGACATTAGGGAAAAGTGATGTTATAATTTGGAATATGAATCATTTCCTAAAACTATGAGTTGAAAATTGGGTTCATCTAAATAGGATATGTTCCAAAATTTACTAGACACTCACTTGCATCTATATTTTGAAGAGAATACAAAGGCAATAATGTAATTTTAGAGTGTTTTTAGGGTAAAATGACAATATCAATTTTCCCCTTATATTACTCTCTTATTAGGAGAAGATAGACTTTTTAATATATCGTGGAATTATGAACTCTTGGAGCAACATAAACTACACAAAAATTGGAAGGTGAAATCAAAACCCCAAAGGAGAAGTTCTAAACCTTTCTCGTGAACTAGAAGATATCAGTATAGATTACAATTATCGATATTGCCAAGTATAATTCAATTATTAACTTTTCACGCGAACTATAAACCAGGAGTTCTTACACGAGTGTCTTCATTAATATGGGTATGAAAATTCATGAATGATTCTCATATTATAGTCTATATGACTAAGTACAAAGAATCATGAATAACCACAACACTATTGTCTATATGACTAAAAGAGAAGTCGTGATCAAATACAAGATGCGATCTTTATGATTGAGATGAACAACTATATATGTTATAGTCACTCAAACTAACTCTTCAAGATTAATAAGGTCAAACACATATTTCCCATTAGGTTTATACATTTCCATTGTGCAAATGACAATCTACGCAATTCAAAATCGATTTCTATACAATTTCATCTCTATAGTTAAGGAAACTTGTGGAGGGATGTTATATTCGCTAATCAGTATCCATCATTATAGTAAAACAATATTCATATGGGATTATTTTTGGTGTGAGGTATATTTTCCACCCTTTATTTATTTATTAGGTGTTTTCCACCTCACACATGGTGAGTCATCTCACTTAGGTGAGTCGTAGGTATTTTAGGGAGTTATATGATAGATGACAGATTGCATCATAAAATGTGTCATACTTGTCATATGTGGCATTGTCATATGAGAGTTGCATGTTATTCCTAACATTCTAATTCCTCACTCCATCATGGGAGTATGACATGCCTAAGCATTGGAGTTACACAACACTCCCTTATGTACTTTTTTTATCAATGAGAATGAGTGGGCCTATTCTTTTTGCATTACCAATTTGGCTTGTGATTAATCTTCTTACTAATTACTTGGAGAAAATCCCATTTCCATTGGAGTACAATAACCTTGATGTTCATAGACTCTATTGATCCTCATGGTTCACTCTCGCATGGTATCAAAGTAGTGTTGTTTTGATAAACGTGTAACTCTTTATTGGTTTGTTGCTAATTACTTCATGTTTCGTGATTTTTTAGCTTCTTGTGCAAATTTCATTAATCCAATATTGATTTGTGTTAATCTGGTTAATATCATTTTTGGAGTTTGTTGTTTGTGGTGTTTGCTTTGGTGTTTGTGCAGTTAGGAGTTTTTCACTAAATTTGGCTATTCACAACTATCTTTGGCAAAAACTTAATTTGGAGGTATTTATGCTCTTGGTTTTGTGTTTGCTTTTCTTTATCAAGTTTAGTTCTAAATATTATGAATCCATCCAAAACCCTCTTCCTCCTCCATGTCTTAACTCTCGCTTTGATCCCGACACACTTTTCACAAGATCCTACTAAGCTTTATTTTGGGTCAGTACACATTAGCTCACCGAGTTCACTTCGATCTCGTCAAGCTCTCTCACATAACTCGGTCAAGCCCTCTTGGCTCGACCCTCTCTCACCTCGTCGAGCTAAAAATCAACTTAGGTTTGAACCGAGCTTTCTTACTTCCTTGAGCTATGTTTTTGCTCGCTCATATATCTTTGGCTTGGCCCATGTGTTTGTGTTTTTCACATGTGGATTTTACATTGGCACGTCCTCGGATCTCTCACCCCTAATTACATCTTGTGTCCCGAGCATAGAGCTCACCTTGAGGTTCACATGTTTGGCCCTACTTTACATACCCCTGTCATCATGCTCATTTCCGACTCTTGTAGCTCGACCTCTCTCCCAAGCTTGTTATCCCGAATAAAATTTTGGTAAAGGGAAAAGCATGGAAACCCTCTCATCCATCAGATATCTTGTTCATAGTGACATTTATAGCCCCTTTCGTATCCTTTGTTCACTAGAGTTATTTATATACTTACCTTCATTGATGAATTTTCACATTATACATGGGTTTACTTTCTCAAACATAAATATGAATTTTTGATCACTTTCAAGACTTCACGGATCTCGCTGAGAAATAAGACAAAAGGTCTATCAAGGTTCTCCAAATTGATAGTGGAGGTGAGTATGTGAGCAATAGGTTTGATGATTTTGCACCTCCGAAGGGATTAATTTGTAATGTATAATTTTTTATAGCCCTTCACAAAATGGAGTTGCGAAAAGAAAGAACCAAACACTTAATAAGATGTCACTTGTCTGTTCATTCTAAATCCCTTCCTCCACAGTATTGGGCCAAAGCCATGAATTGTGTTTATTACATTCAGAACCACATTCCACACAAAGAAGTAAAAGGGATGACACCCTTTGAGGCTTGGTATGGATGCAAAGTTGATGTCGAGCACTTTTGCATCTTTGGATCAACTCTTGTGGCTCGATTCCAAAAAAAGTTACGTAAGGCCTTAGAACCATAATCCAGACCTTGTATCTTTGTAGGGTATCCCGATGGCATGAAGGGCTATAGATTATTAAACCCCACCACTCATCAACTTTATATTGAGAGAAGTGTGAAGTTTGATGAGTCATCTTCTACTTCCACTTCTCCACCCGCTGAGGTCCTTTTTCCCCTCTTTGACTCTGATTCGACTCTTTTGATGATGATCTTATTGAGTCTCCTGCTCCTAATCCTCCTTCTCCTCCCACTCCCCATACTTGAGAATATTATGATTCGATAGTAGTGATTATGAGGACTATGTACCCCCTCACTCGAGTTAAGCATCAACAAATTCTAAGCCTGACTCTCCTCCTAGTCCTTGTTGGGCTAGGTAGACCTTGCAAAGTGTTGGAGATTGGATAGGGGATCCTTCATATGAGAGACAAACTCATTTAGAGTTCGGTGGAACCCACACCTTCTTCGCTTCCACCTCCTCGACCCTCGCCTTTCTAGGAGGCTATTGGGATTCTTGAGTGGGATTCTGTCATGGATGAGGAGTATTCCTCTCTCATGAAAAAATATACTTAGGATCTCACCCCTCTTTTGAAAGGAAGAAAAATGGTTAGGTGTAAGTCATTGACTCAACAAAGTATGGTACTTGATGGGAACGCGTTAAAAAATTTTAAGTACAAATTGTAGCTAAGGGTTTCTCCTAGGTTGTTGGGGTTTACTATTCATATACCTTTGCTCCTGTTGTGAAGATGACTTTTATTTGACTAACCCTCGTCATCATTACCTATAATAGATGGGAAGTCCATAAAATGGATGTTAAGAGTTCCTTTCTTCATGGGGACCTAGAGAAAGAAATCTATATAGAACAACCTACGAGTTATGTCCAGGATTTCTCCCTCATTTGTAAATTAAAAAGTCTCTCTATGGCCTTAAACAAGCCCCTCAAGCTTGGTATGCCAAGATGGACTCCTTTCTTCTTGCATTAAGGTTCACTAGGTGTCACTCTAACCCAAATGTTTACATTTTATGGCAAGATGAGTCCATGCTTATCCTCATTCTATATGTTGATGACTTGTTGATTATGGGTAGCTCTTCCTCGATCATTGATTATGTGAAGATTTCCTTAGCCAACAAGTTCTCCATGACCGACTTGGGTTTGCTTCACTATTTCCTTGGGATACAAATTACCCAATCTAACTCGAATCATTATTTCTCAACCTAAGTATGCCCTTGATTTGCTAGTAGGTTTCACATGTCTAATTGTAATTCATCTCCCACTCCCTTCCTTTTCGGGTTTAGTTAGTTATTGATTTCCCCACTCCCTTAGTCAATGGTACCCTTTATCGTTAGTTGGTGGGGAGCTTGATCTACCTAACTCAAACTCGGTTGGATCTGTTATTTGTTGTTGGCATCATGTCTAGATTTATGCAGGAGCTTCATGAGCTACATTGGAAAGTAACAAAGTGGATCCTTCACTATGTTTGTGGCACTCGTACAGATGACATACACTACTTGGAGGGACAAAGATTGATTTAGTTAGATTCATAGATTTTGATTGGGTCGATTATCTTGTTCATCATAAGTATACCTTTGGTTATAACTTTTCTTTTGGTTCAGTCATGTCGGTTGGTCGAGAAAGGAGTTGAATGCGATTTTGATATCTTCTACAAAGGAAGAATACAAGGGAGCAGTCAACACCGCCATAAAATCTATTTGGTTACAGGGGATTTTGACAAAGTTTGGCATTCACTTTTAGTGGCCTACCATCATATATTGTGACAACTTGAGCACTATATCAATTTTTAGAAATCTAGTTTAGCATCGTGACAAAACATATTGAGATTCACATGCACTTAATTAGAGAGTTGATCCATGGAGACATCATTGATTTACGTATTATCGGACTTCAATTCAAGTTGCATATATCTTTACCAAACCCTTCATTGAATCCAAGTTCCTTCACTTGCGCTCTCTTCTTGGGGTGAGGTCGACTCAAGTCACTCGTATTCTTTGGACTTTCAATTCATTTTCTCCTCCTCTTCTTATAAATATATTAGTTTGTGCATGGGTAACTCATCAGAATTTAGTTGTTGGGACTCATATGCCACATATTTATTAGTTATCTAGGAAGTCCTCTTTGTATTCTGGTTTTCCATGCCTCTACCTAAGCTTTAATGAAGGGGGTGTTGGTGTGAGGTATATTTTCCACCTTTGTTTATTTATTAGGTGTTCTTCACCTCACACATAACGAGTCATCTCACTTAGGTGAGTCATAGGTATTTTAGGGAGTTGCATGACATATGATAGATTTTATCATAGAATTTGTCATACTTTTGATATGCGTCATTGTCATATGGGAGTTATATGTTATTCCTATCATTGTAACTCCTTACTCTATTATAGGAATATGACATGTCTAGGCATGTGAATTACGTAACACTCCCTTATGTACTATTTTTTTCAATATATGAGAATGAGTAGACCTATTCTTTTTGCATAAACAATTTGGCTTGTGATTAATCTTCTTGTTGATTACTTGGAGTGCATTCTCATTTCATTGGAGTGCAACAACCTTAATGTTCATAGTCTCCATTGATCCGCATGCTTCACTCTTATAATTCCAATTATGTTCTAGTGAAACTTCATCTATATGTCTATACGAATCAACATCTAATAACATAACACCTATAATATGTTGAGGTTGAGATGGGGTTTTTAAGGAATTTCCCACTCCTAAAACAATTTACTAATCCCGTGATATCTTGACTCAAAATCAAGATATTTTAAGAGTAAACGAAAGTTTAAGGAATCAATAGATCCATCTATTCTCTCAATGTTTTTTATTAATAAACACTTTTGACCGGAGCTATGAACCAGGGGTTAGGCCCCAACCATACAAAGAAGGGAAGGAAGATGGGGAGCAGAAGGAGAAGGGAGGGGGAAGAGGAAGAAGAGAAACATTGAAAGAAACAGGAGGAAGAGGAGAAAGGAAGGACCAAAACACAAGAACAGAGGCAATCACAAATAACCGGAAACAAGGCCAAAGCCAAGAAATCAACCAATCTATGTGCCCGCACGCCTGTTGGCCTCCCGTATAAGGAGGTGGAAAGCTCCAAGTAGCCTGTCTTTATGTTCCTACCATTTATCGGGCCGTGGCTTGAACAGATACCGAGCTTCATCAATGTGCACTTTAGGGAGGAGCCTATGGTCAAGATGACCCGCCAAAAATAGTGATTGCACATGCTTTGAGTGTAGCGGAGGAGGTCCCTATATTGACCGCAAAGCCATTGTATCTTGCGTCTAGAACCTATATCGAGCTCATCAATGTCATCACCACGAGAGAGGATCGGGGAGGAGAAATCGTCGGTTCATCGTGAAGACCAATGTTGTAAGCACGATAAATCTTATCGTCATGCAAACTAACTCGACCACAACAATGTCCCAATGCAATAAAGAAGCGAAAGAAACAAAGGCCAAAGTAATTTTCGTATTAGAGTGGGCATGCCTAGCACTGAAATGGTATGCATCACCCAAGATAGTTTTGATTGCTTCAGCTTCCTCGTGAGAGGAGTAGCGAAAGATTTCTGAGAGACGGTCCCTATCTATGTCAAGGGTAGAAGCTTCGTCTGGAATAAAGCTCCTTAGAAAGACAAATGGGAAACCTAAGAATGCCATGACCAAAGAAAGTAGACTAACAAGCAACACGAAAAATACAAAGAGCGGGCAATAGACCACTACCATCCCGCACTCGTGCTTAAAAAGGTATTACACGTGCGGAAGAGCAAATCCAAGCTGAGACCGAGTACCCTATAGTTCGTGTGACAAGATGAAGGAGAGGCCTGACCAGTGCTTCTGCATGTCCCGAAATGATGGTGGCGGCAAGGTAATCAATGGCATAATTGGTGAGAAGATCCGCTACTTGGTTAGCTTCACAAAAATGTGATTGATGTGCCATGTGCGTAATTTGCCAAGCCAAAAAAGTATGTTGGAGATGAAGGGATTTAATTTCCATGAGGGGGAAGACCCACGAGAGATTGCATGAATAATGATTTGGGAATCACCTTCAATGAAAAGAGTTTCACACCCTAGATTGACAGCTAATTTGACACCTTCTAAAAGAGCTTGTGCTTCGGCTAAATTATAGGAACAATCCAAGATAGGGAAAGAACCAGCAGAGATGAGAGTGCTTGAATCACTCCTGATAATGCAACCAACACTTGATTTACCTGGGTTACCCTAGAAGCCCCATCAAAGTTCAGTTTCCACATGCCCATAGGGGGAGGGTGCCATTTGACCCTTTTTCTTCTGATTAATTTCTCAACTTGGGAAAGACCTTTCTTGATGATTGAACCAGGACTGGGGAGTTTGATGAGAGGCCATGAATTTCTGATAGTTGCATCACTAGAAGAGAAAGTGGGGTGCGAGAGACTATTTTTGCTGACATTCTCGAGATGGCTACTTCCAGCTTATTTAGAAAAGCAGGGAGCTCAACAGACTGCTCTCTAAAAAATGAAGATTTCACTCCCACCAAATGTGCCAAATGAGGAAGAAAGGAGCTATGAGCCAAATGGAGCTGAGAGAACTATCTTTACCACACCTGGGCCAAGAGAGGAGTGTATCAACAATATTATTACAAGGAGCCCAGACAAGATTCAATTTGGAAAGAAGCCAGTGCCAACAGTTGGAGGTGAAAGAACAAAAGAGGAACAAATGGTCCTGATCTTCCTCGGCTTCACCACAAAGCACACATTTAGAGGGACCAACATAGCCCCAATTTCTTCTCCTCGCCTGAGTAAGAACTTTCTTTTTAAGAACCAACCAGCCGAAGATGGCCACCTTGGGCAAAAGACTGGGGTGCCAACAACCCAAGGGGCTGGGAGAACCCAAACTTGACTGAGAAATTTCACCTTATAATTTCCTGAATTGTCACCGAGCCAAATCAGATTGTCCTCACCTATGTTGAAATGAACATGCTTGGCCCGAAGGGCTTCAGAAAGAGTATTAGATTCTTGAAGGGAAGCCCCAATGGTCGAAAGATTTTTCCATTCCCATGATGGAGAGCCATTCGGATGTTGACGACCAAAATCAGCTACTTTAGTGCCCCAAGTGACACTGGTAGCATTCATAACTCTGTTGAGATTGGAAATAAGGTTAAGTGGGTGAGACCCATTCTAGCTGTCCTCCCAAAAGGTGACTAATTGACCATTGTTGATTCTTTAGAGACTGAGTCTGCGTAATCACTAATTTGCACTTGCATAAAAAGTTCCAAATATGAGAGCCTTTGGGAAGCTCAATGCTGGAGAGTAGGAGCTCAGGATGACCCGCCTCAAGATATTTATGTGAAAGAACCTAAAAGCCAACCGTTTAGAATCGGTGATAAAATTCCAAACAAGTTTGGCACCGAGGGCCTGATTCTGAAGAGCCAAATCAAGAATGCCCAGGCCACCTAGAGATTTGGGGAGCTTGACAGTCTCCCACTTCACCAAATGAAATTTTCTCTCTTCATTATTCCCTTGCCAAAGGAAGGTTCTAACTAATTTCTCAATTTTGTGCAAAACAGTCTTGGGAATCAACAATACTGACAACATATAAATTGGAAGGGCCAGGAGGACAGAGTTGATCAGGAGTGCACGACCAACCAGGGACAACCATTTTCCTTTCCACGAAAGCAATCTAGCCGACAAAGAGTTGAGAAGCCTGTCCCAAAGATTCACTTTACCGTTTTATAAAAAGAGAGGGATCCCCAAATATTTATGGGGGAGGGAACCCACCGCAAAGCCTAAAATTGCCTTAATCCTGCCCTACAACCCAGGGAGTGACATTGAAGAAAAAAATAACAGATTTTTGATAGTTGTTTACGACTGAGAGGCCATCGAATAGGATTCCAAAGTAAGAGGAAAGGTAATGTGCTTCCTAATGGACACTTGACTAAAAAGAAAGGTATCGTCGATGAACTGTTGGTGCGAAAGGGGGGGAAGGTTGGTGGTCAGCCTAAAACCCTTGAGCTCCCCGACCTGAAGAGCAGCTTTAATACTTCGACTAAGAGCCTCAGCGACCAGGATGAAAAGGAAGGAGGACAGAGGATCACCTTGCCTAATACTGTACTACTACTAAAGAAACCTTCATCAGAACCATTAACCGTAATCGAAAATCATGGTGAAGAAATACAATTGAAGATCCAATTACAAAAGTGATTGCCAAAGCCCATAGCTTGAAGGGATTTACAAAGGAATCTCCAATTAATACGATCATAGGCTTTGCTGAAATCCAATTTGATCATCATACCAGAGCGGTTGGAGGAGTGAAGAGTGTGAATCATTTCATGGGAAATGATTATACCATCAGCAATAGATCTTCCTGGAATGAAACTGCTTTGTTCCTGTGCAACGAGCTTATGTAGAAGAACACTCAACCTTGACACTATAGCCTTTGAAATAATTTTATAGGAAGTATTGCAAAGGGAGATTGGCCTGAAATCATCGAGAGAGACAACTTGCACCTTTTTAGGGAACATGCAAATAAAGGTGTGATTGAGAGCACCAAGGAGCTTGCCCGAACATCTGGATTCCTCCACAGATTGCCACATGGTGTCCCCGATGACGTCCCAATAAGTCTTGGAAAAACGAGGCAGGAAAACCATCTGGACCGGCGCTTTATCCCTTTGCATAGAGAAAACGATCTTGCGAACTTCATCTATTGAAAAAGGAGAGAGAAGTTTAATGTTATCACTGTCATCAACTAAACTCGAGAATCTGATCAAGGAAAGAATGTTGTTCTACCAGAGGAGAGGCCTCATCACCATTCGAAGTTTTTGAAAAAATGACACCGTCTCTGATTTAATCAAGGATTGAGAGGACAACACCGAATCATCAGCTAACTTCAGTGAGGAGATGTAATTGACATTTCTTCTAGCTTTGACAGAAGCGTGGAAGAATTTGGTGTTCTTGTCTCCATCAGCCAGCCAAATTTCACGAGATTTCTGTCTCCAATGAATTTCTTCTTTAAGCAGAAGATCACCAAGCTCACTGAGAAGATATTTTTCGTTGATGAAATCTTCCTGAAACATACCTCTAGAGAAGACCGATTCATTAAGAAGGCGCAAAGCTTTCTCAACTCTCTGTTTTTCTTGAAAAATGTTTTTGAAATAGGAAATATTCCATTCCTGCAATTTATCTTTTAACAAAGAAAGCTTCTTAGAGAGTTTGAACATCCACGTCCCTTCCACCTCGAAGGAATCCCACCAAGAGCGAATAAGAGGCTTAAGAGAAGGATCCTGCAACCACATGGACTCAAATTTGAAAGGGGAACGACGTGGTGGGATGTCAAAAGAAATGTTGAGGAGACCGGAAAGTGATCAGATCCAGAGAGAGGAAGAACAGAACATTTGATGAGAAATTTGTGTTGAAGCCAATCTTCGGAGACCAGAAAACGATCCAAACGAACTGCCATAGAGCTAAACCCAATACGCCGATTGTTCCAAGTAAACCACCCTGAGTTGGGTTCCAAATCGATTAACTTGGTGGCGGAAACAAAGGAGGTGAAGTCCACTTGAGAACGAGGCATGCCAATGGATGCCTCCTCTTTTATCTTTGTCGGAGAGGGTAGCATTGAAATCCCTAGCCACTATAGTCTTGAAATTCTGAACAGGATCAAGAATTGTCTGAATCTTTGACCAAAGCTCCCTTTTTTAACGGAGTGTTAGGACCATAGATATTACAAAGAAAGAAGGACACATCAGAATGTTTGATGAAAACTTTACACCAAATGAAATTGGGGTCGACCAATAAAGGCTCAAGACGACAAAAATTGGAATTCCAGAGAACTCCCAGGCCGCCAAAGGCACCAAGAGAGTCCGAGAAGCAACCTTCCCAACCTTTCCACTTACGAAACCAGCCTGACTTACATTCCTTGGAGGACATCTTAGTTTCTTGAATAAGACATAAGAAAGCTTTGGTATCAAGAGCATAACGTCTCAACAGACATTGTTTGTTAGGGGCGTTCAGACCCCTAACATTCCAAGAGAAAAGGATCATTGGATCTTTAGAGAGGACCCGCCTCTCCTACTTGAGGATGGAAAAAGGAACGAAGTTGGAGCTACTTACCTCTTCTACATGTCTTAACTTTACATAAAGAGAGTTCTATATATTGGGAATGTTTTAACTTTACATGGCATTACATAGTTGTTTGATTATGTAGTTACTTATCACGTAATGGCCGGATTATACACCTCTTGTACACAAGGTAGGAGTTGTGAAGAATCACATACTTTAGTTATAAACATGTGTATA
The DNA here is from genome assembly GCA_018340775.1 of Taxus wallichiana var. yunnanensis. Lineage (NCBI taxonomy): Eukaryota > Viridiplantae > Streptophyta > Pinopsida > Cupressales > Taxaceae > Taxus > Taxus wallichiana. Next base: position 299,354,644 of record CM031240.1, on the reverse strand, counting down.
AGTGTATGGGTACTCGAGCATTACAAAATATGCTAGGAAGGTGCAAAAATAATAAAAATTATGTGGAACTATGTACAAACTAGTGCAAAAGAGTTGCGTAACATTAGATAGTGACAAATATGGATGGAGCGACTATAGATAATAGTTTTTATGCATTGTAAAACATTTGTTAGAAGATTGAAGACGTAGAGTGAGGTGCAAAGGATGACTAGGTGGCGGTTAGAGGCAATCTCAAAAAAATTGCTTATAAAATCATTATATTTTTCTAAAGCTTACATTTGTTTTAAGGCACGTTGATTCCTAGGAGGTATTTATTGAAATTTGATATGACAACTATGTTTTGGTTGTTATTTTTTATAGATAACAATTGGGTCTAGGATGAGGAGTAAGGAAGAGTATACAAGTTATGTACTAAGCATGTTAAGTGATGCATATTGTAAGATTTTGTAAGCAAGTATTGTATTTACATAAAAGATTTTACATGGACTACTTTTGAAAGTACTATAAATAAAGTCTTTTTAGATCTTATTATCTCGCTTGGTTAATTCAAGTGTAAAAGTAACATATTTTTGTTGGGTTTTTACCAAGATAAACATGTGTTTATACGTTTTGTGCTTTATTATTTTCCTTTTGTGTTGTTTTAAGGTTAATATATGTTTTTCATCTATTTTACATTAAATCGTTACAAGATTTTTCTATCTTGGTTTGTGTGGTTTGTGTTAGGTTGATTATCCAACATTTAGTATTAGATCTTCTAGGTTTGTAGGTTATAAAAAAATTGGAGATAGATCTTAAAGAGTTATTTTGACAGTGTGGGAATCTTACACAATGAAGGATATACGTCTTGAAGGAAAATAATAGAGATAGAAAATTTTAATTTTAAAATGATTGAGTCATGAAAGCTAAAAATGGACATGTGGGGTTGAATCAAGAATAATGGGACAAAGTTTATAGGAAGTCAAGGATTTCTATCCAACTGCTTTTCTATTAGATTTAGTCTTCTTAAATGTATTTATTTAAAAGAAAACAAAAGATGTATGGGAAATGTTTGAAAAGTTATACAAGGCCAAATCTATAGCTAAAAAACTATTGTTATGAAGGAAAATGTATTCCTTGAGAATGAAGCATGGTGGCTCGATTCTGAGCACCTAAATGTCTTCAAAACTTTATTATGTTAGTTATTGTCTATTGATATCAAGATAGATGACTACGATAGGTGTATTGCATTTCTATGTTATTTTCCATATTCTTGGGATAACCTAGTAATGGGGATCACTAGCACTTCAACCAAGCTCAAGATGAATAAGATAGTCTCGATGTTATTGTATAAAGAAATAAGGAACAAATTTGTTAAGGATCACTAAGGTCATGTGTTTTTGGTGCATGAGAGAGTGCAATTAAAAGGCAAGTGGAAGATAGGGGAGAAATGTGCATAGTCTATGAGTAAGTCTAACACTCTGGACAATCCCTCTTTGAAAAAGTGTTAAAACTATAGAAAGTTAATACACTTTAAGAAGGAATGAAAGGTAAATGTGGATAATAACAAACTTATTGATGAAAATTTCACCTCACGGTTTGAGTGGATAACATGAGGAGGTAAAAATTGGATCAACCTCAAATATGACGAGGTTTCTAAGGTACCCATAGATGATGTTGATTGTTGCGCTCCATGAACAATGGTCGATTCCTTTCTTGCGACTAAGTTTGCAATCAAAAATACTACACAAGATGGAATTAGTAATATGGGTAGGTGGGTTGCCTGAAAAGGCCAGTTCCCAGAAGCCAAAGGACTTCCTTACGTGGATGTCAACCCGCTTTTAAAACATTCAAGTTTTATTTATGAAAATGGAATATAATATAAGATATATGAAAAATGTGATCAAATGTCTATCACTTATTTAGTCTATTACAAATATCAGTTGATAATGATAGTATGAAAAGAAATGAGTCTAGAACTCAAAGTCGGAATCAGGTCGATATCCGATTCCCGGAGAAGTTAGAGCCCATGAGCGGGTGATGGCGTCCTCCTCGATAAAGTATGAGTCAGGTTCTTCGATATAATATTCGAAGAAGAAGTTTGAAAGCTCCTCCTTAGTATCATACAGAGGTGCAAGATCAGAATCAAAATCTGCAAGGCTGACTTCACTCTTAATATTTAACTCGAATCTTTGTGTTGGTGTCTTCAGGGATGTCAAATCCCACTTCGTGGTGGTATTCGAAACAGGATAAATTAGTTTGTATGTGTTGTACTTCGTAATAGGCTTCCCAAAACTCTTTAGTGGCCTCTCACATCTTCTAGGTTGATGTAAAGATACTCTCTAGTCGATCAATGGGGTTACGTGGATGACACATAACTCCAAGTCATGCAATAAGCCGTATTGTTCCCAGTGCAAAGGATGTTGGATGATCGAAAGTGAGTTGCTTGTTGGTGATTGGGTGGTTGGATCTTGTTATGGCCATCCACAAAATCCATTCTTGGAAAAAGGATTAGTAATACACAAGTATCTAATAAAAGATTTTGGAATGGAATTTGATTACTAAATAAACAAAGAACACAAGAATTGCATGCGATTACAAGAATCGCATGACAATCTGACAAACGTAGGTGACTCGAGAAATATTAACAAACTGTTAAAATAAATGATTTGATTGTCTAAAAAGGAAACTATGATCTGCTAAATGTAATAAGGAGCACATAATGATTAGGAAATCTTGTTTTAAGATGAAAAACATAATTTAAAGAGAAAGAAACGAACCTTGGTTGATAGTATGAAACGATAGGTGACAGTGATCGTGCTTGGATGATGAACGAGCTTATGGAGAGCTCCAAAATGCTTGATGGATGTGCTTAGATGCAAAACAATGTTAATGAAGACCTAGTAACACTTTTGAATGCTTAATAATGCTCCTGGTTTTTTTTGGATGGTTGTGAATGGTCCCGAAGAGAGGTAGGAAAACTAGTATTTATAGATCGCCGACGTTCGAGGGAATCGTTAGCATTTTTGGGAAGTTAGAGTTAGGAAGAGATACAAAGGATAAACCTTCTAATTTGATCTTAGGTGGCTAGGGATTTAGGGGGATTATGGCGTGGTAACTTAGAGAGTTGAGTGTGAGGGATTAGAGGTGGATAGAGGTAGTTGGGATTAGATGGGGAATAATTTGGAAGGTTTCCTAATTTAATGTAGTCCTAATTAGTGAGAAGTGATAATTTTCATAGGGATACGTTAGAGGTGGTTAGGATAATATTTTTAGAAGGTTTCTTATTTAGACTAGTCGTAACTAGTGAGTTAGGAGGAGTTCTCATGGTGAGGTGTAGGGGTGAATATGCGAATTAATTAATTGATTAATTAGTCGTGAAAAAGGGGGATATGATTTAGGAAATGTGGGATTAATTAATTAATTAAAGGGGTGTAGGGGTAATGTCCTAGGTTTAGAGAGATCATTTAAATGACGTGATAGTGGGTTTAAACAAGTTAATTAAATAGATGACTTAGGTCGTGAAATGGTATGCGAACAAGTATGTTTGTTCGACTATTTTGTGTGGAAGCGGGGCATGCAGATTTTTGGTGTCTACATTTGCCCCTTTTTGTTTGATGTCTTAAGAGGCATTAGACACAAACGATTGAGAGTGTTTGTTTGTATGGGTGATTTTGTTGTAGCGTAATACAAGAAACATCATTTGTTTACATGTGTTTTGTTTTTAAAGGATGCCCTAGTCCAAGGGGTATTGAAAGAGCATGTGCTACCAAAGGACCAACTTGACAGGAAACCAAGGGGTTTACGCCTATAGGCGTGCGATTTGCGGAGGTAGGCTAGCTTAATGGGAAAGCCAAGTGATGGGGTCGAAAGGGCATGCTTCCCATGTAGGCGTATGACAAGTCTCAATTGTTTGTTTGTGTTTACTTGATTTGAATGTTCTAAGGAGCTTGGGTCCTTTGGAGTAAAGACACTTATGCAAAAGTGATGTTTCATGATGCTTAAGTATGCAAATGATAAGGTTTCTAAAAAGCAAGGTGAATTGCTCACGTTTAAGAGAATTGCCGACATTTATGAGAATCACCCACGATTGGTACAAATCGTCGGTGATTGAATCATGGTGAAAATTGGGGCATATAAATACTCGACCCCCTATAGTTCTTTTCATTTTTAACCATGGGGTAAACGACTTTGAGAGGAGTTTTCAAGCATTTTAGGGATTTTGATGGATTTGAACACGATGGCAACCTCCATCAGCAGATAAAACCACCCACAATAGAGGTAAACCAAATTTTATTTATTTTTTTGTGTGAATTTAGATAGTTTTGGGATATTACTACCATTTTTGGGGCGTATAGGTGCCTAGCTTAATCACTAATGACTCGGAGAATCGTTGGCGATTGGGATGAATCGCTAGTGATTCATCAATATTTTTAATAGTTTTGGTGTTTAATGTTTTAGATGATGTTGGTGTAAAAATATTGATGTGTGTTTTGTTAATATGTTATTGATAGGTTTTTGGTATATTTATTGATGATACTAATTAATGGTTTGTTCATTTTCACGGTGGATGTGAAATTGAACATTCGGGACCAAATTCCTTTAATATTGGAGGAGGTTAGGACATATATGTTAGATGAGAATTAGGCTTGTGTGGATGTCGTGGGTTTTGGTTCCATGAGGTTTTATAAATGGATCCATAGATTTTTGGGTTCGATTCTGGCATTGCTTTAGAGGTGGTGAAATTTTTCCACCAATACATTTTGGTTGCCTAAAGGAGAGGTCATTATTTCTTTGGAGGATGTTCACCATATTTTGAGACTTTCGATCTGCGGGTCAATGGTGTATACCATCACCGAGGCGAGAGAGGATGAGGTGATGGGTAGATTGTATGGGGAGGATGTTGGAGACATCAAATATGTGTTAGGGGGTTTTCTTATGGTTGTGTTTATTTTCCTGAGAGAGCGGGTCGTGTTCGATGACTATGATTATGATGGCCATCATGTGTTATGCTTTACTAGATTTTGGGAGTGGTCATTTTCTGTGGATGATGATAGGGGTGGTGTCTGAGATGATGGAGCATCACACAATTTTTGAGTGGGGGCATACCCTACTTGCATAGACATTCAGAGAGTTTTGGGCATGGAGGGATCACAAACATTATGATATAGATGCTGATTTTCTACTTACAGGCTTGGGCTCTGGAGAGAAAGCACATTGTTATTACTTGACCAATAGGATTATCATGGAGCATTGGTGATCATCACCATCTTTTTATGAGGTAGAGATCGAGACAAGGGTCGTGTGGGGAAGAGGCAAGATGGATAAGGTTCTACAGGATTTGTTGACTAGACTGCATGTGGGGGATGTGGTGTGGAGACCTTACTTGGATTTACCAACCTGGCCTAAGTAACCACATGACTTACTTTGTTTACAGACCCATATGACTTGAGACTCACAGAGGCAGAGCATGAGTTACTTTGCTTTGATCGTGTTCGCAGACAATTTGGATTACAACAGAGGAGTGCTTGAGGAGCCCATTCAAGTATAGGCGGAGGGAGACACATATAGACACTCCGAGGGTAGTGGTGGCAAGACTTGTAGTTATTAAGGATTTTCCAAGGGCTACAGGGCCCAATGAGGAGGGAGTTATTGTACCAATTGATGATACGGGGGTTACCCCAAAGTACAATGCATGGTGGATTCCGGTGTTCGGGAGTTTTGATAGAGCTCGAGTGGTGTAAAGGGATACTTAACGGGTGAGAGCAGTACGAGCTCGCAAAGAGGGTGGAGCACAGGGGATGAGAGGCAAAGCCAAATTATGATGAGGAGGAGGAGGGCAATGATGACTTGGTTGTTGCTATTTTAGTGATGACGGTTGAGAAGGTCGTAGTGGAGGGAGAGAGAGACGTGGCTCGGAGAGAGCGCGATGATTTGATTGGTGTTTGAGATACCCTCATTATAGAGAGGGATGGATTGATTGTTGAGCAAGATAGTCTCTAGGCACAACTTGTACATGTCGGCTTCACTGATAGAGACAGTACAATGAACGTAGGGATATATTGAAAAGGTGTTGGGTATTACGAGGCCTTCTATATTTGGTGTAGAGTAGTCAGCGGCGATGGCTTGATTTGGAAGATAGAGGGAGAACCTACAATACCTCCTCCTCATGGGATGATTTCAGTGGTACACTATGATGCGGTATGGGCGAGTGGGATTACTACATTGATCTAATTATCAAGAACTACCCGGATGCCACATTGTATTTTGATCACGTAGCTGCCAAAGCGAAGGGTAGATCTGACAACATTGAGGCCTAGTGAGTGTGGTGAGTGTGGAGCGACCACCACTTCGAGAGGCCAATAAGAGTGGAGGGTGGTGAGGGTGGAGCCAGAGGTGAGGTTGTGGTTATGAGTGCTCCTAGAGGGGGTGGAGACATAGGTGCCATTGGAGGCACACATGCTCCTGGAGGAGAGGGTGATCTAGCACGATGCTTGGAGATGTGGATTTTACCAGATTGATTTTGATGTCTATGACATAGGCTCATAGAAGCCCATTTTTGTATGATGAGGACATATATTGATTTTTTGATATTGATTATGATGTATATCGGACTTTGATTTATATATATACATGATGATGATGATGAGTTTGTGGTTTATATTTTTAATGTATGCGTTAAACTTCATATGCTTTTATTTGGAAATGTGTTAGTGTTCTAGATGGATTTTGATGGATAACTTGTTTGATATGATTAGATGTGGTTCTAAATCGATGTTTAATTTATTTACATGTCTTTAAAATGTAACCCAAAAGTGTGACAAATCAAACAATGCAACTAAATAATATGAGGTAAAAATGGAAAGATTGCCATACTATGGGTTTATACTGATGAGTTTTGGAAAACACTTGCACTTCGGCCTTTTCGAGATGTTAAATAATATTATCAATGAGTAGTTACACAAACTATGATGAGAATTTGAGTTTGAGTGAATGTGTTTTACTAGGATGACAAACAGGACACTGTGTATATGTAGGTCAACGTGGGCAAAAGGGATCTCCTCTTAAACGAGTTCATAGGAGTATGCCCCAACTATACATATTTTATTTTTGAAGCAAACTAATTGGTGTGGGAAGTTTGCTCTAATGGGAAAGTTGATCAATGTGGGAAACTTTCATGGATGCTTTGATGTTGATGCACTTTTTTTTCTCGAAGGTTGATCGATGCGGGAAGCCTTTTGCATGGGTAGTCATCCTTCAAGGGTATGGTCTACATTTTGTCTTTTAATAAGATAACCATCCTACAAGGGATCGGTCCATAATTTTTACTGGTAGTTGTCCTTCGAGGGAGTAATTTACTACATTTTGGTATTTTGAAAAAGGAGCATCCAAATGTCTTTTATATACATTTTTGAGATGAAAGCAAAACCCTGATAAATCATTTCGAGGAGGGGATAAAATGTGCATCGGACCTATACACACATGCCCCATGTCATGTTTTGATTGGTATGGATGGATGTGTGTAAGGATTTCAAGGGGTTCTTGCAAACGAAGGAACTTGTCCATGGAAAATATGTGATGAAAAAAGTCGTGTTGCTCATCTTTAAGGTGTATTTAAGATGTTGACGGATAGCCACATCATTGTAATGATAGGATTTGGAGGTAACTACGATCACAATGATCGATCATTTAGCATTAGAAAGGCCACAATTGCAAAGCATTTAGAGGTTCCATTTCATGTTCCCCATCAAGAGAAGCGAGACAATATGCTCCTGACCCATACTTGTGAGTAATAATGTATGGACCAATCCAATTAGGGGAAAACTTTCCACATTTACTTCATTCTAATGTAGTGACATTTTTATTTTCTTTAAGTACAAGATCACCAATTTTAAATTCATGTTCTTTGACATGTTTTTTATATGCTCTACTAATACATTCTTGATAAACTTGATGATGTTTAAGGGCCTCTAGACATTTTCATCTAACAATTCAAGTTGAGCTAAATAGTCTTGACGATGTTCTTCATCAAGGATGAAATCTTTGAGAGATACACGAAGTGAAAAAAATTAGACTTCGAGAGGTAGAATGGCTTCCGAGCCATAGACAATTGAAAAGGATGTAGCACCTGTAGGTGTGCGGATGCTAGTCCAATAAGCCCATAGAAGCAGCAAATTGGATTTGGAGATGCCATTCTTGCCTACGTCATATATTGTTTTCATAAGTATCTCATTAAGTGTTTTGTTAGAGGCCTCGTCCTATCCATTTTCTTGAGGATAATATGGTGATAAGAAATTGATTTTGATGTCAAACTCATCACGAGCTTTTTATCTTCTTAATTTTTTGAAGGATTTTCCATTATCTCTGTGATGAGCTTATTCGGATACCAAAACGACATATGATATTTTGATATATGAAATTGATGATAGGTCTTGATTTTTTGAGGTCAAAGGGATGGATTCAACCCACTTAGTAAAGTATTCGATTTTGTGATAATGGAATGATGTTATTAGGATGACTTAGGATTGATTGCACCAATGAGGTCTAACCCCTTTGAGAAAAGGGTCATAAGTCTTGAGTGATCTGTAATGCTTGATTGGGGACGTGAATGAGATCTGAATGGAGTTGGCATTTAACACATTTCTTTACGTATGCACAACAATATTTGGTGATGGTAGGCAATAATACCCTAGCCGTATGATGCGTTTAACGATGGCATTGCCACTAAAATGACCACCACAAATGCCATCATGGACCTCTTTGATTACTTTGGTTGATTCATGTGGTTTAAGACATCGCAATAGTATATTATCAAAGCTACGTTTATAAATGATACCACCTATGATAACAAATCGAGTGACGCGTTGAAGAAACAATCGTTTAACATCATGTGATAAATCTAATGGCATTTTGCATTCAACAAGATAATCATATATCTGAGTATACCATAGATCGGGTGGATTGTTGTCAATGATATTAATGGAAGGAATCTCATTTTGATGTGAAGTATGATCCAACTGTTGAATGACTACAAACATTTTATTTTTATCCTTAGATTCTTTTGTTTCAAAAGGACAAGAGGATCTAGAGAATCCATAGTGTCTACAAACTTGTTAGAAGATCACGGAATGGCTTGAATGGTATAATGATTGAATGCGCCGAGGAGAAAGTCGACAATTGATTTATATTTCTGAAGGATTTCATTCTTACATTGGTATTCTCCTTTGACTTGACTGATGACAAGTTACGAATCTCCATGATTTCGAATATGTGGGACACTAAGAGATGACAATATCTAGACCCATGATTAAGGCTTCATATTCTACCATGTTATTAGTACATTCAAGTTAAGTTTGAATGATAACGGAAGTGGAATGTTCTAGGGTGGTATGATAACAACTTCGGCTCCTCCCCTTCTTGGCATTTAGAACCATCAAAGAAGAGGGTCATTTTGATAGGGATGAAATCATATTCATCGATGTTGTTGATGGATTCATCGAGAAAACACTCGTGAGGTGGTTGATTATTTGGAAGGGGTGCTTCACAAGTTGATCTGCAATTTCGACCTTTAATAGATTTATGTGATATAATTTCAAGGTTGAATTCAGTCATGAGCATAAGCAATCGACTAATGTGATATTTGTGATAAGGTTTAGTGTGCATGGTTTTAAGTGGATTAAAACTGGTGATGACATATGTCTTGTGATTGAGGAGATAATGTTGAAGTTTGGAGGTGGCAAAATATAACACACAACATAATTTTTCAGCTTCAATGTAATGTGTTTCATACTCATGGAGTGTGCGGCTAATGTAGTATACGACTGTTCATGACCTTGATTATCACGGTGGGCAAGCATAGCTCCTAGAGCATGTTTTGAAGTGGATATGTATAGATAAAATGACTCCCCTTCATGAGGTGGAGTAATCACAGTGGTGATTATATATATATATATATATATATATATATATTTCATTGAAGGGATTCTAACAATCAAATCCCAATGAAACTCTACATCCTTACGAGAGAGATGGTGAAATGGTTGACAACGGTCAGAAAGTTGTGATATGAAATGTCGAATTGATTGCAATTTACCTTGGAGGCTACGTAGTTGTTTAAGATTAGATGGTGGAGGCATTTCAATGATTGCTCTAACCTTTGTTAGGTCCACTTCAATACCTCAGATAGATATGATGAATCCTAAAAAAATTTCCTATGAGAACACCAAAAACACACTTTGCAGGATTAAGACGAAGAAAAAACTGGATGAGACAAGTGAAGATTGACTTGAGGATGTCAAGATGGTCTTTTCATGATTTAGATTTTCTTAGAAGGTCATTGATGTAGTCTTTGATAATTTTGTGGATGAGGTCATGAAAAATGTATGCCATGGCACGTTGATATATAGCCCCCACAATTTTGAGACCGAAAGGCATGACATGGTAACAAAAAGGTTCCTAAAGGGTGATGAAATAATTTTGTGTTGATCGTCAAGAGAAATGAGGATTTGGTTATAGCCAGAAAAACCATCCATGAGGGAAAGCATTTCATGTCCGACTATTAGGTTGACAAGCTAATTTATGTTTGGAAGAGGGAAATCATCTTTCGATAAGTGAGATTGAGATCCATGAAGTCTGTGTAGATACGTATCTTTCTTGAATCTTTGGTTATGAGGATGACATTAGAGACCCATTATGGATAGTTGATGGGTATAATAAAATTGGCAGATAAGAGGCGTTATAACTCTTCCTTAACAAGGAGAGCTATACGAGGATGCATTTTACGAAGTTTTTGTTTAACTGGTTTAGCATTGGGGTATGTGACTATGTTGTGTACGACAATGTTAGGATCAATTTCAGGCATATCACTTTGTATGACCAGCGAAGGCTTGGTGATATTTTGTTAAGAATGAAATGAAATCATCTAGTTCTTATGGGTTTAAGGATTGACCGATCTTAACTATACGAAGATCTTATGGGGTACCTAAGTTAATGTCAATGGTAGATTCATTAAGAATATTTGGTGTGTTAGATGGTAGGGATTTATGAAGAAAATAGTCTTTAGCTCCCATGTGGGAAAGGATGTCCTGGTCATCTCGACACTTGAGAATATCTACAACAAAGTAGTCTTCATCAACCATTTATGGCCAAACAAGGGGTAATGATTTAGTGGAGTGATTAGATTGATAAGTGGCCCTAAAGATACAACATTGATTAAAAAAATTTAGGTGGGATGGATACAATGTCGTCTGTGTCCATAGGATCTTTAGGGTTTGTGGGTGATGATGGTTCTAGTTTAGAAATGGTTATGGATGCAACAGGTTTGGATGTGCTAGCTTTGCACATTTCAAAATTAGAATTTTATAACCCAGACCACTTTTCTCATAGGCTTTAAGGGAACACGAGATGGGTTGATCATAGGTTCCTTGTTCATAATACCCAAGGCCAAAACCTCTCCATGCATAATGATGAAGATACATATGAGCGAAGTTTGGATTGTTGAGAGATTTGAAGTTTAATGTAAATGTCATGGCATGGTGTGGGTTGATAACATGAGATGGAGGATTATCGAGTTCCTTGTAAATGATTTTTTTTTGAGATAAATAGGTACGTAGGAGATAACATCTCCTACATTGGGGTCATACATAGGTGTTGACAGAAACTTCATTCTCGAGCGGGGTGAAGGCTGATACTAGGATCCACCAGCAACTTTGAATGATGGAGGGCTTAGGACCTCAGGTGCAGATGTGGATCTACGGGTGCAAAGAAGATAGATGTGTGATAAAATAAGCTCGATCTATAAGACTCAAACAAATAAAATTAGATAACAATATGCGGGGTTACTCGATACAGTGTTGGTTCTAAGAGGATATTAACTCCCTTGGAGGATGTCAACCCCCGTGTCGACAAAGATAATAATAGATCATGAACAATAGTTATCATGTAGAAATAATGGAATATAAAATGACAAGTAACTAAAATGATGAGGGAACTTAGCTTGTGCTCTACTATGGAGATGAACTGGCATCAAGATGGTAAGATAATGAACTATGGCAAATATTTCTCCCTCAAACTTGTAGAACTTAATTAAGCTCTTTCTTCTCCTCTCTGGGCCTAGGTCTCTCTAGGTATTCTTAAAAATATATCCCGCATGAAATATGGGGAAAACCCATATTTATAGCTTGATGTGAGGTTAGATTGGGGTTAACAAGTAACCGGGTTGGGTAGAGTAACCCGAGTTAAGAGATATGATGTGATCACGTGGGGACCACGGCTTGAATTATTAGATGGAGTGGGGAGCATGATTGACATGGTAGGTGAGATGATAGATTCCATTTGAAATTTAGAAAGGGGTGTCGATGGGTATATTAATACCCATGGATTGAATAATTTGTGAGAGATGGGGGATAATGCCAAAAGTCAATTATTAAATGGGTTTATATGGAGCCCATTTAATAATTAATTAAATTTGGTTGAATAGATGATGAGGTTTATTGAAATTTAGGAAAAATAAAGGTGAGATAGGAAATTGCATGAATGCAAGATGACGGAGGGGTGTTATACCAAAAATTGGTGTCTACATTTGCCCCTTTTTGTTGAGTGGTTTGCGATAGCAAGCCATGAGACAAAAACAAAAAGGGTTAGATGAAATATGTGTCTGAGGATGGATGAAGACATGACCAAAGGCAAGATGCCCCAAGAAAAAAAGGATCGCAATAACAATGAAAAAAAAATATGGTGGTGACTCCAATATCACATCGATAGAGGAAAATTATGGTCTCAACGAGACAGATGACAATGTTCTACAGACCAATGAGTGGGTGAAGACCACTGCAGTATGGATGTAAACCAAGATGACCAATGGGTCATAGGAAAACATCAAAATATGTGCAATTGAATGCGAAAGATGTGTGCAAATCCTTTTCTGTGAGAGGAATCATGCAAAAAAATCATGCATCCACAAAAGGGACGAGGATGAAGATAATGATGTCCCAAAGATGGGGCATGAGAAGGACACAAAGTGAGTTATATGCGTTGACAAGTACAAGGATGAAAAGGTGCCCCAACATAAGACATAGATGGATGTTGAAATAAGATATCCTAGGGGGAATAATCATAAATGTGGACATGATGAGTAGATAGGATAGAAAGGGTGAGATAAAATGCCCTAAAAGGGTGATAAATATGATGGCAATCATGTTTCATAGGAAAGATGCATAAGTGTTAGAAAATTAGAAGGTGAAGAAGACAAAGAAGTCTTGTTTCTTTGATAAGTAGGATAAGAAGTCAAGATACTTTTTGACAAAACAAAAGCAGAGAAAATATTCATGGAAGAGAACAAGATTAGATAGGTGATGGCCGTTATGGTATCTTCCAAGAAAAAATGTCAAAGGAAGATGGGAAGAGATTCTTAGAAATGGATATGATGATGTCCTGAGAGGACTGATGAAGATAAAAGATGTGACAGGGTTCTCAAAAAGAGAAGAGGTCAATGTTGTAGAGAGAAGAACAAGAATGGTAATGAAATAGATTGGTGGTACATAAATGGAGAAACATTGGCATTGACCATGAATGTCAAGTGTGAGAGATGTTGAGAAAGAGAAAAGGGAATAGACAAGAGGATTGGTTGATTATGAGAAGAGTAAGAAAGATCAAATGTGAAGGCAACATGGATATGGAATAGAGGGACAAAGATGGAGGAGGAGAAAAGAAGGAATGAAAGGGGAGGAAGAAGATAACAAAGAAGGATTATAGAGAAAGGGGGAAATGAAGAAGGACAAAAAAAGAGAGACAAGAAAAGACAGAGAGAGAGGGTGAAATTATGAAAAGAGAGAGAGAGTATTTAAAATGAAAGGTGTGAAGGAGGATGAAGCAGAGGAAAGTAGAGAGGTAATGGAAAATGAAAGAGATGATAGAGCAAAGAAAATTGAAGGAAACAGATCATAGTGAGGAAATCCAAGGAAAATAATATGGAACTGACCGCATGGAAATGCATGTGGATGATGAGATGATAAAGGAGATGGGACAATGCTGAAGAGTCAGGTTATCAATGGGGAAGTAAGGAGGAAGTGTGAGGTAAAACAAGGAGAAGGACAATGTAGAGGAAGTGAAATAAGACAAGGATCAAAAAGGAGGAGAAGACAACAAAGAAAATTATGTACATAGGAAGGGAACCAAGAATGAAGATATTTGATAAAGAGTGAGAAACACAAGGAATGTAAAGAGAAGCTTGAGGGGAGGAATGACATCAATTGGAAAAGATGTGGAGATGCATGAGATGAGGATAAGTTGATGACGAGAAAATAGAGAGAGGGTGCATGATGAAGATAGTGAAGAAATTGGCAAGGAAGAATGGAAGATGGAGAGATGGCGAGGAAAAATAAAGGAAGGGATAGGAGAGGCAATGCCAGTGAATGGATGTTAGGAGAAATCCACCAATAATGATCAGTAGGAAAGGATGGGACAAAAGATGAGACGAGGCAAAAAGTAAACGAAGAATGGGAGGGGGAATGCCAATGAAGGGACGTTAGGAGAAGTCCCCCAATAATGATTAGAGGGCACAGAGGAAGGAAGGAATGAAGATAGAATGGAGGAGGTCAAAGAAAAGGATTCAAGTTGTGTAGAATGGGGATGAGTGATTTTTAGGAGAAGTCCACCGATAATTACTAGCACGGAAAAAAAGATGATGATGAAAGAATGTTAGGGAAGATCAATGACAATGACGGGTAAGTATGGGGTAGATATGTGGGAGAACTCTAGAAGATGGAGTGAAAAGAGTAAAGAAAGAAAGGATAACGATGTGTAGGAAGATGAAGGTGAGGAGAGGATGTAGTGGATGAGAATGAATGAGAGAAAAATGAAGAAACAAGACATGAAATGAATGGAGAAGCAATGGTTAAGTAAGATTACCCAACGATGGATGATGGAGATGAAAAAATGGACTAAGTAGAAGTGGTGTTTGTGAGAATGAAAGAGGAGGTGAGAGGATGTGATGATGGGGAATGAAGAGAAAATGGAGATGGAGAGAATGTGGGGTAGTGGGCGAGTGCAGATGATGATCATGCTTAAGAGGGACTCTTAAGTAAGATCGCCATGCCGTAGAGGATTTAAGTAAGATCACCAAACCGGCAGTGACGATATGGAAGGAGAAAGACAACATTGTATTGGATACAGGTGTGGAAGGGTTGGTTGGAGTGGATGAGTACAATGAGAGGTGGGAGATAGAAGATGAGGAAGATATGATGGGAGGTGGAAGGGTCAGATGGAAAACCATTCTTAAGAGGAACTCTTAAGTAAGATTTCCCTGCGACGATGGACATGGTTAAGTAGGATCGCCAAGCCGAAGAAGAAGAAGGATGATGAAAATACTGAGCAATGTATATCAAAATGGAACAAGAGATGAAAGGAGGTGATATCAAGGTGATAACAAGGAAACAAAGGAGTGTGACATGAGTGGATGGAGGAACATATGCAATGTAGATGGAGAGTGTAAGGGCAATCCTTAATTGGGATGCCCACATGGTGGGAGTGATGATGCAAGAGTGTCAAGTGGAAAAGGAGGAGTGGAAAGACATTTGTGGTGGTGATTTTTGTCTATTGAAAGAGGAAATGGTGGAGAAGCTTCTACAACAGGAGGATCCAAGGAAGAAGATATACCTTAACTAAGATTCTCTGGCTATATGGATGGTTAAGTAAGATTGTCAAACTGAAAGTGGAAGAGTGAAAGGGAAACTCAAGAGGAAAGACAAGTAAGATATCTGGCATCGTGCAAGGGGATAGAAAGGTGAGAAGGATGATGTGGAGACAAATGGTGATGAGTGGAAATGGAGAGCGAGGAGCAATGGATCAAAGACGTTGTTGAACATGTTGAGAGATAAGGAGCTACAGGATAATGAACTTGCCTTGAGAAGGATCCTCAAGTAGGATTCACAAACTGCAATGGTGATCAAGTAGAATTCACAAACCGAAAAGTATATTTTCAAATGCATTCATGGATATTATGGATAGATATAAAATTCATAATGTGGAATTTATGTGATTTTTATAAAAGATGATTTGAATGAGATGAATAGAACATAGTTGTAGCAAGGGCGTATAGGGAAACTATGTTTCAAACTGGATTGGAGATAAACAAGAAAGGTTACCACTCAAGGCATTGCACTTGTTTCCAATAGCAGGTGTTAATACATAACCAATGATAGTTAGTTATACCAAAAGACCATGAGGGAAATATGGATGAAAGATGCTCATAATCCTAATGTTGACATGACAAAGGGATTGAGATGTAACTTGTACATGCGGGAAGAGGGATCTCCAAAGGTGGTGTTCCTTAAGTCTATGCCCCAGCTCTGGGAAAGGGAAAGAACAATAAAGAGAAAGCTTTCTTTAGAAATGTTGATAAAGGAAGGTTGATCAATGCGGAAAACCTTCCAAAATGTTGATGCCATAAAAACCTTCTAGATGCCATAATAACAGAGTAGCCATCCTTTAAGGGTATGGTCTACTTTATACATAATATGGATGACAAGAATAATATGATAGCCATCCTTCAAGGGATCGGTCTATCCCTTTTGATTTTGATTTGATTTTGATTTGTATGCTTTTCTTTTCTTTTTTTTTTTTTTTTGAACAACAATGTCCTTCGAGGGATCAGTCTGTTTTTAATAACTTTGATTTTCCTTTTGCATACATGAATTTGAGCTTCACATGGGGAGAGCTGGGAATAGTTAAGTAAACCACTTAGGAGGGGATAAGGAATGTACAAGAGACACCCTGGACCCTTTGCATGGTTGCAATAGGAGAATGAGAAGGTGACAGATGTAATGGTTACGGGTCATATCAAAGTAGTGAAAGCGGACCACATAATTCAAATCATTATAATGACAAATGGAAAGGGATAAGGATGGCAAAATAATCTAAGGATGTAACTAAGTGCTCATTGGTAGATATGCTAACAATAGACTGGTCACAAGTGCAATGCATTAAGAGGTTTTGTCTTTGGTTTACCACCACGAGAGGGAAGACAATGAAGTTGCAATAAGATGAGATGATAGACAAGCAGAAATAAAACTATGTCCTGAAGGAAATGAACATATGACCACAATGGTGGATTTTGATGAAAATAAATGATGCCCCAAGAGAGACATAAACATAGAAGGACAATCATGGCCTCAAAGGAGGACTTGATGAAATAAACAATGTCCCAAAAGAGACACAAATATAGCCACAATAGTGGACTTTGAAATAGATGGTGCCCCAAAAGAGACACAAATATAGCCACAATGGTGGACTTTGAGAAAAAAGGGTCCCTCAATGGAGAGACAAACATGGCCTCAAAGAGGACTTTGATGAAAAAGATGATACCCCAAAAGGGGCATAAACATGGCCACAATGGTGGACTTAAAATGAGTGAGGATTTGGGTAGAAATAGTTTAGATTGGATGAATGTGAAGGAGGTAGACAAAACAATGTCAAAGAGCGAAGTCCCTTAGTAATAAGGGAGTTGTATGGATGAGATGCTCAAGGGTGAGGGAAGGTTGTTCCCCAATAAGTTAAATGTGAAGGAGTTAAAGGATGTCAAAAGAGTTTAGATGAGATTGTTTTAGATTTGGACAGGGTAAACGATCAGAGACCACAAGTGTGCTTAGTAAGATAAGCGGTATTGATGAACAATGAGGACATTCCTTAGGAGGAATGACATGGGTTGGAGGGATATTAAGGGATGATATGGATGGAGAATCATGGGAGACTCGAAAAATGGGATATGAATTGGATTCAATGTAGATGGAGAAGGAACTTTCCCCTGAATGAGGAAATCATCTTTCTCAATAAGATTGTGGACAATTGTCCAAAATGCCTTACAATGTTCAATGTCATGGCCTGGGGTATGATGATAAGTACAACTACAATTAGGATTGAACCATGATGGCTTGGGACTATAGGGATTAAAGGATTTAATGGGAGGAAGTTTGATGGCAGATGTTTGAGTTAAATGTCAAGGATATTTGCGTAAGACCCCATTGAAGTATCATGGGAAGGTAACTCTTGTGGGTTTTGATAGGATATTTCAACTTGGAGTTAGGAGAAAAAGTGGATGTAGATTGGATGGGTGAATTTCGTGTTTTGGAGGACAAATCAAATTTGTTTGAAGGATTGTATTGTTTGGATGTGGATCGATTGTTGCAAGATGTCGTAGATGGAGAGAATGATCCTAACATGGATGTTGTGGCATTGGATTGTTGAGAAGAGGGAAAACCTGAATGTTTCTGAGGATGCACAGGGGATTGTCGGGATTTTTTCCTCAAGCCTTAGACTTCAATCGAGAAGATTTATTCTTAAGTAGGATGATAATAATCTCAACCAAGGATCTGATAGTGGTGGTGTGGTTATTAATGGAGAAAATGTCCTAAAACAAGATGAGGACATTAATGGAGAGATAGGTGTTTGTATGATGCGATTAATGATATCTATGTGAGATGTGGATTGTTTCGGTTTTGGCATGGAAAGAGTTAATTTTGTAGAGGGAGAAGGTAAACCATCTTTCTTTGATTTAGGTGGATGTGTTGGTTCAATAGATGATCCAAAGGGTATCTTTGATAGGGTTATAGATCGAGAGGATTTGGTTGGTGTGATAGAAGGATTAGGTAAAGAATATTGGGGAAAACACTGGGTGATGTGGCCATGGGACGAAGATATAGGTAAAGATGCCAAGGTAGGGATAGGTGTATTTGTTGGTATGATAGATATATGGGTCATCAAAGATAGATAAAGATGTATGCATTGTTGGAAGATTTAGAGATGTGGGTGGTGGTGATAACCGATGGAGTAGACCTTATGGATATGGGTAATGTAACAAATGCAGAACATTTTTGGATGTAGAAGTAGAAGGGACTGGTTGTTTCATAAATGTTTCTAGGGGTAAGAATGATATGTTCGCTAAGGGGGTTGAAGTTAGAGGTAGGGTTGTAAGGGTGCATGTAGTAGAACTAAGTTTTGTTGGGATGGTTGAGAGTAATGTAGGTCTAGTAACAGATGTATTTGAGGCAGATGTGCGTGAAGGAGTAGGTGTGAGAGATGTAGGGATATGTGTGGATATGAGTGGGGCTAAAATAAGTGTTAAGGATGAATCTAATGTGGTAGATGGGGCTTGTTTGAAGTGGCGGAAGTGGATGGTATAGTTGAATTTGATGTGGATGTGACAAGGATAGGAGAAAGTGCAGGTTCAGGACAGGTAGTAGTGCAAAGTTGATGTAGGTGTGACAGTTTTGAATAAGAGGTGGGCATAATGTCCACTGTAGGAACATGCAGAGTTAGTGATAAGATGGGATCTTGATTGACAATGTCAATCATATAAGCATTTGATAGTTGAGATGTAAAGAGGTGACGTGATTTCTTGGTGGTTGATTAGTTTGTTCCATGGAGCTATCGATTTGGATATCCCCTTGATTTACGAGTTGTTGGACACGATCTTTGAAGGAATGACATCTCTCAATGTCGTGACCTTTGACTTGATGATATTTACAATAGTGGGCTTCATGATACCAAATAGGCTTGGCTTGTGAGTTGTCCACGCATCGTATGAGAGGAAGTCGATGGAGTTTACACTCATCAACTTATCAAATACAAAACTCGTATGATTCTCCTAAGGGAGTGTAGTTTTTATTGATTGAGGAGATCATTATTGAGACCATGTGCTTGATGTATATGGGGATGAGGGTTCAATGACCACAAAGTTGGCTGCACCACTTTAAATTTGTCGTTATGTGTGAATGGTTTAGTAGATTCAATTTTAGGTTTAGTAGATCTGGGTTTTAGATAACCCTACTCAATGGCACGAGTTTCGAGCTTGCATGAGCCATTATGAAAGTTTCATCAAAGGTTCGAATGATTGATCTACAAAATAGATGATATATGTTTTGCACATAAACGTGAGAATAATTCAATGAGTTTGGTTTGTGGGATAATGAAGGATAGTTGGTTTATAACATCATGCCATCGTGCGACGAAGTCAATGATGGGCTCTTCTTCAAACTGTCGAATGGTATATAGATCAATGATAGTGGTTTTGCATGTGTGATATTGATAGAAAAGTGTTCTAAGAACAACTGTGCAAGTTGGGTGAAGGAGAATATGGAATGTCACGGGATATCATTATACCACCCAACCCGGATTGACAAAGACATGGGGAAAGTGCGAAGAAGTAGATCATGATCATGCATAATAAGACAACATGCATGTTTAAATGTGAGGAGATGTTGTTGGGGATCTTCCTTATTGTTGAACTTAGTAAACACGTAAAAGTTTCCAATGAGGGGGATAGGGTTTGATTGGACCAATGGATGAATCGGTTCGTTACAAATTTGTTCATAGGATAAAGTGTTCTTGGGTACCAAGGTAACAGTTTCTAAATTGGCCAACCGATTCATTAAGGCATGAATTGGATCACTCGAGGTGTTGTAAGATTGAGATTGGATCAGCTGTGTGGTTTGAAAAGTAGTTTGATAAGGCGAATGATGTGTTTGTGGGTGTGGGGTTGGGAAGTCATCTGATAAGGTGGTTGATAATTTTGTGGATAGGATGTTTGCAGAATGGTTTGATAAGATAGTTGATTAATTTGTGGATATGTAGGTGTTTGGGGAGCTACTTGGTAAGGACTAACATGTGTCACAGGTTGGGATTGTCATAGGTATAGGTGATGTTGAGCAATAGGGGCATGATGATAAGTGGGGATATGTGTGTTAAGAGTTTGAGATGGTTGGAGCATACGATGGGTAGGAATGTAAGTGTGAAGAGGTTGAGATGGTTGGACAGGCATATTAATGGAATTGTCAAAATGGGATGTGGGTGGAATGCGATCCACCAATTTAGGAGATTGGGAGGATTGAGAGATTATAGGAGATTTTTGGAGTAAGAATTCATATATGGGGTTAGGAGGAGGCCCAAGTGTCTCGAGAGGAGTGGGAGATGGTGGTGCGATCAGTTTAGGAAGACTGGATTGACGAGAGATATGAGGGTTGGTGTCAAGGTGGGGACAATTTTGGATGACATGGTTCTCATGAGGTGAGACCATGGAGACTAGAGGTTGGGTGATTGACGATGTGGTTTTGAGTTTAGTATCTTCTTGGGTGAGATCGTCAGAAGAAGTAATATCATTGGATAGAGTAGATTGTTGTTTTGTCTCGATTTGAGAGAGAGCGATAATAGGTGTGAAATAGAGAAACATCTGTTTATGTATGTTATTGATAAACAAATCAAGCAGAATATTTTTTATTATCATGACTAATTTTGAGATGTGAATAGAAAAGAAAAGTAGGCAATGAAGGTACCTAAAGAAGTCTAAGGTTGGTTTCAGATGGATTTGGATGGGGAGATGTCTAAGACGGTTTCCTGTTGGGTGTTTAAGTCCCAATCAGTTAACCATGTGAGAGGAATGTTTTGATATGTTAATTATGTTCATGCAGCGCTCTCGGCAAAGTGTGATAAGTGAAATGTAGACAGTTAAATCCCTTACTTAGGCTATGTGATCAGGTAAGATGCAGAAAAGAAAGGTTCCTTTTAATCCAAAATGAAATATGACATTCGATGTGGACAATCACTCAGAAAAGGGAAAATTCAATGCAGAAAAGAGAAAATAGAGAAAAATGAGGAATACCTAGAGAATCACTTTCCTGGTTATTTAAGTGCATGTGATAGTGATGTATTTTGAAAGCGCCAGTTAGTGGCCCGAAATGCCCAGGTACCCTAAAATGGCACCATTTAGAGTCATGTGGACAAGGCCGTGAAAAAATGATGTTTTTTTTTACAAAATGGTCTTTGATTTATGTGTGATTTAATGGTTACAAGGTCATGGAGTTTACGTGTAAAAGAAATTAAAACAATTAGTTCATGCGGATGATAGAATAAGAAAAGCAATATAATGGTCATAATGACCTTATGTATTGAACAAAAACTTAATAACTATTCTAGTTAATTATATTGAAAAAATTTCTAAATAATTCATTTTTGGGTGAAAACGAAGGTAACCTACGATAATGACACAACTTAAGCCAATACTAATTAAACATCGATATTTGTAAAACATTAGCAAAACAAACTAGTCAATAACTGAATTTCTAAAAAAAAAAAAAATGATAATAAAATTAATTAAGTTGCTAACTAAATTAAATTAACTAAATAATATCAACTTAATAAAAATTTAATAGATACTACTTTATTATTTAAGTCGCTAACTAAATTAACTTAATAAGTTTAATAGATACCACGCTTAATAAGAATAAACTATGCATGGGCGAACTTGTGAGAACTGGAGGGAGCTTGTGAGGCAAGGAGTTCAGTGGTAAAACTTCGAGCAGAGTGAGGAGAGGTCCGAGAGTTTGGGGGACACGGATACAAGCAATCTAAACACTGGCAAGAAGCCATATATTTGCATTATTTTCCATGCATGAAAACGATGTCTCAAATTTAATCACCCACGTGTGTGGGACCAAAAAATTGACTTCCACCGAAATAAGCGTGAAAGGAACATTTGCACGTGGATGAAGAAGGGGAGAGGATGACCAAAAGGTAGCTCGACTCAACAATGGTGGATGGAAAATCAATTCAAAGTTTGCTTTAGAAAAAGGTGTTGTGAGCATTGTTTGTGATGGTGTGGTAAAGAATAGTAATCTAATCACTATAAAGAGACTTTACAACAACTACCCATAGAGTTTGTGTGAATTTTATACCGAGTTTGAGATAGTTAGAAGAATCAAGTGTTAGAATTATAAACCGATTGCTACAAAAGATAGTGACAGGCAATACATTTTGCTAGAATATGAGCAAATTATAGATATATCTAAACAAAATATTGGAATTTACAGTTAGCGGAAAGAGCTAAGTCTTCAACGAATTCTGATTTCACAGGCACAGAGGGTTATTCTAGTTGTATACCATTAGTCACCAATAAAGACAAACATGTGAAGGCTCTCCTGAAACACGTTCATAGTGTAAGAGCAGCATTGTCAGAGCTTACATGAATTGTGAAGGACTTACATTCAGATCCATAATTTCCTAAAATGATATCAAAATTCTTAATGAATGTAATGTACTCAATATTTCGATGAGTGTGTATTTATATCTGCA
Organism: Taxus wallichiana var. yunnanensis; assembly: GCA_018340775.1. Taxonomy (NCBI): domain Eukaryota; kingdom Viridiplantae; phylum Streptophyta; class Pinopsida; order Cupressales; family Taxaceae; genus Taxus; species Taxus wallichiana. The sequence continues at coordinate 299,331,550 of CM031240.1, read as the reverse complement.
TTTGAAGACTCTTAGATGTCATCCTCAAAAGAATAAGCGAGTTGTTTACTGCTCGTGATGTTAGAATAGTAAAAGAAGCAAATTATGAGGGGAATGGAGACAAAATGAAGAGGTTATAGAGGGATTGGAGCCATGGTGATAGGAGCTCAAGGTTGTGTGCTAGAGAGCTTGTGAGGTCAGGACGCAGTGAGAGTGAGTCAGAATGAATGATAATGTGATATAGAATCGGGATAGAGAGAGAGTGACAATGGCTTTGTGGGTCGGAGTCAGGGGAGTGAGGATGAGAGTTTGGGTAGAAAAGGGAAATATGGGGATGCGTGGCGAGCTAGGCTCAGTATGCGTAGGGGATGTGATCGAGTAGAATAGGATGTGTGGAAGAGAGAGTAGCGAGTCAAGGGAATGGAGGAAATGACATGTGGCCGAGTTAGGTGGAAGGGAGCTCGAGAAAAGGAGCATGGGGAAGGAGATAAGGTCAGGAGACGAAGATGATAACTCGGGCAAGGTGAAGTGGAGAGCTTGGTGTGTGGGTAGAGAGGGAAGGGTCTAGTGAGTGCAGTGAGCCATGGGGAGGTAGATAGGACAGAGTTGGGTGGAAGATGGGAATGACTGAGCTAGGAGATGAGTGAGTGGGAGAGAGTTGAGTTGAGGGGGAAAGAAGAAGAATCGGGATTGGAATCAAGGAGTGGAAGGGGAAAGGATCTATCTATCAGAGAGAGTATAGCGTGTAGATGAAGGTGGTGTGAGTTTGGTGGGAAGGAGAGCAAAGGAGGAGAACCGTGCAAGAGCTCGGTGAGCGGTGGGAGAAGAGTCCACCAAGGTGAAGGAGATGGGAGGTCGAGGATTCGAGATCGTGTCGTGGTGAGAGGAGTGAGTAGGTTGAAGGGTCTACGAGGGAAAGTGGCAGAGTTTAGCCACGTTAGTGGAGAGTAGAGGTGGGGTGATAGGTAGGGGATGGGTAGATTAGGATAGCTAGGATTCTAATTTAATTTGTTTTTTTGTTTTGTTTTATATGTTATTTTTTATAATTACATTTATTTATCTATATATTAGTATTAATTAATTATTTTATAGCAAGAACAAAAAAACTATTGATCAATTATAAACCACCAAATAAAAATACTTTTCCAAATAACAAAACCACGTACCTCATGACGGAGAAAGACGACAAAGTGTAAGTAACATGCCAAACAGACAAAGATAATACTCAATCTTGTGAACATGTGAGTCGGAAAATGAATGATGCACAATATCTATAATGTATCGGCAACAATTACGAGAAAAAGCGAGTAAAATAACAAACAAAATGACCATATCCAGGATCTGGTACCACTGGGCATGCCAAAATTTTGTACAGGAAACTTCGTTCTCGAGCGAGGTGAAGGCTGATACTGGGAGCCACCAGAAACTTCAAATGATGGAGGGTTTATGACCTCGATGTAGATGTGGATCTACAGGCAAAAAAGAAGACAAATGTGTGATAAAAGAAGCTTGATCTACAAAATCTAAACAAATAAAATTAGATAATAATATGCGGGGTTTCCCATACAAAGGCCGATTCTAAGAGGATATTTACTCCCTTGGAGGATGTCAACCCCCGTGTCAGACAAGATAATAATAGATCATGAATAATAGTTATCATGCAGAAATAATGGAATATAAAATGACAAGTAACTAAAATGACGAGAGGACTTAGCTTGTGCTCTGCTATGGAGATGAACTGGGCATCAAGATGGTAAGATAATGAACTATGGTAAAGATTTCCCCCTCAAACTTGCAGAACTTGATTAAGCTCTTTCTTCTCCTCTCTGGGCATAGGTCTCTCTAGGTCTTCTTGAAAAATATATCCCCCTTGAAATATGGTGGAAAACCCATATTTATAGCTTGGATGTGAGGTTAGATTGGGGTTAACAAATAACTGGGGTTGGGTAGAGTAACCCGAGTTAAGAGATATGATGTGATCATGTGGGGACCACGACATGAATTATTAGATGGAGTGGGGAGCATCATTTACATGGTAGGTGAGATGATAGATTCCATTTGAAATTTAGAAAGGGGTGTCGATGGGTATATTAATACCCATGGATTGAATAATTTGTGAGAGATGGGGATAATGCCAAAAAAAGTCAATTATTAAATGGATTTATATGGAGCCCATTTAATAATTAATTAAATTTAGTTGAATAGATGATGGGGTTTATTGAAATTTAGGAAAAATAAAGATGAGATAGGAAATTGCATGAACGCGAGATGACGGAGGCGTGTATACCTAAAAATAGGTGTCTACAATAGGTTGTTTGTCGACGTCCATATGTTTTGGGTAAAGGGATGAAGTTGAGCATGAGGAGATAATATTCCCAGAGCGTAAGACATTTTACAACCTCACTGAGAGTGGAATCATTGGGTAGCTTAGAAGAAGGGATAAATGTGCTATCGATGGCCTAGATGTGGATTTAGGTACAAGGACGTTGTTTGGGTGATACATCATAGAACAATTAATGAATAGATTTGGATCAGTGGGGACAAGTGAAGGTCTGACCCTCATGTTCATATTTGAGATAATGATGGAGTGTGGAAGGAACGCAACACATGGTGCATATCCAAGGGCGTCCTAATAACATGTTGTATTGAAACTCTCCTTCTATAATGTAGAAGAGCTTTGATAGGGTTTTGATGTTGACTTTGAGTGGTAGAATAACTACGCCTAACATGGGTGCGATAGTGTCGTTGAAGGATCGTAATAAGACTGACGTTTGAGCGATAACAATGTTGGGTAGCTTAAGTTGGTCAAAAGCGAGGGATGATATGATGTTAATGGTGACACCGCTATCAATCATGACCCTCTTGATGGAGATGTCATTGATCTAAGCGGTGATGAAGAGTGGCAGATCGTGGTCCTTTGGTCTAAGAGAGGGAATTTCGATAGTTTAAACAATATAATGGTGGATGCTTTAAGGGCACCTATAGAGTCTGTGAAAGGACCATATCATTGGATGGTACAGCTTATGGATCAAGGGCCTCTAACATAACCTATTTGTGAAACGATGATGTTTGAACTAGTTCATAAAGTGACATCCTGACGAGGGATTGGTGTAATTGCTTGATAACAACCTTTTGGACCATAGTGAAAGGGGGTGTTGCTGCTTGTATTGAAATTTTGGTTGCGGTGACAGTGTTTGATTAGATTCCTCGGGGTTAAGGAAATGGATATTTTAGGCTTATCGATGGAGCCGATAATTCAAGAGGGGGAGGTATAACGATGAAGTTTTTACTTTTCTTAGGTTCAAAAGGTTTGTTTTTATAATTTTGTGAATGGGAAGTGATATGTACAGTGTTGAATTGATGAGAAAACACTTTGGGGATGAATTTTTCACATTTTGATGATAACGACGTTTACGTGGGTGTTGCTTTTTATTTAGGAGGAAGGAGGAGAAGACTTCCAATTTCTTGAATTTTAAGTGAAAGGCCTCATGTTTTATGGTATTCACTAAAAACATTGAAGTCATACTGTGCAAGTTTCCATCCTCGATGATCAGATAGTTTAGGAGGTGGTAATAAAATAAGTGACCACTGAAGGAGGTCATCTAAGATGGTGGCATAATGCCCTTAGGTGTTGACGTGGATGGTAGCAAAGTTTTATTCATATTTTCCTTGAGAGGGGTAAAACTTTAGCTACAAGTTATTTATTTGTCAATTGTGGAGGCTTTCTTGGTGCCACAATGGGTCGAGGACGAGGACCCTGTGTGGGTGGTCATTGATGGGGATGGTTAGACTATGTGATAGGTAAAGGGTGAGGACCTAGTATGGATGCATGTTGTGGAGTGGTAGGTGTAGGATAGCTGGACTACGTAAAAGGTGCAAGATATGGACTTAATGTAGGGGTTTGGTAGGGGATTTTGATCCTGAAATAATAGGGTGATTAACATGTATAAGGGAGCGAGGTCCGCATAAAGGGATTTGATATGGAAAAACATATTGAGGATTTTAAAAACTTGAATAACACCTTGTTTATGAGGTTCTTTTTAGTTTTGGATGGACTGGGTGTGGTTGATGAGGATGCGACAAGGTTAGATTTCCTTGAGGAAGGTGTTATGGTTTGTTTTTCGAGATGTGACTTTGGGTGTAGTTTCAAGAGGCACATAGGATATAGGTATGGATTTGGTAATGGTGTGTGACGCAGACGTAGGAATAGTTTTAGTAATATTCTCAATGTGCAAAGGCTCAATAGTCATAGTTTTAGGTTCATTGGATGTTAGTGTTGATTTTACATGTTTTATTCGATAACAAATGTGGTGGGTTCTGGGATAGGTTCTATCTTGGTTATTATATTGATGGTGTGAACAACGTTTGTTTGTGGTTGATTAGAAGATGAAGGGTGATTTGGAAAAAGGTTGCTTAAATATGTCAAGATTTTGATTTGGGGGTGCGTTTGGATTGTCTAAGTGAAGTTCACCTTTGTCAATCAAATCTTGAAGTACATTACGGAATATGTGACACCTTTTGATGTCATGTCCATTAACCCTATGATATTTACAATAGTCGTTATCTCGGTACCAAATGGGTTTAGATACTGATATGTCGATGGGTCGGATAGGTGGGAGAGATATCATGTTAGAAGCAAGAAATTTTTCAAAAATTGTGTTATAAGTCTCTCCTATAGGTGTATAACTACGTTGTTGACGGAGCACTCGACAATGGAGTTTTCCTTGGGAGTAGATTTAACTACGATGACGCTGGTAACTATTTTTGACTTATCGGGGTGGATGATGACTTAGACGAAAACTCAACTTTTGGTTTCTTAGGATGAATCTTGACCCGACCATCTTCTAGGGCTCGAAGTTCCAATTTACAAGCCATGGTGAAAGCCTTGTCAAAAGTTTGAAATGATTAGATTTGTAATGTGGATGAGATATGTTTAGCACACACACAATAGAAGACTTTGCCTACATATGATGAGATATGTGGATGAGATATGTTTAGCACACACACAATAGAAGACTTTGCCTACATATGATGAGATATGTGGATGAGATATGTTTCGATTGATTCTGTTTGTGGTAATGAAAAGGATAGTTGATTGACTACACCTCTCTAGTGGGAGACAAAATTGGTAATAGATTTGTCTTTAAATTGTTTGATGGCATATAGGTCATTGATAGTGACTTTGCGGCTATGTTTATGGAAAATTATTCTAAGAAGAGTGAGCAATTTGTGTAAAGGAGAATAGGGAATGTTACATAATATTATTATACCAATCTAAGGTAGGACCAATAAGAGACATGGGAAAGGTTCTCAAAGATGAGGTCTTGATTGTGAGCTATTAGATATCAAAAGTGACGAAAGGCACAAATGTGTTGTTGGGGATATTCTTTCTTTGTAAAACTTGATGAACTTTGGGATTTCCTAATGAGGTGGATATGGTTTATATGGTATTGAAGGATGAATGGGCTCATTGCAAATTTGATCATAAGAGAGCACATTCTTGGATGAAGTTAAAGCAACTTTGAGATTGGATATGCGGTTCGAAGGGCTTAAAAATGATCGTTTGAGATTTTTCGTGAGAAATGAACCAGCCGGAATAAAGACTCAAGCTAGGTTGTGAGTATGCCTCATACTACTAGGGAATGCCTTCTGGTAGGGAATGTTTTGTTAGATAACATCCTATTAAGGAACATTCAGTTAGTAAGGGACATTTTGTTGTGAGATGTTATATTGTGGAATGTTTTGTTGAGGTATGTATTATTGAGGTATATGGTATTGAGGATGTTTTATTGTGGTATATTATGTTGATAATGGATGTTTTGTTGTGGGATACTTTAATGAAAGGAATGTTTTGTTGTGGGATGTTTTGATGAGTTGGAATAATTTTTTGGGAAGATAAAGGCTATAAAGGTTGTATGTACTGATACTGCAATAGCATGGATGTATAAGTAATTGGTTGTGAATATGTGAGTGAATACTAGAGGGATATGGCGAGGCAACCGAGGATGGCGGCTTATTGTGGAATATTTTGTTGCGGGATATTGTGTTGTGGAATGTTTTGAAGAGGTGTAGATTGGGGCATGGAGATCAGTGGTTGAGATGGATGCGGCATGTGTTGTGACATAAGGTGAGTGCTAGCAATGACACTAGTGTTGACTAGTGGTGTACTTGTAGGGATAGACATGGTTATGTTTTTAATGGGACAAGTAACTGGTTGTGAAGATACGATATCGAGAAAGACCATGAAACTCAATGGAGGTGTTTGTATTTGTAACAAGACTAGAGGAGTAGATGAGCAAGTTACGTTATTGCTCGGGGAGGTGTAGAACCTGTATAAGGGCTTGGTGAAGATGTAGATTGTTGGGAAAATGTGTTTTGTGATGAAATCATATGAAGGTCATAAATAGGGATTGAAGAGACATCGATATCCTGGGGTTGATTAGTAGCATACTTGAGCATTTGATATTTCAAATGGATTAATAGGGATGGAAGACATTTCGGGTTGACTAATGTTTGGTGTTTCAGATTGATTTGTTGAAGTGTATGGGTACAATTGTTGGATGACCGGTTCTTGATTTTGATCGATGAGATGTGCAATTGCAGATGAAGGATTATAAGTGTATGGAATGGGTTGGGGTGTAAATGGTTGCATTTGAACATTTCTAGGATACTAGGTAAGTGTTGAGGGCAATAGGGTTTGAATCTAGCATTTCTTCGAAAATAAGGTCTCCTCGGTTATAGAAAGGAGGTTCGATTGAGGACTAGAAGAAAAGATATGTTCTATTTCTTGTAATCTAGATGTATGAAGGATTTGACCATGATATTGATGTGGGGAATTAAAGAGTGGTTGTCTCATTTCTTCATTATATTTGACCCTTGATTCATTCCAAATTTGTTGGGTGTTGGAAAGGGGAGTGGATGTAATTGTTTGATAAAATGGAGTCTATTGTTGTGGTGGTGGAGTAAATGTTGCAGAAGTGATGTAGTATAAAACAAAACATGTTGTTGAAATGTAGGTGGTGGAGTGGACATTTTTTCAGAATTTTGATTATGAACTTGTTGTCTGGTAAGCACCATGGAAAAAAACACACAAAACACCTAAAAATGAAAAATGACTTATGGTGTTGATTTACAAACAACAAACAAAGGCACGCAAAATATGTTTTATATTTATCTTGATTACTTATGAAAAAGTGAAATATGTAAGATGGTTAATGAGGGTCCTAGGAAATGGTAGTCTATGGTTGGTATCATGTTTATTTAAGGGCGGAGTCATCGATATACCCAAAGGTATGTGATGCCCAACTCGTATTTTTGTCGATACAGTGTGTATATTGAGGCATATCCCCTCACTTCACGGTCTCACTGCGATAAGGGAGTTGAGTCCTAAGCCAATATATACCGACGAGATGAATATTATACTAAAAAAACACCAAGTCAGTTTCACTATTTGGTGATGAAATCCCAATCAGCCACCTCGGTGGGAATTTTTTGAATATGTTTTTATTTTAAAGTGATTTTGTTGTGTGTGGGGGAGAATAAGTGGACACAACAAATTTTCCTCCTAGTTAGACTATGTGAAACAAGAAGGATGTAGATTTTTATTTTAAGATCCCAAAATGAAATGTTTCTTTTCGATGAGGAAAATCAAAAAAATATGAAAAATAGAAAACAAAAGGAAGGTTTTAGGACTTAGCGTGAGATTGGTTCCCTTTTTTTTAGATTTTTAACAAATTTTCTTAAAGTGAGTAGCAAATCTAATCCAATGCAGGCGAGTTTTTAGAAATAGTGCCTTTAACTGACAGTTAGGGAAAATAGAGAACATAAAGAAATAAGTAAAAAGCAAACTATGAGGTTATAAGAGAAACATAGGGAGAAAACACATGCAATTATCCCAAACACAAAGCGATCAAAGCTAATCGCAAGTGATTATTACATAGAGAAAATAACTATTATTTTATTGATTAAAATGTAATAAAAGAATAAAGGACAAGTGTCCCACCAGGCGTGCTAGAATATTGATGACAATTTCACCTTATGGTTTGAGTGGATAACACAAGGAGGTAAAACTGGATCAACCTCGAATATGATGGGGTTTCTAAGGTACCCACGGATGATGTTGATAGGTGTTGATTGTTGTGCTCCGTGAAAAATGGTTAGATTGCTTTCCTGTGACTAAGTTTGTAATCACAAACACTACACAAGATGGAATTAGTAATACGGGTAGGTGGGTTTCCTGGAAAAGGCCAGTTCCCATAAGCCAAAGGAATTCCTTGCATGAATGTCAACCCACTTTTAAAACATTTAAGTTTTATTTATGAAAATGAAATATAACTTAAGAGATATGAAAATGTGATAATATGTCTAATACTTATTTAGTCTATTATAAATATCAACCGATAATGATAGTATGAAAAGAAATGAATCTAGAACTCAAATTTGGAATCTGGTCGTATCCAAATTCTCGGAGAAGTTAGAGCCCATCGAGAAGGCGAGGTTGTCCTCCTTGGTAAAGTATGAGTCAAGTTCTTCGATATAATATTTAGCGAAGAAGTCTCAAAGCTCCTCCTTATTATCATACAGACATGCAAGATTGGAATCATAATTTGAAAGGTGACTTCCCTCTTAATATCTAACTTAGATACGGTGTTGGTATCTTCAAGGATGTCAAATCTCGTTTCGTGGTGGTATTAGAACTAGGCTAAATCAGTTTGTTTGCCTGTACTTTGTAATAGGATTCCCATAACTCTTTAATGGCCTCTCGGATCTTCTAGTGTTGATGCAAAGATAGTCTCTAGTCAATCAATGGGGGCTGCGTGGATGGCATACAACTCTAAGTTGTGTAGTAAGTCATATTGTTCCTAGTGCAAAGGATGTTGGACGATCGGAAGTGAGTTGATGTTGGTGATCATGTTGTTAGATTATGCTATGGCCATCTACAAAATCCATTCTTCGAAAAAGGATTAGTAATACACAAGTATTTGATAAAATATTTTGGAATAGAATCTGATTACTAAATAAACAGAGAACAAAGAAAATGCAGTGTGATTATGGGAATCGCAGTGATCCTAGAAAATGTAGGTGACTCGAGAATTTATTTTTATTTTTATTTTTAAACGCATTTTTACCAAAGCTATGAGCTAGAGGGTTAAGGGACCCCACCCTTATAAAAATATTCAACCAAAATCGAACAAAACCAACTACACAAGGCCCCACCGGATGGCCTACATGGAGAAGAAGGAACCACCATTGAAATTAACGAAGTGGCAACAAGACAACGATGACACAAGGCCATCAAACTAAACAAATAATCTAGAAAAGATAATTACTCCTCATTTGAAATAACCACCACCCCGGCATTAGAAACCCGCTTGCTTCCTTGTCCACTCCTTCGAGTGCCACATCCAACACATCACCCCTACCTCTCGCCTCGCCTCGATCGCTATTGGTGGAAACACCACCTACCCACTTCTTGGCCTTACCTAACGAGAAGAAGAAAGGCCTCCCGACATTAACACGAAACTCATTGATGTGGTCAATGATTGAGTCGATAGGTGAGCAAGCATCGGTGATATCCGGAGGAGGTAGTTTGTTAGGGTCTAGACCGCCATGCCGAACAAAACATGAATAACCTCAACATAGAGTAATAGCTTCCTATACCACTTGTCGAGCCAACCTTCCCTATGCTTGGAGTCATTCGCCCAGGTGTCCGCCTCTTCCACCTAGAGCAAAGGGTTTGGGATGCGGCACTGTCCATTTCTTTGTGCAAACAGACTCGATGAATAAGGTAAATAAATAATTTTGTGAGTTCCACAACATCCACCTTGACCGGATGGAGCAAGAGGTAGTTAGAAATGAAATCTGTAGCAAGTTTAGAGTTGACTCTGGCCCTGTGAGAGTCTGTCATATAGGAATCACCAATCACACGCTCAATGGACATGGCTTCGAGCACATAATCATATCGAAACACCTCTTGAAGCCACCTACGAAAAATGACCAAAGTAAAGGCCATTTCCCTTCTCTCCCCACATAGAGCAATGAAAGGAAACCCCAAAAAGCCATTCTCTTACCAACCCAAAAACACGAACAAAATGAAGAAGAGAGAGAGAAATGCGATTGGCGAACAAATATAAAGTGTGACACGTACCACCATTAATTCTTTGAGCTTTTCCTACACCACCCATCATGAATAATAATATCTTCCAAGCCATGTCAATCTTCTATCTTATTAAAAATTAATTCAACTCTCGGGCCATCAATAGCCTCGTTAGCTAGGTGATCAAAGAACACGGTTGGCCTCTCTATAAACATGATTAATACTCCAACTATGCAGTTTTCCAAGCCAAAAAGGATATTGGAGATATAGAAGTTAAGGTGCCAAGAAAGGGTAGAGCCCTTAGTAATCACGTGAATGATTACTTGTGAATCTCCTTCCACTTGGAGTCTCTCACAACCGCTTGACACTGCTAACTTGACTCCCTCCAATAGAGCTTGTGCTTCGCAAGGTTACAAGTTCCATCACGTAGTGGAAAGGATCCCACCACTACCACAATTCCATGCTCATTTCTCACTATACACCCCACCCCCGATTTACCCGGGTTGCCTTTAGAGGCCCCGTGAATTCAATTTGCAGAACCCAGGGGGTGGGCTCCATTTCGAATTTCTCCTTAGAATTTTTTCAATTTGAGATAATCCCCGTTGGACTATTGAGTCGGGAGGTGGAATTTTGACAAGAGGCCAAGCCTTTCTGATCTCAACATCTTTCGAAGTGTAGTTTGGGTTTTTGGATTTGTGAGAATTTACATTTTTGAAATTGTAACTTCTAGTTTCCCAATAAAATTTTGAAACTCCATAGCCTCCTCCCTAAATATTATGAGATTACGCTCCCACCATAAATGCCATATCAGGAAGAAAGGAACAATGATCCAAATGGAGCTGAAGGCTCCTTTTCCCCCCAACTTTGGCTAGGCCACCAAAGATTCTACTATATTCCTATAGGAGCCCATACTAAACCAAGCTTTTCGGTTAACTAGGTTCCGGCCCTCCGCAAAGGGGAAAAAGAGAAACAAATGATCAACATCCTCTTCAATGTTATGACAAAGAACACATTTGGTTAGATCGGGATAGCCCTAGGCTTTTCTTCGCTACTGTGTTAAGATCTTGCCTTTGACTACCAGCCATCCGAAAACTATAACTTTCGGGAGAAGCTTGGAGCTTCAACACCCGGTCCAACTTTTCACCTTTCCATGAAAAGGAAATTAGATTAGTATAACCATCTTTAATTGAATATGCACCGAAGAGGCACTAACCATAGTAGAACAACCTCCTGTTCCTTAAAAGTGACCTTTCTCAGTGAAAGGATTCCATTAAAAGCCGTTACTTCTTGCTCCGACAGCCTGAGATTATTAACATATTTCCAGTGAAAAGTGGGGGAGCCATCCAAGGCCATAGCACCATAATCCACCACTTTATTCCCCCAGGTAGCCTTAGTGACCTATGAAACATGGGCAAAGTCTTAATTAAGAATGAGTGGCTTAAGCCCACACCAGATATTCTCCCAAAAGTTAGCTAATTTCCCATTGCCAATTTGCCAAGATACATGAGTAGAAATGAGACTCCTGCACCTAGAAAGGAAGTTCTAGACATGCTAACCCCTCGGTAATTCTTCATTGGATAAGAGAAGCTCGGCCTTCCCACTCCCAAGTATTTATGGGATAACACTTGAAAGACCAGTCTATTCGAATCTGATAAGAAGTTCCACATAAATTTTGCACTAAGAGCTATATTTTGGAGCTCTAGATCAATGATACCCAGTCCCCCAAGCGCTTTTGGAAGCTTAACATTTTCCCATTTCACAAGATGGAACTTCCTCTCCTCGTTGTTCCTCACAGAGAAAGGACCTTAATGTTTTTGAATTTTACCAAGAACCATCTTGGGAATCTTCATCATGGAAAGCATATAAGTAGGAAGAGCACACAAAACATATTGAATAAGAAGAGATATACATGCCAAAGAAAGCCATTTCCCTTTCCACGTTTGAAGTCTAGAGGCAAAGGATCGCAACAAGTCATCCCAAAGAGAGGCTCTCCCCACTCCCACAAATAAGGGAATGCCAAGATATTTATGGGGAGGGCTCCAATCTCAAAACCAAAAACAGACTTGATTCTTCTCTGTAAACGTGGAGAAATATTAAAAAGAAAATCACCAATTTGTGAAAGTTAATATTCGGCTTGTGCTTTGGAGTAATTATCGAGAACGGATGCCAAAGCTCGGCCTCTCGCATCGAGGCAACATCGAAGAGAATGTGTCATCTGCGCGAAGAATTGGTGGGATAGAAGAGGAGACCAACAACCATATTTAGCCCTTGCAAGGAGCCTTAAGCAATAGAATATTTTAGGGATTTGCTTAAGGCCTCTCGTAACTAGAATAAAGAGGAAGGAAGATAAGGGATCACCTTTCCTGATCCCTCTGCAACTTGTGAAGAAACCTTTGGTTGATCTATTGACAAACACCGAAAAACATGGAGAAGAAATGCAACTGAAGATCCACTCACATAATTTTTCACATAATCCCAACCTCTTCAAAGACATAATGAGGAATCTCCAGATTGAGGTGATCATATGCTTTACTAAAGTCAAGTTTGATCATCATCCCAAGAGAGTTAGATGAGAGTAGAGAATGAATAAGCTCACAAGAAATTAAAATCTCGTGCCTCGAAATTGACCTTCCGCAGAGGAAACCACTATACTCTTGGTCAATCAACGTGCAAGCAAAGGATGAAATTTGGATGCTATTGCTTTAGAAATGATTTTATACGTGGTGTTACACGAGAGAAATTAGGAAAAAATCATCCATCGATTTAATTGGGATTTTATTTGGAAACATACATATAAAGGTATGATTCATTTCCCCAAGATCTTCCCAAACCTCATGGATTCCTCCACTTCAAGCCATACATCCTCTTCAATAACACTCCAAAAGTATTGATTATGTTATCTTCATCACTCACTACTCTATGTATCTGATTGAGGAGAGAGTTATTCTTGTTGAGAAAAGAGCAACACTCCCCATTGAGCAACCCTTGAAAAAGGAGTCAACTTCATCTTTGATGCTTGCCTGCGATGAGATCTAGTTGCTATCCTCCGATCTTAGCTTAGAGATGTAATTGTGATTCCTTATATCCTCGATCAAGAGTGAAATAACTTTGTGTTCTTATCACCTTCCTTTAGCCAATCCTCCCTTGATTTTTGTCTCCAAAAAATTCCTCTTTGAGCGAAGATCCCTCAATTCACCTAAAAGATTCTTTTCCATTATGTATTCTTCTTAACCCATTCCATCCTGAAAAATCTTTTCATTCAACTCCTTGATCTCCTTTTCCACTCTTCACTTTTCCACAAAGATATTCTTAAAAGAAACATAGTTCCACTCTAATAATTTTTCTTTTAAGAGTGCCAATTTTTTTGAGAGAATGAACATTATGGTCCCAACCACTACAAAGGAAGACTACCAGACTTTTGACTAGATCAGAAACCTTTGGGCTTACAACCACATATATTCAAATTTAAAGGGAGACCTCCTTAGTGCAATGTCCACCCGAACATTTAGGGAGATAGGAAAATGATTAGAACTAGAGAGGGGTAGGACTTCACTTTCCAAAAGCTAATGATTTTGAAGTCGAGGCCTCCGACACCAAGAAGTGATCCATCCTAACAGATAGCCTACCAAAACCCGTGACCAGTAAATCGGTTCCTCTTAGGCTCAATGTCAACAAGGTCGAGTGCTCAACAAAAGAAATGAAGTCATGTTGAGATTGAGATTTCTCGACAAACCTCACCTCTCTTGTCCTTATTAGAGAGAGTTGCATTAAAATCCCTAGCGAGAATGATTTTATCATAAGGAAAATTCCTCGATCACCTTCCAACCTTGTCTAAACTTCCCTTTTCCAAATAAGATTATTGGGACCATAGACATTACAAAGAAAGAACACCTCATCTATATGTTTTATCTTGATTTTGCACTATTGATGATAATTGCTTTCGAGAAAAGCTTGACAAACACCTTGCTATCCTTCCACAAAAACCAAACCCTCTAGATGTTCCTTCCGAGTTAAGTAAAAGACCACTCTAGCCCTTCCAGGCTCCACTTCCATCCCTCAAGGCACTCTATTTTGGACATTTTTATTTCTTGGATGAAGCAAAGATCCATTTCTTGCTTAAGAGCATGCCATCTCGACCATACATTGTTTGTCGGGAATTCATACCCCTAACATTCCAGGATAGAATCCTCATCCTTTCTTCGGAAAGGACCCACCTCTCCTACTTGAAGACTGGAAAAAGGAGCCTAATTGTTGTTGTTTACCCGCTGCAATCTCCCGCATAGAAATCATTTCCTTTGAAGGGTGGCCCAGTGGATTCTTTGGACCACAGTCCACATGATACAACACATGTGTGGATTGGATAGATCCTAAAAAAATAGCCTAATCGCCTCTCTATTCTCCCACCAAAACCGACTCACCTTTGTCCTCACTCTGTCATTCACGATGGAAGCAACGATCTCATCACGGTTCAAAAACCATTTGTCCAACATTTCTTCGAGAACCCTTTACCCGCTTCTATCCCTTCTTTCGTTAAAACCAAGAAGGCGGGTGGAATCTTGAACAACCGAAACTATTTCTTTGACAAGGAAAATGTGATGGGGTCTAACCGAGCTAGGTTTGAAATCACCGCTCTGCTACACCCTTCCTCTCTCCTTGTATTATCGAGCTAAGGTGTATGTCATTACCTACCTCTTCAACATGAAGCTCCACTACTTTCTTCCAGGATGGGGTAATAAGAGCTTGACTATTTTTGTAATCCCTTTGAAAGTGACCCTTTTTCTTGCATTTGAAACAACTGAAAGAGATCTTCTCATATTCAACTCTTTGAACCCATTTACCAGAAGGGGAAGAAATTACAATGTTTTCTTACAATCTCTTGGATGAATCAATAGAGACACATATCCTAGCAAAGGATGCTAAGGATCCTTCCAGGTTACATGGTTGATGCATATAACCCTACCCAACTTTTCGCATATCTTGGTAAGTATTTTGGGATTCCAATATTCACTTGGCAAGGCATATAATCTCACCCATACCGAAGTTCTTCCATTACTTGCTTGCTTCGGATCAAATTTTGCAGACTGCACTCTAATATGCACTCCAGAGTCTAGAAACAACCTTTCCTTCTTGGTCGGGGTTTCTTCCCACTATGCTTCACTCCTAAAAATAACCAAAAATAAGCCTTTGCCAAGAAACGCACCCTCACCACTTCCCCATTAAGTATCACACCGATTCTAATGCCTTTGATTGAGAGCCACTTGCCCATAAAATTCATGAAGATTGCCCACTTACCGAGGAGAGTAAGCTGCGTGGATAGACTATCCTGTTCCCAATAGTTACCATTTCATACTCCTCTACGATGGAGAGAGACCCTTGACATTAATGCCTTTGAGATCCTCCTTTAAGACATATTTTGTTGAGCCCACCTTGGGACCCGGATCCCAAAACTCCTTGACACCGAGCCCGCCCCTTGAATCTCCCCGCCACCATCAAGAAACCCCGAAATTTCGAGCCATTACCTCTTTTGGAATTCAAAATTTTCCCTCGCTCCATCCTCTGAGTTTTTCAGTTCCTTACGACTCTAAAAAATATTAATGTAGTTGTTAAAATAAATGTTTTGATTGTCTAAAAGGGAACTATGATATATAAATGTAACAAGGAAGCACATAATGATTAGGAAAGATTTTTTTAAGATGCAAACTAGAATTTAAAGAGAAAGAAACAAACCTTGGTTGATAGTATGAAACGATAGGGACAAATGATCATGCTTGAATGATGAACGCACTTATGGAGAGTTACAAAAATGCTTGATGGATGTGCTAGATGGAAAACAATGTTGATGAAGACCTAATAACGCTTCGAATGTTTGATAATGCTCTTGGTTTTGCTTAGATGGTCGTGAATGGTCCTAAAGAGAGACAATAAAACTAATATTTATAGATCGTTGGCGTTCAAGGAATTCTCGACATTTTCGAGTAGTTAGATTTAGGAAGAGATACGAAGGGATAAACCTTCTAATTTGATCTTAGGTGGCTAGAGATTTAGGGGGATTATGGCATGGTAATCTGTTGTCATAAAATCATTGCACCCTCTCGAATGGCCGAATGTGAACATGATGTTCGGTGTGATTTGGATGCATGGGATCACTTCTCAAGTTATGGGACTTGGGCTTGAGGTGAACCTATGGAGAAGGCCAACTTCCTCTTCCTAAACTAAGTGTTGTACTACTCCTAGTGTAATAAAATGGTTATCTAGACATATGCTAACATTTTCATGGGTTTTAGGGAAAGAGATTTGCAAGAAATGAAACTATACTAGGGATGGTGATGCACCAAATAAAGGGTGTTTCCATACTCAGGAAGGGTTAGTTTGAAGAGGGTGTGTGCACCACAAGTAAAATTCACCTATTGCAACTTAGAGAGGGTAACAACATACCACATACTAGGAAGCATGCATTCCCTTTGTTAAACTTAATCGAGACACAATCTATTAGTATTCCAAAGGTGAAAAGGATGAACTTGAGAATGGTGAACGAGCACCACAACTCAACTGCATGCAATACTCCACCACTTGATTAGAAAAAAACTCTAAGAACCCGTAATGAAATGTGGACTTGCACAATGTACCTACAAGCATGAGAAAATGCACAAAGAAGTAAAAAGGATGAAAGGACCGAGATTAGTCACAAAAGACACACTTTTATTACTTTAACAACGTGCATAATGCATCATACATTCGGAAGAGGCAATGGTTTCCATTAAAATCTTGAAAAGGAGGCTTGAAAGTTCCCTTAACATACAAGGACAACTTGCGAGAGAGATAACCCTTGAAAAATTTGCACTTGTCTAAGATATCTAATTGTCCAACCTATTTGACCTGTTGGAACCCCTTGAAATGAACTTCCCACTTACATTTATAGAAGACGTTGAGAGAGAGGAGAGGAGTCATAAACTCCCTTCCTAAATTGAAGACACATGATGGTTCATTTATTATAGTTGGTTGAACCACTTTAGAAGGTTCCATCATGTGTCATTAATTACTTGTTGACCTAGTTCTCCTTAATTAATTAAAAGAATATTTAAATAAAATATTTAAATAATAATAATAAATATTATTATTAAAATATTTAAATAATAATAATAAATATTATTATTAAAATATTTAAATAAAAATATTAAATTAATTACTATTTTTGGTGGGCCCCCTATTGACCGGTTTGTGCTGAAGGGGGAAATTATGAGGAAAAGGCCAAAAAGAGCCCAACTCGGTGGTTGGCTCGCCAAGCCAACTCACCGAGTTGGGTCTGATCTCCACACCATCTCATTGACCGAGCTGCTCGGTTTCCCAAATGAGCTCAACTCGACGAGCTCCTCCATCGCTCAACATAACTAAGCTCATTGTGCTTCGAGCTCCTCCATCCTTACGTGCAACCGATCTCACATGTAAGAATTGAGCCATGTTTAATTCTCTCGACTCGCGAGCGCCACACAAAATCTATTGAGTTGGCCATGCATTAATCTCACCGCTAACTATGTCCCCACGAGGTCTTCAATTGACTTGGCCCGTAAACATTCTTCACCATATTATTCTGCCATGTCGACCATATTTGTTTCTTAGAAAGATTCGTACAATGTTGATCTCCTAACCTGGCTTTGTTCTATGTTACCGAGTTTGGTAGCTTGGCTTAGTTCAATTAAGTGAGCTCTAAACCTATGCTTATCTATGTCGAGTTTGAGGTTGAATCTAATCATCTCGTCGAGTTCTCTCCATGACCACTCGCCTAATCGAGATTATCCCTTATTCGAGCCTACTTACCTCCTCCATGATGAACTCATGGATTAATTTTTAAATGACGAGCTCGATATGAATATGTCCTGGCTTCTGTGGTATTAGCTTCCATTGGATCGATTGATGGTCTCCTCTACAAGCTTTCTTTTTCATGCTCAAAACTAAGAAAATTATCTCCCATGACCTAGCTCGCCACATTATCCATCACGCTCACCTCTTCCTTTCTCTGAGTTGGTTGGCTTCTCTATGTAGCTCACTACATGATGCCAAGCTCCCTCTTGAGATTTTCTATTTTGTGTGCTTACAACCGAGTGACTTGGCCATCATTCTACAACATCAATGGTACTCCCTTCCACGAGCTCACCATGCATTGGCTGATCCGTCCTATGCATCGAGCTCCTTCAATTGACTTCACCTCAACCCATGCTTTGTTGGCTCATCTCTGACAAGATCTCTCTCATTGCATGGATCAACTTAGTGAGTTGAGCTCCTTCACATGGATCTTTTGAGCTCTACACATGAATGATGAAAATAAATAGCCCTCTCTTTGCTTCGCTTGCTCGGTTCCACGAGCTCCATTGAATCCTACACGCATTGACTCGACTATCCCAATTGAGCTCATCATTTTTATGACTTGGCTAACTTCCACGAACTATGTTTCACATGTTGAACCACGAACCCAGTTGGCTCAACTCAACCTCTCACATGTCTATGTATTGAGCTCATATTTACCTTACATGTTTGAGTTTCTTCCTTCCTCGAACAATGGATCTATGCTCATTGTTTACGAACTCAAGAACTAGCTCAAACGTTGAGATATTCTTTGATTCGGTGGCTCTCTCGAGATAATCTCTGCTTTGTATATGTGGGAAATATGAAGACTTGCTCGGCCAGTTTGCATTTGCACACTTCTTCACCTCACTAAGATTGACGATGCTGATTCATGCGAGCACCATGAGAAATTCATGTGGTCTTTCAAGGGCTTCTCTTCGAATACATGCTTAAGCCATTTATATCATGTTGAGCTCTAAACCTTGACATGTCTTTTTGACTCATTGTTTGATCATGCCCGATCTCCTTCCATGCATCCCTTGAAAAAAATTTCCCTTGAGATTTGACACAAATAATTCGAGGTTCAAGCTTCCTCAGATAAGGATCTTATAGGCTAGAGTCTATCTAAGTGATCCTTGAACTCATAGCTATGAAAATATCATTCTATCTGTTGGGCCGAGTTTGGCCATATCCTGTTTTCCCATGCCATCTTATCATGTCTGCAACACGTCTCTAAGACCCGTTATGCCATAAGTGATCTCACTCAAGCTATTAGTAAACTTGACCATCATTTCCTTTGGGTATAACCAGGATTAATATTTTAACTAAACTTCAGTTTGAGCTATAAGTTGGATCTCCCAGTGAGCTCAAGTGTTTCAATGCTGGGCTATTTCCTTTCTCCCAAACGACCTGCTCGACTTTCTGAGTGACTAGTTGAGGTGATAAATTTATCATTCACATGGTGAGCTAAACGAGCTAATCCATTTGCTTGTGCTAACTTAGCTTTGTGTCCCCACGACCACCGACTCTAAAACTTATTTCTTCTCTTCTGGGTTCTGTGATTCCTAAAACTTAACCGTATTCCATGCTACCTCTAATCACTAACTCACCATTAAATTTTTTGATGACCTTCCACATATCTTGGTGAATGGCTCGCCATCACGACCATAACCATCCATCGTTCTAATTCCCCTAGTGACTCGCATGGTGAATCGACAACAAACTTAGACTTCTTCTTCTCTACCCGTAAACTTGATGACGGCTTTTAGTACAAAGTTTCCACCATGGAAATTAGGATGAATTTATCCTATGTGCAAGAATACCGACTTGACTTGCCATCATAATTTTTTTGAACTTGGCAATATATTGAAATGTTTCCCATGCGCGGGAGTCTTACAATGGCTTGCCATCTCATCGTCTCCCTTTGGAAAAACTCTCCTTATTTTCTATGTATGGAGTAATGACTTGCCATGTCATCTCATTGTTTCCACCATGACCGCAATCATCAAAATAACCCGATGACATGGCTTAGCTCGGTCATGAATATCCTTTGAGTTGGTTATACAACTCTAAAGCACCGAGCTACATCTCACTTAATGAGATTGACTCATAACTCAAATCCGTGAGCTTAAAATATTCCTTGCACTATATTTATGTGGGCTCAAGTAGGCTGATGTTGAGCGAGGAGGTAACCCCTACTTTGAGCCTACATTAACAATACTTCAAAAAACCACTGATGACATTAACATGATCTCAAACTTTCGGCAATGTACACCTGATACATCTATCTTAGCACCGAGCTCAATCTGAGCCACTTGCTACACTTGGTTTCAACTTGGGTCCCCAAGTTGTTTCCTCTAGTGTAACTCAAATCCTTTCAGAGTGATTCGACAACTCCTAACTTGACTCAGTAACGATGTCATTTATGTTTACGCCTCAGTATGACAATAGGTGAAAGTTCAATACTAGGTGATCTCACGTATGTAATTAATTAATTATTTTAATTGTAATGTCGTGATTTGATCAAAATAGAACCCCGTTGTCCAATTTTTCCATGTGCCTAAAATTGTATAACATTTTTGTGGACCTCTTGGGATGATTGCCCACTAAGCATGATTTCAAGTAGCCTTAAGCCATCCATTAGGCATGGAGTCAATTATGGAATCCTAAATGTAGTTTGATTTTCTATGATATATCCCAAAGTCTCCTTGAGCATTGCACGATCTTGGACCTCTCTGGAATGCTAAGCATGAAGTATATTAAATCTGATGAATACTTTGGCATTTATGGCATACTTTGTAGAATTTTGAATGAAGCGGATGATGTATGAAACTCTTATAGAAAATTTGAACCTTCCTTCCCATGAGGACCTTCTAATGATGATACAATGTGTAAGAACAACACAAAACACAACAACGAGGGAAAAAAATAATAACACACAACAACAATGTGCATAAGCACTTGGAGGAAAACACCTAACTAAACTGTACATAGTGGGTGGAATGCTTTCTAAAAAAAAGCTTTGAGATGTATCCCATTCACATGAATGGGTAGTTCTTCTCCATTGAGCCTGGATAGACGAAATGAATTTGCCTCTTTAACTCGTGATGAGGTATGGACCACTCTAGAGCGCATCAAACTTGGCGTGCTTTCCGGCTTGGTCCTATATTCATCCCATTTAGGGACTAAATCTCTCTCTTGAAAATGCTTGTCGACGCCTTCTTCTTAAAAGATTTCTTAACTCGAGCCTAATGTTGCTCCAAAGTTTTCATAGCCTTGTTTCGTAATTCCTCTAACTCAATGAGCTCAACAAACCTTACTGTCAGAGGGTCACTCTTCATCACTTCAAGTTGGTGAGCTAACTCCAAAGAAGGTAACTCCAAGGAGAGCGGAAGTTTTTTTCCCTTCCATATACAAGCATGAAAGGAGAATTTCTGATGCCCCTTTTAGGTGTGATATGATCTTCCCATAAGGCAGCCTTAAGCCATGTATGCAAATTTCTCTTGTTAGTTTCCATCATGCGCTTAATAATCCTTATGAGGTTTTTATTGCTAGACTCACCAATGCTTTCTCAGAGATAGTAATTGGATGAAGTCTTGAGGTAGACCCCATTTTTAATAGCCCATTCACTCAACTTCATACCAAGAAAAGCCATTGTGTTGTTTGAAATGACTGTAAATGGAACACTAAACCTTGTCATTATACCTTCCAAGAAATCCAAAACTGCTTTTCATTGCTTTCTTTCAATACTATTGCCTCTCATCGAGTAAAATAGTCTGTTGTAGTAAGGACCCATTTATGTCCATCACTAGATGGAGGATTAATCATTCCGATGAAGTCCCACCCCCATTGAATAAAGGGTTGATCCACTTGAATTGATGTAGCGAAGCGCCGCCAACTTCTTGCCCATGAAAAAGCCACATTCCTAACATTTCCTTACCCGAGAGATGGGCATCTTTGAACAAATCCGCCAATAAGTAGCCAACTCGCATGATCTTGGTAGCTTGATTGTTTGTGCGCATAATAATGTCCTCCGATAGGCCATTATGAAACTCTTCTAGTATCTTACTTACCTGTTCTAGTCCTATGCACCGAGGAGAACACCGCTCAAATGATTTTGAAAGAGAACATTATCTACCGAACATATGGAATAGAATGAAGATGGAAAGTCCGTCTTTGATTTTTATCCATGTTCATAGGATATGCTCTTGAGAAGAGGAAATTCTTCATTTTGGATAACCAAATAACTTGATCATCACTCTCATCGGTATTTAGGAGCGCGAGTCCTCATCCTTTTAATTCCATGTTTGCAACAAGTTGTTGACACAAACCTTTACCACTAACAAGTTTGGTGACTTTGATGTGCACATCATACTCCATTACCTTCGTGATCCATCTAGCACATTTTTTGTTCGTCTCTTTCTTCAACAAAAAATCCTTGACACCTGGATGAGACACGATCAGGTGAATTCTGTTGTTGGACAACATGTGCTTGAATTTATTCAAAGATCGAATAACCACAAAGAATTATTTTTCAATGAATGAATATTTGAGTTCATAGTCTTTGAGGGACTGATCAAGAAAGAAATTGGTTGCTCCATCGTACCATCATTTTGCTGGGTGAGGATCCTTGAAATGCTCTCTTGACCTGCAAAAGCATAAAGGATAAAGTCTTTATCAAACCTAGGTTCACCAAATATGGGAGATTGAGAAATGGCCATTTTGATGGCTTCGAAGCTCTCTCATCCTTCCTTTGTCCATGAGAATGGTATGTTTTTCTTTAGCATGGCTATCGGTGGTTTAGCCAATGTTGCAAATTGAGGGATGAATCTTCACTCGAAATTTATAGTTCCTAGAAAACTCTGGAGACCCTTCATGTGACTTGGGAGAGATAAGGACATAATCGAATGAATCCTGACTGGATCAATTGATAGTCCTTCCACTGAAAAAACATGCCCCAACAACTTCCCCTCGTGCACTGCAAAAATATATTTCTTAGGATTAAGTGAAACCCCAAATTCCCTACACCTTCGAAAACCTTCCTTAGATGCGGGATGTGATCATTTGCATGCTTAGAATGTATAGTTATGTCATCTAGGTAAACCAAGATGATATCGTTGATTAGTCCTTTAAACACCATGTCTATGGCTCTTTAGAAAGTATCCCCAACATTGGATAATCCGAATGGCATTTTGTTGTAGGCATACGTGCCCCACTTAGTAGTGAAATCTGTTTTGAATTGGTTAGATTCTTGGACTAGAATTTGATTGTAACCTAAATATCCATCGAGAAAATAAAATCTTTGGGCTCCTGCCACTGTTTGAAGAATCTGCTCCATTGATGGGAGAGGATAATGGTCTTTCAACGAGGCATGGTTCAAATCCCTAAAATCTACGCACAACCGAATCTCTTCGTTCTTCTTCTTCCTTACAGTACCTTGGCTACCTAAGAGGAGTGCTTGATGGGAAAAATTATATAGGCCTCGATGAATTTGGTTAGCTCTTTTCTCATTAGTGGCTCGATTTTTAGATTAATTGGCCTTTGTTTCTGATGAACTGGCTTGGCATTAGGATCCAGTTTGATGGTATGTTGTGCTAGACCTAGATCAAAACCACGTAGGTCTCCATGCAAAAATGTTGTGATACTCTTGGAAAATTTTGATGAAAGCTTCTTTCTCTTTGGAGGTACACACTTTGCCGATCTTCAGAAACTTTTCATGCACTACCTCGACTTCCTCAAAATATTCTTCTTTGACCACCATGTTAGAGCTTTGTCTTTTGGCTTGATCATCTAAATTGAAAATGGATTCTAGAGTGAATAAGCCTTTTGGTAGTTTGTTGCTTTTCAATTGTATAATTTGATCACCATATGACTCTTACAACTTATCCTGATTTCTTGTAGCAAACTTCACCTCTTCTTGTAGGAAAAGGACAATTTTTTTGTCACTATCGAACAATTTCCAACTACTCACATTATCGTGGACTCGTAGGTCAAATATTTTGAAAAATTACTGCCCTTCCTTCATGATATCAATAGGTATGTTGTATTGCGAGCCAATTGTAGAAAAGCCTATTAACATTGTGATTTTGGTTTCTAGAAGCTACATGAATTCCAAAAGCTTTGAAATATTCAATCAAGTCCCATACTCAGTTCTTGTATGACCTTAAAAGATCATTCTTAGATGCACTACGTGTCGTCACCTAATGAACAACTAACTCACTATCTCCAAAAATAGTCAAGGATTTGATCCCATTCTGTTTGGGCTAGAATTCCTTGTATAAGGGCCTCATATTCAAGAACATTATTAGTGCAATTGAATTGCAAACGAAAATATGAGAAGTAATTATCTCCCTCTAGAGAAATTAACATAACACCAAAGACTAGATCCATTCTTATTTCTTGATCCATCGAAGAACAATTGCCACAAATCCTTCCAAATTGCTTGATGTTTTGACAAGTTATAGTATGATCATATCTTCTTCATAAATACAATAGGTAACTAATCTTGTTTCTTCCAAAAACAACAAACTAACTTCTTCTTCTACCAAAACATCAAAGATAGGATCGTGATCGATGATCTCCACTTACTTCATCTAGCATAGTATCGGGGACTTCTTCAACGAGAGTGGTCGATTCATGATCATCATATTTTTCTTCCGATCTCGATGGTGTAATTCCCATTTATAGGACTAGCATTAAAGGGTTCTACATGATTATGGAAGATTGGTTCTGCCTTTATAGTCAGTTTGGTTCTATATCGAGTCCTAAGAATCATACGTGACCAATTGGCTGATAGATAACCACCCATCTTGGCAGTGAAATCTCGTGATAGGTAGATGGCGAAGAGAGGAGGGAGATCAATGACTGATATGTTTTGGGTGAATGAAAAACTCGAGCATGTATGGATAGTAAGTTGAAGTCCTTTGATAACTCCAACATTCTTAACAATTGTGCCATCCAGTTGAACAACTCCTCTTGCAACCAGAGTATATTGTATACCTAGTACATCTGTAATTTGTTTGGGCATGATTGAGCTACTTGCGCTAGAATCGATCATGCAATTATACACCGGGTGGTTTCCAATGATTAGGGAAATATAGAATGGCAAAGTGATTTGTTGGATTTAGGAGTACTTTTCCTTCCAGTTGACACAAAATCGTAACATCTGCTGCTACTCCACGACTGGACAATCCTTTGGTTTTACCAAAACTATTTAGAGTCTCTCAACAAATGTCTTTGAGAAGGAATTGAGAGTGTGCCCCACATAATAACACTTAGGTTGGTCTTCTTCATCTATTCTATGTTGCCAAGGGAATTGCTCCAACTTTGCTTTGAAACTTCTTTGGGTGTTAGGATCCTATTTTAAAAAGTGCTTGTTGGGTACTGTAATGCCTGAAGAACCTTCTTTCCTCGCAGCTTGGCTAACAGGTGTTTCTGGTGGTTTGTTTATCACATCTTTATCAACCGCCGCTTGTGTTTGAGGTTATGAAGTGGATACTTGATCAAATTTAGAAGGTTGAGGTTCCTTTGATCTCTTCTTGGAATGAGTGTTTACTGCCACTGATGAGGAATTTGTATTCAACTCGTAAAAATAATCTACTTGCCGCGTTTAGCAAAGTGGTTTCTTTAGGTGCTTATGGTTGATATGCTATTTCTTACATAGATGTGTTTTCTGTTAGCTCGGAAGGGGAAAATACACTTTGAACCATAAGGGCCTGGGCAATAACTCCATTGGGACAAAGATTTTTATTGTTGGGGTTAAGAACAAGGATAACACCATTCGTAGTCTTGAACTAGATTATTTTGGACAACTACTATGGCTTTAGATGAGCTAACAATAAAAGGGTTATGAAAGTTCAAAGGCCTGACATTCACAACTTGATTTGTAGCTTGATTTTACGGCTGATTTTTCCCTTGAAAAGGAGGATGGTTAGCCTGATACTACTGATTTTTTGGTTGATATGGATGATTGTATTGAAACTATTGCCTCTTGAGTGCAACGAGCTCATTTCCAAAAGTTTGCAGCAGTGACTTGACTTCAAATAGATCATTTGAAGAGGCAGGGGAAGATTGAGTTAGTTCATTAGAGGCTACTAGAATAGGAGCAATGATAGGCTGATTGTTTGTAAGATCCGAAGACAACGACATCAAGCGGTCGTCATGGAGCTATCTTTCTAGCCCGAATAAAAAAATTCCACTCTTATAGAAACATTGTAGGCATCGTGTAATGTAGCCCTCCCATGGACTCGGATCATAACCTACTACATCACTATTCAAGGCTCACAAATAGTATAAGAATGTATTATTTGGAGAAGGCTTTATGAGTGCTAGAATCCTATTCCAGGTCCTGTGGAATTGGAAGTTGAAATCACTCATGTATTCTTGGGGAGCTCTCTTCATGGTAGTGATTTGTTCCAAAAGTGATAGATGATCACTCTTGTCTTCAAAATGTTTACAGAGAGTTTCTCATAACTCATCCTAAGTGGTTATAGTGTTAACACAAATCCCTCAAAACCATTGAAGTACTTTTCACTTGAAAGAGGCAGCAAGAAGTCTAACCGCAACATTGTCCTCCGTGATATTATGTACTGTACAAATGCTGGCTACATCAAGAATATGTTCCACTGGAGTAACGTGAGTTTCCCTATGTAAAAGGGTAAAATTTTGAGTGCTACAATAGGTATAGGGTCATGTTGAGCCAATAGAAGAGGACTACTTGCATTAAAAGTGGGAAAAAATTGGTTTCGTGCCATGACAACAAGAGGTGATTATTCCTTGGTGGAGGAAACCTTCCGTACGGACGAGTTGAATGACCCCTATGAGGTAAAGCTACAACTAGTGATGTTGAAATTCCTCCTCTTCTTCTCTTTGGGAGGAGACAAGGAAAGTTTGATATGCTAATAATTTCCTTGCTTTGAAGAAGCTCTTGTTTGAATTCTTCGCATAAGTTAACACACAGAGATTTGGGATCTAAAGATATAGATTTTCCAGGTACTTTTGACTTGTGTAAGTGAGAAGAGAATTACCAACTCTCTCCCACCAGGCATGCCAAAAACTATTGTCGCCAAATCACTGCACCCTCCGAATGGCCAGAATGTGAACATGATGTTCGGTGTGATTGGGACACATGGGATCACCTCTCAAGTTGTGGGACTTGGGGTCGAGGTGAACCTCCGGAGAAGGCCAATTTCCTCTTACTAAACTAAGTGTTGTACTACTCCTAGTGCAATAAAATGGTTATTCAGTCCTATGCTAACATTTTCATGGGGTTTAGGGAAAGATATTTGCAAGAAATGAAACTATTCTAAGGATGGTGATGCACCAAATAAACGGTGTTTCCAGACTCAAGAAGGGTTAGTTTTAAGAGGGTGTGTGCACCACAAGTCAACTTCACCTACCGCAACTTAGAGAGCGTAACATAATACCACAAGAGACTAGGAAGCATGCGTTCCCTTTGTTAAACTCCATCGACACAACAATCTATCAGTTTTCCAAAGAAGAAGGATGAACGGGCACCACAACTCAACCGCATGCAATACTTCACCACTTGATAAGCACAAAAATCCAAGAACCTACAATAGAAACATGGACTTACACAAAGTGTACCTTGTAGCATGAGAAAAGGCACAAAGAAGTATAGAAGGATGAAAGGATCGAGATTAGTCACAAAACACACACTTATATTACTTCAATAATGTGCAAAATGTATCATACATTCGAAGAGGTAATGATTGCCATTACGCTTGAAAAGGAGGCTTGAAAGTTCCCTTAACATACAAGGAGAACTTGTAGAAGAAAGAGGACTCTTGAAAAATTTACACTTGTCTCGTATATCTAATTGTCCAACCCGTCTCGACTTGTTGGAACCCCTTGGAATGAGCTTCTAACTTACATTTATAGAAGAAGTTGAGAGAGAGGAGAGAAAGAGTCATAATTTCCCTTCCTAAATTGAAGGCATATGATGGTTCATTTATTATAGTTGGTTAAACCACTTTAGAAGGTTCCATCATGTGTAATTAATTGCTCTTGACCTAGTTCTTCTTAATTAATTAAAAGAATATTTAAATAATAATAATAAATATTATTATTAAAATATTTAAATAAAAATATTAAATTAATTACTATTTTTGGTGGCCCCCTGTTGACCGGTTTGTGCTGAAGGGGGAAATTATGAGGAAAAGGCCAAAAAAAGAGCCCAACTCGGTGGTTGGCTCGCCGAGCCAACTCACCGAGTTGGGTCCAAGCTCCACGCCATCGCATTTT
Organism: Taxus wallichiana var. yunnanensis; assembly: GCA_018340775.1. Taxonomy (NCBI): domain Eukaryota; kingdom Viridiplantae; phylum Streptophyta; class Pinopsida; order Cupressales; family Taxaceae; genus Taxus; species Taxus wallichiana. The sequence continues at coordinate 299,303,373 of CM031240.1, read as the reverse complement.
CTCGAGCTGCTTGGTTTCCCAAACGAGCTCACCTCGGATGAGCTCCTCCACCACTCAACATAACCGAGCTCATTGTGCTTCAAGCTCCTCCATCCTTACGTGCAACCGAGCTCGCATGTAAGAATTGAGCCCCTCTTGTTCGATGAGCTCTTCGTCATTGCGAACATTACACATGAACCTCCTTTGAGCTCATTACCGAGCTCTGTCTCCACAGCTCTGCTTGACCCATCCTCCATGCTTGCCATGTTTAATTCTCTCCAACTCGCCGAGCTTTGTAAAAATCTATTGAGTTGGCACACATCAATCTCACACCCAATCAAGTTTCCCAAGAGTTCTTCAATTTACTCAGCCCGCAAGCATTCTTCACCATATTATTCCACCATGTCGAACATATTTGTTTCTTAGAAAGATCCATACAATGTTGAGCTCCTAACCTGGCTTTGTTCTATGTTACTGAGTTTGGTAGCTTGGCTTAGTTCAATTAAGTGAGCTCTAAACCTATGCTTATCCGTGCTGAATTTGAGGTTGACTCCAATCATCTCATCAAGTTCTCTCCATGACCGCTCGCCTAGTCAAGATTATCCCTTATTCGAGCCGACTTACCTCCATGATGAACTCATGGATTAATTTTTAAATGACGAGCTCAATATGAATATTCTTGGCTTATGTGGTGTTAGATTCCATTGGATTGATTGATGGTTCTCCTCCATAGGATTTGTTTTTCATGCTCACCACCGAGAAAATTATCTCCCACAACCTAGCTTGCCACGTTATCCATCACGCTCACCTCTTACTTTCATCAAGTTAGTTGGCTTCTCTCGTGTAGCTCACTGCATGATGTCGAGCTCCCTCTTGAGATTTTCTATTTTGTGTTTTTACAACTGAGTAACTTGCCATCATTCTACAACATTAATGGTACTCCCTTCCATTAGCTCACCATGCATTGGCTGATCCATCCTATACATCGAGCTCCTTCAATTGACTCGGCCTCAACCCATGCTTGGCTAGCTCATCTCTGACAAGATCTCTCTCATTTTATGGATAAACTTAGTGAGTTGAGATCCTTCACACGGATCTTCCGAGATCTACACGCGAATGATGAAAATAAACAACCCTCTCTACTTCCTTGCTCAGTTCATGAGCTCTATTGAATCCTACATGCATTGACTCAACTATCCCGATTGAGCTCATCATTTTTATGACTTGGCTAACTTCCATGAACTATGTTTCACATGTTGACCCACGAACCCAGTTGGCTCAACTCAACCTCTCACATGTCTATGTACTGAGCTCATATTTACCTTACACGTCTGAGTTCCTTCCTTCCTCGGCAACAATGGATCTATGTTCATTATTTACGAACTCAAGCACTAGCTCAAACGTTGAGATCTTCTTTGGTTCTGTGGCTCTCTCGAGCTAATCTCTCGCTTTGTATCTCGTGGGAAATATGAAGACTTGCTCAATCGGGTTCGCATTCGCATGCCTCTTCACCTCACTAAGATTGATGATGCTTTGATTCATGCGAGCACCCTGAGAAATTCATGTGGTCTTTCAAGGGGCTTCTCTTCGAATACATGCTTAAGCCCTTTATATCATGTCGAGCTCCAAACCTCGACATGTATTTTTGACTCGTTGTCTGATCATGCATGATCTCCTTCCATGCATCCCTTGCAACATTTTTTCCCTCGAGCTTTGACATGACCAATTCAAGCTTCAAGCTTCTGCAGACAAGGATCTTATAGGTTAGAATCTATCCAAGTGTTCCCTTGAACTCGCAGCTGTGAAAATATCATTCTATATGTTGGGCTGAGTTCACCCATATCCTATTTGCCCATGTCATCTTATCATATTTCAGCAACACGTCTCTAAGACCCATTATGCCATAAGTGATCTCACTCAAGCTATTAGTAAACTCAACCATCATTTCTTTTGGGTCTAACCAAGATTAATATTTTAACCGAACTTCAACTGAAAGTTATAAGTTAGATCTCTCAATGAGCTCAAGTTTTTCAACGCTAAGCTATTTCCTTTCTCCAAAGTGGCCTCGCTCAAATTTCTAAGTGGCTAGTTAAGCTTGATATATTTATCATTCACACGGTGAGCTAAATGAGCTAATCCATTTGCTTGTTCTAACTTAGATTTACGTCCCCACGACGACCGACTCTAAAATTTATTTATTCTCTTCTAGGTTCGTGATTCCTAAAACTTAACCATATTCCATGCTACCTCTAATCACTAACTCGCTATTAAGTTTTTCCAATGAACTTCCACATATCTTGGCGAATGGTTCGCCATCATGACCATAACCATCCATCATTCTAACTCCCCTAACGACTCACCTAGTGAATTAGTAACCAACTTAGAATTGTTCTCTCCCGTAAAACTCATGATGGCTTTCCAAAGACAAAAGTTTCCACCATTGAAATCGGGATGAATTTATCCTATGTGTGGAAATACCGACTTGGCTTGCCATCATCAAATTTCTGAACTTGGAAATATACTAAAATGTTTCCCATGTGTGGGAGTCTTACAATGGCTTGCCATCTCATTGTCTCCCTTGGGAAAAACTCTCCTTATTTTCCATGTATGGAGTAATGACTTGCCCTGCCATCACATTGTTTCCACCATGACCGCAATCATCAAAATAACCCGATGACATGGCTCAACTCGGTCATGAATATCCCGTGAGTTGGTTGCATGACTACAAAGCACCGTGCTACATCTCACCTAGTGAGGTCGAATAATGACTCAGATCCATGAGCTTAAAATATTCCTTATACTATATTTATGTGGGCTCAAGTAGCTGATGTTGAGTAGAGGTAACCCATGTTGAGCCTGCATTAACAATACTTCATCAATGAACCACTAATGACATTAGCATGATCTCAAACTTTCGGCAATGTACACCTGATACATCTACCTCGGCACCAAGCTCAATCTAAGCCACTTGCTACACATGGTTTCAACTTGGGTCCCCGAGTTGTTTCCTCTAATGTAATTTGAATCCTTTTGGGGTGATTCGACAACTCCTAACTCGACTCAATAACGACGTCATTTATGATCACGCACGATACGACAATAGGTAAAATTCAATGCTAGGTGAGCTCACATATGTAATTTATTAATTATTTTAATTGTAATGTCGTGATTTGATCGAAATAGGACCATGTTGTCCAATTTTTCCATGTGCGTAAAATTGAATAACAAGATAACTTGAGAAGTCAAGTGTGAGCGATTAGAGGTATTTAGGATTAGATGGGGAATAATTTGGAAAGTTTCCTAATTTAATCTAATCCTAACTAGTGAGAAGTGATAATTTGTCATAGGGATAAGTTAGAGGTGGTTAGGATAATATTTTTAGAAGGTTTCTTATTTAGACTAGTTGTAACTAGTGAGTTAGGATGAGTTCTCACGGTGAGGTGTATGGATGAATATGTGGATTAATTAATTAATTAGCCGTGAAGAGGGGGATATGATTTAGGAAATGTGGGATAAATGATTAATTAATTAATTAAAGGGGTGTAGGGGTAATGTCCCAAGTTTAGGGAAATCATTCAAATGACACTATGGTGGGTTTAAACGAGTTAATTAAATAGATGACTTAGGTCGCAAAATGGTATGTAGACGAGTTGTTTGTTTGACTATTTTGTGTCGAAGCGGGGCTTGCAGATTTTTGATGTTTACAAAAACCTAATGATTCATCCTCCGGTGAAAAATCCATTGATTTAAGATGGTGATACATACTTAACAAATTTGATAATGGTCATATATGGTCAAATGTGGTTGGTCAACTCGGTGCATCCTACCACATGAATTCTCATAGAATTTGATTTTGTGAGTATAAGAAGTATGATGGAGTAATTTATGTATGAGAGATGGCTCCACTCACTAGAGTAAATGTGGATAAGAATAAACCACCTAATAGTTCATCCTCTAGTTAAAAATCTATTGATGAAGGTGGTGATGTGTACTTAGCACTTTGAGTGGGTAGTCATGTAGTGAAGCATGATAGGTTAAATCACGTGTACCCTACCACTTGAATTCTCTCACAAAAAAATGGTTTTACGAGTATGAGAAGTTTGATGTATGTAATTTATTTATTTTTAATTAAGGATAAAGGTTTTTTTCTTGGGCCAAATCCTAGATATTCAATACAATGCATAACAAGCCAAAATAATAATACCTAAAAGATATCTAGTCAACAAACAACCCAAAAATAGTAGGAAGTTAGCAGAGAATCACCACAATATCAACAACTTCACAACAGAGAGACAAAAGAAATAATGCAAAAACTAGGAGAAAGAATCCACACAAGATTATTTCATGAGCTTCTGGAAGCTCTTCTTTACATTATCAAGCCCCTTTTTGATGTCACTGAGGTTGGTTTATTTTTTGGTTTTTTCCTTTCCTTTTGATCTTCAAACTAAGAAATAATGAGCTAAAGGAAGTCAATAGTGCTCTTGTGAATGCTGAGAATATCACATTAATTGACCCTTAAAATTTCCATATCCCTTTCAATTTTGGTGACATGCTTGCAAATGTCCATCGTTGTCTTCTTATCCACCTTTCCTTAATCGTTCTCAAGTCCGTAAGCTGAAATCTTTCCCTTGAGTTTTTAAACTTGTCCATTTGGATATCGGGCTCAACTCTAGTCTTCGTGTCTTTGGCATAGGGGGTCATGGCCCTTTTTTCCTATGAAGAGAAGACAAAGAATGGTCTCGCCTTCCCAAATGATAGGTGAGAGGAAGGAACCCATCCTTAGAAAAAGATTTAGACATTTTATTTATATTGGATTTTTCCGAGAGATATCCCAGAACACTTTCGAGTGGAGGGGGCAGGGATGGAGGAAGGAATAGAGGTGGATGGTGGAACAAAGGAGGGGAGGGTGGGGGTGGGAAGAGATAATTATGAAGGGAGAGCGGTAGTTGGGGTTGGAGGTGGGAAGAGTGGAAGAGGAAGGGGGATAGGGGAATGTCGAGGGACAAAGGGAAGAGGGTTGGGGATGAAGGATCGAGTAGTCAAAAAGTGTAATTGTTTTTGGAATACTACTCCACTCACTAGATTGTGGGTTGATGTAAAGTTAAACTAAGGTTCGAATATGGGAGGATCAAGACTCTCCCTAGTGTTTTACACATTCTTGGTCTTAAGGAATATGGTTTTTGTTAGCAAGTTGTGTGATACTAGAGTTCATGTGTCACTTATAAAAGGATGTTTGTAAAATGGTACACAAAGAAATGATACTTTTTAGAGGAGTGCGCATTAGAACCATGGTATATTTTCTCTAGAAGAAATATAAGTTTTGAAGAAATTCAAGGAGTTCAAAGCCTTTGTAGAAAGTGAGAAGGAGAAGGAGATCAAAGTGTTGCAAACTAATAATGTGGTGAATAATATTTATAAGAATTCAATGAATTCTACAAGGAGTGTGGAATTGAACTACAAAAGACAACTCCATATAAACCATAAAAATAAGTTGTAGAGTGGATAAATAGGACACTCGATGGATAGGGCCTTGAGTATGCTTAGTGGTGCATAGATGGATAAAAATGTTTGGCTGAAGTAGTAGGTACTACTTACTATTTGGTGAATCAATAGCCATCATCAATACTATAAAATATGACTTCACATGAAGCTTTAATTTGTAAGAAACCATCCTTTAAACACCTAAGAGTTTTGAGTTATAATGCATATGTGATATAGACACAAAATTATGCACTTATTACTATTGCATTACACCTCTAGTATGTCATTATGTGGATGATTCCTAAGTGAGAAGATTAGACACCGGTGACAGCTCTCCTATACCTTTTATTGATCTCGACTAATTTTGAGTATGACATTGTCTCATGCTTCCTAGATTTAAGCCTTTTGGTCATTTCACGTGATCCCTACCTTTTTCCATTATCTAGTTTGTGTTCTTTATCCTAGGGACATTAACACTCAATAATGACACTAGTGCCTAGTGCTGTGTCCCTTCCCGATGATTTTATCCACTCTTACTTATATTTCAAATCATCACTGCGCGCCGATTTTGGATTTTTTCTAATTAATCTCTCATGTTTGGGGTTTGCCTTTGGTGTCACTAAGTGTCGAAATTTTAAAAAAGGAATCATATATACACAACTTACTAATTATTCTAAGGGTAAATTGGGTTACTATTTTCTATCTACTACTTGGGAAAAACAACACTTAAGGACTACATTTGGGATGTATTATTCAACGCATAAGGGTAAATTTTAAATTCCATGACAAACATTATCTTGGTGTAACTTGTACAAGGGGAACTTAGCTTTAAGGGACATGATTCTATAACTCACACACACACACACACACACACACACACACACACACACACACAAGAACTAAATTGAGTCTAAAATGTAGTGTAATTTTGGATGATAATTACATTGGGGTGACCATCGAGATTAGTCCAACTCAAGCATATACATATTTTATTCCATCAAATGTGTGCTTGAGCCTTATGGAGGTAGTTAGGGTTTGTTTTGTAGTTATAGGTACAATATGAGAACCCTAAAGTGAAGTAGACATGACATAAAGGAAAGTGAAGGTGATACTATTAGACATTGAAAGAACCAAATCTATACTCTTTACCGGACACTAGTACCCAAATTAGACACTAGTACATTGGGTAAACCTATCTATACCCATGCACTTATTAGGTGACACACTTTTAGATCACTTTTTCTCAAACAAAGCATGCACAATCTAGATTGAGCATGTTCCACCATCATTCCATCCCAAATTCAGTATAGATAACCAAATATTAGCTAAATCACTCTCATCCTCTTGTTGTTTGTAATTTTCATCATTGAATATTAGTATTTGTGTATTTTTGATATATCTAATTGATCACCAATTATATGATTAAGATTTAATTTCTATAAAATCACATGCATATTCCATAGGAGAAGAGGAAAAAGCTTGACTATAATTTTGAGAAGTGTGTCTTCTTTAAACATGGAAATAGTGTGAAATGATACAAGTTATAGAATCTAATAATAAAAAGGTGGTCTACAATCAGATCTTATTGTCTTCAAATAGATGAAGACGATTCTTGTATAGATGGATGTGCATAGTGATGAGGATGAGATGAAACATATAAAGATCAAATAAGAGAAAAATCATATAAGGCATGGGTTGATATAGAATCCGAAGAGCTTGTAACTAAAGATGATGTTGTTAATGAAGAAGTAGCACCAAAAGAGGAAGAAGAACCTCATACACATGTGCACTTTGAAGGTTGGAACAAGTGCACAAAATATCGTAAAGGTATACTTACACTAACTACCATTTTACCTTCCTACTATTAGTGCAAGATGGTATGATCCAATAACGGTGCAGAAAGCCCTTCTATATAGGGAAAACTCATTTTGGAAGAATGCTAAGAATGAGGAGATGGAGTCTCTAAAGTATAATAAGACTTGGGATTTGGTTAATTTACTTCATGAAATAAATCTTGTATGTTGTAAATGGGTATACAAGAGGAAGTGCAATGCGTAAGGTAACTTGGATAAATATAAGGCCCGTGTGGTTGCGAAATGGTTTTTACATGTCAAAGGAATTGACTTCAGTGAGATGTTTTCTCTTGTTGTAAAATTCACTTCCATGAGATTTATTTTAGCTAGTGCAATAATGCATATGCAATATTACATATGATCTAGAGATAAATTGGATGGATGTTAAGAAAACACTTTTTCATGAAGAGCTTGAGGAAGAAATATACATGGTATAAAATAATTTTTTTAAGGTCAAAAGAAAATAGTATTGATAAAGAATGAAAAAATGTGAAACACGAAGATCATGCAGGATAGTGTGAACATCAACCTAGTTGCACTCTGTAGCACAACGAGGTTGCATGGGAGTGAGCATCAACCATGAACATTCACACAAGGATTTAAAAGGGGAAAATATCATAAGTCCATCCTCATAGATCTGAAAAGGATAAGGGGTATAAATAGAGGGTGTTGTGTAACCCCAATGCTTGCAATCATGACCTCTCAAGTGGAGAAGGGGAGTTACATTCCCGGAATGGGAAGTAACTCCCATATGACACATATGATGCACTGATGCATAATGACGTGTAAGGAATCTCATGATGACCCCTATGACACCTATGTAACACTTAGACCTATGACCTCACCTAAGTGAGATGACCGCCACATGGTGTGGAAAATGACTCACACCAATACCCCCTTCATCGTAACTTAGGATGAGGTGAAAAATAAAAAATGAGTAATGGGTCCCGATACTAAAGCCTAATGAGGCACCCATAAACAAAAATAATCTTGAGCATTGAAGGGAAACCCAATGGGATAAACATCCACTACAAGAGATGAAAAACACTCTCTAATCTATGAAAGATGCCACAAATGGGTCCCGACAACTAAGGAGCCTGATAAGGTACCCATTTACAAGAGGGAAATCTCTCGAAAGAAGAAAAAGAGAGGAGAAGAAGAAGGAGATGAGAGGAACACAAAATATGCCATAGATGGATCTAAAATCTATAAATCTAGGAAGTCTCCAAGAAGAGTGTCGATGATGTGATCCTCTGTGTTAGGGTTAACACACCGGTTATACAAATATATTAATCAAATCTAAGCATATAAGCAATCAATACAGAAATAAACAAGAAGAAACAATACACAAGATTTAACATAGTCCACCCAGTGTGGGATGCGCCCACCAAGAAACAACCAATTTATTATCACAAAGGAAATACAATGAAGATTTGTAATCTTCCACACTTTCTTGGATGTCATGTACTTTTTCTTTATAAATTTCTCTTTTTCTCTCTAAAGGAAACTTCTCTTAATTCTTAATGAATTCTCTCTCTTCTAACCCTATCTTTATGCTTATATATGCATCTACAATCTTAGGGCACTTTAGCTATGCAATTACAACCATTAGATTCACTTTACAATTAAAGATAGATCTAATTCCCATAACTTAATTATAGTAGTCACACATAGGCAACCGATGTTGGTTAGCCTTAATCGATACCGGCCCTCCTTTTCTCGACCGATCTTTTGGCCCCTGGGTGACTAATGTCGGTTCACAACCCGACGCCGATTACTATGTTTTCCAAGTAAGTTTTATAAAAACATGCCAAGTGAAGCAATTAAGCTCCACAACTCAACAATCTCCCACTTGGAGATAAATTACTTTTACACTATACCATACAACTCCATCCTCTGATCCTTTCCTTGGCCTGTTTCTCCCTCCTCAAGTCTCAAACTCGAAGACCAATAGAAGTGGAGTGTAGCTTCAACTTCTTCTTTTGCCAACGAATTCATTAGCATATCCGCAGGGTTCTCCTTTGTATGAATTTTCTCCAACTTCAGCTACCCATCCTCCAATACCTGCCGTATGAAGTGATACCTCAACTAAATGTGTTTCATTCTAGAATGAAATGTTGATTTCTTTTCCAAATGAATTGCACTTTGACTATCACTATACAATCTACAATCCTCTTGTTCCTTTCCCAACTCTTCCATGAACTTGCTCATACATATTATCTCCTTGCTAGTTTCTATATAGTGTAACATACTCAACCTCTGTAGTAGATAGGGCCACAACCTTCTGTAATCTAGAAATCTAGCTAACTATCGTGCCACCTACTGTGAAAACATATCCAATGGTGCTCCTCCTGCCATCCAAATCACCAACCATGTTTGAATCCACATAGCCACGTAAAGAAGTATCTAACCCTCCATAGCATAACTGCATGCCAAATGTCCCTCTCAAATACCTAAGAATCCATTGGACTAATTTCCAATGCTCTTTACCTAGATTAGCCATAAATCTACTCACAACTCCCACTACTTGTGTAATGTCTAGTCTGGTACAAACCATAACATACATCAAACTCCCAACTGTTGAAGCATACGAAACTCATGCCATGTACTCAACCTCCTCATGTGATGTAGGACACTGATCTTTTCTCAATTTGAAGTGTTCAAATTACGTGTGTACTTACAGTTTCAAATTTTACAAATTAAACCTTTCCAACACCTTATTGATATAATGCTCCTGAGATAAATACTTCCTATTTTTCATGTCTCTGTGAATTTGCATGCCAAGGATTCTCTTTGCAGCTCCCAAATCCTTCATTGCAAATGTGTGAGCTAGATTTTCTTTAAGCTCACCAATGTCCTGCATACTAGATCTTGCAATAAGTATATCATCCACAAACAATAACAAAATAATATAACTCTTATTTCCAATAATCTTGAAATAAACACAATGGTTATATTCACATCTCAAAAACCATGCTCATGCATGAAACTATCAAACCTCATATACCATTGCCTTGGAGCTTTCTTGAGCCCATATAGGCATTTTTTCAATCTACACACAAATTTCTCCTTAGCCTTGACTTCATACACAAGTGACTAATTCATGTAAATATCTTCCTCTAAATCACCATGAAGAAATGTTGTCTTAAAATTTAAGGTTTCTCTAAATGAAAATCCTCTACTACAACTAAGCTCAATATAGTACGAATATACGTCATCTTAACAACAGAGAAAATATTTCACCAAAGTCAATACCGCTTTACATGTGCAAATCTCTTTACTACAAGCCTTTCCTTGTATCTCTTCCGTACACTCTCTTCTTCCTTGATCATGTAAACCCACTTGTTATGCATTGTTCTTTTACCTACTAATAACCTAACCAAATTCCATGTTTGGTTCTTCTCTAAGGATTCCATCTCCTCATTCATGCCATGTTCCCACTATTTGTGGGATTTATCTTGCATTGCTTCTTCAAAGCTTTCTGGTTCACCACTATCAGTCAATAATAAATAAGACAACGAAGGTGAAAATATTTCTGGAGGTCTACTTACCCTTTGTGACCTTCTCACTAATATTTGGGCTGCCGGAGGCTCAATTTTCTCATCCTCTAGATTTGTATCTACTTCTGAAAGTGACCGATGTTGGTCACCTTCTCGCCAATGCTGGTTTGGCTAACTCGACGCCAAGTTTTCTCTTTTTGTGAATCGACGCCGTACAGGGGACAGATGCGGTTAGGGTAAACCAATACCGATTACTATGTAAACTTGTAGGTGTTAATTTTAAATCTAAGAGTTCATTTTCATCCAAATTTTTTTCTACCAGCTTCACCTTTTGGTACCAAAACTTGATCCTGTACATTCTCTTTTCATTCTAATCAATGTCATGACTCCTAATTATCTTAGAACCTTATAAATCCAAAACCAATCAAATCACCAGAGCTATAACCAATGAAAGTACATATTTTGGATTTTACATCCAATTTATTTATATATTCCTTATCAATACACACAAAAGCTTCTAAGACAAATACTTTAAGAAAAAAAAATATAACTCTTTTCCAGTCCAAGCTTCTTCTAGTATTCCACCATCCAGTGCACTTGAAGGTCCATGATTAATTAAATAAACCACCGTGTCTATTGCTTCCACCAAAAACTGTAAGGGTAATCTAACATGTATCCTCATGCTTCTAGCACGTTCCATGATTGTCCTGTTCATTCTCTCTACAAAACCATTCTCCCGTGTTGTTCTAGGAACCATCCTTTCTCTCGCATATTCCATTTACTAAATAATAATCATTGAAAGCCTTGCTTTGCAAAGACTCACCACCATTGTTAGATCTAAGGCATTTTAACTTTGAATTTGATTCATTTTCTACAAGGGCTTTCCATCTTTTAAAACTTTCAAAAACATCATATTTATGTTTAATACAATAAACCCATACCTTTCTTGTGGCATCATCAATGAAAGTAACATAGTATTGGGATCTTCCATGAGAAGCTACCTGGCTAGTCCCCACACATCTGAGTGTACAAGCTCCAATTTATGATTCTTATTTATTTCCCCAACTTTGAGAAATCTCACTCTCTTCTACTTTCCAAAAATGCAATGCTCACGTAAATCAATATCTACACGTTCCAGATCTAATAACTTACCCTTTACCAATAAGATCTACCACATTGTGCCTAAATGCATTGTGCCACATGCTTGTATCTCGAATCTAAAGTAGATAGAACATAAAAGGAATCAATAATACAGTAGATAAATACAATGATCCCACCTTCTTGCTTCTTGCTACAAAAAGAGATCCCTTGGTAACTTTTCAAGATTTAGTCATGTGAGTGTAACCATATAACCAATTTCACATAATTGTCCTACAAAAATTAGATTTATTTTAAGGCTTGGAACATATCTTACATATTTCAATATCCATGTATTTCCATTTTGGAACTTAAGGTGAACTTCACCTTTACTAATAATATTGCATGGTTCATCATCTCCTGATAAACATGCCCCAAATTACCCTGGACATAATTTCTGAAATAATCCTTATTAGGGTTACATGGAAAGAAGCTCTGAATCTAAAACCCACGACTCAATTTTATTATCCATGGAGAGAATTAGATAATCTTGCATTACCTCTTTTGCAACAACATTTTCCTCTTCACCTTTCTATGGTAAATTCTCTTTGTTTTCCTTGAACCAACAATCCTTCTTTGTTTCCTTTCTTTCCATAATTCCAACAAATTATTCCTCTACCTATGGATTTAGATCTACCATTCTTAAACTTTGATTTCCCATTATTATTGCTCTGGGATCTCTCCTTCTTCCTTCCCCTTTTCTACATTCAAAGCATTCCCAAATGATGATGCTCATGTACTTTTCCTGCGTATTTCTTCATTCATGATTATACTAACCACATCATCAAACTTTAAAACATTAGTAGCAGACGTTGTATTACTAACAACAATTACCAAGCTATCCCAACTATCTGGCAAAAGCATAATGATAAAAGTGCTTTCACTTCATCCTCAAATGGAATACTAATGTATTTTAATTGATTTACAATCAACAGAAATCATTCAAATGACTTGATGCGAGATCCACCTTTTTGCATCGTTAATTTAAACATTTTTTCATAAAATAAACTTTATTTGAAGCACTAGGTTTTTAATATAGATTTGCTAAATATTTCATCAAATCTACCATAGATCCTACTTCGGTAATATTCAAAGCCATAGATGCTTCCAGGCTCAATCTTATAGATCCTAGAGCCTTTCTATCAAGAATTTTTCATTCTTCATCAGTCATCTTTGCAAGTCTTTCCTTCTCATCCAATGATAAGTATAGATATTTCTGATACAAATAATCCTCCACCTACATCTTCCATAATTGATAATCACAGCCGTCAAATTTATCTACTCTAAATTTGCTTTCTTCTCCCATTTCTTTGCTCCCACTCAATCAGAAATCCCTCTATGAGTAAATCTATCAACACACACAACCCTCAAACAAAGAAGCTTTGATACTAGTTGTTGGGGTTAGCACACCAATTGTACAAATATATTAATAATATCTAAGCATATAAGCAATCAATATGGAAATAAACAAGAAGAAACAATACACAAGATTTAACATGGTTCACCCAGTGTGGGCTACATCCACCAAGAAATAACCAATTTATTATCATAGAGGAAATACAATGAAGATTTGCAATCTTCCACACCTTCTTGGATGTCTGTACTTTTTTTTCTTTACAAATTTCTCTTTTTCTCTCTAAAGGAAACTTCTCTTAATTCTCAATGAATTCTCTCTCTTCTAACCCTAGCTTTATGCTTATATATGCATCTACAATCTTAGGGAACTTTAGCTATGCAATTACAATAATTAGATTCACTTTACAACTAAAGATAGATCTAATTCATGCAACTTAATTATAGTAGTCATGCACAGGAAACCGATGCCGATTAGCCTTAACTAATACCAGTTCCTCCTTTTCTAATCGATACTGGTCCTGGGTGACCGACACCCATTAGTCAACCGATGCCTATTCGTGTTTTCTAGCAAGTTCTGTAAAAGCATGCCAAGTGAAGAAATTAAGCTCCACAACCCAACACTCGCCTATGGATTGAAGAAGAGCCACCGTAGTGAATCGTGTGCCCGCCCTTAGGAAGGACATAAATGGTGTACTAGAATTCCACCCACTCCGTGAAGGAAGCCGAAAGTAGTAGTATGTAGAACTTTGAATTCGGTCCATGGAAGTGTGACATAGGTATGGAAAATGAGTGCCAAAGAACCAAAGGTAATGCCATAAACATATAATTGTTAGAGTGAGGGAGATGAACATCCAACAAAAGGATGCTCAAGTGAAATGAGGGAAAATAACGGCCTCCACACAGATTAAGTATCCACAAACAAGGGTGGATCAATGAATATCTCTGAAGGGTAGAAGTGATAAGAGTCCCAAAAGGGGCACTCCCAATAAAGGATATGATGGACTCCCCCGAAACACGTGTAGAAGAAGGAGGAAACTATACTACATCACAAGTAGGTACTATGAAGAGACAATGAAGGTCTGATAGATACTCATCCCAAGAAGGGGGCTTGAAAATCAAAATAGAGATGTCGATAAGTATGAATCATCCATGCATGAAGGAAGAGGAGTGAAAAGGGCCTCACACACTAGAATTGGAAAGGAGGCAACAAATGTAATGAAAATATATTGTTGAGAATGGGATTGCTCAATGTTTGATGGGAAGGGAGTAGTGTCAACATACTCTGGAAAGGTGAGAGAAGGAGGAGAGGAGTCCTTAGTGGTACTCTCATAATTAGAACTGAAGCACAATCCTCGTCATCGAAATGGAAACAAGTCAGTCTATGTTAGTGGGCTGTCATCACATGAATCGAGAAGATGAAACAATTATATCAATAACAACAACAACAATATTTAAAGGGTTTCCAAACAAGGACCGATAGATGCTTTAGATCGTGTGGGGAGGATATGAGTATTCTATGTGAATATAGAGAGTTTTGGTGACATGCAACATCAAGTGACCAATAACATGGTTGCATGTGTCGATAAAGTCTTTAAGATGATGATGATTAGTGGGTGCAGGAATTGGTCTATGTAGAAAGTGTGAAAGACACTCATAGGAAAAGTAACGTTCCATAGAAGCATGTCACAATGTGTAGTTATCTCTCCCAAGAAGAAATAGTGAAGGCTGTAATGTAATCCTACAATGCTCAAGTCTGGAAAGAACATCCTTCATAATGCGTAGTGAAAAGTGATAGGTGCACAAGAAGAAGGGTGTAAGAATACAAGATGCCAGGATTAACCGAGAATGCATCTGCAAGTAATACGACACCTAAGAAACAAGTGATAACCCCTATTTATAGAAATTTATAAGTAGTGCATGATTATAATTAGATTTATTCATGTGATGTTGGAAAATTGACCACTCACCTTGTAGTAGGCAATGAGTCACGCGAGAGTGGAGGCCACAAAGAGCCCTAGTTGGAAGCGGAGGAACGACACATAATTAAGCACAAAGGGCATAAGCAACACAAGGGTAAAAAGCGATTAGTGTGAGAGGTGTCTCACAACATAAAAATAAGGCTCTCTTGCCACAAGGTTGTGGCGGACACGCACACTAGCCACAAGTGAAGAGGAGCACTACAAAGCAAGGAGCTAGAAAAAGTGGCCCGAAAATCCCAATAACCCTATATAGAGGTCCGAGAAAAGGTTCCCCTACGAAATGATGATTTTTTGTTATTTTTCCCCTTAATTATCCATCTGATGTTTAGAAAAGGATAAAAAATGAAAAAATTCAAGGAGAGGGGTTGAGAAGGATCTTGAGGCTCAAGAGGGGTGAGCTCGCTAGTAGCTTGACAAGTTGTCTGACAATGAGTTGAGGGTAACTCGACAGGATGGATCACTAAGGCCGGAGAGTGCACTGTGTACCGAGCCGAGGGATGAGCACGTCAATAAGGCGGGGTGACCGGGGTGGCTATGTGTTGAGTTGAGCACATCGAGCGAGCATCGTTCCATGTAACGAGTTATATGGGAGGGTCACGAGCGAGAGTGCCAATGGGTGAGTCTCGAGGTTTTCGGGGTAGGTCTCTATTGAGGTGGGTGTGATGCCACGTAGAAGATGAATCCGGGAGCATTGGAGAACTTGAGATGAACCCACTAAGGTGATAACGACAGAGCCGGGCCGAGTGTCGGAGCGAGAGATGACAACGTGCATTGCAAGGTGTAGAGGTCACTCGAGTGTTGAGATGAAAAGAACAGATCACGAGTCAAGTCTTGGTAGGTGGAGCCGAATGTGTAGGAAATGACCAAAGTGAATAGAACAACATGAACTTGAGAGTGGAAAACACATAGGTCATTGAGCACGATGTGGAATCGAGTCGAGAACGGTATGTAGAGAGGTAGCCTGGCCCGGCCGAAGGCAATGCGGGTGAACCATGGGTGACGAAAGTGAGGGAGATGATGTTGATGCTATAGAAAGGGCTGACCGGTCAGCCAAGGACGATGCACATAGAAAGGCCAAATGTAGACGTAGGCATGATGCAGGGGGGTTTTAAATGCAAATCCCGGGTAAAAAACAACATGAGCTATAGAGGCAATGTAAGTAACCCGACTTGGCAAACCAATGAACGAACCACATCACCAATGCAAGAAATAAGGGTTGAGTAAGGTAAGTTCGAGAAGTCAAACAATCAATTTAAACTGATGTAAAACACTAAATGTAGGCAAGATGGAGCAGTGTCAAGACGATGAGTGGGGGCGAGTCTATTTCCCACTCAACAAGCTAGGGTTGAGTTAGGGCCAATGAGAACTTTAATAACCTAAAAATGCACAAAACCAACATGAAACACCGATTAGAAACCTTTGAATTGCAACCTTAAACTATAAAACTGCATACGAAGGCTTGAAAACCACGAACACCGAAAAACACTAACCAAAACCACAAACAAGATGTAAAACCCCAAATTAATGCAAGTAGAGGACGAATGGAATAACCATTACAACGGACGTACACGAAACCTAAAAATCATTAATGGAGAGCAAGAGAGCAATGGTAGATGATGAGTAACATGAATCCACACAATGTGCACTCTAATACCATGATGAGAATGTGAAAATGTGAAGCACAAGGATCATGCGAGATACTTTGTGAATATCAACCGAGTTGCACTCTGCGGCATGACGAGGTTACATAGGAGCGAGCATCAACCATGAACATGCATGCAAGGATTTGAAAGGATAAAAATGTCATAAGTCCATCCTCATAGATCTAAAAAGGATAAAGGGTACAAATAAAGGGTGTTGTTAATCCCAAGTGCCTACAATCATGACCTCTTAAGTGGAGAAGGGAGTTACATTCTGAAATGGGAAGTAACTCCCATATGACACATATGATGTACTGACACATAATGACGCGTAAGGAATCTCATGATGACCCCTATGACACTCTGTGACACCTAGACCTATGACCTCACCTAAGTGAGATGACCTACCACGTGGTGTGGAAAATGACTCACATCAACAAGGATTTGGTTTTCCACCCAAAGAAATCCCTATATGGATTATAAAAATTGCCAAGGATGTGAAACTAGAAGTTTGAAAACCATGTGCATAAAATTGGTCATCATAATGCCCTATGTTGATGACATCGTAATACCCTATGTTGATGACATCTTGTTGATTAGAAATTACAAGGCAACGATTAAACATGTAAAGTATTAGTTGTCTTTGTAATTCAACATGAAATATCTTGGTGTTGCAAAATTTATTTTGGGCATAGAAATTATGTGAGATTGTGTGAAAAGGACCCTTTAGTTAAGTTATAGGAAGTATATTGAGATGGTTTTGGAAAGGTTTAAAATTCAATATAGTAAACGTGTTAGCACAAATTTCTTAGTTAGTTAGAAACTCTTAGTGGTGTAATGTCCATAAAATCAACAAAATTTTGAGGACATGGTTTGGGTATCATATGTTACTTGTAGTGGGAAGCATGATTTATGTAATTATTTGCACAAGACCATGTCATTACTTACGCAATGGGATTTGTTAGCGAGATACATGGAAAATCCTAAGTAAGAAAATTGGACTTTGGTGAAGAGGATTTTCAAATATTTTTGTGGAATATATGATCATGTAATTTTCTACTAGAAGCAGTCCTTGTGAAAGTAAGGTATTGATTTTACATGGTTTTGAGATTCTGATTGGGGTGGAGATATGGATTTGTGTTGATCCACAAATGGGTACATTTCAACTTGTTTAGTGAAGCGGTAAGTTAGATGAGAAAATTTTAGGCAAGTTCTATGATTTCCACCACTAAAGTAGAGTATATGGTAGCTACGCACAAAATAAAGTAAGCAATGTATCTTAAAATATTATGTTCCACAATTGGGTTCATCTAATGAATGATAAGGATGACTTATAGAGTGATTATATCTAGAAAAGAACCTTGAATATCATACATGCACTACACACATTGATGTGTGATAGTATTTTATAAGGGAAATAATGAAGGAAAAGAAGGTGTTATCAAGAAGGTGGATACAAATTTGAATGTTCCAAATTCATTGACTAAGGTAGTGACTACTTGAGAAGTTAATTTGGTACAAAAAGTATGGGCTTAATCATCCTAGCCTACTAAGGAATGAATTTATACTCCCTTCATGTAAAGTGTTCAACAAGTGGGAGAATGTGCAAGGCTTGTTACAAAGAAGTTTGATCATGTAGTGACTATCTTATAATGGTTTGATTGCGTAAAAGTACAAAAATCTAGTGTGTAATGAAAGAGTTGTGAAGAATTACGTAGTTCAATTATAAGCACACACACACAAGTGTATGTGTACTTGAGTATTATGAAATATGCTTTAGAGGTGTGGAAACATAGTGCAAACTATATGGAATCATGCATTGATCAATGTGTAGTGGGTGTTTCTTTATAGTGCATAAAAGAGTTACACGAAATTGGATAATGATAACTATAGACGGTGACAACTATAAATAATGATTTTTATGTGTTGTCAAGCATTTTTCAAAGGACTAGAGGTGCAGAGTGGCATGCCAAGGATGACTAGGTGGTGATTAGAGGGAATCTTAGGATTTTATGTTGGTTTAATCATTGGATTGTTCTAAAACATGCATTTATTTTAGGACACGTTGATTCTTAGAAGTCAATAATTGAAAGCAGTTGTGATAACTATTTTGCGGTTATTTTTGTTATAAACAACAACCGAGTCTAGGATAAAGAATAAGGAAGAGCATGAGAGTTAGTGTACTAAAATTTTCATGTGTTGAATATTGTAAGGTTGTAAGTAAGTATTATAGTTGTAAAAGGTTTTGCATAAATTAATAAAGTATTACAAAAAAATTCTTGTCTAGATCTTGTTGTGCAACTAGGTTAGATTAAGTGCATAAGAAATATCTATGTTGTTGGGTTTTTAACCCCAAAAGGGTTTTCTTAGAGTAAAATTGTGCATATATATTTTATGCTTTATTATTGTCCTTTTGTATTGTTTTAAGGTTCATGTATGTCTTTCATCCATTCTAGATTAGATTCATTTAAATTTAAATTTTAGGTTTATGTGGTTTGGGTAGGATTGATTACCTAACACCATGCAAAAGGGTAAATGAGAAATAAGACCTCCACATAGAAAGAGCATTCATTAAGTATGATAATCACCCAATTTCATAGAAGTAAACTATAAAGGATTGGAAGAATTTAGAGACATACCAAGTATACCCAATATTTTGCTTGAAGCACCTAAAAATCCTAAGAAAACTGAATCTCCAAAAATATGAAATTTTTATACCGCTATTCACACTAGCATTGTATATTGTAAAATGTCCATAATAATTAAGAGGGAAAAATGTGTTTGGAAGCTTTGACTAACCTAGAAGATAAAATTTGGGTGGATGAAGTTGAAATAGTGGAGTATCTCTAAATCTTTGGTAGACAATTTATATCCTCATTTGAAATCATAATTGGATCATATATAGTGCCTTGTGTTGGTACTCTTCTAATTGGTATGGGACAACTATGAGTCTTGTTATCACCCATGTACTATACTATGATCAATTTTTTATTTGACTTTTGTGTGTGCTTTTAGGACCCTTTAATTATAATTTTTGATATTATAGAAACCTAAAATTAAAACCAAATATATCAACTTTGGTAAAAATATATTATCTTAGATTGCTTATGACAATATCGATTATTATTTTGGAGCGTAAGCGTATAGTAATCATATTGAAAATTTTAATATGGTTGAACCATATGTTGAATCAATTTTCAATTTAAAGTAGTGTAGTGGAAGAGTGGTTGTCTAATAAACCATATGAAACAATTCAAGAACTACAGGAATGAATTGTTTAGATAAGAATAATGCATTTATAGGATGTGAAAATAAACAAAGTTTGTCATAAGTGGTTAATAGAGATCGTATAAAAAGCTTGTAAAGTGAGAAATGACATATTAATATTACTTTGTTGAAAGTGATTGATAAGTTTTAAAATTTATTTTGAAAGTATTATGACTATGCAAAATTTTGAAAAGGAAAGGTTGTCATGGTAATAATCTCCACAATTATCACAAGCGATATTATTCTTACTATGTTTTATTTGTCATTGGATAGTCCTAGTGTAGTATGTATGACTAAGAAATATTATGCTGCAAAATGATATGAAATGATGTTGATCAAAGATAATGTGTATGGAGCTTTGTAAGGCGGTCCAAAATTTCAGGTTTTTGCTTGAAAAATAGATAATGCTACATTATAAAGTTTAATTATACAATCATTCAAAATTCTATTAAATTTTTATGCGATTAATGCTACATTATAAAGTTTAATTATATAATCATTCAAAATTCTATTAAATTTTTATGCGATTAATGCTTTTATTGGGAAGAAACAAAACCATTTAGGATATCATTTTTGTGTAATAGAATCCAATTTTAGAAATCCCTATAGTCAATAGTTTCTTGAATGATTAAACTTAATAATTATTTTAAAAAATCGATTACATAGAATCAAATTCAATCAAGAATGTTACTCTAATGTTCTCTTGTGTTGTTTGACTAATTTAGAGGGATAATATTGAATGCACATTGTGTGACAAATGGGGACACTCATCATGTCAATATTAGAGATGTCTAATAGTGAACCACATTCAATTCTCGCTTGGGTTTTACTAAGTGATATATCATAGTTATTGTTTACACCATAATTAAATATATGTTATGAAAAGTACATAACAATAAATAAGATATAAGGGTTTGTAACAAGGGATTATTCTAATCTAATTAATTTACGTTCAACCATTATTAACCATAATAATGCATTAAAACTTGCAAATATTAATAAAACGATAAACAATAGCTCAAATACACAAGAAGAGAAAATACACAAGAAGAGAAAGAGACTTATTCATACATGTTAGAACAAAGAGAATCTAGATGTGTAGACAGGTGGAAAAGGAAGATTAGAGATTGGAATGCCTTGGTGCAAGTTTTGGAACTAGAAAGTTAATAGGGACAAGACCGTACACCTACTATATGATCCATACTAGAGTTATATAGTCTTGACCTAGGTTTATATAGTCTTGGATCCTTCCATGGTTCTATTCCTACCTAAAAATAACCTTCACTATGTCACTATTACTCACACAACCTTGGGATGACCAGAATCAACTATGCACAATTAAAAACCCTATAAACTTGCAAAACCCTTCTTTGAAATATTAACAAACCAAAATAAGAAAACATGTGTGTGTAGACACTCATTTTAGTAATTCATGTCTTGTAACAACACAAATTGTAAATTCCTTTATACTAGTCCACACTTGTCCAACTTGGTCAATCATGTTATCCTTAGCTATATCCCATTCATTCTTGCTTGCACACATAACTCATTTATTCACACAATGGTCATATTAGTCCATAAATTAGGCTAAACCCTTACACAATACAATCCCAGTTTTCAAAGCATTCACACATGCATCCTAAACCAAAGCACCCAGAAAGGGCCATAACATTTGTACACTATGGCCCTTCCCATCCATTTTGGTCCCTTTCCCTCCAACAACACTTTTCTTAATTCAAATTCCTTTGGGACACTTCTAGTTGGCCTTATCCAAGCTTTCTAGATCTATAACACATATATAAGCTAGTTATTCATCCATTATCAAAGAGGAGATCATGCACACTTGACACCCAAAGATCCTAATGAGCATACACTAAGAGAAATCACAAGCAAAGCCATTCCAAGACTCCCTTGAGCTCCATATACTTTGCATACTCATTCTAGGGCAGTCATCCACTTAGATATGCAAATATAAGGAACATATCATCACTCCAAGTCAAGCTAGGGAAAAGGACTTTTTGGTTATCTAGGGTTTTGAAGGATCACTCAATTGCACATTGGTCATGACATAATTTTGGAGGTCCATATTCCAAATAGAAGAATATCAAAAGACAATAAACTAAACCATAAAGTATCAATAGTAAAATATTTAAAAGGACATAAGAGTACGAAAAGGGCCATAGTGGGGGTACGCTTTGGCTGTACCATCCACTTTGGTTCGTGCACATTTTAGGACATAATTTCAATAACAAGGCTCTATTAGGTCATTTCCAAATTATTTTAGTCATCAAACTAGCCCAAATAATCACACAGAGTAGGATATCAACTAAGTCATCTTCTCTCTCTCATTACAAGTGCTTTATTTGATGTTCGTCAATATTAATCATTTCTTAATGATTATTCCTAATATTGTTGCAATTAGCTTTGGAAAACTAATTGATTAGGATAATCTACCATTGGTTACTACCCCTATAAGATATTAACCAATTTAGGTTAAATTAGTGTGTGTGTGTGACGAGGTTAGGTTACCCTTGGTAGTCAAACCTAGTTGTTGAACCAATACAAGTGTTGCACTATATACCCTCATACGAGATAAAGCCTCATGTAGCTCTCTTAGGTGCTTATGCAAGTGTGAGTGCAATCTATCCAACCCCTCATTGGTTCCTTTGATTCTCTTGACACCGAGATAGAAAAATAAATATATAGTATAATATGAACCCAATCATGTAATAGTGTGATGTGGTGTGCATCAACTACATGACCTAGCCCTTTATTCCTTCAAACCCTTGAACAATGCTTGAAGTTAATTTTCTCTTGTTAAGACATGTCTCTATGACCTTTGCATGATTGGAAATGGAGGAAACTAGACTCTTTAACTTGGTTGAGTTCTTCGACATGTAGTAGGGATTTCTCTAATTGATGTGCAACTAATTTGGGTAGATTTAGGAAACCACCGAGTGATTTTGGAAAAATATTTGTAAAATGAGCTTTTGAGAATGTCAAGTGAGTTATAAAGTGGCATTCACTTGCTTATATATCCTTTTGTAGGTGAAATATTCTAATAATGCTAGCCCTAGTAAGATAAAATGACTCAATAAATAAATTCACAT
Organism: Taxus wallichiana var. yunnanensis; assembly: GCA_018340775.1. Classification (NCBI taxonomy): domain Eukaryota; kingdom Viridiplantae; phylum Streptophyta; class Pinopsida; order Cupressales; family Taxaceae; genus Taxus; species Taxus wallichiana. The sequence goes on along the minus strand of CM031240.1, from coordinate 299,280,071 downwards.
TGAAATTGAGTTTAAGAATACAAAGGGACAAGACCATAAAGGTCGGCCAAGACTGGACCCCACATTTTGACCGTTTGTATGGTCTTGGAAAAGAGATATGTAAAGTGAAACATAAAGTTGTGGCATGAAGTACAAATATTATTTACTAATTTACTTTGATAATATTATTTGAATTGATGAGAAATCATATTGTATAGATAAACAAGTCATGAAAGAGCTAGAGAGAGATATATTGATTGGATTCTGAATCTGAGCATGTCTTTGTAAGGGAGCATAGTCAAACTTGACATTACAAAAGGACAAGTTACCAAATTTTAGTGTCTACATTTTCCACCTTTAAGGGTTTGATTAAAAATTATGTGCTTAAAGTAAATGCATATGTGAGTGTACACACACAATTTGCCTTCACTCAATAGTAGTTTTGTGATGTGTTGGTGTTGGCACACTCCATGACGAAACCTATAACAAAAAGTGTAGTCAATGTCTATGATAGAAACATAAGTTTAGAAAAATTCATACCCACCATTTTTCTCTTCGTAGTCATTCCCATCACAAGAAGATTATGAGCATCCCCTTTTACTTATTTACGTCTCTCAAAGCTACTATTAGAGATTTTCAAAATGGTAAATTTGATGCTCCTATCCATCAAGCCCTCATTATGATCTTGTTCATAACTAGGAGGCCTACTATTATCAAAGGTGTGGGGAGGAATAAGAGGAAAAAATATGTGGAATGTATGCCCTAATCTAGTGAGGAAACCGGGGATTATAAAGAGAATGTGACCCATACTTGATAAATTCAAGAAGATAAAAGGGGAGACTAGTAAGAAGATAAAAGGGGATCTTATCAAGAAGATCAAAGGGGAAATTATCAAGATCTATAGTGAAGAAACCATGACCATATTGGAGGGCCTAGCTACTAGTGTTATTGACGCCGTGTCTACTATGATTAAAGGGAAGGAGAAAGTGGGTATCCCTATTTTGCATCTATCAAATGAAGAATTTCAAAAAAGACTATGTGTGATGGAACATGTAAGGGATATTCAATTGAATATTTGTGAGGGGACGGTGATGGAAACTAGGAAAATTTGTGAGGATGTCGACTAGATGAAGGTGGAGAACATGAAATTAAGTGATTGATGTCATTTTGGATTAGAGGTGGAGTTATTGGAAAACAAAATTGTTGAGAATACTATCGCTTTCCTTACGCCTTTCCGACGGTGACAATAGTAAGAGAAAGAGGTCCAACAATCTGACTTGTAGCATCCCGATGTTCCTAACACTCGTACATGTGTCAGCAGAGGAAGAAATAAGAGCATGTGTCATTTAAATAATTTGCAAAGAGCAAGGACTAGGTTGGTTATGGATTGTATCTTATTTTGGTTCTTTATTTCTATTTGGTGACTTTTTATTACCTTTTTACTAACTTTTGGATAAGTTTGGTATTAAGTATTAATATATAAAAATATATCATGTAGTTGGATCAATCATATTTGATCCTATTTTGATTTTTGTCCCATGTGGGTTTTCTTGAATTATCTTTAGTTAGTGTTGTACAAGGTTTGAGGGACCTTTCAAAACCTCCTTATAGCCTAAAAAAATGTCTACAATACAAAGCTGAATTGTATATCAAGATATAAGTAATGCTTATAACTTTGGACTTGCATAAAGTAAGTAAAGGAGATGCAAAAACATGGAAATAATACACTGTTCATTTTATGGAGGGGGTTCTCCCATTTCTGTTATATCTCGAAGAATTTAAATTATTTTTAAAATGTTCCAGGAGGATTAGGGTGACTAGCCCTTGATTTTTACAAAAGGAGAGACTAAAGTATTGAGTGCAACCCAACACCAGAGAGAGAGAGAAGAGGAACCGAAGTGCCCCTCTTTGAGACTTTGTAAAAGAGGAAGGTCAACCTACGAAGAAATTAGCCACTTTGATACCTTCCAAATTTGAGAATATGGTGAGAGAAGAGGAAGGATAACCTATGAATAACTTAGCCACTTCGATACCTTCCACAAAACCCATAGACCACGCCACCGTAGATGGATCTAGGTCCAATTTGTACTTTTGTAATCAAGTTGAGTAGGATAAAACCATGAAAGTAATGGACATTGTCATGCCCCCATAAGGTGTTTTACTACTGAAAATAAATGTATAGATTATGAAATTTCATAAGGGAGAAGGACACCCATGCCCGAAACCATGTTCTTGCATCTAAGTTTGAATAATGTATAGGATAAGGAATGAAGTACTCATGTCCCATGTATCATGTTATGAATTGAGTAATTTGTATATGAAACTAATAAAAATCCTATAGATAGCATATATTATCCGGTAAAATTGTTTTTTAAAGAATACCCCCTACTTGTAACGTCTATCTTGGTTAAGACCATACAATAATCTTGATTGTATTGTAGGGTTTTGACCTTCTTTGATTCTGCCATATTTTAGTATTTGTGTTTATTTTTGAGGATTTAAAGCTGTAAAATTATGTTCTGTATATTGTAATCTATATGTCGATGTAGGAAAATATCCTATTGAATTTCCCCTCTTGTAAAGTGCATGTGATAAATCATTTGAGCGTGTGGCTCAAAAGAATAGATGTGTACCCATGTGTAATAAGTTTGATAATCTGCATAGGATCACATAAAAGGCTAGAATGGTGGCCACCATTGGGAACCTATACATATGAAAGTATTTGTGCATGGTGGAAACCATGGTGTGTAGAGAAAGCAATAGGCAACATGTAACATGTAAGAATACATGCATGTAGAAGTAAAAGCAATAGAGTAGAAAGTGACAATCATGTCATAATCCAAAGTAGTAATAGCATAGAAATATCATAGTAGAAATCAAATGTGTCATAAACCAGAGTAGGAATAATATATCAAATAGAAACAATAGTTTAGAGACAAGTAAGCACTAGTATAGAGACATTAACATATTCACATGGTGGCATAAAGCTACAAATATATGAGACACTCATAATGGCACACGATAATCACAATAGGAGGCCATGCAAATCACATTCACGAAAACACATGTATACAGTAGGATAGGCATAGAGCCACAAATGACACCCATAATGTCACAAGATAATCAAGGCACTTAGGTTGTATAAAGTTAAAAATAATAGAATTTTAATAAAGCATGAAAATAGTCAACCATAAACAAAGATTCAAACAATATAAGTCAAATAAGGAAATAATATGTACAAATAAGTAATGACAATAATGTGTCTAGAAATTATAAAAATAGTAGTATTAAATAATGGGTGTCGTTATTCCCTTCATTTAATCAAATCATGGTTGATGTCATATTCAAACTAGGGGTGTGTCTTAAGCTATATGCAACAAGAAGAATCTTAGTGAACTAGTAATTGATTGTAGATATTTATTATTCTTTTTTTAGTTTTCTAGGGGGTTTTAAAGTGTCTTAAGATTCTTTGGTTGAATCCTTATTAAAGCTACACTATAAGAAACTTGTTGAAACAAACACACATTGCTGAAATGAATAAATCTTTGCAAAACTAAACACATTGCTGGAAATAAATACACGTTGCATAATTAAACACACTGCTTGGAAATAAACACACGTTGCAAAATTAAACACATTGATTGGAAATAAACACACGTTTGAAAATGTTGTTAAAAATTCTTGCAAAGAAATAAGAGTTTAATCTACAACACCTGCAGGGACAATTACGTAACAAATTTTAACTGAAGAACCAAAAGTACTTACAGAACTGCTAGATAATAGATTTATACAAACTATTTGAAAATATAAATACCAATAAAAAGATCCTTCTTCTCCACCTTGAATTAGGAATTAATGCAGTATTTCTCTCAAAATTAAATGGCTATCTTATTATTGAATCATTATGTCTTACAAAACTTAACTATGTATATGTCGTATATCTATATCATTCTCTATCTATCTTTAGGTCCTTATATATATTTCATCATCCGAGGATGCATTTACAATCATGAGTGTTCAATAGTTGTCTATCCACCTATAGGTTCTAGTGAAACAAAATAGTGCTCAAAGTAGATATGAAATTTAGAAAACTAGCTGGACATACAACTTGTTGGTCTTACATAAGTATTTATGGAGTGTGAAGAGCTAGAAATTCATTGATCTATTCCTGATTGGAGGGCCCATTAATTTCTCTATAACTGGATTTTGATAGAATAAAAATATTCCCATTGATTCTAGAACTTTGGAGAAGTTCAGAACCAAAGGGAAACATTCCGGAACTAATTGCGAAAGTTTTGGAGCTAAGTGCTGGAGTTCGGAACTAAGTGATAGAGTTCCAGAGCTAAGTGATAGAGTTCCGAGCTAAGTGATGGAGTTCCGAGCTAAGTGTTGGAGTTCCGGAACTAAGCCGCATTCTAGCCAATTTCCTCAAAAGGTGTTGGTTGCTTCACACTTTGCTTATCTGACCAAATATGACCTGTTTTATTCCAAAAACTGAATTTCCACACATTTTGTTAGGAATTATGGAGTTTTTAGATGTTAGAACTAAATCAAACAAAATATGGAAAATTACATCCTAACTTATACTAGATCAAACAAAATCCACAAAATGTAGTCAAACTTGATTAAAAGGAGAGTAAAATGAGATCATTCATTGCACATTGATGAGGCATATTTTGGCCTTATCATTAAATACAAAGATAAAAATATAGGTTAACGTTGCACAAAACACGTGTTAATCATGTCAGCTCAAAAGTTAGCAATAAGTACTATTTATATAATCAAGCATGATGAGGTAGGTGTATATTAAACATAATGAAACAAAAACATCTACATAACATGGGAGATGCTCTAAAAAACTAGTGTAAGGAACCAAGCTGACACATATCATCATGCATCATCCTCTCTGTTTATCCTACGTCACACTCAATATACCTTGTGAATACATGTGTGTAAAGTGTATATAGAAAATATATGATATCCATAAAACCAACATGAAAAACAACATGTAGAAAGTAAGAAGCCAACAAATCAAACCATAAACATGTCTTGATTTTTTATTTTTGCATGTATGTGAATGTTTTTGTATTATATGATTATTTGAATGTTTCATAATTGTTTTGAAAATAGATTTGTACTGAAAAGGGGGTAACAAAAGAGCTATCTAATAAGAGCCTTGTTAAGATTCGAGTCAATCCTAAATGGTGAAGGAAACTCATGCCTCAAGTGTATTATATCAAAATAAAGATACTTTGATATAAATTGTAGAGAATCCATAGTATGTGTGATAGAAAACCAAAGAATGATTAACCTTTTAGAAGTAATATGAATAGAATACCTTGGGTTGAAAATTATGATTAGAGCATTATGTACTCACATTAACTTGAAGTTGATTGATAGTGATAGTGATTGGATTGATTTGATATAGCACATGATAAGTAGGAATAGTATCAAACATATTAGACAAATCAACTTATGAACCCATTTAGATTTAGGGACTTGAGATTATTGCATATGGTATTTGTAACAATGTCGTGTATCGAAGGAAATAATTCCCTTAGGATCAATTTGTTGGATTATTCATCGTAAACTATAGAAATCATTGTCATGATGTCCACTAATATCATGATAATTGGAAAATGGGTGACCTTTGATTTTTTTTTGCATCGATAGGGGTAGTAAAGATTAGGTAACAAAGTGATCATATAACATTTCATGTAGCTCATATAACATTTCATGTTGTCTAACATTCTTGTCAAACCAAATAGGTGATTTCGTTAATGTTGCCTTATAATTCAAGATTGATATTTGGGAACATATACATTATTGTTTATATGTAGGAATTTCACTTTACTTGAATGAACATATGTATCATGCATATCATTGGCATCACATTACTTTTATTTATCCTTAGAACTAGATTTATCATGATGCATAGAGACATAATTGACATGGGAATTTGAAGGACCATTTAGATGTGTTGTATTATTCTTAAGGGATTAGATCTTTGTACTCATAACTTGAATTTGTAGGTGAAAATCATTTTTAAATATTTAATCAATTATAGAATAACCTTATGAAGAATGTCATTATTATGATCATTAGTAGATGCTGGATCTAAAGTGATAGCAAGATTAGGCATATCAAGTTCCCTTAGAATAGAATTGATTTCAACACAAGGAGTAATAACAAGTTCCACCTTTTCAATAGGCCCAAAAGACATACTAGAATTTTCCACATTGTCACTTATAAGAAGCCTAGGGATATCATTTTTACATTCAATAGAGGGAGTAGAGACATGGGTAGTAACATCATTATGATTAGAAGGATCATCATGACGATAATTATTAGTATGAATAGAAACATCATTATGAACATAAATATCATAATGATTAGGAACATCATCAAGGCTAGGAACATTATGATCACTTGAAATATCATAATCGATGACGTGCATAATAATCTATAAAAGTAAAATAATATTTATTATCACTATCATCATCCATGTCAAGATTAGACAGAAATTAGAAATATTAGATTTTAGAAGATGTGTAGGGAACACACATATGTTAGAGAAGACATCGTCATCTAAAATGAATTCATCTACACCATTAGTGAATTCTATGTCAGGATATAGTGCATGACTATGAGAATTAGGAAACTTAGCAGGATTACATAATTTTGGAGCTCAATCCTCACTAAGTTAATCACTATCACCAAATATATATTCAAAACTAGGGTCATCATTATAATATGGATCTAATGAGTTGGGAGAGTTGGTGTCAACTATTTTTTCACAAGAAAATGAAGTCTCGAATAAAGAACTATAATAATATCCAATATTATTATACTTATTGCTAGGATCATCATCATAGGTATAACCACCATTAGAGTGTATATTATGTTCATGCTAAAGACTAGGTACAATTGGTAGATCACTTGTAAGGGGTCCTCATGGGGAAGAGGGCCATCAAGTTTATCCATAAGGTTATCAACAAAAATGTGGTTTGGAGTGGGTATCTAATCATTTAAAAAATCGAATCCTTTGAATTTGGAGTATGGGGTGCATTAAGATCTAGTCATAGAAAGATATTGCATCCTCAAGAACATGAGGCATGATATGAAAAATTAAGATAAAATCCTCTTAGTAGGCGATAAATTAATCAATGAATAAAAATAAAAAGGCTGACCATGAGACCGTGGGAAGAATGTGAAAATCAAATTGAGGGTATGTGATAGATGAAAATCAGGTTTGGATCTGAATAGACAACATAAACATGAACCTTAGGTAACTATGGTTTGGAAAGGTGCAAGATTCAATTCATGAAATGGGTTTAACAAATGTGAAATGTTTACACCCTAATTAAATTTATGTTATGGAAAGTACATAATAATAAATAAGATGTAAGGTTTGCAACAAGGGAGTATTTTGATCTAATTAATTATTAATTAACCATTCATAACTAGAATAATGCATTAATACTCATAGTGATTTCTAAAACAAGTAAACAATAGCTCAAATGTTATAGCTCTAACATTATAGCTTCATATGATTACTAAGGTTATGTAGTGGATTACATGACCTTAATCTTTCTATTTTCACCCTTTTTAGATTTGATTAAGATTTATACATAACCAAAAAGGAATGAAATAAAAGTTACAGGGGTTATTCTGATTAATTAACTTCCAAAATTAACCATTCAATATCATAATAACACATTAATACTTGCAACAAATGTACATGATACAATAAAAGCTCATAAATACATGAGATTGAGTACACTTAGTTAATTACAAATGATTTTGGGCAAGTTTGGGTGATCTAAATGATGGAACAAGGGGATCTAGACTTGAGAATGCTTTGAAACCTGAACTGAACTCAGTAACCTAAAGATGCTCATGGGTAGGACCGTATAGTAGGGGCAGGGAACATATATATGGTTTTGACCTATATGTATGGTCTTAATCATACTCAAAACCAAGATTTGTATCTTTATGGGTTTGTCACTTGTCTGAATATATTTTTCACTCTTTATTGGTCATTATTGGTCATACCGCGGTAACCTCGAATACTCTGCTCAACCTTTCAAATCCTAACCATGGATAGAGATTCCTACAAAAAAAAATTAGTTGGGTTGTGGGTAACCTCATGTACCATTGATGTTAGTAGTGATCTCGAAGAGGCCTTAAACCACATGTTATTCTCCACCTAGCATGTGATATCTAGTTATAGTGCAATCAAATTTGAAATTCTTTCTTTGAAAAATCTTGACTTGAGTTTCTCTCTTGTAAATCTACTTGAGTGAGTGACTTTGGATGCTTACAAATGTGGAAAGTAGTCCTAAATACCTAGTGGGAATCTTTATACTTGTAGATAATGTTGCCTAATGAATGTGTAGAGGTATTTATGAAGTGTAGGGAGCTTTGGGTGTTTTTGTGCTAACTTTTGTAATATGAGTCCATAAGAGTGTTAGGTTCTAAATGAGGTGAGTTTCACTTGCTTATACATGATTTCGAAGGTTATTTAAGTTAAAAAGGAAAATGAAGAGTAAATTACCCAAAGAATAATATAAAATTGAAATTTCGAGATCAAAATGATCAAGGAAAAATCGTACACTAGGTCGGGACCATATGGCACAAATTGACTTTATTGTATGTTTTTGACCCAATAGGAGGAATCTAAAGTCCAAGGTTTGGAAGCTAACAGTGGAGTTTCTAAATGGATTTCATGTATTCAATTCTCAAAAACTGTAGATAGATGAGTGTGTATGACCAAACAAACAAGACGACATACCTAGATATGTACCAGATGATAAAGGGTAAAGAGCACTTGTTTGAGTAAGAGAGCATTGTCAAAACTAACAAGTGTCGAGAGTATGATTACCAAATTTGAGTGTCTACATTTTCCACCCCCTTAAGTATGAAATAAAATTACATGCTTAAAGGAAAAGATAGATGAGTGTGTAGACACACTTTATCTTTGTTTAATGTTTGTTTTACAAGATCCCACTGTGTTGGTGTTGGCACGCTCTATGATGAAACCTACAACATAGAGTGTAGTCAATGTCCATGATAAAGAATTAAAATTTAACTCAAATGAAAATATGTAATGTAAATGAAATCTAAAATTGTAAATAGTGAAATAAAGAGATAATACACATGTTTGATTTGTGGAGGGAAGAGTTTCCCATTCTTTTTTTTTGTACTTGGAGATTTGGATTGCTGAATTTTTCCAAAGAGTTTGGGGTGATCAATCCCCAATTTTGCCAGAGGATATGCCAGAGTATTGGGTGTATGGAACCCAACACACGAATGCTGAAGAGAGAGAAGAACGAGGAGCCAAAACACCTCGTGAAGGAAGAATATCGTGTATCAAAGTCATTCAAAAACTCTAATATCTTCCCCTTTAAGTGTAAGAGGAGAGGAAGGACTACCTATGAAGAACTTAGCCGCTTTGATACTTCCATGACCCCACGGACCACACCATTGTAGATGGATCTAGGCCTAATTTTATAAATTAGGACACATAATATAAAAGAGAATAAGCCACCCGTAATCTCCCATGTGTTACACAACCGGGTAGAAACCGAATAGAGGTGAAATGTGCTAAAATGTAGTGTTAAAAAAGAGACCCATGCCCCCAATATCCTTGAAATTGAAACGAGTGTTGTAAAGAATAAGGAATGAAATACTTCATGTCCCTTGAAACTAATATGAACTGAGTCAATTGAGTATGAAACAATACCAAAAACATGTTCATGAAAATATTAAAGTGATAAGAAATTTATCAGAACTACCCTTGGGGAAAAACTATAGAAATGGGTCAAGAACATTCATACGACCTTGACCGCAAAGGCACATTTTTGACTCGATGCTTGTTTTTATGAATTTCAATATGTGATGTTATTTTTGAGTAATTTTGTTTTGTGCTCGCTTATGTTTGAGAACAAAATTTTGTCTATGTCTGATTTAGGTGTAGAATATACCCGGATGAATGCCCCCTCTTTTGAGTCATGTGTGGTAAAGAGTTTGAGAGCATGGCTCAAGAAAATAAATGTCTAATCAAGTATGATAAGTCTAATAATATACATGGAAAACACATAAAGGGGTGATGTGGTGGCCACCAAGAAGAACATGTTCTGCAAAGAGGATGTGCATCTTTGGAGACCATCAGACGCAATAAGAACAACAATAATAATAGGAATATAATAGTAGTAATAATACCAACAAGAGAACTACTAGCAACAATATGAGAGAGTGTCAAAGACAATGATCAAAATGAAATGCGTGCACATCAAAAAAGTTACACTCGAATGGAAACATGAAATAGATTCAAACAATAAGAAAGTAATTAATCACCAAGAAATTGTGCATGCAAGAAAAGGGTCTACTCATTCTCATAGATAAAAAAATGGAGTACAAATAGGAGTGTTGTGTAACTCCCATGCATGGACTCATCATACCTCCACAAGGGAGAAAAGAATTACAATTCAGAAATAGAATGTAACTCCTACCCGACGTATGCCACACACCAACGCATTTTATGATGGAATTTGTCATGCGTCATATAACTCTTAATGATAACCTAGATGCCTATGAATCACCTAAGTGAGGTGACTCACCATGTGTGAAGTGGAAAATGTAAAATAAACTAATAAGAGGAAAAAATAAACCCTCACACTAATACGCCCTCATTGTAGCTTAGACGAGGCATGAAAATTTAGAAACAGAAATGGGTCCCGAAAACTATGCCTAATGAGGTACCCATGTATAATAAGGATCTCAAGTAATGGAAGAAAACCCAAGGGGAAAATATCCACTTACAAGAGATAAAAGACTCCCCTAAACAACTAAGGTAGATGTGACATATGGGTTTGGGAAACAAAAATGCCCGATGAGGTACCCATGTATAAACCGTAATCTTCCTAGAAGATGAAAAAGAGGATAAAAGGAGAGGTATAGAAAGTCTCATCTAGAAGAGTGTCGATGATGTGGTCTTCCACCCGAATACTTGGATAAGGTCCATCTCAATCAAACAATGTTTCTTGCCTTAGGAAGAACATAAAAGGTGTATTGAATTTATGCCCACTCCATGAAGGAAACCAAAGGTAGTAGTATAAAGAACTCGAAGTGGGTTCACAATTAAAACATGACATATGTCTTACAAATAGGTGCTCAAGAACTCAAGGTAATGCCACCAAGTATAATTGTTAAAGTATGGGTATGGATCATTCATGGAAAGAATGTCCATATGAAGTGAAGGCACAATAACCCTCACAACTATAGAAAGAGGATCCACAAGTAGAGGTGGATCAATGATGGTCTCCAAAATAGTAGAAGTGATGGAAATCCCAAAAGGGGCACTCCTATCAATGGATATTAAGGACTTCTCCGAAGTACAATTATGTGAAGGCTCTATCGATGGAAGAGCATCTCTTTATTATGCACCACAAGTAGACTATGTGAAAAGACAAATAAAGTATGGTAGAAATTAATCCCAAAAGGGTTTCTTGAGAAACAAAAGAGCAATTTCTGATAGGAATGTATTGTCAACATAATACTTAGGAGGAGTAGAATATTCCCCACACAATGAATGTGGACTAAAGGAAAATGAAATGAAAGTAGGTGGAATACCATGGAACTATGAACATGTTTTCTTGCTATTTGATGGATCTTCGAAGGTGGGAGAGTAAGGAGGAGATTCAACATTCTCTAAAATGTGATTGGGAGAGGGAGGAGATGTATCCTCATCAATACTCACATCATTAGAACTAGAAGAATAATCCTCATCATCAGGAATATGAACAAGAAAATTTGTATCAGCAGAACTATCATCACATGAAGTGGGTGTGGAAACAACAATGATTAGAAGAAGGAGTAACAATTGCAATCTCTGAAGGGTCTCCAAATAAGGATTGAAGAATGCTCCAAATAGTGCAAGGACACTTTGTGTGTGCCACATGATGGTGGAGAGGTATGGAAATGTACATAAAAAAAGACCAACAACCATGCTACAAGTGTCAAGCTAGTCTTCAAGTTGATTTGGATCACTAGGTACATGTACTTATCCATACAAATATGGATAAAGGTCATCGTGAATGAGAAAAATCCCATCCTAGAACACCACAAAGTGCATAGTTAGCCCTACCAAGAAGAAGTGGAGGAGGTTGTGGTGCAATATTGGTCCTATGAAAAATAAATATGGAAAGAACATCCTCCATCATGCATTCGTAAATGAGAGCAATCGGTGTAAAAGTTTCATGGGTGATAAATGCATGCTCGACGGATGTCAAAATCAGCCAAAAATGCATCTCGTGGACTGCAATAAAATATGGGTGCGAGAATACACTCAAGATTATGATACATCAAAATTAGCTAAAAATGTGTCTCGCAAGTGATTACAACACCTTTTAGAACTTATTAGGCAACCCCCCTCAAAATTTGGCACTTTATAACTTATTGTATTTTATAAAATAAATAGGACCAATGCATGGGAAATTAAAAATATGAACTTTTACAAAATATGGATCTCAATTCTAAGCTACCGATAAAAAATTATTACAAAAAAGATTTCTTGTAAACAATGCCTATTTTAAATAAAATTGCGCCCAAACATTAAAAAATGCACGAAATGAGGATGGACCTAGCCTTCTAACCACTTGTTGGAATTGAGACATAATTTAGAAGAGAGTGGTTTGGTTTGTGAGGGGGAATTGACTCCTGCCAACCCGGGCCTCACCCTTTGTCTTTGTCATGTGAGGATACAAGTTTTAAAAACCACTTAATTCCATTTAAATGCAATTTCTTTTGAAATTGACTAATTTCCAAAAGCATGAAATATCGATATTAGAAATCATAAGGTTAGATTTGACATTAAAAAAATGCATTCCACTTTTACCTTGAGTTGCATAGGGGCTACAAGAGAGATGCATTTGGGCTTGGGGCAAATTTAGGTTTAGGAAAACCTAAAAATATGTTATGTTTCTTTTTCTACCTGGTTTTCTGATGTATGCACCGCCATGGGGAAGAAAAACTCTATGAAGGAGAAGGAAGACGTTATGTTTTCCTTTCTTTGGGATGTTTATTCTTTGCTTTGCCGACACCACATAGCTGCAAAAAGTGCCAAAGGAAGCCATTAATGGAGATAAGAGGTTTTGGTAGTTGGAGACGTAAATCTAGAGGAACAAAGACACAAGATAGGATATGACGTGGGTTTGGTAGTTGTAGAGTTTGTTTTAGTAAAAATGGTGCGTTTGAGGAGCCAATCTTAGACTTGTGCTAGGTTGTCTCACATTCCATTTGTAGGATATAGATGGTGTGGTGGAGCTGGTAAAACATCTCCCTTAGTATGTAATCATGTTGTATAAGGCCTATAAACTCTTCCCGCAGCAAAAAATACCAAATATTGGCACCCAATGACTATAAATCACTTGTGAATGGGGACATTTCGCCTTATTTGATGTTCCAAGTCTTAAAGATGTAGAGGAGGATGAAACACCTTATGAGAGGCCCGTATACCCATCTAATCCACCTCAAAGGTCTGCAAAACACTTCCAAATGGACTCAGTATACGACGTGGGAGCATGAAAAACATCTCGGGGTCTTAAAACACACTAAACAAAGCTATTGAAACCTCCTTGGGTTTGCATATGGATTATACCAACACTTAACCAAAGATTTGATTGGGTTTCTTAGAGGTAGTGGTTCCAATACACAAGATGAGAAAGTGATATGACCAAGAGGAACAAGGCAATTCTAGGTGAGAAGTATCAAAACCTTCCATAAAAACCGTATTCCTACACACAAGCCAAGAAAACACTAAACTTCCATGAAAACTACAATTAACCAAATAGGGCCAATATTACAACCTGCATAACACCAAACACATAGAAAACACACCAAAACTCCAAAAATTTGAGATTATCCCAAATTAATGCAAGTATAACACAAAAATAAAATAGAATTAAAAACTTGCACAAAGAGCTAAGGAAATCACAAAATTGAGAGTAGTAAGCAACAAACAAAGTTGAGTGACATGATTGTCAACAATGTAGACCTGATACCATATGAGAGAGTGTGAGCATGAGGATCAAAATGAAATGCATGCACATTAATGAAGTTGCACTCAAATGGAAACATGAAATAGATTCGAGTAATAAGCAAACAATTAATCACCAAGAAATTGTGTATGTAAGAAAAAGGGTTACTCATTCTCATAGATTAAAAAATGGAGTACAAATAGGACTATTTTGTAACTCCCATACATGGAATCATCATACCTCCACAAGGGATAAATGAGTTACAATTCAGAAATAGAATGTAACTCTTGTATGACATATGACACACACTAATACACACTAACACATATGACATATTCTATGATAGAATCATCATGCGCCATATAACTCTAAATGACAACCTAGAGACCTATGAATCACCTAAGGGAAGTGACTCACCATGTGTGAGGTGGAGAATTCCCAATAAACTAATAAGTGGAAAAATAAACCCTCTCACTAATAAACACTAATAATAGTGCATAGGTAAGTATAAAAAATACAAAGATAACAATACAAACAATGTCACGAAAAGGCTTAGTGCCTACAAACATGGGATACCCATGGTGTCACAAGATAATCAAGGACCTTGAGCTTGCAATCAAGCAATGTCATACAAGAAGACATGATGCCACAAATATGGGACACCCATAGTGTCACAAGACAAACAAGGCCCTTAGGCCATAATTAGAGTAGCAAACAAGTAACTACACACATAACTAGTAAGCATGTATAGAAAACAAGAGTATCATAATGTGATGAAATGACATAGTAAGTGATATATAGAATCATGTGAAATAAAAGTTGTCAAACACTACACAAGACACATGTGTTAGTCTTGTTAGCTTAAAAGATAAAAATACACTATGTATGTAATTAAACGTGATAAGGAAGTGAAAAGGTACTATAATGAAATAATAACACCTGGATTGTATGGAGGGATGCCCCTAGAAAAATATGTAAGGAACCATGATATCTCTCACAATGTAAGAAACCATGATATCTCTCACTATTATGAAACAATAGTATCATAATGTGATGAAATGAAATAGCAAGTGATATATAGAATCATGTGAAATAATAGTTGTCAAACACTACACAAGACACATGTGTTAGTATTTTGTATGTCTTTTGGATGACCCTATAAAAGTATGTAAGGAACCATGTGTCAATTTATATGTCTTGCATCATGCTCAATATACCCAGTGAATGCATGTGTGTAAAGAAGAAAAATGCTATCTATCAAACAAGAAGGATAAACAACATGTATAATGCAAAGTGCTAACAATGTATGTTATATAAATAGGTCTTGATTTTTACATTTTTGAACATATTTGAATGTTTTTTCTTCTTTTTGTGATTATATCAATGTTTTTGTAATTTTATTGTATAGCTATTTATAGAGAAAACTGATGTAGGTAGATCAAGTGTAAGATCTTGTCGTAAGTGCATGTTATTCGGAGGTTTTTGACGGGTAGGTCATCAAGTGTATCCAAATGATATACACTAGGGCCCATTAATTTAGTGACCATGTAAGGGCCCAACTAATTTGGCTTGAATTTTTCTTTTAATGTGGCCTTAACCTTTATTTTATTTAAGTAGCAAATCACCAACCTGGAATTCACTTACATGAAATCTCTTGTTATAGGTGTATTTAATATGATCTTGATACATGTGGAGATGTTATAAGGCCCAAAACTACTTAGAATAAAGTAATTCTAACTCATGCAAGTGCTTTTCATGATAGTCATTGTCTTTGATGATATCTTTTAGGAAAATGCACATAGTGAAGGGATTTCTAATTCTAAGGGTAAGATAGCCTTAGTCCTATAAACCAAAGAGAAAGGAGTAACATTGGTAGGTGTATGAACACTAGTACGTTAGGCCTAAAGGGTGTAAATAATCTAATTATGTCATTTAGTACCATGTTTATCAATGGTTTTACGTAAGATGTTAATAATGGTCTTGTTGGTAGCTTCAACTTGACCATTGCCTTGTGAATCGTAAGGTGTACAAAAAGTGTGCTTGATTCAAAACTTGGCACAAAATTTCTTGACAATACAATTCTTAAAAGATGGTCCATTGTTGGTAACAATAGCAGAGGGAACCCTAAAATGAGTAATAATATGTGTGAGTAGGAAGTGACAAATGTCATCACTTGTGGTAGTTTCCAAAGGTATTGCTTCAACCCACTTAGTGAAATATTCTATAACGATAATGATAAATGTATGTTCGTGTATGGATTCTCGGGTTAATCTTGTCAATAAAATCAAATACCCATATAGAAAAAGGTCATAGGGAAATAAAGGGTTACAATGCATGAGATGGGGCATGATTAAGGTTGTTATGTCTTTGACATTGATCACACCATTTAGCGTATTCGTGACAATATTGTTCCATGGTTGACCAATAATATCTTTGTTGTAGTAGTTTTTGAGACATGGATTTTCCACTAAAGTGACCACCACACTTACTATCATCATGCAACCGTGACAAATCTATTTAGGCCTCATCAAATTCTAAACAACGTAAAAATGACCATCGATGCACATTTAAACAAAAACCCACCAATGAGGGCATATCAAAGGGCTTAACGTTGCAATCAACAACCTTTGTGAGGTTGGGAATTTCTAGGTAATTGTTAGTAAAAATAATTGTAAATGTTAGTAAACCACTTAGGGTTGTTAGCACTATGTGTAGTAGCTAAGATAAATAGAGTCTCAAGAACTTCGGTATCAATAGGTGTTGTACGCAACTACCAAATAGTGAAAGTCTCACAATCATCAGTGATATTTAAGGGTATTAATGAGGTAGTAATAACCACAATATCAACATGGAAATTATCTTTGCATGGAATATTAGTCATAGAGAGGAAGAAAATGTAGATAGGGGCCTTTTAACCAAAGTATTTTATGGGATTAAGAACTCCTCTTTTATGTGGTAGAAATATTGTACATGATGAATGATGAGTTACGAGTCACCATAAATTTGAATGTGTTGAATTTGTAATGTGCATGCAGTATAAAGGCCTAAAATTAATGCCTCATATTCAATGATGTTATTAGTGCACGAAAATCCTAACTGGTAGGCAAAGGGGGCATGGTTCACCTTGGGGTGTTATAAAGACAATGCCAACCCCTACTCTTGTGACACATCAGATCCATCAAAGTACATAGTCCATACTTTTGAGTCAATATTATAGGTAGTAAATTCATCTTGAAATTCATCCCAAATTGGCGAGGGATTGAAAAGTGGTGCTTCAACGTAAGTTGATTTGTTATTACTCACCCTTTGCTCAATTTTTGTGATACAAATTGGACGTTAAATCTAGTTAATAACACAACCCATCGAGTGATATGACCAAAGATATGCATATGATATAACAGTAATGAAAGGGATATACCTTGGTAATGACATGCATCTCATTACTTAAGATGTAATGTCGCAATTTATCCATAACGAAGACTAAGGAGAGGCAAAGTTTCTCGATTGGACTATAATTGTGTTCATAGGGGAGAAAAGTGTGGCTAATATAGTAAATGGTGCGTTCAAAATGATACCATCATATAGTGTAATCAAAACATTGAGAGCATGTTGTGTTGCAAAAATGTAAAGCAATAATGGTCCTGCTTTGGTATAGGCAAGACTATGACCGGTGGATTGAGTAAATATTGTTTTATGTCATCAAATTTTCGTTGAAAATACACATACCATGAAAATGTATTGTCTTTATTTAATAAACATGTAAAAGGTTGATTCTTGTCAGCCAATTGTGCTACAAAATGAAATATAACTTGTATTTTTCCCGAAGGGATCGTAATTGTTTAAGATTTCGTGGTGGTGGCATGTCAACAATGGATTGGATTTTCTAGGGTTAGATTTGATACCATGATGGGAGATGATGTAGCCCAAGATGTTTCCAAAATTCATCCCAAAGACCTTTAACTTATAAAGAGGGCTTACGAAAAGGGCATAAATAGTAGTCAATACCTTCATTGGTTTGTTGAGACTTAATGGCGATGGGATTGGTGATGCCTTGGCCAAAACAACCAATCCCTTAGATGGTAAATCCATACTATAATAAATGGTTATAACCCATACAATAGTCTTGATAAGAATGTTCACGCAGTTGTATACAAGGAAAAGATGTTTAAGATTGGATATTATTAGTACAATACTTAAAAGGAGAGGGTCAACCTTAATGGTTTATGTGGTCCCTTAATAAGCATATTTGAGATAACCATGGAGCATAGAAGGGACTACATGGATAACATGAATCTAAGGGCGTCCCATTAACCAATTGTAACTAAGATCATTAGATATAGCATGACAAAATGTAGGAAAAGTGTGAGATACCAATGTGATATTTCACATGATTTGACCTAAGGTTTGATGAGGGATGTTGTCAAAACCATGGATACTAATGTCGGAATAAGACAACTCTTCTTAAAGAATAGTTAAAAGGTGCAAAGAGGAAATGTTGTAAATATTGAGGCTAAAACCATTTTCAATGAGGACACACATAACCAATGTCCTACTAATATTCACTTGGATATACAAAGGTATGCCAATATCAATAGCATTTTCGGGGGGTAAATCAAGGGAAGTAAAAGAGATTGGTTCCTCATGGAAAGAAAAACATTTCCTTATAACGATTACACCTACAAAAATTAGTATTAGGATTAATGGGAATATGTTGAAGGAGACAAGAAAATTGTTGTTGATAGTTAGGATAATAATTTAGATAGTCAAAGAATGAAATAGGTTACACACAAGATAAGGCCACTAAAACAATTAATAATAGAAAGATCAATTCTAAAAAAATGGTGCCAATAATTAAAAATCTGAACCTTGAGGTACCTAAGGTTTGAGGCACAATGTTCAATTAAAGAGATGAGTTCACCAAATATTTTCACCCTTTTTAGATTTGATAAAGATTTACACATAACCAAAAAGAAATGAAATAGAAGCTACAGGGGTTATTATGATTAATTAAATTCCAACATTAACCATTCAATATCACCATAACACATTGATACTTGCAAAAAATATAAATGATACAATAGAAGTTCATAAATACATGGGATTGAGTGCACTTAATTGATTACCGATGATTCTAGGTAAGTCTAGGTGATTTGAATGATATAATAGGGTGATATGTTCCTAAGAATGCTTGAAACTAGAACCGTGACTCAAAGATGCTCATGTATATGACCGTACAATAGGGGCGGGAATGCCCATACGGGCTTGACCTATTTGTACGGTCTTGACCCTATTTAGAACCAAGATCTACAACTTTATGGGTTTTTCGCTTGTTTGAATATCTTCATCACTCTCTTTCTCAGGTCATCATCACCACACTGTAGGAACCTCAGAATGCTCTACTTAACATGTGGAACCCTAACCATGGATAAATAATCACAAAAAACAAACATTTATTAGGTTGTGGGCACCCTTGTACACCATTGATGTTGGCACTACTCTAAAAAGGCTTTAAACCACACATCGTTCTTTACGTAGCATGTGATATATAGCTGTAGTGAAATCAGATTTGGCATTCTTTCTTTGATAAAGCATGATTTGAGCATCTATCTTACAAATATACTTGAGTGAGTAACTTTGGATGCTTGCAAATGTGAAAAGTAGTCCATTATACCTAGTGGAAAGCTTCAAACTTGTAGATAGTGCTTCCTTAATGAATGTGCATAGGTATTTGTGGAGTGTAAGGAGCTTTGGGTGCCTTTTGTGCTAGATTTTGCAATAGGAGTCCATAAGAGTGCTAGGTTCTAAATGAGGTGAGTTTCACTTGCTTATATATGCTTTCAAAGATGATTTAAGTTACAAATTCCAACTGAGGAGGAGTAATGACTAAAAGAATAATATGCAACTGAAATTTTGGGATCAAAGTGAACAAGGGAAAAACCATACACCATGGTCAAGACCGTATGGAACAAACTAACCCTATCACGTGTTTTTGAGATTAGAGGAGAAATATGAAGTCCAAGGTTTGGAAGTTGACAAGTTGAGTTTATAAATGAATTTCATGTATTCAATTCTTAGAAAGCTGTCGACAAATGAGTGAGTGTGTATGACCAAGCAAGCTAGATAAGAGAATTAGAGATGTATCAAATGAGAATGAGTAAAGTTTACTTATTTGAGAAAGAGAGAAATGTCAAAACAAATAGTGTCAATGAGTAGAATTGCCAAATTTGAATGTCTACACTTTCACGTATTAGTTCTTATTAAATAGTTAGGTCGACCTAATTAGCGTGAAAGGATGTGACTCTTCGTATTTATGTATATAAATATGGATGGGTGATATTATCCCGGAATCATCACATATTATATATTTGAGTCTAGTAATCATATATCTTGATTTTTGGAGGTTTCCCCCTTGAAGTGGACTATATTCGAGTGATTTCATAAATAAATAACATAACAAGCGGTATCAAAGCATCATTTTTGGAAACATTTTTTTCCCACCATATCTCGCACACATTTATGAAATTTTCAGAGATTTTTTCAGGTTGTTTTTACACATGATACAAAGTCTTTACTCCAAATTTTAGCCTCTTTTGATATAATTTTATATTGTTATTGTGATTTCATTATTTTTGACAAATCTATTATATAGAATGAAAAAATTGGATTTTTTCTGAGTTATTTACATATTTGGAAACCTCATTAAATTTGAGGTAGGGTCCATTCTTTGTATTTATATATTTGAGGTACACTATTTAGTCTCTATTTATCTCTTGCTTTACCAATCAAACCCCAAACGTGCCGACACATCATATACCCTTAATAAGGGGATGTTTGCACAAAAAAGAATGAACACACCCATTCTTGGAATCAATATTAAGAACTAAATCCTAGTCTAATGCACCAGAACATGGAATAACATGATCATACTATAATAAAAGTAGAACTAAATCATGATTAGCATTAAGAACACCGATATTACACCCATGAACATAAAAGAAAATGCACAGATCAAGATCCATCACACAGATGTTCGAACCATTCCATTATATTCATTCATCAAATTATAGTAGCTAATAGTACATCAAAAGAGTTCCATGGATGGAGATATTACATCAACAGAGCTTTAACATGCTCTCTATTATTGCTTCATTATAGAGCTTACAATCACATATTACACATCTTCACTAGTTGTATCTCTCTCTCTCTCTCTCTCTCTCACTCGCTCACACTCTCTCTCTAATGTCATGCAAGACCATCCATAAAGAGGAACTCAAAGGAATATATTCTAACCAATCATCATTACAAGAGAAGGCTTAAAGGAATATTTCATGATTTCCCTACCACTACCCAAGAACATGCCAAATGTCATCATGCGTTTCCTCAATCAGTATCCCTTAGCATGCAAGTGCCAACTAATCCATAAAAACTCAACTCCTTATCCTTTCATGATAACCATATTGATGCCCTGGAATATCCTTTTCTTGAGCTATAAGTCTTCATAGCTTATCCATAACTGTATCTGGTCGCTTTTCCATCCATTCCCTAAACACATCTTTACCCATTGTCCAAAACCCACTAAGTCCCGAATCCATCCTACCTGGGCGTGATCCTCGTGCATCCCCAAAGATACTTCGCATGTGCCTTCATGCCCCGATTCTACATGACACAAACCTTTGTGCCTTAGGTACTTAGTTAATTTATGGGTCCAACATCACCCCACACTAATCTTGATTGTCTCCCATAATCCTTCATGTTTCCCAAATCAAAATCTTAACGACCAAAAATTTGCTAAGGTAAAAAATGTTGCTCTAAAGAAAAAAAGAATAGTGGAATTGAAATAATCTGAATAAAGAATGGAAGAATGGGAGAATATGTTGTGTGGTCAACCCACTACATGACCAATTGGAGGAGTTCAGGAACTCCATGTCTATTTCATCCTTCAACTTCTCCCAAGCCTTTAATTCTACTAAAGCCTTCCCTGGTGCTTCTCCTACGACGTTGGGCACTTGGTCAGGGGACTTCCTCCACCTTCCCCTTGAGTGCATTAATGGCTACCACAAAATCCATGCAGATACCTTTGAACTCATCCATCTACTCAGTGATGGAATCCCAGAGTTCACTAATCCTAAAATCCATAGCTTCTCGCGCTTTGTTTTTATCTTATCTTTATGAGTTGTGGTGTTAACAACCAACCGCATGTACTCAACCTTGTTGGTGGGGATCATCTCCTATAAAGCCTTGAGGGTGGCCTCCTCTTATGTCACCTACGTGTTAATGATGGGCTCACATTTTCTACAGCTGTTGAAGCCCCTATCTTGCAATATGTTTTCCTCTTTGAGTTGAGTGAGAAAGTCCTCCAACTCAGTGATCTGGGATTCAACAGACGACTTTTTTTCTTATTTCTCCTTAGCAAGCTCTGTAGCTATGGGCCCCATGTCATCCTTGATGTTTGTGAGCAACATCCCCATAAGGTCTTCGAGATACTCCATCTCATCCCCATAATCGTCCTAGTTTGGCCCACCAATGCTGGACATTGTCCCAAAATTCTCTTGACGAGGGCGTCAACTTGGTTATAAGCCTCCTTCATTCACACCTGTTCACCCCTTAGTCCTTGGTGTAATATGTCTATCTCCTTTTCCTTTTCCTTATTTCCTATGACTAGGGTTTAAATAATGGCCCTTGCATCTAAGCTACGCGAATCACCTCCGATGACATCTTTTGAAGTGTGTTGCATGCTACTCATCCATTAGGTGGATAGGATCCACCACTTTATACGTCTCCTCCCTTCTTCTTCAAGTGAATGGTCTCGATCGTGTGATCATTGACCTCAAATTCAGGCTCTTCGAGTGGCAATGCATGTTCTAGCTTAGCATTTTTCTTGGTCCTAGGCATTCCCCCTTCTTGATCCATCAGATCCCAACCATGTAGTTTTTCTAGTGGGAGGGTGGCTTGAACCTTACGTGCAATACTTCGTGGGGTCATCCATAAAGTCCATATGTGGGGACACAGGTGTCCACTTCTTCCTTATTGCCTTACACTTTTTCTGCTAGCTTCTTTGATCCCGGGGTGAATCCTTTATCCTCCTTTATAGTAAAGGAGTCCCCTTTATCTCTTTCCTTGGGCTGGTGGTTTGTGTTGGGGAGGCCTCACGCGCTGGAATCTTCTTAGGTCTATAGAATGCTTCTCTTTTTCAAACTCCTTTCCCGCATCCGTGGCTTTACCTTCATCTCTCTCCTGTTCTTCAAGCTTTGCTTCCAACTCCACCTTGAAGGTGGTGGGGTCCTCCTCCTCTCCTTCTTCCGATCCTATCACAGAGCTTGATGCATCGTGTGTCTTCTTCTTCTTCACTTCTAGCTCTTCCTCCTACTTCTCCTCCTCACACTTTGGTAGTGAAGCCTCAGTCGCCACCTTATTGTGAAGTGCTTGACACCATTGCTACCATTGCGGCACATGTAATACTTCCTCTTCCGGGAAGTGTCTAACTTTCCTTCACTCTATTCTTCTTCTTCCTCTCCTTTGACTTATACCACTTTCATGGTGGGATTGGTGCCTCCCATGGCTTTAGAAAGGGGGATTTTGTAACCTCCACTTCAATCCCCCCTTGTGTTTTTGGGGCATGCACTATACAAACACCCGATGGACATAACCCTTGATGGTGACACTGACTTGTGGGTGCAAGTCTAGAAAATATGGCTCCAAAACCTTGACATAGGCCGGTTGAGTGCCATACTTGTATGTCACGTGCAAGGTATGGACATCAACATCCACTTTGTCTACATCAAAAAACTAGCTTTTGCATGTCTTTTATTTGGTTGATGGCACACTTCATATATTTAGCAGTAAATGCAAAGGGAGCTTGCACCACAGCCCCATCTCTCCCTTGGCCATCATAAACTTTTCCAAGTAAAAGTGTTGTGTAACTGAAATTAACTTGATCCCCAACAACTTGCAATAGTTCATGGGGGATGCGCCACTCATTCTCAAATGCCTCGCACAAATGTTCATACCACATGTTCATCTGAGCCTTGTAGGTGCTCGAGATGGTCCCATCACAAGTGAACTTCACAAATTGTACTGTAGGGGATGAGTGCACCAGTGGGTGAACCCATATGTTCCCATCCGTCCCATTTGGGACACCAATCTCCCAGAATATAATCAATACATGCGATTTTCACTCCTGCCTCGTTCTGCACTCATGCTTCTTCAACAATGTCATTTGTGATAAACTCTACAAAATTATAATGTGCCCTTTTTGACACTCTATAGGCCACATACAATAATCTCCTATTGATGTCTTGTCACCTCTCTGATGCGCCCAATTTTCAACTAATGAGTTGGGAGGTGACTCTCAATGTTGGGTATGGGAGATCCACAATCACCTGAGCCCTTCCTCCTTTCTCATAGTTCAATTTCTTCGTTAGCTCCTCAATATTTGCAGTGACACACAAGTCAAGTGTCATGTCTTCACTAGTGTTCCATAGGCCTGTAATTGTCCTAATCAAGTGGCCTATAATCCTCATCCTCCTTCCCATAAAGTAGAAGAATTCCTCATGTACCCGTGACATCAACCACTTGAACAATGAGGCGGGTTTCACAAAGAATGATAACTCCCATAGTTGCAAGAATCCAGTCTTCTATAATTCTTGTTGTACCGAGTTATCAACCTTAGGGTTTCTAAGCCTATCTACCGTTGGAGTGTCGGAAAACAGATCCGATCACATCAACTTCTCGTTGTCACTTGTTCTATGGTTATACTTGCTGATTTTTCACTTGTACAACTTTGAACTCCACTTCTCAACCTTAATGACCCCTGGGGTACTGCATTTCTGAATAAATCTCCATGGGTTCTTCCTTTTCACTTTGTCGATCTCTTTGTTTGAGATTTCTTGGGTGCCATCTCCTTTCTTCTTCTTTCTTTCATGCCCTAGGTGCTTTTAACTTCTCCTTTGTCACTAAAAACTTCAATGACTTTCATGCTTCTCCCTCACGTAACCCCTTCCCACTCTCTCTGTCTCCTTTCCCCTCTTGTTATGCTACAAGATTACACCACAACTCTTACAATTTCAATGGTTTTGACAAGTACCTCACTCTTCTTTGTAAAACCCTCATCGCACTTCAAGTTAGGAGCAAAAAAATTTGTTAAGGAAAAGTAGTTGAAATGGCTACCTTTACCCTTATATTTATACTTTTTCAATGCCTTAAAGTTCCTCCAACCACTTGTCTTAACCCCTCTTTTTAATAAAGCACTTTATTTCACTTAACTCAACTTTCAGGACTTTCCCTTTGTGCATTATAGTTATAACCTTCTGGCACTCCAACACTACTTCACTGCCATAAACCTCCTTCGTGCACATTACCATGCCAAAGTACATAACCTCTTGCATTGTCCACCAAGTAGTTCCCCAAGGTGTTGCCTACCTTATGTTATACTACGTGATCTTTCTCTTCTACGTGGTCTTTAAAATTTTCTCAACACACCTTTATAACCACCAATTCAAACACCTTAACCACCTACCACCCATTCTTCTACCATTGCGCTAATCATTCCCAACAACCCATTGTCGAAAGAATTTTTCAAACATATCTAAACATATCTGCTAATCCACCCCACACAAAATTTATGTGTGCATGGTCCTCTGTGAATAGAATCACTTATAATGTAATTAGCTACTGGCACACCAACGTGCAACACAAAACTAAAAATGATGACAAAGGAAACAAATGAAAGGGAAAATCATTAAAGGAAACCTAATCTAATTGCAATACTACCTTATTTATAGACACATAGAAGCCTTATTTATAGTAGGGCTTCAACCTACTCCCATTGAAATAACCTAGCAACCTTGTCCCATCCAACTTGCAGAATGACATGCACTTGAATTAAAAATGTAAGATATAATATACATCCTTAACCAATGGACTTTGAGTTTCCCAGGATGGCGCAGAAACTTAGAATCATAAAGTAAAACCATCTTCCCAACCTCAAATTGTTTATTCTTAATGTGACGATCATGCCATGATTTTTGTCTCACCTTCTCAGTCTTCTGAATCCATCTAGCAAGCGACTACCTTTTCATCTAACTACATTAACTTATCCATGAGCTCTTGTAATGTTTGTTCGTCAACAAATCCTCCCGTGTACTGAAATACACAGAGAGAGTAGCATAAATTCTAGAAAAAAATATCTTCCATGCACTAAACACCAATTGAAACAATGTGGATTTGTTCAATCTCTTGTAGGTTGTTCTATACACCCATAATACGACTGAGACTTTGTCATCCCAATCCTGTCTCCCAACATCACAAATCTTGGTCAACATGTGACTTAGTATCTTGTTGAATGCCTCGATGTCCCATTATCTTGAGGGTGGTAAGGAGTAGTCTTGTGATGAGCCACCATGAACTCTGCCAACAAAATCCTAACTGTCTCATTCAAAAAATGTGTACCCTATCACTAGTCAAACTCAAAGGGCACCCATACTTGTTGATTATATTTTCCCATATGAATCTTGCTATGTGGTTTCTATGAAATCTTTCATAGGTTCTACCTCTACCCACCATGTTAAGTAATCAGTACAAGTAATTATATAGCACGAACCAGTCCTTCGTGCGATAGGTGAAATAGGGCCTATAAAGTCAACCACCCACTTCTCAAATGGTTCAACACTAGCTATCGGCCTCAAAGGCATTTCATCTCTTCTTCTTGGCTTGCCAAGGCGCTATCAAATGATCACATGCCTTGAAAAAATTGATATAATCCTATTAAATTATTTCCCACCAAAGACTTGCTAGTAAAATCTTCCACGCGGTGGCATTTCTGCATAGTGTCCTCCTGCAATTCCACCATGTGCTTCCTCCATGATTGCAATGCACTCATGCTCTAAGCACACAATGATGCAAGATCTCATCACATCCTAACTTGTATAAGTCTCCACCAATTAACATGTAGGGCACAACCCATATAGCTAACTATTTTCTTTCCAAAGTCTTCATTCCTCTCTATGACACACCCATTTTGAGAAACACAATAATATCCTCTAAGTCAGAGGGGATGCGTGCTACAATCTAAATTTGCACATTTAGAATTGTATCCTTAATGCTCTGTGTGTTATCTCCTGAGTAAATCCTTGATAAATGACCAAGTCCCAAATTACTCTTACCTAGTTTCACAACAACCGTAAACTCAAACTCTTGAAATAATAGGACCCACTGCGCATATGCACCCTTGTAAAATGGGCTTGTTCACCAATTACTTCAATGCCATGTGGTTTGTGTAGAATATAAAGGGTGTTTCTAGTAGATACTTGCATGAATTTGTGTAGTGTGTAGATCATCGACAATGCCTCACGCTTGGTAGTAGTATAGTTCTGCTCTTTGCTGAGTCAACTTCTTGCTTGTAAAAAAAGAGGGTGATCAACAATCCTCACCAGGTGTGTGCCAATATCTACTCTAATTACCATCTTGAAGCATCAACATGTACATGGAATGGCTTGTCCCAAGATGGAAATTGTAATATGGGTGCAATGATAAGCCTATTCTTCAATATATCAAATGCCATCTGCTACACCTCTCCCTAATGAAATATACTTTTGTGCTTCAACAATCCCTCCAATGACATGGTGATCTTGGTATATCCCTTAATAAATTTCGGTAGTAGTACCCCATATGCCCAAGGAATTTGCGCACACACCATCTCTTCCAGGTAGGTTTCCCTAATCCCACAATAACGATAACTTTGGCATGATCCACCAATAAGCCTTCCTTACATATGATATGCCCCAACAGGTTCCAAAAGGAGTAGCAAAAACACATTTCTTAATATTTAGAGATATACTCAATTGTCACCATCTCTCAAATATCAACGGAAAATTTTTGCAGTGGTTTTTACTAGTCCATAAACCGTCCAATCATTAAGGTAGACTTGAAGAAACTTATGGATGAAGTCTTGAAATTCCTGAACCATAATGCACAAAAACACAACAAGCGCATTCTTAAGTCCAAAAGGCATGACCGTGTAGGAAAAAAATCCCCATTCAGTGGCAAAAGTTGTCTTTTCTTGGTCCTCCTTTGCAATTCTAACCTGATGATATCCTGATAATCCATCTGTGAAAGAATAGATCTCATGTTTGGCTACTCCTTCCAAGATTTCTCGGTGAAGGGGGTTGGAAAAGGGTTAATGAAACATACCGCATTCAAATCCTTGTAATCAATGCAAATCCTTATCCTCCCATCCTTCTTAATGCTTTGATGACCATTGGACTTATCCATTCTGATTCCTCAACAACCTCAATGATGCCTGATGCGATCATCTTGTCAATCTCCTCCTTGACCCTGACGACACAAATTCGGATTCATTTGGTAAGGTCTCTTCCGAATTGGGCATGCACCCTCCTTCAGTTTGATCCGTATCTCTCCTAAAGAGTGGTGAACTCCCTTAAGCTCATGGTACTCACATGGAAATAAATATTGAAATTCGTGAAATAAATCAATAATATTTGAAACCT
Organism: Taxus wallichiana var. yunnanensis; assembly: GCA_018340775.1. Lineage (NCBI taxonomy): Eukaryota > Viridiplantae > Streptophyta > Pinopsida > Cupressales > Taxaceae > Taxus > Taxus wallichiana. Next base: position 299,251,549 of record CM031240.1, on the reverse strand, counting down.
CCCTTTCTGACCAATAATCCCTAATAGTATCCTCCTTATGTTCCACATCCGAGCCAATGTTAACCTTCTTAGTTTTCAGGGGTTCATGGTAGGTGTGTGCTTGCTCATTAACACTATCCATTACCTCGTACATACCCATAATATGATTAACATCTAAGTTATCCACTTCTTCACATCGATCACATAGACCAAATTACCTTTCTCTTTTCCATGCAAACGTGCTCAAGTTGTATTCCTTTGGCTCTTCCTCATCAAAGCATTATTCCAAGTCAAGTTCTCCCAACAACTCCAGTATTCTATCCTCCACCATAGAACTATCCCCCATAGTTAGGTGCTTAACAACCTACGCAATGCCTCATGCACCGATGGCTTTATACTTCGATACTCAAATGTTTGAATCAAGTCATCTGTTAAATACCACCAGCTTTCCTATTTGATGGCATAGTACCAAATGAATGTACCATCTATGTGCGCAGCCTTGTAGTGTGGAAAAAACATGTGCACCCATAGGGAAGGGGTAAAAATTCTCATGCCTTCCATCCAGGTCTTCTCATATTCCCAAACATGATCTGAAAGCGAATCCCCTTCCATTATAGCCAAAATTTTAGTAGGTGCATTGCTCCAGAGAAACCTAACAGAGAGCACAATCCTTACTTCACAACACTCTATAAGATTGTCTTGATGCGTCACCCACCAACGTGCTTTATCCCACGTAATGTATACGTTAACATATTTCTCCTCTCAATCATCTCCACTAAATTTCTATTGCCCTAGATAAACATTAGGTTTGCCTTCCCTAGTATAACTTGGCAACAATTTTCCTCTCAGTGCACGAGTGAGTGTGCCTTTGTTTCTTTTATAACAAAATCCTCTTAATTGTCTTCCGATCAACTCATATGTCCCATGCACCTAATTGTCACATGCCACACTAGTGGTATCACTTACAGATTGAGCGTCTTCCCACTGAATAACTCCTTTTGTTGGATGCACAACCTCAGGGTCTCTGATAGTGTGCACATAGATTCTATCTAGGTCTCCTTCTCCCAAGGGTTTAGTATAGGGCACTGAACTTTCCATCTATCAAAGGGATGATAACATGTTCCTCTTGTTCTCAAAACTTATATATCCCTTATTGAAACGTAAGTCAACACTTTTCTTATAAAGCACCATGCACACCCAAGTAATGCTTGGAAGTTATATGCATCAAATGCAAGCACCAAGACTTCGAAGTCTTCAGTGAATTTCACCCTTGGATAGTGATAACAACATCCTTTAAAACACCAATGGGCATCACCTTTGTCTTGTTAGCCATATACAAAACATTTGAAGATGGTTGTAATGGGGCCTTCCCATTTGATTCCATGTGTCTAAGGTGAGAACATTAACTTCCGTACTGTGTCATTGAAATATTGCTTAGGAGTCATCCATCAACATGACATTCAAGTTAATCTCCTTATCATAGTCAATGTTGTGCGGGGGAAGGTTAGCGTGCAAAACTTTCCACTTGTGCTCTCCTCCAAAGACGTGGTACTTTCTCCCATAGCCATTCTCCTAGTAGAGGGATGATATTTTCTTGCCTCAACATCTTACATACCTCCCTGACATCATCTAGATCCTTTTGTGGAGCCTCAATGCTCTTCTTTTGCTCTAACTACCGTGACTGCTCCTTTAGGCACTAGATCTCTCCTTGTAGGATTCGAATCACATCCATGGTCTCCTGATAAACTTCCTTCTGATGAGAAGGGTTTGGATACTTCCCATACACCACCTATTCTCTTGTGACTAGTGGTCTTTGCTTTGGTACTTCCCGACACGCGTAGCCTCAACTCGCATTGTCACCAATACAAGTTCTAACTTTAACTCATGTGCCACCCTTGGCATCCACTGTGAGTCAAATTTCTTCATGCTTACCATCCCGACACCTTTATCCTTCCATTGTTGCTAGATCATGTGTTCAAAAAATTCCAGGCACTCTTCATACTTGTGCTTCTTCCCACACCAAGATCACTATAGTAGGTTGGGACATTCGCGCTTATAGTGCTCTCGTAGAACCACAATTTAAAATAGGTTCCACATGGGTACTTACTTGTTCTACCTCCATGATTGCCATGGCCTCTAAATCCTCTGCGAAAGCCTCTTCCATGACTCCTTCCATCCACACGCCCTTCATAATGACGAACCTCATCCTTAGAACTATTTGCGATACTAGTTTGATGACACACACCATATCAATGACATCATGTATTTGGTCAATCAATCTACAATCGTTGGTGTCATGAGTAGTAGAGGTGTATATTCTACAATAGCAAGACACATAATCTTACGGATCACACACTGCGCAGTATTGAACACCTACTTACATCATGATCTTCGTGGTAAGTCTCACAGTATACCATTATGGCACGTACCAATCTTCGAGGAAAATTGAAATTTGTATTCCCTTCTACTCACAATCTATGCACCATAGGCCACTACGAGCCTCATGTGCTAAGTTCCTAAATAGATTCTCTAGCTTTTTGCCATGGCAGAGATCTAAGATTCCGAGAAAGGACTAATGCGGCATCCACGCATCCCACAACCTTAACATGTAAGGGATCCTCCAAGGCCTTGCGTAGATCCTTAAAAGTTTAATGGGAAAGCACTTTTTCTCAAAGGTGTTATTAATCCTCCAAAAACCATTGAGCATGCTGAGAAGGATGAATATCATAAGACAATTTTGACAAGAGGGGTTTAAAGTGCCCATCATACTCCCACACACTCTCTCTGTCATACATTGTTGTATCTCCTTTAATGCGTTAATGATATTTTTCTCAAACTCAGGAATGTGAAATTACTCATGAAAAGCATCACGCAAAATATATATAATCCACCACCATCTAATGCGATTCATACTTCTAGTACTAGCTATGTGTGCACCCTTAAAACATCGTTACAAATTAAATTATCTTCCACTCTGGGGTAGTGATCCCCTTTACGTGCCATAACAACTCACTCTTGTGTACATGTTATGTAGCATCCTCAACACCCTTGTAATCCGAAAAATGGAGTGACATCTCATAGAACACATACTATTGGGGTTGTGGTCCTTGTCCACTAGGTCCAGGACCCTAATTTCCTCTGGTGTTTCCACCACTAGATCCACTTGATCCATTTGCTCTTGAACTTCCCAATCCACTAGATCCTCCTCTAGTAGTAGGTACATGGATTAAAGTGGTGCTACTTTGTGTACCCACCGTCGAGCTAAATTGATGTTCCATGGGTTGTGAAGTAAAACTAATCCCAGACATGATACCCACATTCTACGCACCCAAACCTTGCTGAAATGATGTGCCAGAAAGGATACCACCAAATATAGGAAACATCTGCATGCCATAGAACTCAAGGAAAAATGGTAACCACTTGATGCTTCTTGTTTATCAATATTAATTGAACTAGCAATACCTTTGTCATGACTTGGAAAAATAAGTGCAAGGGTCTGGTTTCCAAGTGGGTCCAGATGTGTGCCTATGACCCTTCTTCTTCCTCCATCCGATGAGCTCTCATCAGAAGCTGGGGGGGTCTATCTCCCACGTTTTCTGTGATGGGGTAGCATAGACTGCTCAAGTTCCAAATCCTCCATGTGAACCTCAAATCCTTCCCACAACGTCTGCCACCATAGATCCATCGATCTCAAAATCTCACGTTGTCTTACTAACCCCATCTTTTGAGCTTCATCATACTTGAGCCATCTTTCCTCTCTCTCCATTTCCACCATAAGATCCACCATCTCCTTCCACCTCTTCTTCCGTGCCCCCTGTGCCTAGTGGGAGTTTAGCTAGCCATAGGAAATGCTTCTAAACTCAGGGTCACGATCAAGATCTTGATGGCTAAAGGTAAGGCATGCAAGAAAGATCCCCTAGGTTCTCACAAGAACTCAAACTCAACAACCTTTGGGAAAGAATAAGTAGAAACTACGTACTCCAACGTGTAACTTGTCAACACACCTCTCCACCAATGGGCAACAACACAATTCCAAACCAAATCAACATCATGAAGCCTCTGATAGTCTTCCTGAGTCCATACACGAAGTCTATAGTACCAACTTGATGTAGATGCATATGCTTTGATAGTCATTCATACAACTCTATAGGGAAACAATAGAAAAGGTATCATACAACTCATGATACATGTGATCCTCTACCCATTTATGTGCATCAAACTTAGAAAAATCATCCTCTATGATTTTAATCCATGCTTCGACATTGTCCAAGGTCAAGTGCTCTGTCATCATGCACCATTCTCATAACAACTTTGAAAAGAGATCCCGACAATGAAACCAAAATGTAGTCTCTGTTTACCTCTTACTTCACCAATCAAACCCCAAACGCACCGACACATCATCTAGACTAGTCTGGAAGCTCACCCGATGCGCACGTAGGCGCCAAGCCCCTCTTCCATGCGAGCTTTGTGAGAATGTTCTCCCTTAATAAGGGGATGTTTGCACAAAAATAGAGAATGAACACACCCATTCTTGGAATCAAGAGTAAGAAATAAATCCTATTTTAATGCACAAAAACATGGAATAACATGATCATACTATAATAAAAGTAGAACTAAATCATGATTAACATTAAGAACACCAATATTACACTCGTAAACATAAAATAAAATTCATAGATCAAGATCCATCACACATATTTTCATAACCATTCCATTATATTCATTCATCAAATTACAATAGCTGATAGTACATCAAAAGAGTTCCATAAATAGAGATATTACATTAACGAGCTTTAACACGCTCTCTATTATTGCTTCATTACAGAGCTTACAATCACATATTACACATATTCACTAGTTGTATCTCTCTCTCTCTCTCTCTCTTGCTCACATTCTCTCTCTAATGTCATGCAAGACCATCCACAAAGAGGAACTTGAAGGAATATCTTCTAAACACTCATCATTATAAGAGAAGTCCTGAAGGAATATTTCATGATTACCCTACCACTACCCAAGAACATTCCAAATGTCATCATGCATTTCCTCAATCGAGTATCCCTTAGTATGCAAGTGTCACTCATCCATAAAAACTCAGCTCCTTATCCTTTCATGATAAACCGTATTAATGCCCCGGAATATCCTTTTCTTGAGTAAGTCTTCATAACTTATCCATAACTTTATTTTGTCACTTTTCCATCTATTCCATAAATGTGTCTTTATCCATTGTCCAAAATCCATTGAGTCCCGAATCCATCCTACTTGGGTGCGAGACCTCGCGCATCCCCAAAAGATACTTCCGCGTGTGCCTTCGCACCCTACTTCGCATGCCACAAAATTTTGTGCCTTATGTAATTAGTTAATTTAGGGGTCCAACACACTATATTTATAAATTCTTAGGTCAAATTTATTCAACGATGGAACACTTGATTCAGATATGAAACATATTTTGATGGTTTATGGTTACTACTAGCTTTGGATACTCCCTCCCATCCGAATTAATAATAAATCAAGAACTAGGAAACAAGTCACATCAAGAGCCCTACATTTTGAAACATATATGTTTTCATCAACCATTTATCCCAATGAAACTCTTTATTTTCCACCACCTAAAAATGAGAGTGACATTCCTGCAAGATGTGAAATAATGATAACTTTTATACATGATAAATTGTTTGCCCCATTTACAACATCTTTAGATGAGGGTTTAGATAGGTTTTAAAAGGATATGGTTTTTGAGTTGAAAATATTAATTAATTCACCTCATACAACCACTCACACACAACCAAATGATATAGGAGGGAAAAATAGACCAAATATAGGGCAACCATTCTAAGGGTCAAAATTGAACCTACCAAAGATGAACATCAATAAGTTTGATGGTATAGATGTAACTTCATGGATAAATTTCATGGAAAAATTCTTTAAGTTTCACAATATAATAGATGATGTAAGGGTTGACATAACTTCACTACACTTAGAATTTGAACCATATCGAGTTACCAATGGATGATGAATGATAGAAAAGGGAAGATTATTAGTTGGGAAGAATTTCTTAATGACTTAACATCCCATGATGAGTAGTCATGGACAATAAATTACTTCACCAAATTATCAAATCTTAAACAAACAAGATCCGTAGCCAAATATAATGCTTTGAGCATATGATATATGCGATCTAGACTCCGAAGCAACACCTTACCGAGACTACAATTTTATATTAATGGAATAAATGATGAACTTAAGCATGGGGTTTGTTTGTTGGAATCATATATAGTTAGGAAAGGTATGCAACATACACTATATATTGAGAAGGGAAACTATACTAGAAAGAGATTATCGTAAGAACAAGGTACAAAATTGAGAAATCATATTACAAGTAATACTATTGATAGAATTGTGGTCAACCCTCTCAAACTAAGGAAAATTACTAATCTGTCTCCTCAAAAGGAGGTAGAGAAAAGAGAAAAAGGACTATGTTGGCATTGCGATAGTGTTTTCACATTTTTAGATTTGGTTAGGGTTTTTACACTATAATCAAACAAGGAATGAAATAGGAGCTACATAGGGTTATTTTGACTAATTAACTTCCATCATTAACCATTCAATATCAGATTACCACATTAATAATTGTAAAGAATGATGGAATGCAATATAAACTCACAAATACATAATATTAAATATACTTAGCTGATTAAAAATGATTATGGGTAAATTTGGGTGATATAAATGATAAAACATGGGTATCTAGACTTGAGAATGCTTGAACCGAGAATGTGACTTGAGAATCTCCCAGGCGGGACCATACAATAGGGCCGGAACTCCCATATGGTGTTGATCTCTTTGTACGGTTTTACACATGATTACAATCGAGGTCTGTGATTTTATGGGATTTTCATTTGTCTCGATTCAATTTGTCACTCTCTGTTGGTTACTATTGATCACACTATAAGGACACTTGAATAAGTACGCTCAATCTTTCAAATTTTAACTATGGATGAAAAGTCCTACAAAATAAACATTATTTGGGTTGTAGGCACCCCTGCGCACCACCAATGTCCCACCGATGTCATCACTACTTGAAGATGCCTCAAACCACACATCATTCTCCACCTAACATGTGATATCTAGTTATAGTGCAATTAGATTTGACATCCTTCCTTTGACAATGCTTGACTTGAGTTTCTCTCTTGCCAATCTACTTGAGTGAGTGAATTTGAGTGCTTGAAAATGTGGGAAGTAGTCCCCTAGACCTAGGGGAAGCTTCATACATGTAGATAGTGCTTCCCTAATGAATGTGCAAAGGTATTTTTAGAATGTAGGGAGCTTTGGGTGCCTTTTGTGCTAGATTTTGCAATAGGAGTCCATAAGAGTGCTAGGTATTAAATGAGATGAGTTTCACTTTCTTATATATGCTTTCGAAGGTAATTTAAGTTACAAAGGATGATTAAGGAGGAGTAAGTGACCCAAAGAATAATGTGCAATGGAAATTTTGGGACCAAAGTGAACAAGTTCAAAACCGTACACTAGGGTTAAGACCATACGAAGTTCTGTCCATGTTGTAGTTTTTAAACCTAAGAGTGATAATCTACAATGTGAAGTTTGGAAGCTAATAAGTGATTTTTTTAATTGTGTTTCATGCATTTAATTCTCATAAATTGTCAATAGATGAGTGTGTAAGAGCAAACAAGCTAGACAAGAGACCTAGGGATGTATTGGATGAGAATGGGTAAAGTGTACTTGTTTGAGCAAGAGAGAAATGTCAAGAATAACAATGTCAAAGAGTAGAATTACCAAATTTGAGTGTCTAAATTTTCCCCCTTTAAATATGAAATTAAATTACATGCTTAAAGGAAAATATACCTGAGTGTGTAGACACACTTTGTCTTCTCTTAATGTTTGTTTTGCAAGATCTTGTTGTATTGGTGTTGATGACACTAAATCACAAACTTTGGGTATTATTTATTCCTAGTCTCATACTACTATTCATTTGGTTTTTGAGTGAAGAAAGTACTAATTAACCCCGTCTCTTGGCCATTTTTATTTGATTTCTATTATCATTCCCAACCTCCACCACATATATGCCTAGTCTATTTTTGAAACTTTCAGCCATTTTAGCTTTGAATGGGGTGCCTTGGTCCCAATCAGGGGCACCACGATCCTTTTACATTTTCCCGCCACTTTTTGGTCACTTTATAGCCATTTCAGCTTTTTATCTTTTTGGTGGCCGGCCTTTTCGGGGTTAATTACGAAATTAGAACAAGAGAACCATATAAATATAATGTTATGAGACAATAATGAGGGACCGAGAACAAGAGAAAACTAGGCACTACTATCATCATCTAAGGTTGCATCCATCTAGATATCATTTGCATCCATCTATCTCCATCACAAGGGACAAGGTTGGTTCATCTGCATCACACATCATAGGAGGGAAGTTTATTCTATTCCATCCACCATTTTATTACATTTTCTACACATAGTTATTGCTCACTACTTTCACAAAGTGCAAATGGAACAAGAACACCTAAGGCAAGATTACACACACATAGAACTACATCGGGTCTGAGATGTAGTGCAACACCCAATTAGTAAGTCCACCATTGTGGCCACTTTGTGGAGAGTTTGACCCCTTCAGTTGCATTTTTCTTTTTTAGGGTTTGATGTTTGTTTTGTAGGTCTTTTCTTTATCAAGGATTATTAGTAACATACAACGCAATTCAACGAAGTTGATGTAATAAAGAGAGAACATAGGAGAACAATAAATGACACCTTAGAGGAGGGTTTTAGGATATTTCGTAGACTAGGGAACCTAGAACTCGACTAGGATGCCCACAGTGCCTTGATCCTCTCCCAAGTGCCCTAGTCCACTCACATTTCTTAGATCTACACTTCTTAGGACCTCGACACAATGGTTTCCTCCTCCTATTTCTCCATCCATCTATGCAATGTAGTCCAATAAGCTCGTCGAAAACAAGCTAACCTCTATCTAACCCTACTTGTTAATTACGGTTTCACATTTTTATTTACTTAGTTGTTTGGGTTACTTTTCCTTATTTAGTTTAGCTTTCATTTACTAATGTACTTCTAATATTAACTTCTAAAATCCATATTTTAGTTAATCATTTTGGTGAACCCGAATCAATCATTCACGCTTCTAGGTTCTTCATTCATTGCTTGTCATCCTAGGTTTTGGTCATCATGAGTATCTCAATCAATGATTATTTGCTTGCAAATCTTGATTTACTATATAGAGTCCAACATCTTCTTTCTACTACTCGCATTCATGCTTTGGAATGCATCCAAATCGCTTTATAAAAAAATTATCGATGCATTCTCTTCACACATAGTATTCAAGTCTAATCTTCTCGCTGATGTTCATACTTTTGATAATGACCCACCTCTGCATATCATATGTCGTATTCATAATGTAGCTGTTAAGCGCACTTTGATTGATAATGGATCTAAACTTAACTTGTGTCTTATGTCATTCCTTGAAGTTTTAGGTCTTTTCTCTCTCGTGACATTAGTCCATCTAGTATTTCACTATGTGCTTATGATGGTTCTGTCCATCCATGTCTTGGTCACATTACATTACCTATCACTTTGTTGGTCCAAAGACTGTCCACATTGTCTTTTTTGTTATTGATTTCCCAGTCTCCTACTGTTTGTCTACTTGGTATGCCATGGCTTATGTCATGTAAGATATCACCTCTACTATACATAATTGTCTTAAATTCTTGCATGAAGGCATTAAGTACACCATTTTTGTGACCACGATCCATTCTAGTATTGCGACCGAGCTCTTAATAATCATCTTCCTATTCCACACACATATATTATAGATGAGCCTCAACCTATGGACAAACCACCTCACTTACCACCACTTGAGGGTGCCATTTGTGTGATAGATGTAGTTTCTTATACGCCACCTACTACTACTACTACTACTACTACTACTACTACTACTACTACTACTACTACTACTACTACTACTACTACTACTACGATTCTATATCGAGTCATCTGGTCTACCCACGAATGTCTCTCTATCACCTACACCTTCAAATCTACTACCTACATCAGCATGTCCTTACACACTCTTCATGAATGATTCATACTGGGAGAATATTCCATTTGATCCTACTTGAGATGAAACTATTTGTACACATGAGGGTATGACTCGATTAGGTTTTGCTTTTGAGGATCTCTATCCTACATCATACACTCCTCATCTTTATTATGGGTTTGTTCACATGACCTGCTTGCTTATGGTTTATGTGTGTTTCATCTTACGGTCCATCTATCACACACCCTCACTCTTCACCACTTAGATTAGGGAAATCATGGCTTGATTATATTGGCGAATAAATCTGATCATATAGATATCTCTTTCCCTATGCCTTTTGGACGCATCTTCATCTACAATAGCTCTTTCCTAGGTCATACACAAAATCTTACTCATTGGTATGTGCATGGTTGTCTACTTCCTCCATTCAAGAATAATGAGGAATATGCCCAGGGTATGTACAACCTACGCCTCAATGGCTCATTACATGATCAACCAGATACTATTGCTTATCAAGTCACCAATGCTTATCCCTTTGACTATGATCCAAGGAGTGATGATTTTCTTGATGAAATTATATGATTACATCCTTCATCTTACATACTTGGGGGAATCATATTTACCCCCATCATATTAACATTAACAATTTTCTCATCTCTACATACATCAACCTCATAGTATAGGCATAGTCATCACACGTTTCTAGCATTGTCATTACCCGATGACACACTCTTGTGCTTCGGTTCACACTTGACTATTGAGGGATACTTACTACACATGAAGCCCACACACCGGAACATATATATTAAACAATGTGCATCTTCACATATTTCACATCATATGTCTTACATCCTACATCATACACTCTACATTTAGTTTACATCATTACACATATACACGCGGACATCATACTCTTGGTATTATATATACGTCACACTTTTAGGGTCTACATTATATACTTACATTACACCTTTATACACCACACATTGTCTATACACTATTCATCATACATATGTCACACTTTTATTTTCCACGAGTCTAGCACCACATACTACTCCTCCTACATACTACATTGCACACACTCTCACATTACTAGTCTATCTACACATATTACCTAGCACACTATACATTGCATTTTACACATATTACACATCATATGGTCATCTATTATCATCACACATACTACACAATCTTCTATGTGTTGCACTCACTACCCTATGATGCACTCTAGTTCCTCGATCCATACTTGACTACCGAGGGTTTACAAATCAAATGGACCTTATCATACTCACACGTTTATCATTTGACCTTTCATCATGCGACATTCCTAGGTTAGTGACATACACTATAGGCTAAATGGTCACCTACTCTATCATCTTGTAGTGGTATACCACTTTAGGATACATCACCACTCCCTCTTTTCATCTGGTAGTGATATACGCTTTAGGATACATCATCACTCCTTCGATCATCTTTTTGTGATATATGCTTTGGCTATAAGGGTCATGTACACATCATCTCTAGGTCACATATCATCAACATACATACATACTCATCACAATGCGTTAGACACAACACACATTTCGACCATTTCCCGATGACACACTCTCGTTTACGATTAATTCTTGATTGTTGAGGGGGAAAACCAAATGAACCTCACTACATACATTTCCATTCACTCGGGGGGCACACGATACTATCATTCCATCTTGCATTCCATTCCATCCATCCACATCATAGTATAGATCTTGGTTGCTTTTATTCTTTCTTGCATTTGCTTGTATATGGTCACTTTATTACACATGCTAGTTAGATCTCTTATATGTCATTTATCTATACCATACACACATGCACGTTCATGCCTTTGTTTGCTTGTGATTGTAGCTACATGTCTTTTGTACGCACCACAAATTCTCGCCTTCTAGCCATCATACATTGGTCGTTGGGGGCATCCACATTCATGTCTCACAGTGCTATTGTTTCATTTTGTACTTAACACTTTACATTACTTGCTTATACATGCTTTTGACATATGAGTTATTTTTCTAACATGCTAACGGGTGCTTCATGTGCAAAATTTTTTTACAGGATTATTTTCTTCCATGGCTATTTGTTGTTTGTACTTGCTTGTTTTGTTTGCTATTGTATGTGGGCCTTTCCCTTTGTTTGGTGTGCACACTTGTTTGCTGTATGTAGCCATTATGACCTTGAGTATCTTACGACATCATGAGTGGTTTCCCATGTTTGAAGTCAATTTGGAAATATAATTTATCTTCTTGCGTGTTTACATTACTATATTTCTTGGTAGCTTACACATTGCTTTCTACATGTATGCTTGTTCATAGTAACACTTGTTTTGGCTAGCCTTCTTGTTTATGTGTTCCTTGATGTCTACCAAGTGCATTCCTTTCCCCCTTACAGGAAGAGTTACAAATTTCATGTGGTTGGTCCTCTTTTAGGGCTGCATTCTCCTATCAATTACGTCACATGTGCCCCAAAGAGGGGGCATCATTCGGGGTTTTACATTCTACACAACGCTTCTACATTGGGTTCACTTCGATACACTTTCCACCCTTGGCATTGTGGGTTACATACAAAGAGTGGGTTCAGACCATTCTATGAACCCCATACACATCATATTTTATAGGACATGGTTGTCGATAGCATTCGGGGAGCAATTACAGGTTATAGGATACATGAATTCCTCTCTACACTACTTCGGTCGGTGGCGTTGGATCGCCAAAAAAATAGGAAGTACGAGATATCTCTTCACACACATTCAAGGAAGCACTTACTGATTGGAGGATACAGTGGAATTCCTCCTACACTTCTTCAAAGATATGGTGTCGGATCGCCCAAAAAACCTAGGACAAGATATCCTCTTTCTACACCCTTTCTCTCATCACAGATTAGGTGCACATGTTCCTTTTACACTTTTCATATTTTCATTTCATTATTTTCATTACATATACATGCATCTTTTACATGTATTTTTGACATATATACATGTGTATTTGAATTATTGATCATTTTCTCCTTGCAGTAAGTTTGACCCTATGAGAAGGAAACGCCAACAACACCAACAACATTTTACGACAACACACACATACTAACCATGTAGGTACATTACACACATCAAAAATTACACATGCATTTCCTCCCTAGCTTCACTCTCATCACCTTTTTCTCATTTTTATCTTTACTTTCCATGCTCCATCATATTTTTTCACTCCATGCTTTACCTAGTCCTTGACACATTTTCTCGCATTATTCTACATCGGCATCAAGTACACATCTCTATCTACTTTATGTTACCGAGATTTCCACTCACCAACATAAAGTGAGGGAAAATGTAGACACTAAATCATGCACTTTGGGTATTATTTATTCATGGTCTCGAATACTATTCATCTGGTTTTGAGAGAAGAAAGTACTAATTACCCCTGTTTCTTGGCCATTTTTTATTTGATTTTTTCGTCATTCCCGACTTCCCCTTTATTTATGCATAGTATTTTTTTGACACTTTCTATCATTTTAGCTTTGGTGAGGCACCCAGGCTAGTCTTGGGGTACCCGTTGGTGCCTGGTCCTAGTCGGGTGCCCCGATCCTTTTATACTTTCCGGCCACTTTTTGGGCACTTTCTAGCCATTTGAGCTTCTTATCATTTTGGTGGCTATCCTTTTCAGGGTTAATTATGAAATTAGAACAAGAGAACCATATAAATACAAAGTTATGAGACCATAATGAGGGACCAAACACTAGGAACTACTATCATCATCTAAGGTTACATCTATCTAGAACTAATTTACATCCATATAGCTCCATCACAAGGGACAAGGTTTGTTCATTTGCATCACACATCACATGATGGAAGTTTATTCTATTCTATCCACTATTTTATTAAATTTTCTACACATAGTTATTGCTCGCTACTTTCAAAAAGTGAGACTAGAACAAGAGAACCTAGGGTATGATCACACACACACATAGAAATACATAGGGTCTGAGATGTAGTGCAGTGCTCAGTTAGTAAGTCCACCATTGTGGTCACTAAGTAAAATCTGACCCCTTCATTTACATTTTTCTTTTTTAGGGTTTGATGCTTGTTTTGGGTTTTTACAAGTCTCTTCTTTATCAAGGATTATAAGTGACATACAACGTAATTTAGTGAAGTTGATGTGTGAAAAGAGAGAACACAGAGAATAATCAATGACACCTCATAAGATGGTTTTAGGCTATTTCGCATACCAGGTGCCCAAAACTTATACTAGGGCACCCATATGTGCATTAATCCTCTCCTAGGCACCCCAGTCCACTCATAATACTAAAATATACACTTCTTGAGACCTCGAATGCAGTGGTTTCCTCCTCCTGTTTCTCTAGCCATTTCGTGACACGATCAACAAGCTCATTGAACCGGTAAGCTCTATCTAACCATACTTGTTAATTAGGGTTTCACATTTTTATTTGCTTGGGTCACTTTCCTTATTTAGTTTAGCTTTCATTTATTTACTTTGTACTTATAAGATTAACTTCTAAAATCCATATTTTAGTTAATCAAGTGTTGGCACGCTCCATGATGAAACTTGTAACATAGAGTGTAGTCAATGTCCATGATAAAGAATTAAACTTTAACTCAAATGTAAAGATGTAATGTAAATGAAATCTAAAACTATAAAGAGTGAAATAAAGAGATGTAAAACATGGAAGGAGTACACCTATTTGTTTTGAGAGGGAAGAGTTTCCCATTCTTTTCTTGTACTTAGAGTTTTGGATTGTTAAACTTTGTCAAAGAATCGGGGTGATTATTCCCCAATTGTGTCGAGGATATGCCAAAGTATTGGGTGTATGGAACCCAAAACATAAATACCAAAGAGAGAGAAGAAGAAGAATGAGGAATTGAAGTACCCTGTGAAGGAATAAGACCGTGTATCAAATCCATTTAAAAAATCTAATATCTTCCCCTTTAGATGTAAGAGGAAATGAACGAATGCCTATAAAGAACTTAATCACTTCACTACCTTCCATAACCCCACATACCACACCGCTACGAGATGAATCTAGGCCCAATTTTATAAATTAGGACACATAGTACAAAAGAGAATGAATTGTCCCCATACTCTCCCCATGTGCTACACAACTAAGTAAAAACTGAATAAAATTGAAATGTGCTAAAATATATTAAGAGAAAGGAGACTCATTCCCCTAATATCCACTGAAACTGAAGTCGAATGTTGTGAAGAAGAAGTAATGAAACATTTCATGCCCTTGAAACTAATATGAATTGAGTCAACCGAGTCCAAACTATGCCAAAACTTGTTCCTGTAGATGAGACTATAAAAATACTTGAAAAACTATTGTAACTTCCCTAGGGTCAAATGTAGAAATGGGTTAGGAACATTTGTATGGTCCTAATTGTATTGTAGATTTTGACCCTAAGATTGCTTTTTTGTGTTTCTAATTATTTTTTCATGTTCTTTCCCATGTCTATGTCCAAAATTATTTCTATGTAGATGCTTTGTAGGTGTAGAATATACCCGATGGATGCCCCCTCTTTTGAGCCACACATGATAAAGAGTTTGAATGTGCAACTCAAAAGAATAGATGTGTAACCATGTCTGATAAGTTTGATAATATGTGTATAAAACACATAAAATGATGATTTGGTGGCCACTTAGAAGAACCTATACATGCAAAGAGGATGTGTATGGAAGATACCACGACATGCAACAAGATCAATACTAAAAACAAGAAGAATAGTAACAACAATGTCAAAAAGAAAACTAGTAGTAATCAACAATAGTAATGCATATGTAAGTGAAAAGATAACAATGCAAACAATGTCACACAAAAGTCTTAACACCTATAAACATGGAGCACCCATGGTGTTATAATAAAATTAATGCCCTTGGGCCTACAAATAAGAGATACAATGTCACACAATAAAGGCATGATGCCACAAACATGGGACACCCATGATGTTACAAGACAAATAAGGCCCTTAGGCCACAATCGAGTAGAAAATAAGTAACTACACACACAAATAACAAGCATGTATGAAAAAAGAGTATCATAATGTGATGAAATGACATAACAAGTGATATATAAGAACATGTGAAACAATAGTTGTCAACACTACACAAGACACATGTGTTAGTCATGTTAGCTCAAAAGATAATAAATACACTATGTATGCAATTAAGCATGATAGGGAAGTGAAAAATGTGTATAATGAAATAATAACGTCAGATCTTTGTGTGGGGGGATGTACTAGTAAAATTATGTAACTATGATATCTTCTATAAGCATGTATTAATCATATGTCATATATCGAGCTCAACATACCCCGTGAATGCATGTGTGTAAATAAGAAAAAAATTATATATAAAACTACAAATATAAATAACATGTATAATGAAAAGTGATAACAATGTATGCTAGAGAAATAAGTCCCAAGTTTTGTCGTTTTGAAAATATGTGAATGTTTTTGCTTTTTGTGATTATATCAATGTTTTTGTTTTTTTCTAGTGTATAACTATACACAAAAGAATGGAATAACATGGTAAATACCTAATGAGAACCTCCAGGAGGAGGGGAATCAACTATTGCGAGATGATAGAGGACCATGCCTTATATGTACCAAAGAATGTGACAGGTTACTAATGGAATGGTGGTAGTAATATGTGCCAAAGAGGGCATATGAGAAGAACAATTTATAATAGCTTAACAAGAAGGATGTGATGTATGAGATTTGTATGTTGGATTGAAAGAGTGAGAACTTCTTGAATATCAAGGGGATGTAGAGTGATGTGGGGTATTAAAGGATCGATGGGGCATCCTATGAGAATGTAAGCCACTAGAGATAATATGTGTGGATGAAGTGTTAGCTAGAGGTTGAGAAAGACTAGAGCTATGTGAATCAACATGTAAAGCCAAATGCCCAATAGAAGACCTAGGAGGACTAGAGATATGTGAATTAGTGTGTGAATCCAAAGATTTATCAGAAGACTTAGGAGGATTATAGCTATGTGAATTAGTGTGGGAGTTTGAGGACCTATAAGAATTTATAATAATATTAGAGCTATGTGAATCAGTGTGTGAATCCAAATAATTATACGTAGGTGTTTTAAGAGTAGGGATAGAGATCGTGGGAGAATGATTAGGCATGCTAAGGGAAGGATCCTCAAAGGGAATACCTTAAATAGTAACAACTTGTTGATTGTGAATGAACTTTATACACTTTGGTGAATGCTGCGAGATAGCCTTAGGAGTGCACAACCAAGGAAAAATGAGGCATAATGTACAAGAGATAAGAGAAATAGAGAACAAGAATGAGATGGGTGTGGTAATATGAACAATAGCGATAGGTAGTATGATACTAAAATAGAAAGGATTATATTTGAATGCAAACTTTCGAGAAGAGATACCAAGAGATTGAAGTAATGACAAAGAACAAACATTATCTTTGTTGTGTAGATGAACCTATAAACCATGTAGATGTACTTGATGAATAGAGACATGAATAAACAATGTATTAGAAATAAATGTGTCATCTATATCAGATTCATCAAAAGTAATGCATGGTGTAGAAGAAGGTGTACGAGTGTAGACAAAAATCACGCACATATTACTATTTTACTATGCCATCAACATGTTGTTATATGTATGGATCTTAAGTAAGAAAAGTATTCATTGGTGACACAATCCCTTGTCCATCCACTTACTTTGATTGTTTCTATTGTGATTTTGTATCACATCTGTCATTTTTACCCTATTCTGGTTAGGTCATAGGGATCCATGTGTGTCTGTCTTTTCACATTTGTCGTCATTTATTCTAGGACACCAATGCCCATTCTGGACACTAGCGCCCAGTGCCTGTGTCCATTCTGGGCACTCCTATCCTATTTATTATTTTTACTTATTTTTACATTTTTGGTTGACCTTTTTAGTTTTATTATCCTTATCTAGAGCTCATAGTCGACCTTTCGTGTCACTAGTGTTGAAATTCAAATAAGAGATCTATATATATACACAACATACACACTATTATTCTAGCTGGAAATTCTAAGGGGAAATCACATCTACATACTATCACTACCATCAAAGGGACTACATTTTTGGCTATATACACTACATAGGAAGGGGAAGTGCTGAATTCCATACCACACATTTGCATATTATCTAGGTACAAATCACTATTTTGGCGTCACTAGTGCAAGGGCAACATAATGAAACTATTTCACAAACAAGCACACAAAACTATATTGAGTTTAGAATGTAGTGAAACAATTGGTCATAAGTTCACTCTTCATGTGACTACTAGGGTTAGTCCAAATTTGACTTTTGTATATTTAATTGATTTGTTGTGTTTTTGAGCTTGTGCATGTAGTTAGGGTTTATTTTGTAGGTTATAGGTACCTTCGGCACCTAACGAGTGAATATTAGGAGACTAGTAGGAAATAACATCGAAACCCTAGCGACATAGAGAAAAACATATCTTGAGCCTCTACACACTCACCAATGCTCGGAATAGTCACCAGCGCCTAAGATCCTCTATCCTATCTTGGACACCTTTTACGCTCTGTCTTGAGTTCTAGAATTCACGGGGACAAGTTACGACACTATTTGCATCCCGTCCAACACTTTACCCAGTCCAGATCATTTTCGATTGCATAGGGATCAACTAAGTCATTTATTTCTCCCATTAATTTATAGTTTTACATTACTTGAGTGCTTACATTTATACATTTACTATATTTTATCATATCAATTACTCTGAAATTAGATTTAGTTCTATTTTTATTAAATCATTTGGTAAACCCAACTCTTATTTGAACTCCTTGCCCTAGGATCCCCAAAACCCTCATGGCTAAAAATAGGTCTTCATCTCCCAAGCATAATATGGTCGATACATGCATGCAACCTATTTTTGACACTCCCTTTGCAGAATTTGAATTTCGTGTTCTCTTCCACAATCCTCAATATGATCCCACCGTTATCCAAAACTTCTTGCCTTCTAAAACACTGTTCTATTGGTCTCAACACCCTTAATATTTACATAGTATCTCATGACCAAATATTTTCATCATGTTATCCCTCAACTCCCATAACCACCAATGTTGCTCCATATTATTCTCCTTCCCTTATAACTAATGATACAATTCATATAGATTCTTTGCATGATGAGGTTCTTGCTTGTGACAATATGGATGCTAATAATTCTACTTCTAATGATGACAATGTAAATGTGAATGATGAGGCTTCTATTGTTAGGTTGTGGAGACTATTTTCATGTATGGAAGTGTTAAAGATTGTACACTAAAATTACTCTTCTCATATGGGTGGGATTTTTGACCCATAGGTTTATGGGATGGTTTTGGCCCATGGTTTTGGTACCCATGGTATTGTAAAACTGCTTAAGTAGTTTCCTATTTATGTGGTTTTGTGCATATGGTAGGGTTGATGTAACATTGCAGATGTGTGTGAATTCAGTGTGAATTCTGTAGAGTTTTTTGAGCATAGCTCCAAATAGATCTAGGTATTGTATTGAGAGAAGAGGTGGCTTGTAATAAAATTTGAGCAAGTGATTCTTAGTGGACGTAGCCCAAATTGGGTGAACCACGTTAAATATTGTCTCTTTGTGTTGTGTTCTTTTTATTCTACACTTTTATTTCAGATCTATAATAATTTCTGCATATTAGTTTTCTACTATTGTGATTCTCTGAGGATTGTTCCACGTATTTTATCCTTTATTTCCTAATAATTGGTATCGAGCTTGGTTTGGTTTGCTTTGAAGTGTTGAATTGTAGGGATAGTTTTAACTTCTATGGGAGCTATGATAGATGATGGAAGATCAAGGGTTGATAAATTCAACGGGTAGAATTTCAATCTTTGGAAGATGCGGATGGAAGATTACCTTTATCGAAGCATCTTTATATTCCACTATTTGAGAAAGTAAACAAACCCTCGAGCATGAAAGATGCGGAATGGGATTTTCTAGATAGGAAGGCACTTGGAAGATCCGACTATGTCTTGCATCTTTGGTATTATTTAATGTTTTGAAGGAAAAGACTACAAAATATCCGATGGATGCATTAGGAAGTTATATGAAAAACCCTTTGCCTCTAACAAGATATTTTTGATGAAAAAGTTGTTTAATATGAAAATATATTAGAATAGTTCAATAACGAGATCATTTAAATGATTTTAATACGGTTGTAAATATGCTAGCTTTGGTTACAATAGAGCTTTATGAAGAAATTAGTGATTTATTAATTTTGTGCTCTTTACTCGAGATTTGGAATTGCTTGGCAATGTCGGTAAGCAAATCGGTTCCAGCTAACTCAAAGTTGAATTTTGAGGATGTTGTAGGGTGATTCTAAGTGAGGAAATGCAAAGAAAAATCTCTGGGAAATATTCTACTCCAGGGAATGCTTTGAAAATGGAAACTAGAGGGAGATAGAAGAATAAAGGAAGCCATGGAAAATTGAAAGATCGGGCAAGGTCAAAATCCAAAAGCACGATAATATGCTAGCACTGTGGAAAGTATGGGCATGAAAAGAAGGACTGTTGGGAGTTTCAGGACAAGAAGAAATAACATGAAGAAAACAAGGAGGAAAATGTGACAATGGGTAATGTATGTCAGGATGCTTTGATTCTTTCTTTGCACAATATTACCGAATCTTGGGTTTTAGATTCAGGGGCTTCTTTCCATGCTACTCCACATAGGCATTATTTTATTGATTATGTTCAAGGGCATTTTGGGCATGTTTTTCTTGGTGATGATGAGCCTTGCAACATAGTTGGAAAAGGTTCTATTCAGGTTAAGATGCAGAATGAGAATACATGGCTATTGAAGGATGTTAGACATGTGCCTACTTTAAGACAAAATTTTATATCAGCGGGGTAGTTGGGAAGTGATGGTTGTACTATGACATTTACTACGGATTCTTGGAAGGTTAATAAGGGTGATTTTTGGTGGTAAGAGGTAAGAAGGTGGGGACCTTGTACTTAACCACCGATAGCATTAATGTTTGTGATCTTGTGGCTTCGAGAAGATACAAAATTGTTGCACTATAGGCTCGGTCATATGAGCCATACGGGCATGGAGATCATAAAGAAGGATTTTTCCGGATATACGAAATAGGTTTACAGTTTTTAGGACTTTATATATGGGAAACAAAAGTGAGTAAGGTTTCTCAAGGTTGGACCTACAAAGAAAGAGAGTAAGTTAGAGATGGTACATTCTGATGTGTGGGGGTTGGCTCAGGTATCATATCTTGGGGGTTCAAGTTATTATGTTACTTTTATTGATGATGTAACAAGGAAAGTTTGGGTATATTGTATTAGAAAAAAATCTGATGTATTTGACACTTTTGTTAAATGGAAAGACTTGGTAGAGAATGAAATAGGTCTTAAGCTAAAATTTCTTAGGTTAGATAATGCAGGGGAGTATTGTAGCAACGAGTTTGATAATTATTGTTCTAAGAATGGAATCTTACGGAAAAAGATGGTTCCAGAACTCAAAAAAGAATGGGGTGTCATAAAGGATGAAAAAAAAGTAATGGAATGTCTTTGGGAATATGAGGTTACATGCATGACTACCTCTTTCTTTTTGGGTAGAAGTGGTGAGCACAACTGTGTGTACTTGATAAATAGAGGAACCTCAAGTGCCTTGGATGGAGGCATACCTAAGGAGGCTTGGTATGGTAAGAAATTTGATTACTCATTTCTTAGAGTCTTTGGATGTGAGGCATTTGTTCATATTGATAAGGATGATAGGACAAAGCTAGAGGATAAATTAGAAAAATGTAATTTCATTGGTTATGGTGGTGATGAATTTGGATATAAATGTTGGAGTATTAAGGACAAGAAAATCATTCGATCTAGGGATGTGGTATTTAATGAGAAAGTTATGTATAAGAAATAGTTGCAGGAAAACATGGAAGAATCCAAGAAAGAATATGTAGTGGTAGAGGATCTTTTGGATGGGAAAGTGACACATGAATTACTTCGGGACCTGCTAAACAAAAACACCAAACTCCTATATTAAGGAGGTATTCTAGGGTAAGAAGAGAACCTCAATTTTTTCTCCTTCTCTTTATTATTTATTACTCATTGACAATGGAGAGCTAGAGAGCTTTGATGAAGCAATGCAGGTAGATGTTAGGAAGAAGTGGGAGCAAGCCATGGATGAGGAGCATCGAATCTCATGGGGAACTAGAATTTGGATTTGGAGAAGCTACCCAAAGGTAAAATAACATTACTGAATAAGTGGGTGTACAACATTAAAGATGAAGAAGGAGGCAAGAAAAGATACAAAGCCCAATTGGTGGTCAAGGGGTTTGCATAGAAAAAGGTATAAATTTTGATGATATTTTTCTCCTATACTAAAAATGAATTCTATTAGAACTATTCTTGGATAAAGAATACATTTCTCCATGGTGATTTGGAGGATGATCTATATATGCAACAGGATGGCTATGAGATCAAAGGTAAAGAGGAGATGGTGTGTAAATCGAAGAAGAGATTGTATGTCTTAAAACAAGATCCATGTCAATGGTATAAGAAATTTGATAGCTTCATACTAGAGCAAGGTTATATTAGATGCCATTTTGACCATTTCATGTATATAAAGAAATTTGAAGATGGAAATTATATTATCTTGTGCTTGTATGTGGATGACATGATGGTTGCAGGAAAAAACATGTAGGAAATAAAATTACTCAAGAAGCAGCTAAGTGACTCTTTAGCTATGAAGGATTTGGGGGCAGCCAAAAAAATCCTTGGTATGGGCATATCTTAGGATAGGAAGGAATGAAAGCTAACTTTATCTCAGGAAGAGTACATTAAGAAGGTCTTAGAGAGGTTTAATATGTATAATGCTAAACCAAATTGGGACTCCTTTGGAAGGCAATTTCAACTTATCAAAGGAGATGTGTCCCAAGACATATAAGGAGAGAAACTAGATGTCCAAGGTACCTTACTCATTAATAGTTGGCTGTTTGATATATGCCATGGTTTGCACTAAGCCCGATATTGCACATGCCATGGGAGAAGAGAGTAGATTTATAAGTGATCTAGATAAAGATTACTCACATGTAGGAAAGTGGATCCTTTGGTACTTGAGAGGGACCATGGGAAAATTTTTGTGCTACAGTGGATCGGACACCACTTTGTGTGGTTATGTAGATTCAGATATGGTTGGAGATGTAGACAATATGAGGAACACAATAGGTTATATTTTCATTATAGATGGGACAACAGTGAGCTGGATTATATGACTACAAAAGGTTGTGGCTTTGTCAACCACAGAGGCTGAGTATGTTGCTACCACAAAGGAAAAAAAGAGATGATTTGGTTACAACAATTGTTTGAGGAGTTGGGGCATAAGCAGGAGAAAGGGAAGTTGTATAGTGATAGTCCGAGTGCTATACACTTAGCTAAGAACTATGCTTTCCATTCTAGGACAAAGTATATAAAACTTAGGTACCATTTCATCAGGATAACTTTGGAGGAAGAGAATTTGAAGATGGAGAAGATTCATACCAGTTAGAATCCTGCAGATATGATGACCAAGGTGGTCACAAGGGAGAAATGAAGTTGTGTTCAACTTTGGTTGGTCTTCATGGACAAAAATGAAGGGTTGAGAAGCTTTCTCAGAGGAAAACTAGTCTCCAAGTGGGAGATTGTTATGTTGTGGAGCCTGTTTTCATGTGTGGAAGTGTTGAAGACTGTACACTAAAAGTACTTGTACACTTTCCACAGTTGTCTCGCTTGCCAGGTTCGGGACGCAACCCTTGAGAATTTTTTTGGCCTTGAAAAACATACCCGATATTTTGGGAAATGTGCTCTTCTCATATGGGTAGAATTTTTGACCCATAGGTTTATGGGACGGTTTTGGCCCATGGTTTTGGTACCCACGGTATTGTAAAATTGCTTAAGTAATTTCCTATTTATGTGGTTTTGTGCATATGGTAGGGTTGATGTAACATTGCAGATGTGTGTGAATTCGGGTGTGAATTCTGTAGATTTTGTTGAGCATAGCTCCAAACAGATCTATGTATTGTATTGAGAGAAGAGGTGGCTTGTAATAAAATATGAGAAAGTGATTCTTGGTGGATGTATCCCAAATTGGGTGAACCACGTTAAATATTGTCTCTTTGTGTTGTGTTCTTTTTATTCTGTACTTTTATTTCAAATTTGTAATAATTTTTGCATATTAGTTTTCTCACATTACGATTACGTGAGGGATTGTTCCTCATATTTTATCCATTATATCCTAACATCTATTAGTATTCGGGATGAACATGTAAAGATATATCTACTAATCTTCCTATTTCTGAAATTATTTCCAATGATTGCGAATGATAAATCTGATGCTATTACCCCTATAAATTCCTTGTATGCTTTGATGATAATCTTAATGAAATACTTGCTTATGAAAATATTTCGATAGTGATGTTGATTATGATTTTGATCATGAACATGTTAGTGATGATGTTACTTCTCTTCGACATTGCTAGATGTGAATTTACCACTCCTATTTATTCTACTTCTGAAGTTATTTATCATGTTTCCCATGATGATTCTACTCTTACCACTACTGCACCTCTTATTGTGTCTCCTTAGCCTACATCCGACATTCTAGTAGATCCTCCATATTTTTCTCCTCCTATTCCACCCCCTTCTCCTCCCTCCACATCCACTCCTCCTTCTAAAGTTCCCATGATCACTCAAAATGGCAAGCTCCAACCCCTAAATATGCCTCTCACTTCACCAACCATTCCTTCACATGATATTCTATCCCTCATGCATGTTTGTTGGAACTTTAAAATCTCAAGTTCATACACTCACCCTTGAAAGTAAATCCTATTTTACTTCTATTGACAATAATTATCTGCATGGCAATCCTATTCCTAAAGATATTCACAATTCATCTTTCCCAAAAGACTTCATCATGCCTTATTTCTCTTGTTTAGATGGCACTAAAAATCCTAATTTACATTTCAAGCATTACCATTTAGCCATGTCTATTTACTCAAATGACCACTTGTTACTCAAATAATTTCATCATTTCCTTGTTTATCATGCTCTCCAATGGTATACTCATTTTCCTTATGGATCCATTAGTACTTATTATGATATGGAGGATGTTTTTCTTAGACGATTTATTTCTAACAATGGTCCTAAAGTTACATATGAATGTTTTCCTTCTTTGCATCAAGGAAAGAATGAACCAATTTTAGATTACATTTTACACTTTAATTCTTGCATGCATCAATTATTATTTCAGCCTATTGATTTAGAAATGCAATTTATTTTTTGTCGTGGCTTAATTCCTCCCTTAAAGGAAAAGTTATTATATGATACATGCAAATCATTTACTCTTTTGTGCTATAAAGTTATTGATCTAGAAAAGGACCTCATTGTGGATAATGTATTAACACCTTCTCCCACTTCTTCTATTCCTCCTATGCCTACTAAGTCTTCCCCTATTTCATCTATTGACCCTCCTGCACGATCCCCATCTCTGCCTCCACATAAGCATCTTCCTTCCCCTCCACTACGTTGGCATTCACCTAAGTCTTCTTCATCTCCCACTCATGAACCATTGCACTTCTCACATAATGCAAAACTCCATGATGTTTTGCGAACCTTACTTGATAAGCGACTCATCCGTCTACCTTCTAACAAACATCATCTACCTCACCACTTCCCACACCAAATGTGACTACCCTTACTACAATTTCCACTACTATGCTCTCCATGATCACCTACAAAAATTAGAAGACAAATGTGTGATTGCTTTCCGCTCTCGCTCTCATGAGATCTCTCTCTCTCTCTCTCTCTCTCTCTCCTATCACTCATAAGAGAGATTCCACCACTTTTCACTTGCCTCCTTCACCTGTAACTAAGGTTGTTATCTACCCATCTCATAAGCTCGTTATCCATCTACATCCTCCACCCATTCCACCTATAGTCATATCCTCTCATTCCTCACAAATTGTTGTAGTACCTCATTAGATTCCTAAGCCCCTTGCTTCCGCAATTCCTACCACCACATCTTCTCGTTCTTGGCTCCATTCCTCTCGACATCCAAATTGGCACTTACCCTCACACTTTATTACTACTCCACATGCTCCTTTCATGCCTTGGAGGCATATTCATCTCTGGTAGATGACATCCATTTTCAATTTCATTACCCTATGACGCACTCTCGTGCTATGGTTCACACTTGAGTATTGAGGGAATCCCAAATCCATGAACCTCTCCTTTCACAACTCATGCTCTGTGTTTCATGCCATATCTTTTCTAGCATCTCCTCACACATGACAAACCCATTTCCCGATGATGCACTCTTGTTCTATGGTTCATTCTTGACTATTGAGGGGGAATTTATAAATGAACCTCATTCTCACACTAGGGGAAATTGCTCTTCCCCCCCCCATTCTCATCACACGCAATTATGAACATTATTTTACATCTCATCATTATTCCATTATCAACACATCATTATTGTTACTTGTATTTATCTACCACATTACATCACATCCATACATTTATACTTATTACATGCTATACCATACATTCCTATTCATACACATTCTTCATATAGTCCATATCAAACTAAATAAACACTACCAAGAACATATCATCATCATCACATAGTATACAATGCACATCAACAATAAATGCCACATCAACACAAGTCAATATATATATATATATATATATATATCTCCTCTAAAATCATAAGTTAAAAATACAATCGTTGGGGGCGGTACCCACACATCACTATATCATATAAAATGCATCATCTATCATCCTCACTATTGCTATCTACTATCGCAGAGCTCTAGAACTAGAGGATTCATTGCTCACTCTATGTCGCTAATCTCATCCTCTATACATCTCTAGTTGACTCTGTAACATAACAAGCTTCACCGTATGCTCCATATATCGACCATGTAGCTCCACATATCATGCAAATATATCTTGAGCTAAGCCTCCTCCTCCCATGACCTCTCTCTCTTCCTCTTCCTCTACACTGACCTCATCGCGAGCCGCTCAACAAAACCGTGCATGTCCTCGCTGTTATAGCCATTGGCTCAAATAAATGGGCATGCTCACCCACAATAACATCAACCCGCTCTAACATACCTCCTCCCACGAGCACATATGGGGGCATGTTTTGAGTCAACGTGTGTATAGAGGTGTCCAAAATTAGTGACCAATAAGCATCACCTATAATCCCACAAGAAACATTAGTTATTACACATCCCCGCATCAATCAAAGAACAATAAAAATAACATACAACACTAAACAATACCTTACATTCCGCTCTCACTCTTTGTTACATCATCTACCTTGGGAGAAGGTGCTTGTTTGCCACCCCACTTGCCCACATCCACTATTATTGTAAATAACAACACCCATCGATGTGTTTCCCACCACTGGATATACACTTGATTGCACCCCCGTCATCCATATGTATAGGCTCTATGGCCACATCTCGCTTCATCGTGACCTAGATGCACTAGATGTGATCTTTTACGCTTTGGCCTCGCCCACGGTCGTCTCGCTGCCCTAGTATATTGAAACCAATATATATGGCTCCGGGGCACATCCTGGGCCATGCCAAACTTCCTATATACCCGCTCACCCTAGAACAACTTTTTCACCCTTGGAAAATGATCCTTTAACCACATGGTGTGTCGTATGCACCATAACTCCACACCATCCTCTACCCATCTGCCATAGTCTCTATACGGTCTCCATATAATGGCCCTAGGGCCCATATGATCTAGCATTGACCTATATGTGGTTGTACCCATCCTCCTACTATGGGTGTCCACCCATCTCGCTACGAATATCTCAAGTTGAGCCCATTGGCCCGTGGCCCACTAAGTGGCCTCAATATAGCAATATGCTCATATGTGCACATATGTAGCAAAGTAGTGAATCCTAGCCCACCACCATGATCCTCCTATGTAAATCTATACAAGTCCCTATACAAATGGGCCAATACACACCGTGTGCCCAAGTATATGTAGTACCATGATCCTCGATGCTATGGTAAATATCATGTATCCTATACAATATCCCGACTCCTTCACCCTCCACTACCACCGACGAAGATATCACAACTACGATAAATTTTTGCAATCATGGAACCCCGGATCTCAAAATGGCATCCAAGCTAATATGTGTCTCACCTATACTCATGTCCCTATAAAATACTTGTTGTGACACCCTCATCCGACTTTGGGAATCCAATATGACCATAATTTACACCCTCTCTCCTATTATAGGTAGCCAAAATATCCTATATACATCCTCTAGTATCACCGTCGTCTCACCTATCAGAAACTAAAATGTACATGTATTTGTGCACCAAAATCATACAAATCCGTTAACATAGGCATATTATGTGGTATCTCCCCTAATCTAGCAATGTGCCACAGGATGACATGGTCCAATATATCCCACTCGGCATCTACCAACCCCAATGTTAGCAATGTACTTAAGTGATGACCCACACAAAACTATCTGGAGTGTATGTCCCTCTGCACAACACAAAACAAAATGAAATTATTGCATTAACACACCATACATGCTGCAAAGTCAATCATCATAGCATCAAAATTAATTAGAATACTCATATTTTGCAAAACAGGTGACAAAACCCCACTCACGGGATGCTAGGCGCTAGAGTAGGCCACTTTGTGCCCAAACAAATCATTAGCGCCAAAAATTGGGTGCTAGTGCCCAAAGGGATGATTATGCCCTATTCACTACGTCTGGTTAGAAACGCAAAAACTATCACAATTCAATTTTTACTAAAAACGCTACAAATAGGCATTTTAAACAAAAGTTTCCAAAAATAATCACACATACCAGCTCTCTTGGTTGTCTGCGAAAACCACGACCACTTTGCTATTCTCTCAAATCTCATCAATCTATCCACTCTAACACGTAGCATATGCATAGGTCATGGATCCAATCTTGAAAACTCTTAGTATAACTGAAATTACTATTCACCTTTCTCTACTATTACTATATATAGTAATTATTTTTATGATATACTATAGATACTATTTTCCACCATTACTACAACTAATACACGTCACATGGTTTCACTTGTATATTGAGCCTCACAAATATGTTTTTATCCCTATTTGTGCCATAAGATCATACTTTCCTCTACCACCGTAATATACACTTCTCAACATTCCATATTAAGTTATGACACATGGACTAAGAAATATATACACACTCTCTATCTATACTACTATATCTTATATGCTATATCTCATTTAATATTTCAAAATTTTAGAGCCTTGCTTTCAGCTCGGTGTTCATATTTCCACCCTTCACCCTTTCGTTGAAAGGGGGCATATAATCGGGATCATCCTATAATCCCTCTCAATGTACAACATGATCAATCGACATTCCAAATACATTACTATCACAATTTTTTCTGATCTCATTCGAACATAGCTACAATTATACTATATGAGTTCAATCGGTGTTTGTCTATTCCCCCAAATGACCTAACACAGGGGGCAAAGCAAAAACCTCTCTATGAGTAATTTCCTAAGTGCATATTATTTCAAACAATCTTCTATCACTCAAATCAAATCAATCAATCGGTATAATAAGCACATTTACTATATCTCCCAGATGACCTAACTTGGGAGTTGCATTACATTACTATCGCTTCCAGATGACCTAACTTGGAAGCCATCCAAAACTATTCAAATCAGAACACACTGTTACTATAGGAGTGGGGGAATGAGACATCATTTCCTTTCCTATACTACTCCTATATGGGTTCTTTAATCGGGAAAAATAATTTTTCAATTAGAACTAATCAAAAATAAATTTGGTCTCTATCCATTTGCAACGGTTGGAACTTTTTGGGGATGCAATCATGGATGGAGAGTAAAACTAGACATCTCTCCCCAACACTCTTCCTCTAGCAGCAAGACACCCAAATCCTCCCATTTTCAAACAAATCAAGTTGGGAATTGATCACTCCCTACCTCTTATATCACCTCCAATAATATTTCAAAATATCCAAAGTCTCTAAATCACTTTAATTGTTTCTCCAAGTGCTCCTTACGATAGTTTTCCATCTCTACTTAAGCCATATGGGTCAAAATGTTGATCCATGGTTCACCACGCTACAAGTTTCTACATTCTACATGCACTTTGCAACATGGCTTGTCTGGAATCTATACATGTATGTGCCTTAATTCCTTTAAACTAATTGAATTTCATTCAAATAATATAAAGGGGAGGAAAATGTAGACACAAAATCATGCACATATTACTATTTTACTATGCCATTGGCATGTTGTTAGATGCATGGATCTTAAGTAAGAAAAGTATTCACTGGTGACACAATCCTTTGTCCATCCACTTGTTTTGATTATTTCTATTGTGATTTTCTCTCACATATATCACTTATGTACCCATTTATGGTTAGGTCATAGGGATCCTTGTTTCTTTTTCTTTTTACATATGTCATCATTTATTACAGACACCAATGCCCATTCGGACACTAGTGCCTAGGATCTTATGTCCATTTTGGGTACTCCTATCCTGTTTATTCTTTTCACTTATTTTGAAATTTGTGGTCGGAATTTTTAGTTTTCTTATCCTTATCCTGAGATCATAGTTGGTATCTCGTGTCATTAATCTTGAAATTTAAATAAGAGATCCATATCTCTACACGCAATACACACTATTATTCTGGCTGGAAATTTGAAAGGGCAATCACATCTACATAATATCATTACCATCAAAGGGATTGCATTGTTGGGATGTATACACTATATAGGAAGGGGAAGTGCTTAATTCCATACCACACATTTGCATCTAATCTAGCTACATTCTGATATCTTGGTGTCATTGGTGTGAGGGAAACCTAAGGACACTATTTCACACACAAGCACACAAAACTACATGAAGTCTGAAATGTAGTGCAATGCTTAGTCATAAGTTCACTCTTTGGGTGACCACTAAGGTCATCGACTTCACATTTTGCATATTTTATTCAGATTTGATGTGTTTGTGAGCTTGTGTAGGTAGCTAGGGTTTGTTTTGTAGGTTATAGGTACCTTCAGTGACCAATGAGTGAATATCAGGTGACTAGCGAAAATAAAAATGAAACCCTAACGATGTAGAAAAAGTAGATCGCGAGATTCTACACAATAACCAAATCCCAAGTGCCTCTATCCCATATCGGGCACCCCTATCCGGCTCTACTACGGAGTTCCAAAATTCATAGGTAATAGTTACGACACTTTTTGCATCCCGTCTAACACTTTACCTAGTTCGAGATCATTTCCAGTTACACAGGATAAGCTAAGTCATTTATTTTTCCCATTCATTTATAGTTTTACGTTATTTGAGTGGTTAGAATATGTAACTTTACTTGTATTTTATCATATCCGTTACTCTAAAATTAGATTTAATTCCATTTTTATTAAATCAATGAGTAATATTACCAATCATAGAATCTAAGGGATGATCATAAGAGGGAAGTGGTGGTACCACACAATGAGCATTATGTAATTTAGAAGTAGATGTATCATTTATATGCTTAGGGAGTGGATCATTGAAGATTTTAAATTTAGAATTGTTGTTTGTTGGCTTGGAAGATTTAGTGGGCTCATCCCATTCAATGGAATTAGAGTCAATAAGATCTTGGATAACATGAAGAATCTTTATGCATCTGTCATTGAATGAACAACACATCAATGATAATCGCAATAGGATTTAACATGAAAAAATCTTACTTTGAGGCTTGCTCATGTCAACCTCAAACAATGGATTGAGACACACACGATTACATTCAAGTAATTATTTAAGGAAAACATTAGGAGGACATGGTAAACATGTAAATTGTCTTCAAGTAGGTTGTAATTATAGCTTAGTAGGTTGATTAATAACATTGACAATGTATTTAGGAGGAGCCTTAACATCATTGGTCTTTCCCTTAAATGTAAATTTTCTTGAGCTTTAGCATGAGATGGATTAGGAGTGCTAGAAACATACTTGAGCTTATTCATATGTAATAACTTAGCTTTGCGCTCTTTTAGTGTATGACATAGATGGTCAAATGATCGAATTTTTCAAACATGACCAATTCTTGCAAAGGAGGAAGTAGGATTTGTGTAAAAATATCTTGCAAGTCACTATCAACTAGGAGATTATTCATCTTGGTAAGCATGGTCCAATAACGTAAGACATAATCATTGATATGTTCATCATATCCTTGGCATAGCTTGAAATTTTTGCATAAGAAACCTTATCTCCAATGTTGATAGAAAAGTGGGCTAAAAATTAATTTGCTAATGTAGTGAAAGAACATAGAATGTGTGGGAATATCATAGAACCATTGTAATGCAAAGTACTTAACACCCTTAGGGAATAACTTGGTAAAAAATATGTCATAAGAGGAATAATCAATATAAGCCACATGAAATAATTTAAGATGTTCCACATGATCACCTTTGCCATCATAGATAAGAAGATTAAGTGCAACAAAACTAAGAGGCCACCTCAGGAGCTAGTGGATTGTGTAATAATTGGGTTGAGTCCATAACATGAAGAGAAGTGGACATACCTTGTTGTAATTGTAAGATTTGAGATTGTAATGTGTGAAAAAGGGTTTTAAGAGATTGTGTGCTAGATGAAGAAGCATGTGAACCATTATAGATGGGAGGTGTAGTAATAATAGTGGTTGTAGGAATATGTATAGAAACATTGTGCATTGGAATATTAGGCGCCCTAAAGAATGTGGACACCATAGATGTAGGGATAATAAATGTTTCTAAGTTAGATGATGGATCATTCTGAAGTATCTCTCATGCAACATATAATAAGAGATCAATGTTAGAGGGATTCACTTGTAAAAATTGTGTAAATTTGTTAGTGAAATAAGTTTTGGGTGGGAAAATTGCATGGGATTTCATCAACACTGGGACTAGGTACCTTTGCTTAAATAGAGAAACTCCATTTATTAAAAAAAAGGAAACATATATACACTACTCTAATTATAGGGGTGGCCTTATGACCATGGATCATACATGAATACTTCCCTATACTTGTGGCAAAGTGCTTGTGTGAAACAAAAGGGAGGAATTGTGAGAGATAAAGGTGAGGAGATATAGCATGAGAAGAGATTTTATATTGCAAATAGCACATGCAGAGTTTTCCAACATAAAATCAAGAGTAGTTCCATGAATTTAATGAGAAGAAACTATGGAAAGATAAGAGGAACAAGATACAACCAAAACAAATTTTTCTTTATAATTGCTCATAGTATGAAATTGAGATGGAGATAAAAATTATTAGACAAGGAATAGAAGAATTTGATCACTTGTTCCTAGAGAGAATATGGGAGCTAGTAAACAAGAATAATTATCCCCTTACAATGAGTATATCATCTCATTTTATATATTTTCAATTCAACCCTTCATCTACCCCCACATGACCCTTCATGTCTTTATTCAACTTGTGATTCTTTTCTTTACTCCAATTTTTAGGGGTTTTTCTCGTCCAGATCTTCAAAAATTTGAAAAGGAAACTTGTAGGTTTGTGTGTTGTTCATTTGATAGGGTATAATTCTGAAAAACAAAAGTCCTCTAGAGCTGTAATTCTACTCATTTTCACG
Source organism: Taxus wallichiana var. yunnanensis (assembly GCA_018340775.1). NCBI lineage: Eukaryota > Viridiplantae > Streptophyta > Pinopsida > Cupressales > Taxaceae > Taxus > Taxus wallichiana. Next base: position 299,217,814 of record CM031240.1, on the reverse strand, counting down.
AGGAAAGAAAGGGTTAATTGGAAATATTATTTTTGAGGATCTCATGCTCGATTTTTAGCTCATTTGGATCATTGAAACTCTAGATAACTGAGGTAGATGTTTTCCATTTCTATAAGTTTTATATGACCATAAAAGTTAGAGGATAGAATCAAAGAGGTCATGCAAACACTCATTTTGATGACATTCATGGAGGGAAGCTTCGATTCAAATTTCATGGAAACCAAAACAAGGGTTTGTGAGATATGAGCAAAAGTGTGTTATTGACATGGGGTTTCCAAATTTGGCATGGCTTGGTTACAACAGAAATGGAGGAAAATAGATTCAAAAATAGTTCTAAAAATTGTTAAGAATTATTTGAATTTTCAAATGTTAACCATGGCTTAGCAAACTCACCACTGGGTTCATTTTCATACTCTTACACTAACTCGGGTTAAGAGAGAGAGAATACTTACTAAATGGGTTTAGGAGCCTCAATTGCACCTTACCACATTTAGTATGAGGTATAATGGTGAAAATGTGCAACATGCCTCGAAAAATGTGCCATGGGTCATGTTTATCATGGGAAGGGGGCCTTTTGACTTAATGAGTTAACATCAATTTAGTACATAATGTTGTCACTTAAGTGATGAAATAGCTCATCCTCCTTGGTGGAACATGTTTTTGCACAAGTTTAAGTTTTGAACTAGGTGAAAAGGTGCAACGAGGCTTCCCAAGTGTGCCGAGGGTGTGTTGGATCATGGAGAGGGGTCTTTTTAAGATGTGAGTTGTTAACACTCACCTAACACTTAAAGTTACACCTTAAGTGACAAAACACTTCAAAAATCATCCTCTCTCCATGGTGGCACATGTTTTTGAACCAATTCACCTTTAGACCAAGTGAAAAGGTGAAAAAGTGAATCTAATGGGTTCAAATGTGTATTGGATTGATTTATAAAGCCTACCTTCACCAACATTTGTAAAAAAGGACTGCGGAGAGTGATTTTCCGCACATGGAGCATCCTTGTGAGTTACCTAGGAAAACATCATATCATTGTAAATCCAAAAATCTGATGATATCATTCCCATAGGTTTCGAGGGGCCAATTATTCCTTCAGTTTGAAAATTCCCCATTTTATGATTATGCTCAAGCACATGCGATGAAAGTGAATGCCACCGAAAAGAATGATGATGAAAATGGAAACCAAAACATTGTGAGTAAAGAGGGAATTGAATAGGTAATCTTGGGATTTAAATCAGTCCTAAAATAATCATATAACTCTTGGAATGATCATTTTAATCTCCACCGAGATCGGGGATCTTCATCTGTCTTGTTAGGACGATATCTAAAAATACGACGATAAAATCTCCCAAATTTTTTTTAAATGTGAATTAGACCTCCTTATATTTCTAATGAGTATTTGTTCACTTTCACAACAGTACTTGAGGCTCCCACAACATCTAGAACAATCTTAATAGTTTTTTTACTTCTTTCATTTCCCTTCACCATTCTATAAGTAGCCTAATGTTTCACAGCTTGTTCCTAAACCTATTTCTCCTTGTAGAAATTCCCTAAAATTCCTTTAATGATATCATAACTCAGTTAAAAAATTCTTGGATTCATCATCTCTTCTTGGTTCATCCCGGAGGGTGTTCACCAGTGTAAAAAGCACGAAAATAGGCCTTTTTAGGCCTTCGGGATAAATTCCTTCAGATTGAATAAAAATGAATCCATGAATTACTTCCTACTAACTTACCTACACATGAAACACACTTTAAAAGTCTAGTTAGCACATCCTTCTTAGCTATGATGGGGTTTACATAGTAAGCAATTGGTTGGAGGGCAAGTTTACATTACCCGGTTCAAGGATTTTTGAGTGTGGGCTTAGTTGTCATGGCAAAAAATTTCAAATTTTCATGCTAGAAATTCTTCATGAAAACATCTAGCTCTAGCTTGGGGAATTGATTTGGATTGAAAAAGTGAGAACAAAGCAAGTAGGAACCTCAAAATCTCAGGAGACAATATAGACCAGTGCTTTATACACAACCTTATCCATTGGGAAAAAGAGTCACCATTCAACTCACACAAGCAAGGAACGAAACAAACACATGACAGAAAAGGAAGCACAAAAGTAGAAGGAAACACACCAAACAATAGAAAAAACATATCTAAATCACCTATGGTACATGTGGGGACAACTGCTTTCTATGTAGTGCTTCTTCTTGGAATGTGTTACCCGGACATGGGCAACTTCAAATGATGATGTTTTGCAAAACCATTCACTAGTTTGATGAAATAGGAACCCCTCCTCAATTGTTTTGGAATTTCTAGTGCTGTGAACTCCTCTTCTTTGTTTATCCATGTTGATAATTTTTTATCTTTCATCCCATGATTATCATACATATGGTTCTCAATTATATCAACCTCATCACATTTATCATTAGTCTCATTCTTGGGCATTTGATCTTCACATGTCTGGTGCTCCATGGTCATTACCCCTATGGGATGATTCTTGATAGGAATTTTGAATTATTCCATATCATTAATGGCCTCTTTTTGACTTCTTGGTTGATCAATACATTCTCCTTTCTCATACATTGTCTCATCAAGGCTTTCATGGGATGCGATGAGCTCCTCCGTGATAGAGACATTATCTTCATACATGACACTATTTATGGGAGATTTAAACATATCATTTTATTTTAATTCATCTTGTATATAATATTATTCTCTGAAAGGGAAGGAGAAAATTTCATCTCCACATTCATGTGCATCAATGGATGTTTCAAGAGGCTTATTGAGTTCATCCTTTTGATCTATCTCATCATGAAACATTTGCATATCAATTGAAAAATAGAATTGGCCTCATACATATCCTGTATATCCATGGATTGAATTAAGAGTTCAAGACTTAGCTGAGGGTCCTCCATTACATTTGTAACCTCTAAGATATTTTGTAATGACCTTTCCTTTGGCTCTTTTGAAGACTCATTGAGAACTAGCCTTTCTCCTTCATGATCATCATCCTCTCGTGAGAGAGGATTGAAAAATTACTATTTTTATATTCATCATCAAGGGAATCTTATTCTTCAAACGGGAAGGAGAAAACTTCTTCTTCATCATCAAATTGATTTGCTGATTTTTCATGCCTAGATTGATTAGTAACATCCTCCTTTTCTACACAAATTGTCATTTGAGGACTACCTTCTTGCCATTCTAGATGCACATGCTCTTTCTGATCCTTGTCATCATCAAATTGAAAGTAAAAGTATATACCAAATGGAAGGGGTATACTTGGACTAATCAAGAAAGGAAATTCCACATCTTCCTCCAAGGCTACAAAGTAATTCTGGTATTTTGATTCTTAGTATACACTTTCTGCTTGCGGGCTACCTTCTGTTTGAACAATTTATTTCATCCTTCTGATAGGAAGCAACTTTTTCATCACACCTTTGACTGGTATTGTAGCATATGACCAATCCAACTTCATTACTCACCTATCTCCTGAAAAATCTCCCACTTGAGCAAGATGCCATATGTAACTAGAATGTCTACCACAAGTATTTTGGGGCTGAATTTCTTGTCTGGAAAGTCTACGAGGGCCACTGAGAATTTTTAACTTGACCAATGAGGGGAACTTCCTTGGTATCCATAGAATAACACCGACCATTGTTGGTAGGTGCAAGAGTGAGGCCAAGGGATTTTACAACTTTCAAAAGCATGACAATATTTGAAGCTCCAAATAAATGATGCGGTTGTTCATTATATACCCATTGATCAACAAGTTAAGATATAATGGTTCTATCTCATCGAGATGTGGAGGAAAGATAGTTGTGGGATATGGTGTTTCTAGGATTTGTACTTACAGAAGGTGGTTTAGAACTATTTTATTTGACAAATTGAACAAGATTTTCAAATTGCTTAGGATGAGTTCTTAGATATTCATATTCAGAGATATGGATTTTAGCTTTTTTGATATGGTCAATGATATCAAAGTAGGAATCATAGGAAGTGGAAGTTGTGGAGGAGGTAGTAACAACAGGAGGTTGACTACTCTTAGGAAGGGAATTATTGGCACTTTTACTCACATTATTAGAAATGGTAGAAACAACATTAGGAATTGAATTTTCATGAGAGCAAGATGGAGACTTACTTGGAAGAGGAGATTCCGATCGGATGAGGTGACTTCGGGCTTCCTCTTTATTGATCACACTGGGAGAGGGAAACAATGATCCTCCTTTTTATGTTTTCTTTTATAGAGTCATTGATGGAGGGTTCTTTGATTTTTATTTCTCATTACTAGATATGTCCTCTTTCACTTGATATTTGGAACGGGTGAACACTGCATAGTTGTATCCAATCACCAAGTATTCTTCATCAGATGAATATTCAAAGTACCTAATGTTTGCACATCCCACCTCTTCTTCTATGTCATCTTCTTCATCATCCCAAGTTACACAATATGCTTAGGCAGGTGGAGCTTCTAAGGAAAGCCTTTGGGGTGCTCTGGAAATCTGATTCCTATTTTGATTTTGAAGAGGAATATTTTGGACCATTTGTTTATTTATTGCATTTAATATATTTGCCAATTTTTGAACAAGAGATTTAGTGGTACCTTCCTTGGAAAATTGACCCCTTTGCTTTCCATTTGGATTCTTCATTTTTCTGGACAAGATTAGATCGTCTTCAATATCAATTGCATCCTCTTGGGAAAGCATAAGAGTATGAGGTTGACCTCTTCATAAGATGAATTTGATTTAAGGAGGTTGTGCATTAATGAAGAATATTTTAACGTTTTCATAGGAGGAAAAAGCTTGAAGGGTATCCTCTTGAGTAACCTATTATAACGAGCTACAAAGTCCCTCATAGTCTCATTGAGCTCCTTTTTCATATCTAAACCAGTTGAACTAGGAGGTCTTGACAATATTTAGTATATTTAAACCTCGCTTCAAAGTTAGTTTTGATGTCTTCCTAATTAGTGATGGATCCAGGATGGTAGGAGATAGAACCATTATGTTGCCTTTTCTTGCAGAGATTCTATAAATAATCTTACTAAAACATCTTCATGTTCTACTCCTAACACTCCACATGTTGTGATGAATGTTGCTCTATGTTCCTATGGGAGCCGCGTGCCATCGCCATTGAATTTAGGAAAACTCTTATGAGATCCCCTTGGTAATTCATGGATAGGTGGAGGGAGGGCAAGTGGACTTGTGTTTCGACCCATGGCACAATTTGCAGAGGCCTCTCTCTTTCTTCCACCATTATTACTTCTTCTTCTACTTATAATTTTACTTCTACAAAGTATTCATCAAGATCTGGGAATTCTATGTCCAATGGATTTGGAGAAATTGGAGAAACCAAAGATGAAACTAGAGGAGTGTGATTGGGATCTTCAACACCACTTGAGCTACCAATGTGAGAATTCATGGGAGGAAGGAGGTGACAAGAGATTTTGATTTTCTCCTATTGTCTTTGGAGTTCTTCAAAGACAAGATTAAGGTTTTCTCTTTTCCTCTCGGACTGGTGCATCTACGATCAACGAGTTTTGGGAGATATTTTGTTCAACTCAAGGAATATTTTGTTCACTCTTTTTGTGGGAATTTAAACTTTCAATTTTTTTTTTTTTTTTTTTGTTTTTTAATATATATATATATATATATATATATATTTGGATTTTGTGGTTTGTACATTGGGTACAAAATATAAAAACTATGCCCCATGGTGGTTGCCAAAAATGTTGGAGAAATAATTTTTGGGTGGGAAAATTGTGGGATTTCACCAACACTTTGGGACTAGGTCCCTCTACTTGAATGGGGAAGCTCCATTTATTAAAAACAAGGAAACATATATACACTACTCTAATTGTGGGGGTGGCCTTATGACTAGGGATCACACAAGAATACTTCCTATACCTGTGATAAAGTGCTTGTGTGGAACACAAGGGAGGAATTGTGAGGGAGAAAGGTGAGGAGAGAAAGTATGAGAAGGGATTTTATATTACAAATAGCACATGCAAAGTTTTCCAACATAAAATCAAGAGTAGTTCCATGCATTCAATGAGAAGAAACTATGGAAAGATAAGAGGAACAAGATACAACCAACAAAAAGTTTGCTTGCATGATATTGCACAATTACAATTTCTCATAGTATGAAGTTGAGATGGAGATAGAAATTTTTAGAAAATGAATAGAATAATTTAATCACTTTGTTCTTAGAGAGAATATGAGAGATAGTAAACAAGAATAACTATCCCCCTATAATGAGGAGATCATCTACTTGTATAGCTTTTCAATTCAACCATTCATCTACCCCCCATGTGACCCTTCATGTCTTTAGTCAACTTGTGACTCTTTGTCTTCCTAAGATGTGAGAAAATTAGTCCCCTTTTTATAAATCAAAAGGTAATTTTACAATTCACCATTAGAGTCACTTAAGTGAATAAGAAAAATTATAATGATTACTTACAAAAAAAATTAGAAAAAGGGAAGAGAAGATGAGGAAGAATGAGGGGAAGAGAGAAGCAATACACCAAAGTGTGGATGAATATGCCTCTTCCTTTCGATGAAGATTGGATATGAAGAGGTTGAAGATGACAATTGATCCATGATGACCCTCCACTGTGATGCATTGATGAAGAGCTCCGATGAATACCTTTGAACACTCTTGAAATGATGAACCTCTATGACACCGCTTGAACACACCGAGAAGGTGAGTGATGAACACTACCCCAATATTGCACATTGTGAGCTCATGCCTTGATTAATTGACCAATGGAAGGAGAGATGGATACCAATGGAGATGATAATGGGAGTTTTTGTTCACTTTAAAAAAATTCAAACCTTTAAAACACTACAATGCCTCCCAAAATGCCAAGTCCTTGATGCAACTTGAGACCATAGCTTGCACAATTCAACTTGATGATCTAGAGCCTTGGGGAAATGGAGTCATCCATGAGATGAGGTGATGAGAACCTCAACCATGTGAAGAATGAAGGTGAGAAAATGGATGAAACATTCTTGCAACTTATGATCAACCCATCCAATGAAGTGAGAAACACACCGAGACTAGAATGCTCCACTATGAGAAAATTGGGAACCGAGGACGATGAAAAACCATGACCATTTTGAGCCTTTTCCAAACACTTACTATTTTTAGTAAGTTCTTCTTGAGTGAGTAGTTTTGGTGATTTCACCGAATTGTCACTTTTGAGAACTTATTCTCTCGGGAATGAATTGGATGTCATGAATTAATTCATCATTCGAGACCCACTAACCTTTGTAATTGTATTGAATGAGGACTTAATAAAAATAGACACCGGCCATGAGGTGTCGATTGAACTGAAAAAGGTCTCCAAATATTCTACTTCTCACTAGGATGCTTTGCTCCTATATTTAGGGTTGTTCTCATCCAAATCTTTGCGAATTCAAAAGGAAACTTTCAAGTTTACATGTTATTCATTTACATGGAATAATGCTGAAAAATAACAATCCCCCATAACTTTAGATCTACTCATTTTCATGAGGAAAGAAAGGGATCATTGGAAAGCTAATTTTTCGAGGATCTCATGCTTCGATTTTTAGCTCATTTGGCTCATTTCTGAACTCCAGATATTTGAGGAAAATTTTTTCCATTGCTAAAAGTTTCATATGACCATAAAAAGTGGAGGAGGGCATCAATGAGGTCATGCAAACACTCATTCTAATGGCATTCATGTAGGGAAGCTTTAGTTCAAGTTTCATGGAAAACAACTCAAAGGTCTATAAGATATGAGAAAAAGTGTGTTCTTGGCATGGGGTTTCCAATTTTGGTAGGGCTTGGTTACATAAGAAATTGAGGGAAAATAGATTCAAAAATTAATTCCAAAAATGGATAAGGATGATATGAATGTTCAAATGCTAACCATGGTTGAGCAAACTCACCTTTGGGTTCACTTTCACACGCTTACACTAACTCGGGTTAGAGAGAGAAGACTTACTAAATGGGTCCGGGAGCCTCCATTGAACCTTACCACATTTATTATGAGGTGAAATGGTGCAAAGGTGCAACAGACCTTGAAAAATGTGCCATGGGTCTTACTTATCATGAGAAGGGGGCCTTTTGACTTGATGAGTTGTTAACATCAATCTAGTGCACAACGTTGTCACTTAAGTAACGAAATGGCTCATCCTCCTTAGTGGTGCATATTTTTGCACCAAGTGAAAAGGTGTAATGAGGCTTCCCAAGTGTGCTAAGGGGTGTGTTGGATCATGGGGGGGGTATTTTAAGTTGTGAGTTGTTAACATTCACGTAACCCTTCAAAACTCATCCTCTCTCCATGGTGGTGAATGTTTTTACACCACATGCACCTTTGCACCAAGTGAAAAGGTGAAAAATTTCATCCAAGGCGCATAAATGTGTATTGACTTATTTAGAAAGCTTTGCCTTCACCAATAATTGTCAAAAATAGACTCTAGAGAGTGATTTTCCACCCTGGAGCATCCTTGTGAGTTACCTAGGAAAAACTTATATCCTTCGACTCCAAAGGTTCCTATGAGATCAATCCCATAGGTTTTAGGAGCCAATTATTCCTTCAATTTTAATTTTTCCCCATTTTATGGTTTTTCTCAAGCTTGTATGCCTGTGAAAGTGACTTGCCACCTGAAAATAATGATTATGAAAATTGAAACCAACACATCATGAGTAAAGAGGGAATTTAATAGGTCATCTTTGGATTTGAATTATACCTCAACTCTTCATATATCTCCTAGAATGCTCATTTGAATCTCCACCGAGATCAGGGATCTTCATCTCTGTAATGTCGGGATAAGATCCCAAAATTTGGACGTGATAGAATCTCCTAAAAAATTTACAATGTGAAGTTGACATCCTTATGTTTCGATGAGTATTTGGTGACTTCACAAAAATACCCGAGGCTTCCGCAACATCCATGACAAGCTTACTAGCTTTTTTACTTCTTTCATTTCCATGCACCGTCTTTGTAAGGAGCCCGATGTTGCACAATTTGTTCCTAAACATGTTTGTCCTTATAGAAATTCCTTAAATTTCCTTTAATGATATTATATATTAGTTACACACTACTTGGATGCATCATATATTCTTGGTACATCCCCAAAGGGTGTTCACCAGTGTAAAAAGCATAAAAATAGGCCTTTTTGGGCCTTCGGAGCAATTATCTCGAGTGAATCAAAATGAATCCATGAATTGCTTCCCAATAACTTACCTACACATTAAAAACACTTAAAAAATATAGTTAACACATCCTTCTTGGCCATTATGGGGTTTACATAGCTAGCAATTAGCCGGAGGGCAGGTTTACATTTCCCGGTTCAAGGATTTTTGAGTGTGGGCTTTGTTAGGAATATCCTTGTTAGTGTTCTCGGTAATTAGTGAATTCACCATACGGTAAATTCGTATATATCATTATATTTTAATATTGTTGTAATTACAATAATATTTACGTAGATAGATAAATTGTTAGTGGTGTTATGACAACCCACTTCTCACGTGATTTAAGCTGTTATAGGAGGTTTCCTATTTTATAGGATACATTCTCCCTATATATTTGTATATCTTTCAATAGAATATTATCAGCATGATTTTGCTGTGTAATTTGCTTGTACCTCACATCTGGTGTCGTAGCGTGTTCTTTGAAATGGAAAAATGATTTTCATTTAAAGGAGCAGTTGTATCGATTCTTCGCCCTTGATGAAAGATCAGTTTTCAGAAGTGGTAGAGAGTTTAGAGTTCTTTCTGCACTAAATAAGATATAGAAAGCTTCCTTCAAAAATAGCCTGCAATTGTGAGAAGCGTCTTTGTAAGAGACATTAGAGTTGGTTCTATTGAGATCAACTTCACATAGATTCTAAATTAAACTCAGTTACATTGTAATATCTAAACTGGAGGATGTCTTCACAAAACATGTAGATCTGTAGGTTTGCATTTTCTCTTGCCATCGTCAGAGGTGTTCAAAAAAATATTTACCATTTGACCTGCAAAAAACGTTAGTTGCCATATAACTATCTCATTGTTGATATAATTCATACTCCTAGTTCTCTGTATTTCAGCGTCCTATTCTGTGCTCTTTACACAAACTGATCTCCTCGTGCATTAGTGCGTAGATATTTGAATTAGTCTTTGTGATTTGGCTGTCAATTCTCCTTACCACTTTCAACTTGTTAGCTTCTCAGACTCATGGCTTCTAGTAAAAAAATGGTCAACTAACACGTGTGTATAAATTGTGAAGCTTCTTGTGCAGTGAATTATCTGGAAGCTCTCTCATATGGAGGATGCATACTTCTAAGTGTTATTTTTTTCTGCATTCTTTGCATTTGACTTAATATTTACTAGTAGAATTGGTCCATGCACGATGGTAAACTAATACAAAACACATAATTTCAATCTTGACAGTCAACGTGAATCTTCCACGTGTCCTTCCATGCGTCTTCCATCAACATCCAAGATACCCGACCCTTAGACATTTGCATTTGAAATTTGTTTAAAGCTTTAAGTGATTGGTGTATTGAGTATTTTGAAAGTGTTGAATTGTTAGTAAAATGTCATTTTTGAGTGTTGTTAGTTAAATTCGCGCCCATATGTATTGTTGAAACTTTCGTGTATGTAATTCCATTTATTCCATTGATTGTAGTTTGTATACATTCATGTCATTTTATGTTATGTCTTTAATTAAAATTTTTAATCTCTTGTGTATAGATTATTCATTTATTCTAATTGAGTCACAAGTGTATAATTGTGAATAAATATTTTTTAGCCATTGTATTGTAAAAGTCATTTTTTTGTTGACAAAGTAGGTGATCGATAAAGTCATTATTGTTTCGTGTCATTGCGAGTTGAATTTGAAAGTTTGAAAAAGAATAAAACAAAATTCCTCATGGACACATTTTTGGTGTTACTTGACATCTTAAAAATAAAATTTTTCACATTGTAGGGGAGATAAAACAAACACAATGTGGAAATCATTGAGGATCATGTTTTCATCGGCTAAGTAAGCGACTCATGCATCGAAGGATGGAGGCAACGAAGGCGGAAGGATGATCAATGCCCTCGAGTTCATCACTACCTCAGAAGCCACATATTGCTTTAGTGACACATTTTGCTTTGTGTGTGATGAATAAGAACATATGAGCATCCTTGTTCTTGTGTATGAGTATAGTGTTTGTGTTTTCCTGTTATGATGATGATGTGGAGATTTGTACCATTGATACTATTGCAGGAAGTGTTCTTGATCATATTGACTTGATGGTTGATGTGAATTGGTTGATGGGTCCTAATTCATGTATTCACCTAGATAGGTTGATGGGCCCCTATTCATGGATGATGTAGTTCCCACAGTCAGTGTTGAGGATCGAGACCATGTGTAAGCTACGGAGCGACATGTTGTTTGGTTGAAGATGGTGTTTTTCTCCCATGTTCACACTAAGGGGGAATGTTAGGAATATCCTTGTTAGTGTTCTCATGTAACTAGTGAATTTACCGTATGGTAAATTTGTATATATTGTTATATTTTAATATTGTTGTAATTACAAAAATATTTACGTATATAACTAAATTGTTAGTGGTGTTATAACAACCCACTTAAATAGGGATTGGAGTGGTTGTAGGAGGTTTCCTATTTTATAGGAAAAATCCTCCCTATATATTTGTATATCCCGTATGGTTAATCAATAGAATATTATTAGTGTGATTTTGTTGTGCAATTTGCTCGTACCTCGAGAGGCTTAGTTGTCATGGCCAAAATTTTAAAATTTCATGCTAGACATTCTTCATGACGATAAAATTGTTGAGCATCATCATTAGCGGGGTCTTGGGTATGATCTTTAGAGCAATTATTGAAAGCATCACCTTGGTCATGATCAACATATATAGTCAAAATAACATTAGCAAATAGATCATGGATTGAGGCACAAGAGTAAATCGGGTGAGATGGGAATCCAAAGATGTGGGAAAGCTACATAAATATTGATAATGATCACCGAGAGTCGGCATTATAAAGAACAATACCCAAATAAAATAGAATAGAAATCCTATGAGAATAAAGGTAGAATGTTCAATTCTCTAGTCGGTTCACCAAATGTTTTCACCCTTTTAGATTTGATTAGGGTTTTTACACTATAATCAAATAAGGAATGAAATAAGAGCTACATGGGGTTATTATGACTAATTAACTTCCAACATTAACCATTCAATATCAGAATAACACATTAATACTTGCAACAAATGTACATGATGCAATAAAAACTCAAAAATACATGGGATTGAGTGCATTTAGTGATTAATATGATTCTAGGCAAATTTGGGTTATCTAAATGATGAAATAGGGGTATCTGGACCTGAGAATGCTTTGGATCCGAGACTATGGATTCATAATCTCCATGGGTAGGACTGTACAGAGGGGTAGCAATTTTCATACAGTCGTGATCTCTTTGCACAATTTTACACCTACTTAGAACCGAGGTCTATGAATTTCTCGGGTTTGTCATTTGTCGATTCTCTTTTTTTCTCTATGTTGGTTCTTTGTTGATCACATTGTGAGGACCCCGAATACTCGCTCAATATTTCAAACCCTAGCCATGAATGATAAAACTTGCAAAAAAATATTATTTGGGTTATGGGAACCCCATGCACTATCGATGCTAGAACTACTCTGAAGAAGCCTCAAACCACACATCGTTCTACAACTAGCATGTAGTATCTAGTTGTAGTACAATCAAATTTGATATCCTTCCTTTGACAATGTTTGACTTGAGTTTCTCTCTTTCCAATCTACTTGAGTGAGTGATTTTGAGTGATTGCAAATGTGGAAATAATTCCCATAGACCTAGTGGGAAGATTTAAATTTATAGATAGTTTTGCCTTAAGGAATGTGCATAGGTATTTTTGGAGTGTACGGATCTTTGCGTGCCTTTTTTGATAGATTTTGTAATAGGAGTCCATAAGAGTGCTAGAGATTACTAGGTTGTAAATGAGGTGAGTTTCAATTGCTTATATATTCTTCCGAAGGTGATTTAAGTTACAAAGTCCAATTGAGGAGTAAGTGACCCAAAGAATAATTTGCAACAAAAATTTTTGGACCAAAGTGAGCAAGGCCAAAACCATACATTACAGATCAAGATTGTACAAATGTTCTGCTCTTGTTGTATACTTTTACCTAAGTGTGATAATCCACAATGTGGAGTTTGGAAGCTAGTAATTGGAGTTTCTTACTGTGTTTCATGTATTCAATTCTCAAAAACTTTGGAAAGATGTGTGTGTAAGAGAAAACAAGCTTGATAAGAGACCTAGGGTGGTACTAGATGAGAATGAGTAAAGTGTACTTTTTTGAGAAAGAGAACAATGTCAATAATAATAGTTTCAAAGAGTAGAATTACCAAATTTGAGTGTGTATAGATAGTAAATTGTCTAGAGGTCATAAGTGTACTAGTGAAGAGAAGAGCTCAATGATTTTGAGAATGAGGTTTTGAATAATGAAAAATTAGCTACTAAAGAAAAACAATAGAACACAAACATGTAAATAATGAGGAAGTAAATTCTACAATTTCACTACATGCATTAAATAGGATAAAAACACCACAAACACTCAAAGTGGATTGGTTATATTAAGAAGAAGAAGACTAACAATTTTTATCGATACAGGGAGTACCCATAATTTCATTGATAGAAAATTAGCTAATGAACTCAATTGTTTTGTGTATCCAGTCACCATTTTTCAAGTTATGGTTATTGATGGAAATATACTCTCTTGTGGTGGTAAATTTCATCATATGAAACTATCAACGATAAATTATCTTCTTGATTTATAAATATTTTCCATCCCAATCGGGAGCAGATGTAGTATTGGGAGTGCAATGGCTTAAACAGTTGGGAACAATGTCTTTCAATTTTCAAGACTTATTTATGGTTTTCAGTATGAATGGAAAAAAGTAAAAATTAACGGGATGCAGTCACTACCAAACCAAATTATTAGCTCTCATAGGATGGAGAAATTACTTAAGAAGGGATCTTACAGTATAGTGGCACAACTAAATTACTTAGAAGCACATGATGTAGAAAACCATGCTCCATCAAATCTTCAAGAGATTATTCAACATCATCAAATGGTTTTTCAGAACCAAATATCCTACCTCCAATCCGAGATCATGATCATACAATTGAATTGATTCTAGGAAGTATCCCTCTTAATATTAGACCTTATTCGCTATCCCTATAAAAAATGTTAGAAATGGAAAAATTGGTTATAGAAATTGGTGAATCATACATTGTTTATCCTAGTGAAAATGTGTATGCATCTCAAATGATTATGGTTAGAAAAAGGAGGATTCAAAGATAAGGTTCCCAAACTACAAGAACCTCAATGAGATCACTCTCAAGGATAAGTTTCTTATTCCTGTCATTTATGCATTATTGGATGAATTGAAAGGCATTGTTTTCTTTACTAAGTTAGATTTATGTTCAAGGCACCATCAAATTATAGTAAAGGATGAGGATGTATGTAAGACTAAATTTCAAACACATGAGGATTAATACGAGTTCATGGTTATTCCATCTAGCCAAATGAGGGTCACTATGAAAGTAATCGGTATTAAGCTACTAATTAGGTCAAAATTACCTAAGGTAGGTGAAGAAGAAAAGTTCATCATGGAACTTGATGAAGTCATCGAGAGAAGTGTAAAGAAATTAAATAATTGAGACACTCCAACATTTATCATCATATGGATGCATCTTTTATTTGAAGATGGAATATGGGAAGTTAAAAAATTGATGGTACAACAATTTGAGTTGCTAAGCGTTGAGGGCAAAGCTTTTATGAAGGGAAGGGCATGTTATAGCTGCAAAATTATAGCTACACATGATTTCTAAGGTCATGTAATGGATTACATAACCTTAATATTTTACTTATTAGTTCTTATTTAATAGTTAGTATGACCTAATTAGGGTGAAAGGGTGTGACTCTTTGTATTTATGTATATGAATATGGATGGGAGATATTCTCCCAAAATAATCACATATCATATCATTGAAATCTATTAATTATACATTTTGATTTTTGGAGGTTTCCCCATCAAAGTGGACTATATTCGAGTGATTTTAGAAAGAAATATTATAACATCAAATACACAAGAGGAGAAAGAGACTTAGTTGTAAATGTCATAACAAAGAGAATATAGATATTCAAACAATCGGAAAAGGTATATTAGAGACTGGGAATGCTTTGGTTCAAGTTTTGGAACTAGAAATTGAGTAAGGATATGACCATATAGCTAATATATGGTCAAGAATAGAATTATATGATATAGACTATAACTATATGATCTTGACCTAGGTTTGCACGGTCTTGGACCCTTTGGAAATTAGATTCTGAAACTTCTTGTGCATTTCACCCGTATAGAAATGACATCTCGTTGTATGTTTCTCTTTCTCACCAACATCAATATGACCTATAATCACCTACAAAAAGTAGAAACTTGCAAAAACCTTCATCAAAGAATTAGAAAACCAAAAGGAGAAAACATGTGTGTGTGTGGTGAGGTTGGAATACACTTGGTGGTCAACCTTAAATAATGATCCAATCCAAGTGTTGTAATACATGCCATGATGTGGGATAAAGCCTCATGTAGTTCTCCTAGGTTTTTGTGCAAGTGTGAGTGCAATCTAATTGTATAGTATAAAACATACCCAACATGGTAATAGTGTGATGTGGTGTGCCTTAACTACATGAAATGACCATTTTTTCCTTAAAACCTTTGAATAATGCTTGGAATGACTTTTCTCTTGCTAATACATGGCTCTATGACGTTTGTGTGCTGGAAAATGGAGGAAGCTTGACTCTTTGACATGGTTGAGTGATTCATACCTATAATAGGGACTGATCTAATTTATATGCAAATGATTTGGGTAGATTTAGGAAACCCTTGAGTGATTTTGGAATGATATTTGTAATAGGATCTTGTAAGAGTGCTAGGTGAGTTATAAAATGATATTGACTTGATTATATAGCCTTTTGTAGGTGAAATATTATAATAAGGATGACTCTAGGAAGATGAAACAACCCAATAAAGATATTCACATCGAAAATAGTGCAAGAGAATGCAAAGGGGTAGGACCGCACATGTTGGCCAAGATTGGACCCCACATCCCGACGCTTTATATGACCATAGACATGAGAGATTTGAAGTGAAACAAAAATTTGTGACATGAAGTACACAATTATTTTATTGATTTGATTTGATAATATTCCTTGAATTGAAGACAAAGCAAAAAGTAAAGATAAACAAGTAACAAAAGATATAGAGAGATATACTAATTGTATCCTAAATGTGAGTATTTATATTGGCAAGGAGCATAGTAACACTTGGAATTGCAAAATAATAAATAACCAAATTTTAGTGTCTATAGTTATCAAATGTGGTTCATAATTCCGCATTGTGTGGATATCATATCTAAGTTAAATATTATATATAGCTTGACTAGAATAAAAATATTGAGTGTATGAAGGAAATTAAAATAAAAATCATATTTTAAGATCATGTCTTCTATGATCATATAAATTTAATTGAATAAGGGACACGAGGATAATAAAAGAGATAAAAATACCTTGAATTATTATAGAACCATAGAATGTACTATAAGGCATTCAATAACATGACATAACTTCTTGTGCATCTATCTCATGTGTATATAATGATATAGGTAAAATCATACCCAATGATGCTTGCAGCATACGACATTGATGGATTCATAATATAATAAAACTTGTAAACACTTAACACTATATTATTAGAAATAAGAATCTACCGATATGAAATTTGTATGCATGCGAAAGAGCCCAGACTAAATAAATGAAGGACTTAACACCAAGTAAATCCTAGCTTAATTCTCTAATCAAATACATCAAGATAAAACATGAAAATAAGCTAAAAAATTAGCACAAAATGTTAAAAACAAAGAATGAAAACCTCCTTTTGAAATTGGATGCACTTTTGATATGTAGATATTTCCTTCTAAGCCAAACGTAAGCTACACACAATCAAGGATGCTACTAAAGGAAGAGATCTCCTCAAAATGGCCTAAAGGCCATGTTTTGAATCTTCTCTTACTAACTTTAGCAAGTAAAGGGGTTTTTCTCAATTTGGAAAGATTTCCTATAATAGAAATGCTCTCTTGAGTAAGATTGAAAAGGTGTAAAGGTGTTCAAGATTAAAAGGTGTAGATTGACATGAAGATACTAGGTTTCTTATATAACTTCCCAATTTGGGAGAGGCATACATCTTAGTGAATGTGGGATAAATTAGATATAGAATTAGGAGTATATAAACATGATTATATGTGATTAATTAGGAATTAGTGATCCATGGCGGTTAGGGAAGGTTTACTTAATCAACTGTGATTAATTAATAGCCATGTTTAACTAATAGAAGACATTTGAAGATGATTTGGAGGTAAATTAGTAGAATCGGAGGGTTTGAGAGGGGATTTATTTAATAAAAGGTTTTATTAATTAAATAAAATATTATAAATATAATTAATTAATAATGGGTAATTAATTAATTAAAAGAGGATGTTAACTAAAGGAGGTCAAAACAAGGTGCTTCCCACTCCACTTCTTTTTGAATTTCTGCTGTGTGCGCTCCCGCTTCGATCATGATCCATCTAGTCGGCGCCCGACACCGCTCCCGACTCTACCGACATCTCTACTAGCTCCTAGAAGGATGTAGCTGTTGGCTCTTCAAAACCTATAGAACTTGGAAAAATCCAACCTCGAGCATTACTCGGGACTTTATCTCTTTAAATACCTACCTCGATCATTGAACGACACAAGATTTTAGGGAAATGTCACCGATAGGAAAGCTGATGGGTCCCAGACTGCCTTTGGAGGAGATACACAAATGGGTACGTATTAAATGGCCCCATGTGGTCCGGTAGATATTTTTGCTCTTTCCAATGGGTTCATGTTGTTCACTTTCTCTCACAAAGAAGACTTTTCTTGGGATATTCTCGTGGACCTTGGTTTCTTGGAAGGAGAAGCTTCTATATTAAATAAAATATTGTGAAATATAATTAATTAATAATGGGTAATTAATTAATTAAAAGAGGATGTTAACTAAAGGAGGTCAAAAAAGGTGCTTCCCACTCCACTTATTTTTGAATTTCATTGTGGATCGCCTCCTACTTCAATGGCGGATCCATCTAGTCTAGTGCCTCGACACCGCTTCGACTCTACCGACATCTCTACCACCTCCTCGGAAGGATGTAGCTATTGGCTCTTCGAAACCTATAGAACTTGGAAAAATCCAACCTCAGAGCATTATTGGGACTTTATCTCTTTAAATACCTACCTCGATCACTGTAGCGATACAAGATTTTAGGGAAATGTCACTGATAGGAAAGCTGATGGGTCCCATACTTCCTTTGGAGGAGATACACAAATGGGTATGTATTAAATGGTCCCCATGTGGTCCGGTAGATATTTTGCTCTTTCCAATGGGTTCATGTTGTTCACTTTCTCTCATAAAGAAGAATTTTCTCAGGATCTTTTGGGTGGACCTTGGTTTTTTGGAAGGAGAGGCTTCTATATCCATCACTGACACCTGTGTTTAATACTAAAAGCTGAAACAATGAGCTAGGATCTAGTTTGGGTTTGTCTTCCCGAACTCCCCTTAGAGTTTTCGCACTCTGTAGTCATCGAAGGCATCACTAGATCCATTGGTACCCTAATAGTTGTTGATCAAGCTACCAAGGTGGGCTCTAGATTCATTCATGCTAGATTCTGTGTCAATGCTGACATAAGCTTGCCCATGTCATCCTCTATTAATCTACAATCTAAGTTGGGAACTTGGGTTTAGCCCATTGAATATGAATATATTCCTCAAGCTTGCTCCAACTGCAAAAGCATTGGACATTAGGCGATGGCTTTCCTAACCAAGCCAACCCAATCTTCCAAAGAAAGAGCTCAGTCCCCATTGAACAAAGGCAAGTACATTCCCAAAAACTCTAATGCTATTAGTACTTATAATCCTTTTGATGTTCTTTCGGAGGATATTGTTCTCCCTTCTACTTCGGCCTCACTTCCCCTTCCTTCTTCATCTCCTTTGGTGGCTCGCTGTCTCCACCCCACCCCCTCCTACTTCCTCTTCCCCGTTGGTGGTTTCCTCCTTGCTTCATGTTTGCTATGCTTTTCTCCCCTCTCCTCATCCCCTTTATCATTCCACTCATTCCCTCCCTTCTTCTGCTCTGCCTTCTCCCTTTGCTCCTCTTCCGACTTCCTCCCCCTTTGATCTTCCTCTCACCTTTCCTCTTTTTGGCTCCTCCCCTTTTGCCTCCTCTCCTCCTTCCTCACCTTCTCTTTAAAATTTTTTAGAGCCTATCCTTCTTCATTGTCTTCCTTCTACTTGGTATGTAGGAAACACCGTTGCTCACTCCCTCTATGTGATAATGCCATCATCTCTCCTTCTGCTTCATTATCTACTGATAGTAGTCCCACTAAGAATACCAGAAACAACACTAAGGAAAATATTGATGTGGGCACTAAGAAAACCAAAGGGAGACTCACAAATCAAGCAAATCTTTAGGAGGAAGCATTTCTCAATATAGCTCAAGGAATACAGGACTCCTTTCCATCCCAAGTGGAGGTAAGTAAAAAAAAAAGAAATGGATATTTTCTCTTGGAATGTTCGGGGACTAAACGCTCCTTGGAAAAAATGATCCTTATAGATATCGACTCAAGCACTTTCTAAATATTTTGATGCTTCAAGAAACCAAATTGAAAGAGAAGAATATGCTTAATAAGCTTTGGCCCAATACCTCTATGGTTTTCCAGACTCACCTAGTAATGCTTTGTGGTTTATGTAATTTTTGGAATCCAAAGATTCTCTTTGAGGAATGTATCATCAAATCCCCACATTTCTTAGGAATATTATTCTATGAAATTGGGTCCAATTTGGGTTGGATTATTGTTAATATATATGCGTCTACACTAAGTCTCAAAGAGAAAAAATTTGGGCTGACTGCTTGATGGATTTTTGTTATACCTACAAACATCTTCCTAGCTGATAGCTAGAGATTTTAATACTCCTTTATACCTCTCTGAGAAGCAAGGTGGAACCAACGTCAACACTTCTAGCATGGAAGCTCTTACTAACTTTATCAGAATGGGGGAATTTTTTAATGTTGATCTGCATGGAGCCAATTATACTTGGTCTAACAGAAGGCTGGGAAATAATCACATTCAATGTAAATTGGATATATTCCTTGTTTCTATGGATTGGATGGCTCACTATAATGATTTCTATTTGCTGGCTTTTCCTAAGATAGCCTCTGATCATTTCCCTTTGCTTCTTACCACCTCACAAGCTCAAAACTTGAAACATCCTCCCTTTCATTTTGAACTGGCTTGGTTACAAAATCATCAATTAGAAGCTCTTATCAAGGACTGGTGGTAGATGGATATTTAGGGCACGACTATGTATAGATTCGCAAAGAAGCTTAGCTATGTCAAGAATAAGCTGAAAATTTGGAAAACTCGGGTTTTTGGGGTTATCCGTAGAAGAAAGGAGATGTTATCTCTAAAGCTTGCTGCTATTTCTGAGGAGATTGATTTGAAAGGGAGATCCCCTCAGCTTCATCATAAGGAAATTTCCTTCTTAGTGACTATCACAACACTTTGGCTGAGGAAGAAATCTATTGGCGTCAAAGATCACGAGCCACCTAGCTTCAATAGGGAGATCAAAACATGAAATTATTCCATATGATTGACTACGAAACACAAGAGTAGGGACAAAATAAAAGAGTTAGTCATGGAGGATGGTGCCTACATTAACAAAGATGATACAATTCTTTGCTGAACTTATCAATTACTATGCTAACCTTTTACATGAGGCCCCCCCAAATGAAGAGGATTGTCAGGAAATGCTCAGTCATATTCCTAATTTAATTAATGATGATATGAATGTCAGACTCACCCAACCCTTCTCTATTGATGAAATAAGGAAATCATCTTTGATATGAAGGGTGATAAATTACCTAGCCTGATGGATTCCATGCGGTTTTTTTCAATCTTTCTGGCACATCATTGAATCTGACCTTCATGCAACTATTCTTGAGTTTCAAAAAAAAGACCTTATGTTAAAGGAATGGAATAACACCTTTATTTCCCTCATGCCTAAGTCAATGGGATCTAAATTGATCACTAATTATAGGCCCATTAGCCTGTGCAACACTTCTTATAAGATTATTACAAAAATGCTTGCCTCTAGGCTCAAACTAGTTATGGAAAGTTTAATTTTGGAACAACAAAATGGGTTCATTGGAGGTAGATTGATCCAAGGAGGCATCATTACTGTTCATGAGGTGATGCACTTGACTTCACTCAAAAATTTCAGCTAGTATGATCCTTAAACTTGACATGTAAAAGGCGTTTGATAGAGTTAGTTGGCCTTTCTTACTTCAGGTCCTTCAGAAATTCAGGTTTTGGGGAAAATGGAGATCCTGGATTTATAACTGTATCTCAACGCCTAAATTCTCCATTCTCATTAACGATATCCCTCAAGGCTACTTTAACTCAAGTAGGGGAATCAGGCAAGGGGATCCTTTATCCCCCTTCTTGTTTATTCTTATGGTGATACTCTCAGCAGAGCTTTGGAAGTAGCTAAAGGTGAAGGCAACATCAAAGGTATCACTATCACTTCTAGGGTCTCAACTTCCACTCATAGCCAATTCACTGATGACACCCTTTTACTGGGTTTAGCTTCAGTCCAAGAGGAAAAAGTGTTGAAACGTATTTTGGATTGTTATCAATCGGCTTCAGGTCAAAAGATAAACTTTGGGAAGAGTAGCATTGCTTTCATTAACACCCCAACTAGAAGACAAAGAAAGATTGCTGACATCTTTGGCTGCAGGATTATGGATCTCCCCTCTTCTTACCTTGGTCTTCCACTCTTTTTGGGAAGACAAACTAAGTGCCTCTGGAATTTTGTTATAGATAGATTCAAAAAGAAACTAGTGGGTTGGAAAGGCTCCCTCCTTCGTCAGAAG
Source organism: Taxus wallichiana var. yunnanensis (assembly GCA_018340775.1). Taxonomy (NCBI): domain Eukaryota; kingdom Viridiplantae; phylum Streptophyta; class Pinopsida; order Cupressales; family Taxaceae; genus Taxus; species Taxus wallichiana. The sequence continues at coordinate 299,195,790 of CM031240.1, read as the reverse complement.
GTAAGTTGCAGAACTAGTTAAGGCCACATTGTAAAATTTTCTGATCTATTTTATGTCCTTACTAAAAATTCCTGCCTCTAGTAGCTACCGCTATTGAAAAATCCAGAAAAATTTCCTTTGGTCGGATCTGAAGAAAGAAAGAGAATTCACTTAGTTTCTTGGAAGGTGGTTTGTAAACCTACAACTTTAGGGGGATTGGGTTTGCACAGAATTGCTGATATGAATGCTGCCATGCTTGCCAAATTAGGTTGGGAAATTGCTAACAATGGAAGAGCCTCTTGGACTCAGATGATGATCTCTAAATATATTTCTTCGGTTGAGGACTTCTATGATGAAAATACCCCAAATGGCTTGGCTATTTGGAATTCCATTAAGAGTACCAGAATCTTGATTCAGGCAGGCACTAGATGGAAAATTGGCAATGGCCACACGGTTGCCTTCTGGAACAACAAATGGATGGGAGATAAGGCGTTATCTGATGACCCCTTATGGGATCCTATAAGATCTAGACTTATTAGAACCTGTGGTCCTTATGTCACAAATTATGTCGATAGATCATCATTGCACCCATGTTGGTCTATACCTATTTGGGAAGGTGCTAGCTATCTTCAGATGTAATTGATAGAAAAATTGAAGCTCTTATTGGTGCAACAATTTTTACCCGCTTCTTATGTGGAGGATGCTAGAATATGGCCTCTTTCAGTTTCGGGATCCTTTTTTGTCAAGGCTACCTACCTCTCCCTTCCACACAGCTCGGAGGGCCCTGCATTACAACAGATCTAGATGCCTCAGGTGATCCCTAAACTGGGATTTTTCACTTGGCTCACTTCTAGAGATGCATTCCTATCGAGAAAACCTAAAAAGGAGGGGATACTCATTACCAACCAGGTGCGTGCTTTGTCTTAATGCTATTGAATCTTCGGCCCATTTACTCTTTCATTGTAATTACTCCTTCTCTATTTGGAGTCTTTTGTTTAATATTTTTGGAGTGTCTTGGGTTTTCCTAAAACAATTCCAGAAGTTATCGATCAATGGATTACATTCTTTCGTCATCAAGTTGTCAATCTTTCCTAGAAATTACTTCTCCCTCACACCCTATGGAACATATGGAAAGAGCGAAACAGGAGAATCTTTAAGGATCAACAAAGTACCCCCAACAGTCTTCACTTTGATCTTTGTTGGTCTTCAAGAAAATCTGAATTGCTACATTTGGAAACAACACAAGTGTAAAATTATTCTCAGCATGGAAAGACAATGGTTACAACAACTCATGGTTCCCCTCAAGCCTCCCAACTCTGTTGCTCTTAGGGATACTACTATCTAGACCCCTCCTCTTGTTGGATGGCTTAAAGTTAATATAGACGGGGCTATTAAAGGTAATCCGTGGCCTCTCTAGTGGGGGCGCTGCTATCAGGGATGATTTGGGACAACCGATGGTAGCTTCTACCTCCTTTTTGATTTGGGCACTAACCATAGAGCTGAAGCTTTGGCTATTTTAAAGGGTCTTGAATTGGCTACTAATTTTGGCAAGATTAACATAATTGTGGAAAATGACTCACTAAACTTGATTAATCTTCTTAACAACAAGGGTGTAGCCAGCTGGACTATCAGCAACATCATATCGACATAAGACTCCTCCAATCTCAATTTAGCAATGTTAAATATCAACATGTTTTCAGGGAAGGAAACAAAGTGGCCGATCTGCTTGCTAATCTTGGAGTCTCACAACAGAATCAACAACAATGGATAGGGAATCTTCCTAAATTAATTCTAAAAGCAGTTAAGGATGACTATCATAAACATTGCTAAGTTTTGCACGTATAAGGTTGGCACCTCTTATCATGATTACTTGGGATTTCATTTCCTTTGGTCAGTATGCTTCCCTCACCACCAATGATGATCACATTTATGATGATTGGAAAGTTTATTTTTTTGATTACCTTCGTCATGCGTGGGAAACCGAGCAAGTGAAATTTGAATCATTAATGCAGATTTTCAAAAATAATTGCAAGCATTATTTTCTCATGGGCATGTGTCAATAGAGATTTGGGTCTATTTATTTATACCCACATTAAAACTTCATTTCATACCATTTGTGCTAGTTGTTATCTTTGTTTCTTGATTCTAGAAAACATGGGGGTGCCTGTTTAACTTGAGCCTCATAAACTACGATGATCTTAAAAAAGATGAAGCCATATGGAAGATTCTGGTGGAAAAAGGGGTGGCGACTTTCATAGAAAGAATCTCAGGGCACTTCGTGGTGGTTTCTAGCAATGTTCTGTCCTCCTGAAGCAGGGAAATGTTCATGTGGGAAAAACAAAGTTTTAATTTCAAGAAGAGCATTGCCGAAGTAACTAGGCTTCCCAATGAAGGGGATATTTATTTTAAGAGGTCTCTAAAAGTTGAAATGGCGGGTTTTTTTGGTGAAAAGGAAAGAGAAAGTTTACATTTATAAGTTAGGATATGAAAGAACCTCTCTGAAGGAGCCCTAGGATCGCGTAGCTGAACAAATTATGAGGTACATTACTTTGGAGGGTAGATACAAATTGGTTTACGGGCCCCAACTCTTTATCCTGGCTCACTTTCATGATGGGGGTAAGGTTAATCTTGCTAATTTCCTTTACCGCCTGGTTTTATCCATATAAAAGGCAAGAGCAGGTGAAGGTAATTTACTTCACCAAGGTCTTATTTATCTTCTCTTTAAGCATACTATGGATGCCCCTACCCTAATCACTTTCCCACTGTCATTGTATCAGCTCTCCACCACCCACCTCCGCTTCTTCCCCACCCTATCAATCGCCACCTCTGCCACTACCTAAATCCCCCTTTCCTCCAACCCGGAAGTGGAAATTACTAGTCATCATGATGCTGCCTCTTCTCCCCCACTCCATCTCCACCCCAACTCTTGGATTTTGCCACCCCGGTGGTTGATTCCCATTCCTCTCTTTTCTCCCCGCTCTTGTTTCTGGAAGTGTTGTTCCTCCTAATTTGGATGCTTCGGATACTTTGTTAAAGTTGACCCAATTCCCGAGATTTTTCTCAGACTGACTACTGCCTACCATGATTCCCCAATTATCTCTAGCTCTAGAGGAAAATTGGATGTTTCTGAGGAGATGGAAGAGGATTCTGGTTTTGAAGCAAAGGAATCTTCTCGAGGAAGAAGAAAGATACGCAGAAGAGGATGGCACCGAGGAACTTGTCGACGAGGTTGCCAAGAAAGAAGCCGCTGAGGACTGTGCTAAGGAAGCTGCTGAGGACGTGCCAACCCAAGAAGATGATTTGGAACCCAATGTTGATGCTTTGACAAGCGTGTAGAAGCTGTTATGGAACTCATTCATGGCATCCTTGGTAACATTACCACTATTTTTAATGTCATTAGGAGCTGGAAAATCACTACGGATGCCACCTGGCTCCATCTTCATAATAGTTGTAAGGATTTGTTAAATGTTGCTGAAAATTTTGTTAGCAAAACTGAGGACTCTGCTGTGAAGGAGGTTATTAATGAACTTAAAAATAATATACCTATATAGCCCAGGGTGTGGGAGCTTTTTGCAAAATTTTTGGATTATGGTTTACTTTTTGTCAATAGACTAGCTACTATTATGTCATATCAAAGTATATCTAGTTGGTAAGGGCCTTTTGTAACAAGGATGTGGGTCCTACCAAAACCCTCACTTTTACCATAATAAAAAAAAGAGAGGATGTTAACTAAAAATTGATGTTAATTAGCATTCAAAATGAGGGAAAAACCAATTAATTAGAAGGAAATCACTAATTTTGATGAAATGATGGGGAAGTGGGAAGATTATTGCAATTTTAGTATTAAAATTGTGTGGCGGAAATTAGGTGTCTACATTTTCCCCTCTTTGATGTGGTGTAGCATGAGTGATACCATTTCAAATATTTAATAGATAATTTTATTTTGTATGGGTAGAAGAAAAATTATTAGGATGGATGATGCCCCTTTAAGTGTCGATGGGGTGATAAAAGAGGGTGATTGACACTAAAAAGAAGAGAAACTGATCATAGTGGAAGAAAAAACCCATCGCGGCGAGTCAAAACCATCATGGCGATGGCTACACATAGGGAGGGAAGGGTAAAAAAAAGTCATTTATACCACCATGTCTTAGTAGGTTAGAAGAAAAGGAAAAGGTTAGTGGAGGGGATGTTAGTTAGAATAGGAAACAAGATAGATGAGGGTTAGAAAGATTGAATTATAGCTGCGTATACCGTTACTGACTTGGAAATACCTTTTATTATTTGATGTAAGCATACAAAAAGGTAAAATGATATGAAAATCCATAATACTAATATTTATCAAATGCTAAGAGATTGACTCAAAATAAAATACATAAGTAATGCAATGCGAGAAAGTAAACAAACAACCAACCAACCAACTAAACAGACAAACCGTATAATAAAACACACTCAAATAAGAAAGGTTTAAGACAATTATACCAATGTTTTCAATATTTGGATTCAGATCAAATTTGGTAGTTATTAGATAAGGTTTAAGATGATTCCCTAAGTGAGGATACATGCAAGGGAATGAACGGAGGACGTAGAAGTCCCAATAAAATCAAATATGTATTATGAAACTACTCCGAGGAATGATATATACCGGCAATACATACACATCAAGAAAGTAAGCTTTTTAATGGAATAAGATCACAATATGATCCGTATGTCGTGTGCTAGAACTAACAAGTGTTAAAGTAGGATGTTTTGTGGTATAGTTTTCAATTTTTAGTGTTTTTATTTAGACAATCTGCTTTTTGGGATTTTACTATGTTTTGCAATGTTTTTGATTTTCAGATTTTGTGAATGTTTTTGGATTTTCTAGGTTTTCTGAAACTATGTATAGAATAACAATGCACTAGGATGCCCCCATTAAGAGATGAGAATATACAAGGGAAAATTCCCGCACAAATATACAAGAATAGGATGAGTTGGATCAAGGACAATAAGGAAAATTTTAACAAGATTAATAATGCAAGTAAAGGAAAATCTAGGAAAGAGTGGTCATGCCCCCAAGTACAAGGTGCTTGTAAACAAAAAAATTCTCCCATGGTGCCGGAAACTAGTATTTACCAAAGGACTTCCCAAGGCGCCACCATTTTATGGTATCAATGACGTGTTTTTGGTAGTAGGGTGCCCCAACATAATGTGCAACACAAAAATATGGCCAAGAAACAAATGATAGAAAGAGGTACAAGATTGTTTATTAAAAGGGGACAAAGTTTCCCTCAGACATAATAAGAAGGAAATTTATGCACATGGATGTTCTGAACAAAGAAAAATAAAAGTGTGAATGTTATGGATGGATATGGAAAATGTAACCAAAAGATTGGCGATGAAAAAGTGATGATCCAAAGGCACAAATCATGAGACAAAATATGGACTAAAGCAAGAGTCTGAATAAGGTCCATACAACACTTGGTAACATACTAGTCCTATTGCTCATTGAGATCCAATGTGTGCATGTGAAAATTAATTTCTTCTTGAAGTGAATACTTGATAGGAAATCACCAAGACAAACTAGCCAATGTGTAAGAATGATTAATTTTTATAGTTTATTGGTGAATCAATGGTGGAAGGAGATCCACACATTTATCTATTACTAGCCGATGTCCATATCCTTGATAGATATGTATTTTATTCTAGTCCCAACATTTCTCTCTGCTAGCCATGCGTCCATGGCCCTGTTAGAGATAATGGAAATACCCCTAGAGAGAGTTACACAAACACATAAAGCTTTGATTTTTCTTTTGATTTTCGATTGATTTTTTTGATTTATGAAAAGTATTTCAAATCTCTCGGTTTTTTTGATTAGGGATAAGAACCACTAATGGCTTGATGGAAGGATGTGAAAATGATTGTCTTGATGACATTGTATAGTGTTAATAGATACACCCAAGGTATTCACAACAAGTTTTAAAATGTATGATAGTGACATAATCTGTAAGATGTCAATCATTCTTTAATTTCATAAGGTAATGAAAGACCAAGGTCAAATAAATACAATAGAGATCAATGCCACACAATGAGTGTGAATAGACTAACCAAAATATCATCGAAGGGATGAAAATGATGGGTGATTTGTAGAGGAATGAAAAGAAAGGAAATAACATCCATGTGTATGCAATACCTTATTGTGATGTTTGATGTTTGTATTTTTGATTTTCTTGCAATGTTTTAATGTTTTTGGATTTTTGATGGTGTTTTAATGTTTTTGGATTTTTGACGGTTTGTGAAGGGAAAAATACAAAGGGAGAAGAATTTCTCTAGCATCAAGGGCGAAAATGAAAATGGATGAAATGGGGGTAATTAGGAATAAAAATGAAATGGAGGAAAAATATCCAGGATATAATGGTAAGAATATGATACGATGGATTGAGATTTTGGACTAACAATGTCACTCTTTGTAATAGGACCTACAAAAATGTTTGAAATTTATTTGTTGAGGGAGACTAGGAGTTTTTTCTTATCAATAATGATATTGGATCCAATCTTGATGATCGTGGTGAGATCATACTAGATAAGTGATTTAGATTTGTCTTGCAATTTTTATTGTGTGTGTGGGAGCTTGAGTTCCCTATCCATATATTTTTGCACTTTTTTCCATACTTGACATTTGCATTTGTTTTGATTTTTGAATCACGTTTGAGTTTTGGATTTGTGGTTGGATTTATTTTGAGCTTTGGAGTTCCTTGGATTTTTTATTTTAGTTTGATGAAGAAATTGTTTGTGCTTCATATAAGCTAATGTGTGATTCCATTGGTCCTAAAAAATGTGGGAAGAAAGTGGATGTTTAGGATTAATGAGAGGATTGTTAGGGATGATGATGGGATTGTCACAATTCAAAGAGAGGGATGATATGATGGATGGATAGGATGCAGTCCAAGGATTGATGGTAATAGGAAAGTAGGAGTTGTCCCAATGATAGAGTGTGATGGGCTAGTAGGAGGTGGCCCAAGGATAGAAGGTAATGAGCTAGTAGGAGGTGGCCCAAGGATTGAATATGATGGGTGAGTAGGATGGGGCCAAGGAGATATGGTAATGGGATAGTAGGAGGTGGCCCAAGGATTAATTGTGATTTAGGGGATGTGATATGTAAGGGATGATTGGGTGATGAGAGGATAAGAGATGGATCAAGGATAAACCTAGTTATTTTGCCATGTAATGGGAAATGGGATGATGGGAGGATAAGAGGAGGTCCTTGTTGGTTGATGATAGAGGGTTGATTTGAAGGAAGAGGTCCAACAAGTGTTTGGGATTTAGAATCTAGTTTATGATGGAGATGATGGGATTGGGTGGTTTTGACCTTATTATTTCCACAAAGGAACTTGATAGTGTTTTGAAAATATATCTTGGCACATATTTTCTTGTCAATTGTTTGACGTGGACACAAACATGATCTTTAGAGGATTGGTGAGGATAGAATAAGGCATGGTTGAAATGGTTTGAGGGTTGAAGAGAGATTGAATTTGGATTGGTAGATGGAGATGACTCAAGAGACAAATGAAGATTGTTGGATTGGGATGTCTCAGGAGTTGAATTAGATTTAGATTTGGGATAGGTTGGTATTGGATTTCTTAGAAGATGGTTTAGTGCAGGTAGAAGAAGGGTTTCTTATGGATTGAATCATGACATTGGGGTCAAATTGGATGTTTGATTAGAGGAGTTTGGATTGACATGAATTTTTAATGAGGTAAGACACATGTTGGGTGACTGATTATTTTCTAGGAGAAAGTCGATTGGGTGAGACTCAAGGGTTTGAGGAGGATTGGTTTGTGGATGGGATTGATTAGGAGATGAAGGTTGGGAAGTGAGATCTAGAATGGGTTCCCTATTATCGGTGATGTGAGGAAGCATTAGATATCTAGTCATGGATGAAATTGTTTGATTTGAAAAACTTGACCTATATTATTTGATTTAACTGTTTCATATTGAAGAAATTCCTAGGTTAACTTGAGTAGTGTAATGGATGCAAACTAGACATTTTGCAAATATTTGGATGCTTATGTGAGTTTTTAAATGGAATTTAAGAAAAAATGAGCAATATAATGGCTGCAAAATAGAGATTTTCCAAGTTTAAGATGTTTGATGAGGAATTACCAAGGAAATATATGTAATTTTGGCAACGTAACAACTACAAATAGGCATTTTCCAAGATTTGGATGTTGTACATGTTTATAAGGAAAACTAATTTTTTTGGCAACATAATGATTGCAATTAGGTACTTTTCCTAAGTTTTGGATGTGTAAATTTGTTTAAGGAAACTAGGAAAATACAAGAGCATAACAATGCAATCCTAACAATCAACTAAGTTTAGAAAACAAGTTTCAAATGTGAGTTTCAAAATGGTTGATGAAATTTTCGTAGAGTTTTGGGTTTTTAATTTTGATAAATGAAGCCAAAATGTGAATGAAAGAAATATATTTTGTGATGAAAAATACGCGACTCAAATCGACAAAGCTTCACCTTATTTTATCACTAAAGCAAAGTTTTAACTCGAACAAAGTTTTTCTCTATGAATTTTTGGTGTATATAAAAAGTTTTGAAATTAGTAGAGTAAAAGTTTTAACAAAAAAAAAAACATTTGGTGTAACTTAGAAATAACATCACCTCATTTTCTTGTCAAAATGAGGTCCTTAGCCCATTCAAAATATCACCTCACGAGTTTTTGATGAGTCAAACTTTGATTTAGAAAAACACCTTTGGTTTAAATTAGATGCATCATCACCTAATTTTCTTATCAAAATGTGGTCCCTAGCCTAGTCAAAGTCTCGCCTTGTGAGTTTTTGTAAATCAAGGATTTTGGATTAAGCACCACTCTTTAGTTTAAACTTATTTAAAAACACAATTTTTTGGATGAAACAAGGCAATCACGACCTATTACCTTATATTTGGCCATCTAGCTAGGATGAATAAGTTGCGAAGAAATTATTGATATACCATTTAGTATGTGAGGCACAAGTCTATAAAATTAGGAAATGTTGTCTAAGACATGGTTCGAAGGGTCAAATCCCCCACCTTCACTCTAGTTGTTTCAATGGAGCTTGGTAAAAATGATAGCTATTTCTGTGGGATCAAGTTTAAGGCACAGGGTATTGGAGGAAAATGTACCCTTACTTCATAGGATCCATGTAAAAGTGAACCCCTACTTAGCTAAAAAAATTGATCTTCCCACAAATTTATATATCCCACGACACATGGGATTTTTCCAAATGATTAGGTAATAACCTCCTAACCACCAAACCCTACTAATATAAAAAAGTATCAAAACTATTTCTAATTCCTTAGATCAATTTTCGGTGTGTGGAAAGAGCATATGTAGTTAGGATGAGGTACAATCAAGAAGTAAAATATGACGAAGGGAAATAAACACCCTTGAAAGTGGTTAATGTTATCTCTCGAAAGTGCACCCTGTTGAGAGATGACTGCAGGGGTTCTAAGCTTGCTCTGGATCTCTCACTTTCATAGATACAATGGAAACACCTCAGGTCTGTGGGTATACCTATTGTTGAGGTGAGTCTCCAGTATCAAGGCCGGTTCCTTTTGATGTATCCTAAACTAATTTTTAGGGGTTTTGAGGGTAAAAAGATGATTGTAAATGAATTGAAAAAATGGGGTGATACACAAAAATTGTTGAGGGCTTTGACTAAGTATATGCAAAATAAATTTGAGAATGAATTTTGGATGCACAAACCAATAGTTTTCAACAGAATATTAAGGCAAAACACTTTGTGTATTGAGGGAATGAGTCACAAAAATACAGTAAGATAAACATGCACACTAATATTATGTAGAAATTACTAAATTTGTAGCAAGGTAAGATGATTAATTAGGGAATTTGACATTCACAAGAATTAATGAGATATACACACCACTACAAATAATTGGAAAGGCGAAATCCGTTCTCACTCAAGGAAAAAAACTGGAAAAATTTGCTTCAAAACTCCTATGTCCAAAAAGTCCTCTCTTGTGCCTTGCAATTACACACAATATATAGCAAGATTATTCACCCAACCCATCCTAAAAATAGAATAAAATTTGTACTCACCCATGCATGCTAATTTTACCCCTTTATCATGAATAAATAAAGGAATAAAAATAGACATGCTAATTACAATGAGGCATTAATAGCCTGAGTTACAAAAATACATTTTAGTCAAACTGCAATTGACTGATCTATTTTAAATAAAGTAGGATGAATAATTTGGCTAATAATATCCCTTGCTTACTGTGTAAGTCTCCTCCAATGTGCATACAATCTCTATCTTCTAGTGCTTGATGTGACACTTGCAACTTGATCCACTTGCAATGATATTCTAGGAATTATTTAATTCTGCCCCTTAATGTACATGCAAAAATTTAATCTCCCTGTGTGAGAAAAATAATTCTTTTATTTGCAATATTTTGCAAAATATTCACCCATGTATTCCATCTACTGTGGGGACCACTTGCAAGTTCTAATGTTGACATCTAGTGCACATACTCCATTTTGCATGTTGATAATGACATCTTTATCTTTTGTGACTATAAGCAATACTATCTCATGCAAGTATAATTTATTCAACCTCAAAATTTTCCCACTGTGGGGACCACCTTTGGTGTGTGCATACTTTGTCTTTATGTGGAATGACCACCTTTCCACGTGCAAAATCTATTTATACATCTGTGATACATAACCTTGATCATTTATTATATGCATCGACCACCTTTGTCTACCTAACCCTTGTATTATTCTTGATACCTTTTGATAAACATTGTTTATCCCACCATGGCACATGATATAATTTTGGTTTTTGAATAATCATTTCATAATGGTCTTCAGTCACTTTTTGGGTTGATAATTTGATCGGTCATTGCAAAATAATAAGTCTTTGGATTTTGAAGGAAATCATGAATAAAAAGGTATATTACCTTTTAGGAAATCATTGGGCATGTATATGGTTCGGACCTTATTCAGTCAATGCAATGATATTTTGTTTTAACCACGTGGGTTGGCCCCCTCTCCACGATGACTCACCCCTTTTGATTTGTTGGTGATAATTGATTTTGGTTTACTCTTGCATGATTAGGGTTTCGCCATCGATGACATATTGGATTGTTTTCTTTTATTTGATTTACATTGGGTAGCGAAATTTGATTCCCTCCATTGATTTGTCTGTGAATATTTCCATTATTGATATGTTTGTCCACTTTGTATTGATGAGATTGCAATTGAAAAATTCTTCGATCCCGAGGTGTTGATTTTTGAGTACAGTAAATTGTGTTCGTTGATGTTCGAACCATGGTAAGCACAAAGTTTGCATTGAATAGGGTGATGGATCTCTATCCATTAGATCTTGTACCAATCAATCTTGATTGCTGATGTTTTAACTCAGGTTGAGTTAGATTACTCGTGGGTTGGTTGGCTGAAAGCGGGGTTATCTCGTAACCTAAACTTGATCATTTCATCTACATTTCATTTCTCAGGTGAAGCCTTGGCAAAATTTCTTTAGGTTTCCATTGTTGAAGTGTCAAGATCAATTGGTTCTACTTGTAGTTACATGATTTTTGACCTTCATGAAGTTATGTGTCCGAAATTTTTGCCTTATGCACTGAAAATATGAACTCTATGAAGTTCGAGCTTGAGTTTCGATTTAGCCACCATTGTTGAAGGTTTAAGCTTATTTTGAGCTCTATTGGAGTTATGTTTACACCATTTTTGGAGTTCTTCCGAGCTCTCTACTTAAGCGTATTTGCTTTGATGAAGACCCTCTAAGCATGAAGTTACGTTCTTGGTTATTTTGATGGATCGATACTTTTGATATGGTTGTTGTCATCGATACGAGCTTTTGGGTTTGGAATTTTCATTCTATCTATTTCTACTTGTTCTAGCTTGTTGTGGCTTACCGTTTTTGGGGTAAGAATCATGTGTTGATTACTTGCACTTGCATACCTCTGTTTTGTTCTTTTCGTCGATCTAGCACTGAAAACTTTGAAAATATCATGCTTTTGAAATGTCTTTGTGCATATTCGAGCTCGAATGGGCTCTAGTTGGTGTCGTGTTTGCTCGTATTCTCGCTTGATTTGAGGGTTTCAACAATATCATTATAAATCTGGTGAGTTTCTTGCTCTGTTTCTTGAATCCTTTGCGATCGTGGCCATAGAAGTATAATTTACGGATTCGTGAAACTTATCCTTTCAAACTTGTGGATTTAAAATGCTTATTTTGGATAACCCAAAATGGGTATTACTCCTTTTCGTTTTGGAAATTTTGTTTATCCTTGCCTTTACTCTAGGTACTAATATGTCCTAATGAAACCAACTCCAAAAAAATATCATAACTATGTACATCAGATTTTCACTAGGACTTGATGTTCCTATATATTTCCTTTTCAGCTTTGAAACCATCGAGCTCAACCCGTGAGCTTACCCTACTAGGTTTCGAGATACTTTGTTGTTTGTCTTTGGTTGTTTGAGTCTTGCTTACATGATGAATTATGTTTATTCATAATGGCTTTGTAATTTCAAACTCAACCTTCATTAGTTGAACTATTTGTGGCCATGTATTTATTTTCTTGAATGAGTTTGGTATATCATGTGCAAATTTTGAAACTCGAATGATTCCAGCTTTGTGGTTTGATTCCATTGTATTTCGAGGTTGTTTTGAGGCCTCATGTTCACTTGTAGACACCATTATTGAGGGTCATTTGAGCTCTGAAATTTTTACTTCAAGGGTTCAATGGTTTTTGTTTTGTGAATCTGATAAGTTTCATTTTATCCTTGAGACTTTATGCAAAGCTCTTAAGATCTCAGAACGATTGTGAGGTCTAAGGAATTTTATTGGGTATCAGTATCTCAGTAAATTTGTTGTTAAAACTCATGAAAGGAAAATGTATTTGAAGTTTTTATGTTTGATGTAAATGAAAGATTTGATGAATTTTATCGGAAACTATGCACCACGATGAAGTTTCACTTTGGTTGAATCGTAATGGCTTCAACGTAATCACAAGGAAGAATCGATCAATAACTGAATAACTTGCATAACAGAAAAAATCTTGCACATGTAGAGAAAAGACAATGGAGTGTCTTGGCATGCTCATAAATGTCAAACGAAGGGATACATATAGGGCGTTGAGTAACCCGAGTGCATGAATCAATATAAAACCATAAACCTAACCCATGTGAGATGACCCTCCTTATGTGAGTGGAGGACACATAGAATAAATCAGACCAACACCCTCTTCATCAAAGCTAGGGTAGCGGCTATGATGAGTCAGATGGAAAGAGAAGACACTCCTAAAAAACTAAGAAAGATGTGTTAATGGGGCCCGAAAACTAAAGGCCTGATAAGATGTCCATATACAAACAACATATTCCTAGAAGAAGACGAAAAGGAGGACTACATAGCTCGAAGAAGATGAGTAGATACATAAGACCTCACCCCAAGAAGAGACCATAAGTGAAGAAACTTCATCTCAGTGAAGGGCTTGGTAAATAAATTTGTAATCTAATCAGCTATCTGAATGTACTGAATGTCAATGATACTCTCATGAATAAGCTCTCGTATGAAGTGCATATGGATCTTAATGTGTTTCATCCATTGATGCTGAATCAATTTCTAAAAATAGAGATAATGCTCGTGTTATCATAGTATATGTTGGTAGGCCACCGAAGATGGATACAAAACTCTATCGAGAATACCACAGAGCCAAATAGCTTCTGTGGAAGCATTAACTACTCCTCTGTAGATGATATCACAATTACATTCTACTTCTTGCTAGACCAACTAATAGGACCCGAACCAAGAGAGAAATTGTATCCGTAGTAGATTTATGATGATCTAAGTCACGGCCCAATCGAATCAGTGAACCCAATCAAGTCAATATCTACCCCTCCATGATAGTGAATGCCTTCAGTATAAGTTCCATGAACATAATGAAGGATCCATTTAGTTTCTTTCCAATGTAGCTCATGTGGCTCCTGCATGAATTTGGACACGATCCCAACAACATACGATAAATCCAATCAAGTGTGAGTCAAGTAAATCAAGCTCCCACCAACCTGCGATAAAGGGTACCATCAACCAAGGGAGTAGAGCAATCAGAAACCAACTTAACCCCAGAAAGAAAAGGAGTAGGAGAAGACTTGCAATTAGACATCTAAAAATGAGCTAGCAAATCAAGAGCATACTTAGGTTGTGAAATCAAAATTCCCAAGTTAGATTGTGAAATTTGGATCCCAAGAAAGTAATGAAGTAGACCTAATTCAGTCATGGAAAACCTATTGGCCAAGGCGGTCTTCACAGAATCAATGATAGAGGAAGAGCTTCCGGTGATCAACAAGTCATCAACATAGAGAACAAGAATGAGTATGGAGTCATCTTGTCATAGAATATAAACATTTGGATCAGAGTGACACCTAGTAAACCCTGATGTAAGTAAAAAGGAGTCCATCTTGGCATACCAAGCCCGAGGGGCTTGTTTAAGGCCATAAAGAGACTTCTTTAACTTACAAATGAGGGAGGGATCATGGACATAACCCGAGGTTGTTCCATGTAGATCTCTTCCTCTATGTCACCATGAAGGAAGGCACTCTTAACGTCCATTTGATGGACTTTCCATCTGTTTGCTTGTGGTAATGGCTAGGGTCAGTCGAATAGAAGTCATCTTCGCAACCGAAGCAAAGGTTTCAGTATAATCAACCCCAACTATTTGTGAGAAACCCTTAGCTACTAATTGTGCTTTAAACATTTCGACATCTCCATCTAATCCATACTTTGTTCGGAACGCCCACTTACACCGAACGATTTTTCTTCCTTTTGGAAGAGGGGTGAGATCCCAAGTATCATTTTTCATGAGAGAGGAATACTCCTCATCCATGGTAGAATCCTCTTGAGGAATACAAGAAGCCTCCCGAAATACCGAGGATTAGAAGCAGAGGTGAAGAAAGAGTGGGGTCCAATGAAATCTGAGTGAGTATGTCTCATATCCAAAGTATCTCCAACTAAATCTCCAACACTTTGTAAAGTTTTCCTAGCCCAAAGAGGACCATGAGGATCATGCTCAGAGTTGGAAGATTCTTCACTTGAGTGAGAAGGGACATAGTCCTCATCATCACTATTGTCAGAATCAGAAGACTTAGAGGTCTGATGGTTAGGAGGATTAGGAAGAGGAGCACGCTCAACAACATATCATCATCTGATGAGTCAAAATTTGAATCAATGAGCTAAAGAACCTTAATAGGTGAAGAAGTAGAAGTCGAAGAAGACTCATCAAACTTAACACTTCTCTCAATATACAGCTCATGAGAAGTAGGATTCATCAATTGATATCCCTTCACGTAATCAAGATACCCTACAAAGATACAAGGTTTGGATTGTAGTTCCCGAGCCTTGCATTTCTTCTTGGGAATTTGAGCAATAGCCTTGGATTTGAAGACTCGAAAGTTCTCAACATCAGGCTTGCGTCCAAACCAGGATTCAAAGGGTGTCATACCTCTTACTACCTTGTGTGGAACATGGTTACGAATGTAATTAGCACAATTCACTACTTCGAGTCCAAGACTATGGAGGAAGATACTTCAAGTGAATCATACAAGTGGCCATCTCTTTAAGAGTATCTTGTTATTTCTTTCTTTACTCCATTCTGCGAAGGGCTATATGCTGTTGTATGCTGCAAGGAGATCCCTTTAGAAGTACAAAAATCCATGAACCTATTGTTTACATATTCACCTCCACTTGTTGGTTCGAAGAACCTTGATGAGACCGTTCCGCCTTTGCTTCTCAACAAGAGCCTTAAAGTCCTAAAAATGTTCAAAGACTTTAGACTTAAGCTTAAGAAAATATACCCAAGTATATCGCGAATAGTCATCACATAAAGAGCTCTAGTAATCTGAAGGAGATGGAAATGGACCAGAAATGTCACTTGTGAATAAGATCCTAAAGATGAGTAGCTCTCCGGGATTTTCCTTTGTCAAAGTTCTTTTCAGGATGCTTCCCAGGGTATAACCCTCAAAAATACCCTTAGAAAAATTGATGCGGGGTAACCCGTTGACCATTTGTTTTGGCTCAATTGTTCAAGTAGATAATTTAGATGTCCGAACCACTCATGCCATAGCTTCCTAACCTCATTTGCATGAGTGAGCAAAGCGATGGGCGTAGAATCGAAAGTAAAGTTGGAAAAGGTATACAACCATGAATGGTGATCCGCCTTTCCCTCACCACTATAGTGTTATCGTTAAGCTCATGAATAATCACCGAGTTAGGACCAAATTCCACTCGTATTCCTTCACCAAGGTGAGTAATTTGGTAAATCGATAGGAGATTGGTAGAGAGATCGAGAACGCTCAACACTTGGTTGAATGTCCCCCATCCATCTCTACCAATCCAATCACAAAGATAGAATATTCGGGACCTAACTTAGAGAGAATCGACAAGATCGGTTGACAATCTTTCTTCTTTACTTGAAATTCCTCTAACAATGATCTAGTGTGGAAAAACTTCAAGAAGAATGCTTATAGGTTTTCAAAATCACTAGGATTTAACCCTAGTAGTTCATTTTCCAACTCATGTGCTCTCATGTCATCATGTTGTCTAAACATTTCATCTAACGTTGTCCACACAAAATTAGGTGTTTCGAGACGACTCAATGTGGAAGAGTAAGTCGGGAGAAATGGACATGCAAAGAAGACCTAAAGCTTCATCATTGCGGTTTAACCACTTAGATTTTTCGGAGTTCATCGTCTGTTCGGTCTCGGTTCCCATGGTGATGTGGAACAACCCTTTACCCCTTAGTTTCATTATTATTTTCGATCTCAATTTGAAAAATTTGAATGATGTAAGTAAAAGAATTGAAAGTGCATCCATACTTGAAAAGAGAGAAGAAATGCAGAAAAGAAACACAACCACCCAGGACAATATAATAACCCCCTGCTTTCGGCACTTTATATTTTAGTGCATTGAATACAATTGAGTCTGAGCGTGTATCTGGAAACACTTGGTAACTCACTTTACAATCAACATAATAACATGCGGGAGAGGATACCACAATTGTGTTTTGTAGAGCGCAACAAAGTGACACCGTACACAAGCATAATTGCTAAAAGCTGGGAAGGAGATGAAATCATATCCTGGTTGTGAGAAAAAGAGTCTCACGTCATGAAAGGATACCCCCTTGCTACAAATTGTGGCGAGATGCGCTCACTAGTTGTAAGCAATAATAAGGGTAATATACAATGTTTAGATGAACTCAGGATGAGTTTTGATGATCTTCAGAATGCCGAAAAGGCACGCGGAAGACAAGAAAGTGCTCAGAGTGTCACTGCACACTTGAGTGCATGATTAGTAAAAAAATCGACAATAACGCCTAAGATTTATCATTTAGAAATGTCTAGTTCGGCTAATTTTAAAGCTAGTTGGACTAAAAATGATAAAAACAGGTTAATTTTAAAGGACAATTTTAAATATTTTACTTAGTCGAAAATGATAGGATTGATCGTAAAAAAACTAGATTTAATTAAATCTAATTAATTACGATTAATTTAATTAAGATCTAAAAAAATCCTAATTAAAGAATTAAAAACTTTCCATTTTTAAAAGAAATCAATTTTAAATTAAATAAAACTAATTTCTATTAATATTAAAAAAGCATAATACCACTTACCGTTAGATTTATTAATAAAAGAAAAAAGATTTCTATTAAAAAAACTTACATTGATACCAATATAAAAGGATTTTTGTTTTAATTAGAAAGTAATTAAAAAATGGAAAGTATTTTAAAAACTTACCAAAGAGAACTTACCAAAAATTGTGGTTGGGTTTGCATGATCTGTGGAAAGGAAGAGAGGGCAGGTTGGTGCATTTGGGCGAGTAGGGAGGTGAACGGCCACACACACAGAGGGGGACGGCCACACGAGTAGAGAGCGGGGAGGAGGATCTCGCCATGGTAGGGGGAAGTACTCGGAGAACTTGCAATGCACCCATATTTTGTAGAGAAAACAAACACAACAAATAGCAAACACACCCACGTTTTGCAGAGCAGAGCTTCAAATCACAAGTTTTAAATTTGAAACATGAGCAGCCAAAAAAAATGTAGGCCAGAGAGGAGAGAAGGCTTGGGACAGAGCCAAAACCCCACAAATGTTGCAGTCCAAAATGCCAAGAACATGAATTTTTTTGACCTCTATTTTAACGGATCTCCAAATGTAGCTGCAACTAACTAAATTTAGCTACAAAACCCCTGAAAGACTCAAGGAGATTTGCACATGCATGAAGAACACATGCAAAACTCGACAACTTTCCAAGAGCAACTTGTTAAATACATTAGCAAGGAAAAACCATAATATAATGATCGAAAACTTGCACGAGGAGTAAAAAGATGAAAAACAAGAGTAATCACAACTCAAAAAATGAGTGCACGTTTACCCGATCTTAGCTCTGATACCATGAAAGAGTTGATGAATCGTATCGAAAACTATGCACCATAATGAAGTTGCACTCTAGTTGAATCGTAATGGCTCCAACGTAATCATAAGGAAGAATCGATCAATAACTGAATAACTTGCATAACAAAACAAAGCTTGCACATGTAGAGAAAAGACAACAAAGTGTCTTGGCATGCTCATAAATGTCAAATGAAGGGATACATATAGGGTGTTGAGTAACCCTAGTGCATGACTCAATAGCAAACCCTAAACCTAACCCTAAACCTAACCCATGTGAGATGACCCTCCATATGTGAGTGGAGGACACATAGGATAACTCACACCAACATAAACCCTTGCGAGAAAGTTTTGAATCACCTATAACTCCTTCCTTTGAGTTTGAAAATATTTCACGAGTATTCAAATTTTATTTGTAACTCAATTTCTATTTCACTTCTCTCGAGTTATTTGCAAAAACTTTGAAAAATCAGTAATGATTGTAGAGGGATAACTATTTTCTTGGTTTGTATCCTTGTTAGATATTATCAAACCACGAGAAGATCTCGCTTCTCATCTTCTATTCTGAATTTGTATACTTTTGTTTGAAGATTTCGTGAATGGATCTAGAGACTTTGAAGCTTCGGGATCTATGGTCACCTTTCACAATAGATGTCTTGGGTAAATTCCTTTTCTACTTTAATCTGTAGCTTAAACCTAGCCTCTATTAACTGATGCTCAAGATTATAAATCTTCATTTATTCCTCAACAGTATCTGAAACTTCCATGTATATCATGACTATTTCGTTTTATATTTTCTTCATGTTGTACCACTGAGATAATTTGTTCTTCTTTACGAATCAAAATAGAAAAACTTATTGATTTGATTTATATTTATTTACTCGAGATGTTACGTAGTCTAATCCTGAATCAACCCTTTGCATTTGGTTATGATTTAATTAAGGTTCTAAACTCCTATTTGAGAGCTAATAACACTTTTTAACCCGAGTGATTTCTATCTCGAATTAGTACTTGTATCTGCATAATGCACTCCTTTAGAGCTATAGTACATCAAAGCGTAGCTTTTTGGGATCCCTTTAAAACTGAGATAAATCTAGATTTGTGTTCTTTGGGTTCCTCAATGCATTATGTTATATAAGTCATATATTGAGCTTAGTTTGATTATGTACTCTATGATCTTAGCATGATAAATTGATAAGCTGTTCCACTTCTCTTCTTTTTTTCCTCGGGTTGTATATTTGTTTTGGTACAAGTTAATCTTTCTCTTAGCTAGAGTCCTATGTTAATCACATTTGAGAAAAATTTGTAATTAAATACTGAAATTTTCTTTCTAATCTAGAAACTTGTTGCATCTGTTACCTTTTGAAGCACTTTGGCGATATTTTATTGTACTGGGGACTTCGTAGTTTAATATTTGGAAATGAAAACTAGTTTGATATTTGTGAAAATATGAATGAATTATTTCCTCATGAAGCTAGTTAAATACTGAACTCGAGCATCCGCACTTGCTCTTGTGTCATAAATATTTCTTGTAAATTAATGACTAACTTCATGGATGCAATGTATTTATTCTATTGAAGTCGTAATGTTCTTCTTATTCTATCAAAGTGACTCTATCTCCTACTTGCAATATTTTATACTTTATATGAACTTCTGTTTAACCTTTATTGATATCTGAAGCTTGGTAAGTACTTTTGAATTGAAAAGCTTGAACATGTGTTTTCAATTTTATCTCTTCAGTTTGAACTTGTATATGAGTTTTTACTCATACTTATAAGTTATGGAGCTAAGTTGGAAATGTCATCCTGTCCCTCATAATAGCTTCTATTCTCATGAATTTGTACTTGATTGATATATCATATTACTTGTTGCACATACTTGATCTCTTTTTTAACTGTTCTTTTAAACTTATAATTTTCATCCAAAACCTTAGAGTTTTCTCATTTTTGGTATCTCCTGTAACTATCCTCTTCATGGGTTCTTGTAGAGGTTTTTAATGAAAGATGGAAGATACCCTTACTTATTTTCTATGCTTTGATGAAAAAATTGTTCCAAAGGAACTGTTACTTGTATCCTACTTCCTTACTTCTGATTCAGTGTCCCAATGCCTTTCTTCTATACATTTTTTGTTTGCATTTTCCTTTTCTTAAAACAACTCATAACTTGTATCATGTAGATTTCTTCAACAAGTATTTCCTTTCTGTACAATAATCATTTATGTAAAATATTTCTGCTTTTCATCTGCTGCTACCTATACCTACACACTTAAGAAAATAGTTAGAAAATATTTAGGCTTTTGGCCTCTCTTATGTTCCATAGTTTTTCCTTTTCTCTCTCTTTTCTGAAATGATTCTAGGAATCATATGTGCTGATGTAGAATACTACTCTTATCAATTATGTATATGTATATGATGTACCTTATGCTTCTGCTTTTTAGAAATCCATCTGCATGTAGTTAGATAGTACATGGGTACAGATCAAACCCTGAGCTCAAATTTGATGCATTTCCTTTTTCATTTTTCGGTACACTGTGTCTGTCGGGAGAGATGAATGAAGGATGGAGATGGAGCTGAAGAAGACTTAGAAGAAAATCCCAAGGAAATGATGGGTTTCTTCTATACTCTTTTACTTTTAACTTCATGCACATGTACTTCTTTCTTTAGTAGTTATGAGTTACATCCCATGGCTTGTGTGGGAAACATTGTACTTCTTCATGAATAAATAACATTTAATTTCTATACTTGAGTTGTATACTTCCTTTTTGTCTCACTTTATGACATGGATATTGATTGTATAATGAAATAAACAACTCAATCACATAATTAAATGTATTTAACATGTATAAATAATGAGATTTAATGTACCTATAACTTAAAATGAAACTGCTGCATGAAAAATGCAACTCTCTTGCCATTACTGAGTCTAATCTCTCACATAAACTGTAATTCCCACCTTCATCAAGGAAATGCATTGGTCCTTCGGGGATTTTGTGTTTCTTTGCTGAAGATGAACATGGAATGACAATCTATGTAAGGTGTTACATTCCGTAACAACATACATAGCTATAGATTACATGTAGTTAATCAATTGTTGCAACTAAAAACATAATAAAACTGTAATGCATTCCCCTAGTTAGGTCCACTTCATCAATGCCATCCATTGTAACAAAGTTTCGAGTTGCCCATTTTTGCACAAGTGTAAAAATTGTCAATAGTTAAAATAATGGTTAATCCAATATGTGACATTTTGTAAGCAACCTACATGTTTAATGTGACAAATCAATCCAATATTTTCAGCCAAACAACCTACATGTTTAGCAACAATATTTATCCAATAATACTATACCAATCATGACAGTAAAATGTGATTTTGTAAGCAAAAATAACAAGTAAAGTGTGAAGTAAAATAATGAAAAATGAGGTTCACAAAAATTAGTATTTTTTTTTTTCAATTAGTTTAGTTCAATTTTTGTCCTCAACATTGTGGGTTATATAACAAGTGGATTCGGACAGGTCTACGAACCCCATACATAGCATATTTTATAGAACAAGTTTTCCTTAGCATTTTGGGGAGTAGTTACATGTTGGAGGATACAACGGATTTCCTCCCTACACTACTTTGGCCAATGGTATTGGATCGCCCAAAAAACTAGGCAATACAAAGATCTCTTCATACATTTTTAGGGAAGTAGTTATAGGTTGGAGAATAATGCAACTTTATCCCTACACTTCTTTGGCTAAGGTGGCATGAGATCTCCCAAAAACTCGCAATTATAGGATATCCTCTCTACACCCTTTCTCTCATCACGGATTGGGTGTACATGCTCCTTTACATTTTTGTACTTCTATTTCAGTATATTTTACTATAAACATGTAATTTTTACACATATACATGTGTATTTGATCGCTTGATCATCTTTTCCTTTGCAGGTCCATCCGTATGACAAGCAAGTAGTAAAAAACAACTAACAAAAACAAAGGCGTTAACAACAACAACATCATCATTCAATAGTCCTTACCTCATACTAACATGCATGTACATCACACACATCGGTAACTACACATGTTTCCACCATAGGTTTACTCTCATTACTTTTTTCTCTTTTACATCTTTAGTTTCCATGCTCCATATTTTTGTCACTCCATGCTTTTTCTAGTCCTTTGGTACGCTTTCTACATCACTCTATATGGACATCAGGTATGCATCTCTATCTAATTTATGTTATCGAGCGTTCCTCTCACTAACATAAAGTGGGGGAAAATGTAGACACAAAATCACACACTTTGGGTATTATTTAGTCCTATTCTCATACTACTATTCATATGGTTTTTGAGTTAAGAAAGTACTAATTAACCCATGTCCTTTGGCCATTTTACTTTGCTTTCTGTCATCACTTCCGACCTCCCGCATGTACTCTCCTGGTCATTTTTGATATTTTACGTCATCTTATCCTTGACTGGGGCACCCAAGGGGCCCCAGTCCCATTTAGGCACCCACGATCCTTTCTCCATTTTACTCTTATCTTTTGGGCACTTTCTAGCGATTTGAGCTTTCCATATGTTTAGTGGTCGGCCTTTTTAGGGTTAATTATGAAATTAGATCAAGAGAACCATATAACTATAAATTTATAAGACCATAATGAGGTACCAAGCACTAGACATTACTATCATCCACCGAAGGTTGTATCCATTTAAGGCATCTAGAGCTCCATTTGCATCAATCTAGCTCCATCACAAGGGACAAGGCTGGTTCATCTACATCACACTACATAGGAATAAAGTTTGTTTTATTCCATCCATCATTTATTTACATTTCTAAATCTAGCTATTTCTCTCTACTTCATAAAGTGTGATTGACACAAGAGCACCTAGCGCAAAATTTACACACACATATCTAGAACTATATTTGGGTCCGAAATGTAGTGCAACACTCGATTCATAAGTCCACCATTGTGTCCACTGAGGACAGTCAAACCCCTTCATTTGCATCTTTATTTTTAGAGTTTTGATGCTTGGTTTGGGGTTTTGCAAGTCGCTCTCCATCACTAATTAACAAAGTGACATACGATGCAATCCAACGATATCAACATGACAAGCGGTGAAGATTCCGGATCATCTAGCGACCACCGTAAGTTTGGTTTCGGATCTCTTGCATAGACCAAGGCACCCGAAAATCGACTAGGGTACCCCAAGTGCCCTCATCCCTCTCCAGTGCCTGATCCGGATAGATAGCTTGGTTATGTACCTTATGGAGATCCGGTGTGGTCACATCTACATTTTGTTCATCTGGTTCATTCTGTGACATAGTCTCGAGGCATCATCAAATCAATTAAGCTCTTTCTAAATCTTCTTTACACATTATGGTTTCATATTTCATTTACTTAGTTGCTTGGGTCATTTTATTTATCTAGTTAGCCATCATTTACTACTTTGCATAACATTAGATTAAACTAAATATAGATATCTTATTTCCATTTTAGTTTAATAAAAGAGCATGAGACTGCCAAAACAAGTTGAGGTTACCGAATTATTTACAAATCTGCGCAAACAGAATGAATTATTGCTATAGTCAACGAGGCCGCTCAAGTATGTAAGATTGTTACCAATGTTATCAAGGTCACTAATCCTACAAAAAAATAAAAATACAGAGGTTGAGGCCGTTGAAAATCGAGTGAGGAGGCTAAAATCCAAAGTGAGACCGCTAAAAGTGAAAAATCATAAAAACATCAAAAATCACAAATTTTTCTTTTCGAGATCCAATTTTGACATTATTTCACCTCTTATCTACTTTCAAGTAAGACTTAACACTACCAAATACCAACATACATATACAATAACATAGAAATTTTCAACAAATTGAAAGAACTTGCATGAAAGTAATAAATTAAGATAAACTAGGAATACAAAAATGTGCATGGAGAAAGGGGTGTTCCATTGGGCGTGCCATATGTACGCATGCTAAAGAACCCAATGTAAATAAATGAAGGAATCAACACCAAGTAAATTCTAACTTAGCTCTCTTATCAAATACATCAAGACAAAGATGAAAAGAAGCTAAAAAATTGCACAAAACATTATTAAGAACAAAAAATATAAACCTACTTTCAAAATTTGATGTGCTTTTGATATGTAGATATTTCCTTCTAAGCCGAATGTAAGCTACGCATAATCAAGGATGCTACTAAAGGGAAGAGATCTCCTAAAAATGGCCTAAAGTCCATGTTTTGAATCTTCTCTTACTAACTTTAACAAGTAAAGGGGTTTTTCAATTTGGAAAGATTTCCTGTAGTAGAAATGCTCTCTTGAGTAAGATTGAAAAAATGTAAAGTAGATTGGTAGGAAGGTACTAGGTTTCTTATATAGCTTTCCAATTTGGGAGAAACATACATCCTAGTGAATGTGGGATAAAGGAGATGTAGAATTAGGAGTGGATAAACATGATTAAAAGAGATTAATTAGGAATTAGTGACCCATGGGAGTTAGGGAAGGTTTAATTAATCAATTGGGATTAATTAATAGGCCATGTTTAGCTTATAGAAGCTATTTGGAGATGATTTGGAGGGAAATTAGTAGAATTAGAGGGGTTTGAGAGGGGATTTAATTAATAAGAGGGTTTATTAATTAAATACAAGATTATGAAAGGATAATTAATTAATTAAAAGAGGATTTTAACTAACGAATTGACACTAATTGACATCCAAGACGAGGGAAAAGGCCAATTAATTAATGAAATGTCGTTAATTGACTGAGAAGATGGGGTATATTAGCTAATTAGCGGGAATTCACTAATTATGATGAAATGACAGGGAAGTGGGAAAATTAGTGCAATTTTAGTATTAAAATTGAGCGATGGAAACTAGGTGTCCACAAAATTTATTACTAGTTTAACACAAACCCAAAAACTCTATCATTGTTATGGTTAATAGTCGAATAGGAAATAAAGTTATATCGTTGTTATTCTTCCTTTTAACAAAATCATTATTGGTAAATTTGGTACTAATTTGAGTTTAGTACTATTTTGATGCTCTTGTATTATTTATTATCTATTAATAAACAACATAGTAGCTCAAGAAATGAATATTTCGTATCTCAAGTTGATGTCTTATAAAGTGGTATGAGAAATATTCTATAAATGAACTAATCTCGAATTGATGTGTTATAAAGTGGTATGAAAAATATTCTAGAAATTAACTAGAGGAACTAGTTAGGTATTAACAAGATTTGATATTACTAAAATTATCTTAAAAAATTGATATGCTCCCTCATATGTTATTGTATTCGATTTTCAAGTTAGCTTGTGTGCTAACTAGTTTTTATTCCTTGAATGCATGATGTTTTCCAATCACGTTTAAACGTGTTTAAAATGAAACTAGAAGGAATACTGAATAAATGAACTAAGATACTAAATAATTATGTAATCATTTTTTTTGTAACTTGAATAATGCTATATGTAGAAAGATTGAATATTCATAATCAATATCCATGTTTATTTGATCTGAATTTTACTTTTCAACTGTGTTTCAAATGAACCTTGTGCTACTAAGGACAATAGATGATTCAAAGGGATGAGAAATGTTATGTAACAAATTTTCCATTCAATAATTTGGGTGAAGATAAGTGATAAAATTGACCATTGTTAGAAGGGACTAATATAAAATACCCTTACTAAAAGGGAGTGTGATAAAGTGACCCTTGGTAAAAGGGATTATAAATAAAATGACCATATTAACAAGGATTGTACTATTAAAAGACCCTATATTAGGAGCATAGTGAATTGTTAAATTAATCCTTATAAACGAGTGTGTTGGTTGTAATCTGTTTGGAGTAAAATGTACTATAAATGTATAAAGTCAAGAATTATAAAAAATACACATACATTGAAAATTCAACTTTATGAGAGATTGTACTCAAGATATCTTGCATGTTTTAGGATGAAGACAAGTGGTAGGATTTAGAGAAGGGAGCACACAAAGTGTGTTCTAACTAGGGGTATAGAGTAAAACCCCGGATGGTTCTTGGCCATGGCACTAAAATAAATTATTGATTTTTTTCTTCCACGCATAACAATCATATCCTAAAGATCCTTGACCTTTACACACAATAGATGGGTGGATCAAGTGCAATCAAGATTAAAGATATGTATGCTTATCCTTTTAGGAACATTAAATTGAACTATATTGATAATTCTTTAAGCATAATAAAGATATAGATCATGATTTTGGATGTTTATTATATTTTAACGTTTCACATAATTATTATATGAATTAGAATGAATGAATGAATGAATTTATAAATAGTAAATTATTGGTAAAAATATTCATGAACTAAAACAAAATAACTTATTCATTCTATGTTTATTGGATTTCATCAT